>BSBK01005072.1:0-712221 GCA_027943335.1 Chamaecyparis obtusa
TATCTTTTCTTGATCAGTTCCAATGAAGTCCACAAGTAAACCTCTTCTCTACATGCAACAGACACAAGCTTGTAGCTTTCACAACCTCTCTATATCACATTTATTCCATCCATATCTTTTCCAAAGAAAAGACCTTTCATTTATACCTTATTACATTTTACCAAGATCAGGTCGGCCCATAAGGCTTTCCTAATTACAAACAATTCCATAAAACCTTGCTAAGATACACACGATATCTAAAACAAGTTTACAATGATTACATTACAAAAATTAAGGACCGACATCCTTGATTTGTGCTTTCCAAACAAAACACACATTTCATTCCCTGAGTCAGCTTCAGAATAAGCCATCACTAGAGCACACACCATAGATGACATCACCAATCACTTCGTACCTTACATTGACCAATGGAAATCTATCAGTACCTTACATTGATTTGAAGTACTTTGACAACAATATAGAATAACCAATGCATCCTTCTAGCTACTATTTTGGTAATTTTAGTTTCTTTGTCAAGTTGGTGGAGTATTCAATTTCATCAATTCATACGTCTTCATGGGCTTTTTGGAATATTTTACAAAATTTTAACTTCCCCATTAGTGTTTTAATATTTTTCCCATAACTTATTTTCTTTGTCTTTAGAATTGGGAACAATTGCCAAGTTTCTATCGGCACCTTAGAAGCCTTCAAGAATTTTTGATTAGCAAAATGGTTAAGACAAGAATAGGTAGAATCATCACGATTGTATGAACTATGTATGGCATGTCTGACTCTGCTATCTTGGATTTATGTTTTAGTGGGAGCTTAGATCTTATATCAAAGATCACATGCATTAATGTAATCAGAGGAATAAGTTACAATAGTTTTAGTACAAACTAGTCCAAGGAATAGAAACATAGGTTTTTGGTGTTAGGAATAACAATCCACAATACAACTGAGAGGGGGGGGGGTGAATCAATTGCATAACAAAATATTAAAATTTAAACTTTAAGCTCATCAATATCAGAAACAATGAACACAATGAATACCAACACAATAACACAATATTTTGGTCTCGGGGAAACCCTGTTAAAGGTAAAAACCTCGGTGGGAATTAGCACCCACAAATGATGTACTAAGAGTATAGTAATCCTTGTTAGAAGATATAACCCTATTAGGAGCTTATTGAAACATTACATTACATTGTCCTTGTTAGAGGAAAGACCCTATTAGGATTCAAGAACAATAAAGGGCTCACTGCCCAAGGCTCACTTCCCAAAGAAGGTTAAATCCACCTTTAGAACTCACTAGTTCACAACCGGTGTATATGAAGAAATACACAATCTTTTGAATTGTTTGCTAGCAACTATCTTTTCTTGATCAGTTCCAATGAATTCCACTAGTAAACCTCTTCTCTAAATGCAACCGACACAAGCTTGTAGCTTTCACAACCTCTCTATATCACATTTATTCCATCCATATCTTTTCCAAAGAAAAGACCTTTCATTTATACCTTATTACATTTTACCAAGATCAGGTCGGACCATAAGGCTTTCCTAATTATAAACAATTCCATAAAACCTTGCTAAGATACACATGGTATCTAAAACAAGTTTACAATGATTACATTACAAAAATTAAGGACCGACAGCCTTGATTTGTGCTTTCGAAACAAAACACACACTTCATTCCTTAAGTTAGGTTTAGAGTAAGCCATTGCTAGAGCACATGCCATAGATGACATCACCAATCACTTCATACCTTACTTTGACCAATGAAAATCTATGAGTACCTTACATTGATTTGAAGTACTTTGACAACAATATAGAATAACCAATGCATCCTTCTAGATACTATTTTGGTAATTTTAGTTTCTTTGTCAAGTTGGTGGAGTATTCAATTTCATCAATTCAAACATCTTCATGGGCTTTTGGGAATATTTTTCCAACTTTTAACTTCCCCATTAGTGTTTTAATATTTTTCCCATAACTTATTTTCCTTCTGTTTAGAATTGGGAACAATTGCCAACTTTCTATCCGTACCCTTAGAAGCCTTCAAGAATTTTTTAAAACTATTGATGAATTAATTATCATAACTAATTTTTTTCCATTGCAATGATCACCCTATTGGAATTGTTTCTTGACATGTGTTTTCATTGATGTCAACATATGTTTCAGAAGATTGTCTGTATCCGATGTTTTAGTAAAATGTTTAAGACAAGAATAGGTAGAATCATGACGATTGTATGAACTATGTATGGCATGTTTGACTCTGCTATCTTGGATGTATGTTTTAGGGGGAGCTTAGATCTTATATCCAAGATCACATGCAATAATGTAATCAGAGGAATAAGTTACAATAGTTTTAGTACAAACTAGTCCCAGGAATAGAAACATAGGTTTGTGGTGTTAGGAATAAAAATCCACAATACAACTGAGAGGGGGGGGGTGGATCAACTGTATAACAGAATATTAAAATTTAAACTTTAAGCTCATCAATATCAGAAACAATGAACACAATGAATGCCAACATAATAACACAATATTTTGGTCTCGGGGAATCCTTGTTAAAGGTAAAAACCCCGGTGGGAATTAGCACCCACAAATGATGTACTAAGAGTATAGTAATCCTTGTTAGAAGATGTAGCCCTGTTAGGAGCTTATTGAAACATTACATTACATAGTCCTTGTTAGAGGAAAGACCCTGTTAGGATTCAAGAACAATAAAGGGCTCATTGCCCAAGGCTCACTTCCCAAAGAAGGTTAAATCCACCTTTAGAACTCACTAGTTCGCAACCGGTGTATATGAAGAAATACAAAATCTTTTGAACTGTTTGCTAGCAACTATCTTTTCTTGATCAGTTCCAATGAAGTCCACCAGTAAACCTCTTCTCTACATGCAACAGACACAAGCTTGTAGCTTTCACAACCTCTCTATATCACATTTATTCATCCATATCTTTTCCAAAGAAAAGACCTTTCATTTATACCTTATTACATTTTACCAAGATCAAGTCAGCCCATAAGGCTTTCCTAATTACAAACAAATCCATAAAACCTTGCTAAGATACACATGGTATCTAAAACAAGTTTACAATGATTACATTACAAAAATTAAGGATCGACATCCTTGATTTGTGCTTTCCAAAAAAACACACACTTCATTCCTTGAGTTAGCTTTAGAATAAGCCATCGCTAGAGCACATGCCATAGATGACATCACCAATCACTTCATACCTTGCATTGACCAATGAAAATCTGTTAGTACCTTACATTGATTTGAAGTACTTTGACAACAATATAGAATAACCAATGCATCCTTCTAGCTACTATTTTGGTAATTTTAGTTTCTTTGTCAAGTTGGTGGAGTATTCAATTTCATCAATTCATACGTCTTCATGGGCTTTTGGGAATATTTTACCAACTTTTAACTTCCCCATTAGTGTTTTAATATTTTTCCCATAACTTATTTTCTTTGTCTTTAGAATTGGGAACAATTGCCAAGTTTCTATCGGCACCTTAGAAGCCTTGAAGAATTTTTGACAACTATTGATGAATTAATTATCATAACTAATTTTTTCCATTGCAATGATCACCCTCTTGATATTGTTTCTTGACATGTGTTTTCATTGATGTCAACATATGTTTCAGAAGATTGTCTATATCCGATGTTTTAGTAAAATGGTTAAGACAAGAACAGGCAGAATCATCACAATTATACAAACTATGTATGGCATGTCTGACTCTACTATCTTGGATGTATGTTTTATGGGGAGCTTAGATCTTATATCCAAGATTGCATGCAATAATTTAATCAGAGGAATAAGTTACAATAGTTATAGTACAAACTAGTCCCAGGAATAGAAACATAGGTTTGTGGTGTTAGGAATAACAATCCACATTACAACTGAGAGGAAGGGGGGTGACTCAACTTTATAACAAAATATTAAAATTTAAACTTTAAGCTCATCAATATCAGAAAAAATGAACACAATGAATGCCAACACAATAACATAATATTTTGGTCTCGGGGAAACCATGTTAAAGGTAAAAACCCCGGTGGGAATTAGCACCCACAAATGATGTACTAAAAGTATAGTAATCCTTGTTAGAAGATATAGCCCTGTTAGGAGCTTATTGAAACATTACATTACATAGTCCTTGTTAGAGGAAAGACCCTGTTAGGATTCAAGAACAACAAAGGGCTCACTACCCAAGGCTCACTTCCCAAAGAAGGTTAAATCCACCTTTAGAACTCACTAGTTCGCAACCGGTGTATAAGAAGAAATACACAATCTTTTGAACTATTTGCTAGCAACTATCTTTTCTTGATCAGTTCCAATGAAGTCCACAAGTAAACCTCTTCTCTACATGCAACAGACACAAGCTTGTAGCTTTCTTAACCTCTTTATATCACATTTATTACATCCATATCTTTTCCAAAGAAAGACCTTTCATTTATACCTTATTACATTTTACCAAGATCAGGTCGGCCCATAAGGCTTTCCTAATTACAAACAATTACATAAAACCTTGCTAAGATACACACGATATCTAAAACAAGTTTACAATGATTATAGTACAAAAATTAAGGACCGACATCCTTGATTTGTGCTTTCCAAACAAAACACACACTTCATTCCCTGAGTCGGCTTCAGAATAAGCCATCGCTAGAGCACACGCCATAGATGACATCACCAATCAATTTGTACCTTACATTGATGAATGGAAATCTATCAGTACCTTACATTGATTTGAAGTACTTTGACAACAATATAGAATAACCAATGCATCCTTCTAGCTACTATTTTGGTAATTTGAGTTTCTTTGTCCGGTTGGTGCAGTATTCAATTTCATCAATTCATACATCTTCATGGGCTTTTTGGAATATTTTACCAACTTTTAACTTCCCCATTAGTGTTTTAATATTTTTCCCATAACTTATTTTCCTTGTCTTTAGAATTGGGAACAATTGCCAACTTTCTATCGGCACCTTAGAAGCCTTCAAGAATTTTTGATTAGTAAAATGGTTAAGACAAGAATAGGTAGAATTATCATGATTGTACGAACTATGTATGGTATGTATGACTCTTCTATCTTGGATATATGTTTTAGGGGGAGCTTAGATCTTATATCCAAGATCGCATGCAATAATGTAATCAGAGGAATAAGTTACAATAGTTTTAGTACAAACTAGTCCAAGGAATAGAAACATAGGTTTGTGGTGTTAGGAATAACAGTCCACAATACAACTGAGAGGGGGGGGGTGAATCAACTGTATAACAAAATATTAAAATTTAAACTTTAAGCTCATCAATATCAAAAAAAATGAACACAATGAATGCCAATACAATAACACAATATTTTGGTCTTGGGGAAACCCTATTAAAGGTAAAAACCTTGTTGGGAATTAGCACCCAACAATGATGTACTAAGAGTATAGTAATCCTTGTTAGAAGATATAGCCCTGTTAGGAGCTTATTGAAACATTACATTACATAGTCCTTGTTAGAGGAAAGACCCTGTTAGGATTCAAGAACAACAAAGGGCTCATTGCCCAAGGCTCACTTCCCAAAGAAGGTTAAATCCACCTTTAGAACTCACTAGTTTGCAACTGGTGTATATGAAGAAATACACAATCTTTTGAACTGTTTGCTAGCAACTATCTTTTCTTGATCAGTTCTAATGAAGTCCACAAGTAAACCTCTTCTCTACATGCAATAGACACAAGCTTGTAGCTTTCACAACCTCTCTATATCACATTTATTCCATCCATATCTTTTCCAAAGAAAAGACCTTTCATTTATACCTTATTACATTTTACCAAGATCAGGTCGGCCCATAAGGCTTTCCTAATTACAAACAAATCCATAAAACCTTGCTAAGATACACATGGTATCTAAAACAAGTTTACAATGATTACATTACAAAAATTAAGGATCGACATCCTTGATCTGTGCTTTCCAAACAAAACACACACTTCATTCCTTGAGTCGGCTTCAGAATAAGCCATCGCTAGAGCACATGGCATAGATGACATCACCAATCACTTCATACCTTACATTGACCAATGAAAATCTATGAGTACCTTACATTGATTTGAAGTACTTTGACAACAATATAGAATAACCAATGCATCCTTCTAGCTACTATTTTGGTAATTTTAGTTTCTTTGTCAAGTTGGTGGAGTATTCAATTTCATCAATTCATACGTCTTCATGGGCTTTTGGGAATATTTTACCAACTTTTAACTTCCCCATTAGTGTTTTAATATTTTTCCCATAACTTATTTTCTTTGTCTTTAGAATTGGGAACAATTGCCAAGTTTCTATCGGCACCTTAGAAGCCTTGAAGAATTTTTTAAAACTATTGATGAATTAATTATCATAACTAATTTTTTCCATTGCAATGATCACCCTGTTAGAATTTTTTCATGACATGTGTTTTCATTGATGTCAACATATGTTTCAGAAGAATGTCTGTATCTGATGTTTTAGTAAAATGGTTAAGACAAGAATAGGCATAATCATCACCATTGTACGAACTATGTATGGCATGTCTGACTCTTCTATCTTGGATGTATGTTTTAGGGGGAGCTTAGATCTTATATCCAAGATCACATGCAATAATGTAATCAGAGGAATAAGTGTAGACACCTAAAAATCCTTTAGAAAATAAAGTATTTTTATTTTCTGAAAAATCTCTGATGACATCATCATTGATTAATTAATTATTTATTTAATTAATTAATTTATTTTTATATCATTAAATCACTTTATCTTAATTAAAAATATTTAATTAAGAAATCCCTCTCAAAAATGTTTGAATCTTATTTAAACATTATCTCCTTATTTGTTAATTATTTTAATTAATAAATTGACCAAAAATCCCAAAATAAATAATTAATTTATTTTTTGCCCAAAAGTTGGCCATTTTTCCTAAGACCACTAACCTCTTCCAAAATCTTCTAATCCTTCTTTAATTTTGATTAAAGGCTAAACCCATCCTTTCTAACCCTAATCTCAACTCAAAATATTTAATTAAGATTAAATATTTAATTTTCATATTTATTAAATATATTTTAATAAATATTCCCAAAACCAAAAGCCTTTGGAATGAATAAACTTTTATTCCATAAAACCTAAGAAAACTCTAGACTCTTCTAGAAACTTCTCAACCCAACCTCTTCACCCATCCTTATCCTAAAATCCCCTAATCCTAATCCTAATCCTCCCCCTAACCTTGTCACATTCCCTAAACAAGGTTAGCCAACTCCTAAGCTTGACCCTAAGTCAACAAACTTCTAGAGGCTTCTCTTACATGCATTAAGTGCATTTAAGGCCTCCTTATCCCTCTTACATGCATTTATGGTGCATTTAAGAAGCCCCTCACCCCTTTCTTACACCCTTTGACCTTAGGCACATTTCCCAAATTGTGCACTTTCCTCCCATCTTTCAATCCAATGCCCTTGTGACACTTGTCACAAGGAGGTGATCCCTAAACTAGCACAATCCATGTGCTTCCCTTTGAATGAATCTTGGCCTCTCTTAAGGATTTCAATCCTGGCCATTCATTCCTCCTACCCCAAGCCTTTAGAAATCCTATAAATACCCATCCTTTCAAGAGCAAATCAATCCACTTTCATTCTCAAGCAATAGCAAACTTATAATGCCATTTTCATGTTAGATCTTAGCAAATCATTCTAATTTAGTTTACTTTCAAGCATTTTAGCTCATCATAGCTTAGCAATAATGGATTAACTAGTTCTTCTTATTGTTTTGCATAGCATAGCATCATATCACATCTAATTTAGTCTAAAATCAATCTCAGATTAATCATCATGTAGCTTAAATCTCCTTTTGAAGCATTTTTGAGCCTCTTGAAGCCTTAGGGGCAAATCAAGTATTCCATACCTATTTTTGTGCCATTTTTGGGGTTTTCATGAGCTTCAAATCATCCTAAATGCATTAGAACATGCTCCAAATGCTTAGAGAGAACATCCACATCCCTCTAATCTGAGCAAATCAAACAGTGCATGGGTGCAAACTGTTTCTAGCTCAATCTGAGGTGGCTTTGCTTAGAGCTCTTTGTTTTTGTTTTGATTGTATGCTAGACTAAACTCTTAACGTTTGATTGATTTGAGCCTTTCAAAATAGATAACAGGTACCCTCGAAAGCCTTGCTCACATTCTGGCAAGCCCGGTGGGACCAAAACCACAATCATTTTGATGAGAGTATACTTTATATTCTTGTATTTGCAGGAAATAAATGAAATGTCACCTTCAAGCAATTAAATGTCACCTACAGCAATTAAATGTCGCCTTCAAGAAAAGAAATGTCTTCTTCATGAAAAGAAATGTCGCCTACACAAAATAGAGTCACACCTTCAAGCAATTAAATCACGCCTTCATGAAATCAAATCACGTGTACAGACACTATTTTCACACCTAGTTACTGGCAAATTTCTGCCAGCCATAACTTCTATTCTACCTCTACTTCTTCTTCTGTCACCTGCATGTAATTAAATCATGCCTTCGAAGAAAGAAATCACACCTTTGCATAGTTATCTGTCGCTTGTAAAGGTACAGAATGTCACCTCTGAACTTTCCAGCGTCGTCTATAAGCTGGACAGTGTCGCTTTTTGGTGTTTTTCTGTCTGGCACTGGATTTATTTTTTATTTTGCAAAAGGTCAAACTCAATCTTGAATGAAACTAAAGGAAAGAACTTGCAAACGCTCAAATCATTTATTTTTTGAAGAAAAGAACAAATCAAAATCTAAACACGTGTGTCTTCATTTTCAAAAGTTCAAACATCACTTAATCAATTTGGAAAAATGAACAAACTTGCTTGATGTGCATCTAGGAGCTTTCATTTTCTGTAAATCCTTGTTAAAGTAAGCAACGTAGAACATTTGGACTTGGACAAGTTCACTTGTTCTAATTTTAGCGAGGCCTGTCCGGGGAGAAAAGCGCTTCCTCCTCGGAGAACGACCTCAAACCGGTATCCCCCCCGGCCGGTATATAAATAAAGTGAAGGCAAAAAGTACTCACTTACATCTCCTAATCACTGGGCATTTTGTGCCAAATGCAAATGTCCGGGGAAAGGTAAATATTCCTCCCCCAGCATTGTTGGCTAGGCTCTTAAGTGAGTCATAGGCGGTCAGCATAACCAGGTATGGAGACTCCACGGAACTATTAAAAACTTGATAAAATAGAGGCTACCCTATCTACATCTGAAAGTATCAAAATGCTTGTGCAAGGACTGATCCAAGGGGTTTACCGGATCACCTCAAGATTACTCACCATTTGTATTCCCTTTTAGGGGGTGCCAAGCTGTGGGCAAGCGATTTTGATACTCACCTTCCTTAGGTAGACCTGCTTGAAGTGCTTGACAGTCAATTACTTCGTGAAAACATTGTTGAAACATACACCTTTCAAAGCTTTATCAGAGTCAGTTATCTTGTTTGTATCCCATAAGGTTGCTTTGTCCCTTGTGGAGATTGCTTTTCCAAAAATCTTTGTTGAAATCTATCCTTTGCCATTGGAAAAACATCAAACTGATCTACAACTTGGTTCAAAGATACTCAGGAAAGCCATGTCAGTCCAAATCCTACCAAAATCCATAAAATGTCCAATGCTTTTAGAATCTCAAAACATGGTCTTCCATTCATATTCAATCTAGTCTTGTCATCCTTTCCTCCTATCTTAGGTTAGCAGAGTCATCTTGGTCATCCCCCATCCCCTTGTCTGTCTTCCTCTAGAGTCAGTTTTCTTCCAATCTTAAGCCAAATCCAATCCTAGTATGATCTTGTCAGTCATCCCAATCTGAGTCTTAGTCTTCCAATCCATCTTCATCCTTCATTCCTATCCGACTCATCCGTAAGTTAGCACGTCTCAAAACTATTATGATGAGTTTGGTTATTATGTCTCTCCCCTCAATCCATCCTATCCCAAAGATGATGAAAGCCTTGTAGATCATGATGCATATTTTGAAAATCTTAGCAAGTTTGCTCCAAACATCCCCCAACATCCAATCATTCCTCCAAAATATCCTATCACGCCTTCATGCTTATCCACTAGCACTCCCTTTCATGTCCTTGGCAAGGCAAATCCATTATCTTATCCATCCACACCTTATCCCTATCTTAAACCTACACATCCTCCATATGCATCCTACATACCTCCATCTCCTGCTATGGTCATATCCCAATCGCCACCATCCCTTTGAAACACTTCACGCTACTTCCCTTATCTAAAACCTCCATCCACTCATCCTCCAAATCACCCCCAAATCCAAAATCCTAGTCTTCCCATCCTTTATCCAAACCCTTCATCTACTTATCCTCCAAATCATTCTGAAAACCAAAAACCAAGTCTTCCAATCCTTTCTCCCAACCCACCATCCTCCAACTCCTCGTTTGCACCGACATCTCCTTAAGAAAGTTCACAATCTTCCACCCCATCTTCATATGAGGAATATCCTAGCTCTCCATCTCCTCCACATTCCAATCCTTCTTCACCATGAAAGTCTCCAAGGAGTTTCACAAGGAAGCCAAAAACAAATCCCACTCCTAAAGTTGAAGAGCCAAGCCATCTCAACACTTCATGTGAAGCCATAATTGATGAGGCCCATCCATCACTCCCATCTGTTATCTATCTTCCATACATCCCACTCATTGATCCTCTCCCATCTCCTAGCATCATTGAGTCCCTTCCATCTGAGGTCTCCATCCCATCCCCACCAACATCACCTCTTCCTAGCATTATCCAAAGCATATCTGATGAGCCTCATGAGTTCACCCCTCTTCCTACCATCACAGCTACAAAATCTTCCATCCGTTCATCCATACCATCTGAAGAGTTCTTCCTTCTTCCAAACATCACAACTACAGAATCTCCCATCCTTCCATCCACCCCCTCTGATGAGTCCATCCATACATCCCCCATCACTCTATTTGCACAAATCCTACCATGTCAAGATCTTGTCCAAAAGCATGTTGAAATACTCATAGAAGAAAATCAAGATCCAATCCCTTCACTTCCCCCATCACATGTTCTATTGCTTCCATCACCCCCAATCCATAATCCTACAATCCCAATTCTTCCAATCCAAGATCCTATCATCCCAGTTTCTCCAACTGAAGATCTATTACCATCTCCCAATTCTAGTCAAGATCCCATCATCCCATCCTCTCCTCTTGAGGATCCTCCAATCCAAACTATCCAGCTACCAGCACTCTATCCTCTTGGATCACTTACATTTGTCAGGGGTAACCCACTTGAAGCAGAAGCAATAAGTTCCATGTCTTCCATCAGGGAACCAGAAACTAGATGTTTATCATATTCCCCAAGTCAGAAATATCCTTGTTTGGATAAAATGCTCAAGAAATGGAATTATCAAGGCAAAGGCCTAGGCATCCATGAACAAGGAAATCTAGAGCCTATCCAAGACAAGAAACATCCAAAGTTATGTGGAATTGGTTACACATCAGAAGAAGGCACTTCGTCCAGAAATGTTGGTACAGCTAAAGCTAAATTCAAGCATCCTTCCAAACCCACCATCACATCTTCCAAAGCATACAGCACCATTCCACCTCCTCCATTGTTACAACTAAAGACAACCTATCACATTCCTCCTTCATCCTCCAAATCCATTTTGGGTCCCTATGTCCCAAAATCTTCCAGCACATATCCTCTACATACCCAATCCATTTTGGGACCTTACATCCCAAAATATCATCCCCCATCTTATCCTACTCAGTCTTTCATCCAAAATCCAAACATCCCTAGTCAGGATCAACAGAGGCACATGCCCACATATCCTATCTACCAATCTCCTTCCATCCCTCCATCCACATTTCCTCCATCCCGCACATCTCCTCATATTCACTCCAATGCTCTCCGCAATTTGGATGCCATATCCAATATGCATAAAAGGAAATATCCACACAGATCTAAGGATTGTCATGTCTAGTCTAAACGACATGGTCAACCAAAGAAAAATCCAATCAAGCAATCCAAAGCATCCCAATGGCCGCAAAGGCCCAGCAAAGCAAAAGCAAAATCTGATGCATACCAATGGCCACAAAGGCCCACCAAAGCTAAAGCAAAAATGATGTGGATTCCGAAGCAAAAAGATGTAGTGCATCTAAAAGAAACATCTACAATGGCATCCAAAGTTGCTAATCCCCCAGCTATTCAGTCTTCCCCTCCATCTCCTAAATCTATTTTGGGTCCCAAAGATTCAAAATCTCTTAATGTAAATCCTCCATCACATTCACCTCTATCTTCCACGTCCTATCCGCTTCATCCACCTTCCTCACAACATGTGCCAATGTTGGTCCTGACAGCATCTCCCTATCATGATCACTTTCCATCTTTCCATCCAAACAATTTCTACCACCATATATCCCATCTACCCCATCCAATCTGTGCTTTTGCATAAATTCCTCCATCCTAACAAAGTTGTACCAACATCCAAGCACATCAGAAAGATCAGTGAAGAAAGTCAGTGACAAATCAGAGAAATCAGCAGGTCAGCAAAATCAGAAAACGTCAACAACAAGTCAGAAGATCAGTGAAGAAAGATAGCAACACATCAAAAATATCAAAAGGTTAGCATCTAATCAGCGGAAAATTAGAAAATCCATAAAAATTGGAAAAAATCAAGAGAAAAATATCAAAAAAAGAAAAGAAAAGAGAAAAACATTCGTCCTATGGTGAAAACTTGGCAATTCAAGCACCTTGGACAAGTACCATGGTGAAAACCTAGCAAACAGGTTTCATGCGTAGGTCCCCCCCCAATTCCTTTCTGTAGTTGGGGGCCATTCCCTTCTATCACCTCTTATCCAACATCTCCTCCATCCCATTTGTCTCTCGCTTCCTTCATCCTCCTTTTTGGATCTTGATGACAAAACAGAGACTACCAGGTATACATGCTTTTGGGCACCTTATTGGAATCCATCACACCTTTCAGCTACGTATCCTCTATCCAATCCATTCATCCTATCTTCCATCTACTTTCCTCATCCTCTTGTCAGCATATCTTCCATCCAATCGTACCCCATCCTACTGCCTCTGAATAAATGAACTATCCTAAGTAGGGGGCATCTAATTCCTTGGTGACATATTCCTTGGAGACTATCTTTTATCCAAAATCTTCCATCTCCCAAATCCTTAAGAAAATCCACCATCCAATCCTTGAGCATTCCTCTATCCAATCCTCAAGCAAATCTGTCATCCAAGTCTCCTAAGCAGTTCCTCCATCCAAATCTCCTAGCAGTTCCATCATCCTCATCCTAAGCATTTCCTCCATCTTTCCATCACCCGGTATCTTCCCTTGTCATTGGTATCTAGCTATAGGCTACCTTTCATGCAATCTAATGCCATTCATCCATATCCAACCATTCCTAGCAGTCTTCTAGCAATCTTCCAATCCTCTCCACATCCTCTAGCTATCCAACATCCAAGATCAAGCCAATCCATCCAATCCAAATCCTTAGTCTTGTAGCAAGCCTTGATCTCAATCCAATCATCATCGTTGGGATATGTCCTTCCCAAATCTATGTCATTTCAGGACACATCTTCCGTCAGTCTGTCTTGGCTTTCCAACCCAACTGGGGCATCATCCTGCATATCTTTGGAGCTTCAGCTTCATCCCCAGGTTCTTTGTACATCCTAATCCTGAGTCTTGTACCATAGCATCAGTCGTGTCTCCACCTAAGCTCATTTGTACATATGTGTCTTTAGGTCCCATCCTTTGTGTCTGTCATCCCTTGTCGTTGTCTTGTTGTACATAACCTTGTTAGTCCTGCAGCAGCATTTGATCAAAAATCTTGTCCTACCCAACCTCGCACTTTAGCAACATCAATTGTCGACTATCCTTGATCATCATGACCATCTTTGAACTTCATCATTTGCCAATCAGCAACACAACATTCTCCCCATCAGCATCGGGTCCGCACAGATGTATGCTTCTATTTTGTCTGACCTAAGCCTAATCACAGGTCCCCTCAGTTGTATCCTCCCTGTCTGACTTAATCTTCCACCAAGCACACCAGGTCTGTGTCAATGTATCCTTCCACATGTTCAGACCAATCTTCTCGCCATCAATCAAATCAAATCTCTCTCCTTGGCAAAGGTTGTCTTTTGGAGTTATCATTTTGGCCTTGGATTTTGTCCTTTGGGTCTTGTTAATCTTTTACAGCTTCTCGTTGTTCTCTACTCAAAGTCACCATGATCCTTTATATCATGGTGTGCTACGAATGAGGATAATCTGCAGCAAGGTCTTTTGATCTTTTGCTTCTGCCTGTGAGTCAGTCGTGTGTTTTTCATTTCTTTAGCATCGTTTCCACCATGCTTCCTCTTGGGTTCATGTGTGATGCTGGGGAAACCCTGCGTGTCTTTTTAGCGTCAGTCCTCTGCAACACTGGTGACAAGGCCTCGTGATCCCAGTATCCTTGGCAGGTCTCTAGCATTGCTATATTAAACTAGGTTGTGCTCTCTAAAAGATCTAAAGCATGGAGCTTCCCTATCTCCCCTGTATCCTGCATCATATAGCTTAATCTTGCATCCTCATATAGCTGCATCCTGCATTTTTCATTCTATCTCATCTTGCATTCACCCATCTTTGCTCTTGGAAGCTTGGTTATTTATCTCCCCTTCTTCCTAGGCCCTTCCTTGTTTCCTTTGGAGAAAATTTCACAACGTTTCCTCCTTGTGTTATTTTCTTGAGGGGGCACAATCCCTCATTCCTCTAAATTCTAGCCTTGGGCATCTTATTTTCTTGTCTTTGATGCCATGCCACTTGTGGCATCGCATCAAAGAGGGGCAAAATGTAGACACCTAAAAATCCTTTAAAAAATAAAGTATTTTTATTTTCTGAAAAATCCCTGATGACATCATCATTTATTAATTAATTATTTATTTAATTAATTAATTTATTTTTATGTCATTAAATCGCTTTATCTTAATTAAAAATATTTAATTAAGAAATCCCTCCCAAAAATGTTTAAATCTTATTTAAACATTATCTCCTTATTTGTTAATTATTTTAATTAATAAATTGACCAAAAATCCCAAAATAAATAATTAATTTATTTTTTGCCCAAAAGTTGGCCATTTTTCCTAAGACCACTAACCTCTTCCAAAATCTTCTAATCCTTCTTTAATTTCGATTAAAGGCTAAACCCATCCTTTCTAACCCTAATCTCAACTCAAAATATTTAATTAAGATTAAATATTTAATTTTCATATTTATTAAATATATTTTAATAAATATTCCCAAAACCAAAAGCCTTTGGAATGAATAAACTTTTATTCCATAAAACCTAAGAAAACTCTAGACTCTTCTAGAAACTTCTCAACCCAACCTCTTCACCCATCCTAATCCTAAAATCCCCTAATCCTAATCCTAATCCTCCCCCTAACCTTGTCACATTCCCTAAACAAGGTTAGCCAACTCCTAAGCTTGACCCAAAGTCAACAAGCTTCTAGAGGCTTCTCTTACATGCATTAAGTGCATTTAAGGCCTCCTTATCCCTCTTACATGCATTTATGGTGCATTTAAGAAGCCCCTCACCCCTTTCTTACACCCTTTGACCTTAGGCACATTTCCCAAATTGTGCACTTTCCTCCCATCTTTCAATCCAATGCCCTCGTGACACTTGTCACAAGGAGGTGATCCCTAAACTAGCACAATCCATGTGCTTCCCTTTGAATGAATCTTGGCCTCTCTTAAGGATTTCAATCCTGGCCATTCATTCCTCCTACCCCAAGCCTTTAGAAATCCTATAAATACCCATCCTTTCAAGAGCAAATCAATCCACTTTCATTCTCAAGCAATAGCAAACTTATAATGCCATTTTCATGTTAGATCTTAGCAAATCATTCTAATTTAGTTTACTTTCAAGCATTTTAGCTCATCATAGCTTAGCAATAATGGATTAACTAGTTCTTCTTATTGTTTTGCATAGCATAGCATCATATCACATCTAATTTAGTCTAAAATCAATCTCAGATTAATCATCATGTAGCTTAAATCTCCTTTTGAAGCATTTTTGAGCCTCTTGAAGCCTTAGGGGCAAATCAGGTATTCCATACCTATTTTTGTGCCATTTTTGGGGTTTTCATGAGCTTCAAATCATCCTAAATGCATTAGAGCATGCTCCAAATGCTTAGAGAGCACATCCACATCCCTCTAATCTGAGCAAATCAAACAGTGCATGGGTGCAAACTGTTTCTAGCTCAATCTGAGGTGGCTTTGCTTAGAGCTCTTTGTTTTTGTTTTGATTGTATGCTAGACTAAACTCTTAACGTTTGATTGATTTGAGCCTTTCAAAATAGATAACAGGTACCCTCGAAAGCCTTGCTCACAATAAGTTACAATAGTTTTAGTACAAACTAGTCCCAGGAATAGAAACATAGGTTTGTGGTGTTAGGAATAACAATCCACAATACAACTGAGAGGGGGGGGGGGTGAATCAACTATCTAACAGAATATTAAAATTTAAACTTTAAGCTCACCAATATCAGAAACAATGAACACAATGAATGCCAACACAATAACACAATATTTTGGTCTCGGGGAAACCCTGTTAAAGGTAAAAACCTCGGTGGGAATTAGCACCCACAAATGATGTACCAAGAGTATAGTAATCCTTGTTAGAAGATATAGCCCTGTTAGGAGCTTATTGAAACATTACATTACATAGTCCTTGTTAGAGGAAAGACCCTGTTAGGATTCAAGAACAACAAAGGGCTCACTACCCAAGGCTCACTTCCCAAAGAAGGTTAAATCCACCTTTAGAACTCACTAGTTTGGAACCGGTGTATATGAAGAAATACACAATCTTTTGAACTGTTTGCTAGCAACTATCTTTTCTTGATCAGTTCCAATGAAGTCCACAAGTAAACCTCTTCTCTACATGCAACAGACACAAGCTTGTAGCTTTCACAACCTCTCTATATCACATTTATTCCATCCATATCTTTTCCAAAGAAAAGACCTTTCATTATACCTTATTACATTTTACCAAGATCAGGTCGGCCCATAAGGCTTTCCTAATTACAAACAATTACATAAAACCTTGCTAAGATACACATGGTATCTAAAACAAGTTTACAATGATTACATTACAAAACTTAAGGATGAACATCCTTGATTTGTGCTTTCCAAACAAAACACACACTTCATTCCCTGAGTCAGCTTCAGAATAAGCCATTGCTAGAGTACACGCCATAGATGACATCACCAATCACTTCATACCTTACATTGACCAATGAAAATCTTTCAGTACCTCTTCCATCATCCTTCAAGTTTTCATACCTTGAATCCAATTCCTCTTAAAGATATATCAAAAACTAAGAGACTAACTCTGTCAATTCTCACTGTCAAAATCCAGTGACCGGTCTTTACCAAAGTAGTTTTAAATCTCTTAATATTCAATACTTAATGATGAGATCACACATATAAGATCACAACATTCATCTTAATTCTCATTTGAGTTTGCAGCATCTGAAACATCCATACACTAATCATACACCATGATTACTAGTCTGGTTCATTCATAAAAGCATATGTTGACATCAGTGACAAAATACAAATGACAACAATATGAGTGCCCATTTAGTAACATAGTGTTTAAACATATTACATGTCTTAATCACCACCCATGCATTAGCAATATCCAATAATCTCCCCCTTTGGCATTGATGTCAACATATGGGAAAATCTTATCCCAAAGTTATATGAATCCAAAGTCCTTCAATTGAACAATCTCCCCAAACAATAGAGATTTTCTCATAGCAACACCCCCACTTTGACAACAATGGCAAAGGGTACCATGAGCCTTAAAATGCCTTCACATATAAACTTTCTTCCATGATCACTCTGTTAGAAATAGGGAATACCGAGAGGGGGGGGTGAATCAGTATTCTACAAACTTTATCTTTTTCCCAATTATCGATATAATAGATTATCTTTATACATGCATAACATAAGAAGCTAAACAACATGCATAATAATAAAGATCTCATAACACATTATTTGTTCTCAAGGAAAACCTAGCCAAGGGAAAACCTTAGTGAGGATGGTACCCACAAAGATCCACTAATCAAAAGTATCTTGTTAAGGATGTTGACCCTGTTAGGAGTCTATTAAAAGCATATAGTGTATCAGTCCTGATTAAGGGAATATAGGCCTTGTTAGAAGCCTCAACCTTGTTAGGAGTTGTCGTACAAAATGTGATTACTAGATAAGCCCACTACCCAAACAAGTAATGTATAATATACACTAATTAAAAAAATAGGTTAAGGTACATAACCTTATATTGCTTGCATCAATATCTCTTCACTGCTCTTTCACTATCGCTATTACATATGCTTCATATACTTCGCATCATATCACTACTTCATTACATTTCAATACTACTACTTGATACTTCACATCTAAGTTTACAATTACAATTAAATTTATACCAATAGCTTTATCCAAGAGTTAACATCTAGGATGTCATCCCTTTATATTGTTAAGTCATTATTTTGATAAACAAAATAATCCCTTAACTCTTTACTAGTTCTGTCTTCATATTTGGTCCTGTCAGCTTCACACTATCTTTGGTAAAACTATCATAAATTATTCCATACATTTCGTACTAACTTGCACTCTAAGATGGGTGATCAATAGACATCATAGCATCTATGTTCAAGTGTGCAAGCATTGAACTTACTCCATTCAACGTCGCAAACAAAAACTATGTCCAGGTTCATTGGTAAAAACACTATCTCACACTTAGACAAATTTGCAATGCGCTCTGTCATACTTTCTCTCTAACCTGTGCGATCTTCATGTGGATCATATGTTTCCATAATGACAATATCTATGTAATCAACTTAGCCAAATTGCCAACAATCTCCCCCTTTGTCATTGGTGGCAACATATGAGAAAATTGGCTAAGTGTACAACTCAAAATCTCAAAAATTATTCAAAATTGTGGCCATAGTATAAAATACACACTATCCTTATAACTCATCAAAATATTATTTTCTCTAATATAGTACTCCCCCTAAGAGTAAAAATCCTTGTCATATACTATCAATTTTCTTCTATATATCTCTCCCCCTTTGACAACAATGACAAAATAAGGTAGGGAGGGTTACAAAATTGTATCACAAAAAGTTATACCTTAATTTATTTATTGCAAAGCTAGTAGGCTTGTAACACAATCTACAAAATCTATCTTCATGGCTTCTATCTCCTTCTCCCATGATTTCTTAATGGAATCTGCCACATTAAGTAGTGTGCTCAGTCCATAAGAAGCTATTTCACATGCTTGGAGGTTTTCAAAGTTAAATTTTTGAAAAGATGTCTTAGCTAAAAGACATTCTTCCAACTACTCTTCAATAATGCTCAACTTTATAGAAGCATGCTCTCTCAAAAGAGTGTATCTTCTCAATTTCCTGTCTCTCTCATCTTGCACAACTCTGATTTCATCATAGAGTTTCCGAACTTTCTTCTCAACATCACATACCTTCACATTGGGGCTAGATAGAAGGTTTGTTTCATTCAAAATTTTTGCTTCCTTCAACTTTATCTTTCAATCTTCTTCTGCTATCAAGGTCTCTAATTTTGTACACTGTATGTACAAAGATTTTCCTATTTCCAAATGCTTCCTCAAATCCTTGATACAAATATCAAGAGTGTTGATATCATTTCTAATATTTTGACTGATGTTCAAAAGCATTCTAGCCTCATAGGCTGCTTGTGCTTTCACTTTTGCAATATCGGCTAGGTTTTTGAATTCATTATCAAATGTGCTCATTACCTTCTTTTCTTTCTCCATAGGGTCTGCTTCTAAAATTTGTCTAGTTACAATACTTTGTAACTTCTCAGTTAGTTCTTTCAGACACCCTTCAAGACTCTTCACTTTCTTATTCTTACCAATGATTTTATTCAAGGATGTGATCAATTCCAACTGATCATCATCATCTACTTCTTTTCGCAAATGCTCAATCATAGATCCAATTTGAGTCTTCTTTCTAGTCTCAGGAGTAAGACTGATATCTTCTTTGGTGGGAATGGGAACTTACTCCTCTATTACTAGTGGTTCCACAACTGTTGTCTCTATCATCTCTTCTTCTTTTGTAGCTTCCTGTTCTTCAAAGGCCAAATTGTCAAAAATGTTCTCCAAATTCTTGAATACATTTTCATCAGTATCCAAGGTGATTTTTGTACCTTCTACATTCATTGTTTCATCTTCAATATTAATAGTTGGAGAAGAGAGAATGTCCTCTTGTACTTTCTCACTTGCTTTCTCTACTACAACTGATGATTCTCCAACATGTTTTGTCATAACCTTGATAATAGCCTATTCTGTCTCATAATATATTTCTTCATACATGCCTCCCATAATCTGAATTGTTCTCCTTTTGGTTCTCAGATGAGTGCTTAGGGATTTCATGATCTGATTGAAATGAGTTTCATCTCTTATTTCACAAAGCTTCCTCACAAGCTTTTCTCTGATAGTTGTGTCCTCCTCTGATGCTCTCTTCTTCCTATTTACAAGTTTTTTATATAGATCATTAGGTATCTATCCTTGAATAGTAGCAAAATTCTTGCCAATAAAAATCATATGCTTCACAACTGCATTCTCCAGATTAAGTCTATCAGTATAATCATAAAGATCATAATATTTTTTCATTCTTGCAAAGTCACCATTCTCAATGATCTGGTCATTGAACTTTTCAACTTTTGGTTTCCAAGCTTTCTTCTTAGTAGTGACATCATCTTTTACTTCTACAATCTTTCTTGGAACTGGTTGCACTAGAGTTTTATGTCTCTTTCCTGGTCTAGTAGCACTTTCGTTAACTCTTTTTATAGGTGTGGAGGAAGTGGATCTAGTAGACATCTTTGCTTCTATGTCCTTCTCAGGTACTTCCACTTTCACCTTTACTTGTGGTTCTTCTTGTTGCATTGCAATTGATGATAAAGGAGGGATAGACAACACTTCTTTTTGTCCAATCTCTCTAATTTCTACTGCTGTCTACTTTGCTGCCAAAAACTCTCTCTCTGTCATTCCTATATCTTTTAGGATTTTCTTAATAGTGCTCTCAACTCTCTTCTTAGATTGCTTCTCTTCAATTAGAATATTTGCAGAGTTGAAGTTCTCCTCAAAGGTTCCAAACCTATTACACTGAGTGTCCAACTTACACTTAAGTAATCTGCTAACATACTCTTTAGTCTCTAACTTAGATATCTCATAGCCAAGAGGGTCTATGAACTCTATTCTAGGCTCTACTACTTCAATATAGGTAAAGTCAGTATCCACCATAAAACATATATCATCTTTGTATTTTTCAACAAGAGACTTAGGGATCCTTGATCTGCTAGACATAATATTCTGAAATGTCTTAATAACAAGTACTGCACTCTCATTTACACTGTCAATAACATTTCTTCTGTATACTAGCTTAATACTTTCCATTGTAGTTTTTCCGTCCTTCCAGTCATTTCCTATGGTGTAATAAAATCTCCTCAAAAGATGAAAGAACATATATGTGATTAGGGATGAGAACCTAAACTGTGTATACTTAATTTTCTTGATCTTCTCCAAGTTCTCAAACAATTGAATTCTTAGAACTTCACACATATCAACTGGTATCCTATCAACACACATTAGATAGGCTGCATGTACCATTCCAGTTGCCATGTCATCCTCTCTTGAATTTGCACAAAACTTAGTGGTTAGGATCTTGCATAAGTATCTCACATCATCTTGTTTGATCTTACTAATCACAATTCCTCTACCATTACAGGATGAGTTTGTGTTGTCAATGACTGTTTTCCTCATGTTTTTCTCATTAAAAGGAATAGCTCTAATTTTAGATAATCTAGTGACTTCATGAATCAAATCTACTATAATATCTATCACTCTATCTTCTAGCCAAAACATTCCATTATGAATTCTTCTCAAGATAATCTTAGTGCATTATTCATTATCAAATTCATACTATAATCCATATTTAAAAATTTCATTGTGTTCCAAATATTCAAAACCTTATTTCAGTGTCATATCCTGATTGTAAATCTTCTGATATTCATATGTGAAATCACTATCATTCACTATCTCTAGTTTACATCCAAGATAACTTCTGACATTCTCTAAGTGTAAAACTCTGTTTGGTACGGATGATAATGCAAACCTAGGGTCATCTTCCAAGGTTTCTACTCATTCCCTTTTCAAGTTAGGTCTATTCTTATCTCTGACATTGTGTATTAAGGAAACATCCATGATTTCTTCAAATTCCTTTACTGATTCAAATATTTGTCAAGTAGAATACCTTAATTTCATGATTTTAGGGCTTGCATAGATTTGACACAAAATTCTTCTCCAAATCCTTGCAAAATGCTTTCAATCACTGCCCTTTGATCTCCTTGACACTTGAATTCACTTTGATGATCAAATAATACCAATCATAACCTTTTATTA
Source organism: Chamaecyparis obtusa (assembly GCA_027943335.1). Taxonomy (NCBI): domain Eukaryota; kingdom Viridiplantae; phylum Streptophyta; class Pinopsida; order Cupressales; family Cupressaceae; genus Chamaecyparis; species Chamaecyparis obtusa. The sequence continues at coordinate 22,465 of BSBK01005072.1, forward strand.
ATTCAATCTCACTTAGATCTAACATCGCATTCAATTATTTTGCCACTTCTTTCCAAAAAGTTGTCTCTGCTAACCTACAAAACTTAAAACTTCTTGCGATCTCATAAAACATAATATTTTTCTTTGCACTCTTAACCATAGCATTAGAACATCATAAACTACCTTACATTAACTGTGCAAGACTTCGTTCATCATATATCTACTTCTAAAGTAAATCTAAGTTCCTATTCTACTGCAATTTACATAAATTAAGTACTTTGAGATAGGTCAGGTAAAGATTCATTCTTACCTTTCAATACTTCACCTTCTTGATTACCTTCAATGTTGAATATGTCTCCTTGATTTGTGCTTTTGATAAACTTCACTTCATCTGAATTACTACAACATCCTTTCTGACTGTTACTTGCATCTTCATTTCTTCTTGCATGATTTCTAGGCTTAGGATTAGGATGAAAAACTCTCTTGTTCACTCTGCAAAACCTTGTTGTATGTTGAATCTTGTTGCATATCTAACAAAAAATTCCATTGTTTCCATATCTTGGTCCAGGTTGATTGATTTGTGATCTGTAGTTTCTAGCAATGTTTCCAACCTTGTTGCATCTATAACATACTGCTCCATTTCTTCTGTTCATATCTTCAGTAGGTTTTTTATCTGCATTATTAGTATTCCTAAACATTCTACTACCATCATTATTCTCAATAAATTTAGATTTCCTACATTCAATAGCTCTATGTCCAAAACTATGACAATTGTAACAATAACCATTAAGAGGTTTAAATTGTTTACCTGTGCAATCTCTCTTCATATGACCAATAGTATTACAAGAAAAACATCTACCTTTGAATTCTCTTTGCATACCTTTGGGTGATTCTTCTTACTTCAGTGATTCTTCTTCTTTAGGTGTATCTTCAAATTTTTTGATCTCATTAGGCTTCTTCTCATCTATGCTTTCAGATATTTTTAGATTTGGTTCCTTACCTTCATCATTTGCTTTAAAAGTGTTGAATCCAAGACCAATCTTATCATAGAATGTTTTTGATAAGATATTTGTTCATCAATCTTCTCACTAGTTGAATATAGCCTTTCAAGTTGTTGTTTGGATTAAGTCAGTTCACCTTTCACAATCTTATTGTATTTCTCAAGTTCAGATGTTACTTTAGAAAGTTTAGATTTTAGTCCTTCATTTTCAGTCTTTAGACTTTCATTCTCAGATTTTAGATTTGCTTCATTCTTGCCATTTCCATCTTTCAAACTAAGCTTCAAATTTTCTATCTTCAGTTCATGCTTAATGATTTCATTTGCCTTTTCTAAATTGTCATCACAATCTTCAATAGAAACTTCAGATTCCTTTTCAGATCTCAGATCTTCCAATTTGTTTTTTAGTTTCTCAATGAGGTTCTTTGCATCATCATACTTTCTTTTCAAAGTATCTTTTTCAATAGTAATCAAGTCAATCTATTCAAGAGCTTCTTCAAGATTCTTCTATAGTTGATCAATATCCAAAGAGATCTTACTCAAGTTGCTAGGCTTTCCTTGAATGATTCTTTTCTGAGTAACTAGGCTTTGATACCAATTTTTAGAAATAGGGAATAATGAGAGGGGGGGGGTGAATCAGTATTCTACAAACTTTATCTTTTTCCCAATTATGGATATAACGGATTAACTTTATACATGCATAACATAAGATGCTAAACAACATGCATAACAATAAAGAACTCATAACACATTATTTGTTCTTGAGAAAACCCTAGCCAAGGGAAAACCCCAGTGGGGATGGTACCCAGAAAGATACACTAATCAAAAGTATCTTGTTAAGGATGTTGACCCTGTTAGGAGTCTATTACAAGCATATAATGTATCAGTCCTGATTAAGGGACTATAGGCCTTGTTAGAAGCCTCAACCCTGTTAGGAGTTGTAGTACAAAATGTGATTACCAGATGAGCCCACTGCCGAAACAAGTAATGCACAATATACTCTAATTACAAAAATAGATTAAAGTACATAATCTTATACTACTTGCATCAATATCTCTTCACTGCTCTTTCACTATCGCTATTACATATGCTTCATATACTTCATATCATATCACTGCTTCATTACATTTCAATACTACTACTTGATACTTCACATCTAAGTTTACAATTACAATTACATTTATACCAATAACTTTATCCAAGAGTTAACATCTAGGATGTCATCCCTTTATATTGTTAAGTCATTATTTTGATAAACAAAATAATCCCTTAACTCTTTACTAGTTCTGTCTTCATATTCTATCTTGTCGGCTTCACACTATCTTCAGTAAAACTATCATAACTTCTTCCGTACATGCCGTACTGACTTGCACTCTAAGATGGGTGATCAATAGACATCATAGAGTCTATTTTCAAGTGTGCAAGAACTGAACTTACTCCAGTCAATGTCACAAACAAAAACTGTGTCCAGGTTCACTGGTAAAAACAATGTCTCACACTTAGACAAATTTGCAATGTGCTCTATCATACTTGCTCTCTGACCTATGCAATCTTCATGTGGATCATATGTTTCCATAATTAAAACATCTATGTAATCAACTCGGCCAAATTTCCAACACACTCCCCCTGAGGAGTAGATCCTTGCATCCAGTCCAAAAAATGATGAGGCTCTGAACATGTCTGGATTGATGCATCTTTGCATCATTTAGTTTTGATTAGGAGGGGCCTGGACCCCTAGCATACCTCTGAGATATTCAAAGGTATCTTTCAGTAGTGGATTTGTAAAAAATTTTGCAATCTTCTCTTTTGTACTGATATATTCTAGCTTGATTTCTTTTTCTGCCACCTTGTCTCTAAAGAAGTGATGCTTGATAGAAATGTGTTTAGTTTTAGAGTGCATCACTAGATTCTTTGAAATGTTTATTGTGCTAGTGTTATTGTTAGAAAGTAAAGTCCACCAAGATAACTAAGAGGGGGGAGGGGGGTGTATAAGTTATCTAATAATTATAACTTTTATCATCTTCAACAACATTAAACCATATAAGCAATATAATTACCAACCATAGAAAGATATTCATACACAATAACACAATGACACAGGATATGTTGACTAGGGAACCTCTTGATCAAAGAGTAAACCATGGTGGGAATGATGCCCACAAAAGATGCACTAATATGAATATTTCTTTTGAAAGGATGGAATCTTTTAGGAGTCTTATGAAATACATTCAGTACATATGAATCCCTGTTAGGAGATTTTGAATCCTTGTTAAAAGATTCTAACCCTGTTAAGACTTATGGAAGATAGAAGGACCCACTACCCAAATAGCTTCAGGGTAAGATCACTGAACACATTGTCCAAGTAATCTTTTCATTACTTAGTAGAATAATATGTTACCTCTTCTCTGATTGTGCCAAACCGCACTCACTGTTACACCAAATCTCAATTTCAGATCTCTGTACCTCACATGTCTTCCTTCACATATTTGCTTTCACACTTAGCTCTTTTCTTCACTTCATGCATACAAAATCACACACAACCACTTCTACCATCATCAAAACAAGGAACTATATTCCTTCCTTTATACCACACTCAAATAATTACAAATGAGTTGGCATACAATTACAATATAAAAGTTTCCACACACTACATCAAAATTACAAAAAATTGTTGGCTTCCAAATACAATAAATCTTCACTCGTGTGACCTCAAATTTTTCACTATCATCCACATCACTATCAATGTATCTTCAACTTCCCTTTAATTGTGAAAAACCAGATTCCATCCCGATTAGGAGATATCATCCAATTTCCACAAACCGCTACTCAAGAACATTGCCTGAATACTGCTTCCACCAAAATGCTCATAACATCCATGAATAAATGAATTATTGTCTTCACTCTTAACCATAGACATATAACATATCAAAGAGTATATCCTCAACATCACATAGCTCCAACTACAATAACCCATGTGCGCTAATCCAAACTCTGTCTGCTTCTCTGCAAGTCTCCGGTAGATCACTGGGTTGGCATCAATGACAATCATAGTCATGAATTAAATAAAAATTGCTATAGAATGGCTGCCAAACATTTAGCATTCATTCCTAACAATCTCCCCCATTGGCATTGATGGCAACATAGATTAAAAACATCCAATGTTCCAAAGATCTAATACTGCAACATTGCTGCTTCAAATACTCTTCATTAATCAAATCTTGCTTCATTTTCCTATTCAGTTCTCTCCAACAGATGTTTCAAATGGTTTTTCATGTATACTTCTCCCCCATTGACATCAATGAAAAAAATTTCATCACTATGTCAGCAACAACTCCAATGTCAAAAGACACTATTCAAAAAATACATTCACTAGAGTCCTTATGACTCAGCTCAGATACACATACTCCCCCATAGAGGAAGTACCAACATCTAGTCCAGAAGAAAGATAAGGCTCATATACCACTGGATGGATGCAACCAACTGCATTACTTTTCAAAAGTAGGCTAGGGCATAACCCCAAACATACCTCTCAGATACTCAAATGTATCCTTAGGTAAAAGCTTTGTGAATATATCTGTTATCTGCTCCTTTGTACTTATGTACTCAAGTCTAACTTATTTCTCAACAACTTTCTCTCTTACAACATGATACTTAATCTCTATATGCTTTGTCTTAGAATGTACTACAGGATTCTTTGACATACTAACTATGCTGGTGTTGTCACAATGTATGACAACAAGTTCAATGAACTTTATTCCAATATCCTTCAGCGTTTGCTTCATCCAAATTATCTGGTTACAATTGTTTGCTGCTGCTACATATTTTGCTTCTACTGTGCTTTGTGAGATAAAATTATGCTTCTTTCTTAGCCAAGAAACCAATCTTCCTCCAAGGAAAAATGCTCCACCACTGGTGCTTTTCTTATCATCAACACTGCCTCCCCGATCAGCATCTGTATATGCACACAGGGTAAAATTATCAAATTTTTCATACCATAATCCATAGTCCATTGTGCCTCTTAAATATCTCAGTATCCTCTTTACTACTGCATAATGTGATTCTCTAGGTTTAGCTTGAAATCTTGCTACAATTCCAACTGAATGTGCTATATTAGGTCTTGTATGAGTCAAATACTACAATCTTGCAATCTGGTGAAGGGTGCTCCCCTTAATACCACAAACACATAACAGAAATAGAGAAACAACAAAAATATGCAAGAACATAAAATTGGCTTCTTATTATCTCCACAAATGTGGAATTACAAACTTTCAGAATTACAATATGCAAAGCCACATGGGCATTCCCTTACAATATTATGTAGGACAAAGCCTTGAATCAATACCCAGATTTATACCCAAAACTTCCCTAGACAACACTATAGGCCTTCTTTATATTGGCATTTTCCACTACTCGAGAAGGTTCCAGAAATTTAGCCGTTAGGGCCGACCAAACTTAGAATTATTTTATTTTTTAATTTATTACATCAAAGTTGGCTCAAAATAACTTTTGAAACTTGAACATAAATTTTGAAGGAAAATTATTTTCTTCCATTTCAGGTGACTCGATTTCTGGAGACCATAAGTCATCACCAGTTGACCCGATTGACTATTATAACCCCATTCGAAAAGGCCACAAAGCGCTCTACAGGCTTGAATTGCACAATCACCTATCACCCAAATTTTTGACCTCAGTCAGAGCCTCTAAAGCCTTCAAAACGGAGTTCAAAGTTTTTGTACCCTACTGCCAATACCGAAAATCTTCAATATCTTCAAAACTAGACCTGATCTAGCCATGGAACTTTACTGGCAGGCTGATATGACTGAGATGAACCTCCACATATAAAGTTAGAACATTCTGAGATCTTATAACCAACTTACTAAAAATAGAAAGTTTCCATAAATAGCAGCTTTGCACAAGATAGCCCTTATTGAATACAAAAATAGAAATATTTTTGGGTGATGCAAGATTGCTCTTACACCCAGGATGCTCTTGCATCAGACACCCGGGGTAATTTGAGAAGTGACCCCATCATGTCTCTAGTGTGTAGAGGAAAACCAAGATAGTTAACCTCCTCCTTTGTCAGCCATGATGAATCTTCAACAGGTCATCCTTTCCACTTGACCAGATATTCTTCAATCTCTTTGGTATCTGAACTAGTTGCTGGAATACTCCACTATGCTGTTGTGATCTCATCTTCAACACCTCCCTCATGATACTCCATCAGATCTAAAATGTTAAACACTGGTGAAATATTCATCTCAATAGGAAATTCTACTTCATATGCATTTCCTGAATCATGCTTCTTCAGTAATTTACATGGCCCAAACTTCTTCATTTTTAATTTGTTATATGTACCAATTGGAAATCACTTCTTCCACAAATGAACCATGAATTCATCTCCAAACTGAAATTTCTTATGCCTCTTTTTCACATCCACCTTAGCCTTATACTGTGCATTCATCTTGGTAATATGCTTCCTCACCTCCTCATGGATGTTCTTCAAGTGTTCTGAAAAATCCTCAGCTTCAACACTACTTATTTCTCCTTTATCTAGCTTTCTCAACTCAGATGCATTTTTGGGACTACTCCCATATACAATTTGGAATGGTGATTTAACAGTGCTCCTATTGACAAAATTATTATATGCAAATTCTGCCTATGTTAAAATCAAATCCCATCTTGTTGGCTTATCTCCAACCAAACATCTCAAAAAATTTCCCAAACTCCTATTCACCACCTTTGTCTGTCCATCAGTCTGTGGATGATGTGATGAACTGAACTTCAAATCTCTCTTCAACTTCTTCCACAATGTATGCCAAAAATATCCAATGAACTTAGTGTCCCTATCTGAAACTATACTCTTTGGTAAACCATGCAATCTCACCACTTCTCTGAAAAATAATTTTGCTACATGAACAACATCATTAGTCTTCTTGTAGGGAATAAAATGTGCCATCTTTGAAAGTATATCAACTACCATGAAAATTGAATCATGTCCCCACTATGTCCTTGGTAAACCAAGAACAAAGTCCATAATGATATCCTCCCAAGGCTTTTCTGGTACAGGTAATGGCTGATATAGCCCTGTATTTTGCTTCACTCCTTTCACCATCTGACATACTCTGCAACTATGTACAAACTTCTTGACATCTTTCTACAACTATGGCCAATAATAATTCTCACTAACCAAAGCAAGGGTTTTATCACGACCAAAATGTCCAGCCAATCCTCCGCTATACTTCTCTTTGATGAGATTTTCCCTCATAGAACTTCTTGGAATGCACAACTAACTCCCTCTGAATAGCATATCATCCTGAATGATGAAATCCAGCCACTTCATCCTATCTAGAGTAATAGGTTCTTTACAAGTTTTCCAAGCTTCACCAAAATTAGGATCCTCGGGATACAAATTCTTGAGTTCCTTAAACCCAACCACCTCAATCTGCATCTTTGTCAACAATAGTTGCCTTCTGATAAGAGCATCTACAACCCTGTTAGACTTTCCACTCCTGTGTTTCAAAACAAATGTATAACTTTGCAAAAACTCAACCCATTTCAAATGCCTTTGATTCAACTTTCCTTGACTATTCAAATATTGCAAAGCTTGACGATCAGTATACAAAAAAAACTCCTTAGGAAGTAGATAGTGTCTCCACTTCTTTAATGCATGAACTATAGCATAAAATTCCTAATCATAAATAGAATATTTTCTCTTGGCATCATTTAACTTCTCACTAAAATAAGCAATAGGTTTACCTTCTTAGCTCATAACAGCTTCTATTGCAGTACCATTAGCATCACAATCTACTTGAAACACCTTATTAAAATCAGGAAGTGCTAAAATAGGTTGTTCTGTAACCTTTTGTTTCAATAGTTTAAAACTCTTATCTGCCCCATTAGTCCACTCGAACTCTTTTCTATCCCCTCTCATTATTTCAGTCAAGAATCTACAAATACCGCTAAAATTTCTGATAAACTTTCTGTAAAAGCTAGCCAAACCATGAAAATACCTTACCTCAGTAGAACTCCTTGGAGTAGGCCATTCAAGGATAGCCTATACCTTCTTTGGGTCTATTTTTAGACCTTCTGCTGAAACTACAAATCCCAAATACACTAACTCTTTCTTCACAAAAATGCACTTCTTCAAATTAATCAACAATTTCTCATCTCTTAACTTCTCAAACACCATACAAATATGCATCATATGCTCTTCCAATGTCTTACTAAAGATCAAAATATCATCTAGGTACACAATGACAAACTTATCTAGAAATTCTTTCAGAACCTCATTCATGAGCTGCATGAAAGTGCTCGGTGCATTGGTTAGCCCAAAAGGCATGACTAACCACTCATACAGTCCTTCCTTTGTCTTGAAGGTAGTCTTCCATTCATCTCCTTCTCTAATCCAAATCTAGTGATATCCAATCTTTAGATCTATCTTTGAGAAATACACAGCTCCACTCAAACAATCCATAATATCATCCATTTGTGGCAATGGAAACCTATACTTGATTGTGATCTTGTTTATTGCTCTGGAATCTGTACACATCCTCCATTATCCATTCTTCTTTGGTGCTAATACTGCTGGTACAACACATGGACTCAGGCTCTCCCAAATCAACCCCTTCTATAATAACTCATGTACTTGTCTGTTCAACTCTTCACTTTTTGCTGGTGTCATTCTATGTGCTATCTTGTTTGGAAAATTGGCTTCTGGAATCAAATCTATCTGATGACTGCTCTTCCTTACTGGTGGTAATCCATCAGGTACATTATCAAATACAATATCCTGAAACTCATTCAACAAATTTGCAACCTCTATAGGTACATCCTCTACTTCCTCTTTACCAGCTGTTGGAATTAAATCGAAACACACATGCTCATGCCTCATGTCATCTAGGAATATCCTTCCATCAAAAAAATTTATTCTTTCATTACCACATACCTTTTCTTCGGTCTCCTTCAATGGCTTTAGCTTATGTCGCACTCCATCATTTGTCACAGAATAGGTATTCGCACGACCATCATGTACATCACATCTGTAAAACTGCCATGGCCTACCCAACAACATGTGACATGCATCCATAGGTATGATATCACATAGTACCTCATCATGGTACCCACCAATCTTGAACTTTACTAGGCACTGTTCACTAACCATGACCTTGTGGTCATCCTGTACCCAAGAAATTTGATATGGATGTGGGTGTTTCTGTCTCTTGAGCTTCAACTTTGTCACCATTTTTTTTGACACCAAATTGTTAGTGCTTCCACTATCACTAATCACATCATAACATTTACCCTCACACTTGCATCTAGTGCAAAATAGGCTCTTCCTTTGTTCAAGTTCATTCTCACCACTCAGCAGGACTCTTCTATTAATCAATGTTTCTCCTCTTTTAGCATCTTCAAAATTTGAGGATCTCACATCTTCATCTAGATGTGCCACTCTAGCCTAGCCTTCATTCCTCCTATCCATCCTCCCTTGGTGTTGAGGATATTCAAATGCCCTATGACCTTCTTCTCCATAGTGAAAGCATGTTCCACAGAAGCCTCCTCTTCCTGAACCTTGTCCTCTTCCTCTTCCTCTCTAATCTCTATTGTTCTAATATTGGAAATGATTGGAATTGTTTCCTCTCTGATTTTGACTGCTACTAGCCTTGTCCTTCTTTTTTGGATCTTCATTTCAGCCTCCATATGACCGTCCACCAAATCGTCCACTGCAACCCCTTCCATTTTGTCTGCTCTCAAACTTCTTGTTCAACTTTTCCTCTACTTTTAGGGAAAACTGGCATGCCTCTTCAATACTGTTCATTCAAACCAGATTCAACTCCTCCTAAATGTTCAGCCTTAACCCATTAAGGTAACAGAAAATTTTCTCCTTGTTAGCTTCTGCATGGCCTATTCTAATGAGGATTCGATAGAACTCCTCTGTATACTCCTGAACAAATCTTCCTGCCTGCTTCAAACTTTGCATCTTCTTCAGTAGGTCAAGCTCATAATCAACAAGAATGAACTTCCACTTCAATTTATCCACCATTCAATCCCATCTTGTAATTTTATCTTTCCCTCTTCTATTTCACTCCAATTGAATCTCTTACCACTAGATCTTCACATGACCTTTCAGTCTGACCTTCATGAATTTGACCCTATTAGGATCCTCAATATCTTCATACTCAAAATATTCTTCACATTCATTGATCCAGTCAATCAACTTCTCTGGGTTAAGATTTTCTGAAAATGCAGGAACCTCAATCTTAGGTCTTTTTTCAATCTTGGAAATGGCCTGAAAAAGTCTTTCTTCCTCCTAGTTTACAACTTCAACTTCTCCTTCTTGATCTTCTTCTTCAGCTTCATCCTCGCTTTCATCTCTAACATTAAGATTCATTCCTCTATGAATCTCCTTTTGCAATGCTCGCACTTGTCTCTGGAGTGCTCTAACCTTAGGTGTTACAACACCAGCTCTTTTGCCACGTTCCCTTCATGAAGGCATTTTTGTGATGCATGCTGAAACCCTAACCATGGTCTTGTTGTAAACTACCTCATAGTTTGTGATCTATTTACATACTCAGGAACTCCTACTCTGATACCACTTGATGAAGGGTGCTCCCCTGAATACCACAAACACATAATAGAAATAGAGAAACAACAACAATATGCAAGAACATAAAATTGGCTTCTTATTATCTCCACAAATGTGGAATTACAAACTTTTAGAATTACAATATGAAAAGCCACATGGGCATTCCCTTACAATATTTTGTAGGACAAAGCCTTGAATCAATACCCAGATCTATACCTAGAACTACCCTAGACAAACTACAAGCCTTCTTTATATAGACATTTTCCACCGCCCGAGAAGGTTCTAGAAATTTAGCCCTTAGGGCCGACCAAACTTAGAATTATTTTATTTTTCAATTTATTACATCAAAGTCGACTCAAAATAACTTTTGAAACCCAAACAGAAATTTTGGAGGAAAATTATTTTTTGCCATTTCAGGTGACCCGACTTTCAGAGACCATAAGTCATCATGAGTTGACCCAATTGACTATTATAACCCTATTTTGGAAAGGCCACGAAGCACTCTACAGGCTTGAATTGTGCAAGCGCTTGTCACCCAAATTTTTGACCTCATCCGGGGCCTCTAAAGCCTTCAAAATTGAGTTCAAAGTTTCTGTACCTTGCTACCAATACTGAAAATCTTTAATATCTTCAAAACTAGACCTGATCTAGCCATGGAACTTTACTAGCAGACTGATATGACTGAGATGAACCTCCACATGTAAAGTCAAAACATTTTGAGATCTTATAACCAACTTACTAAAAATAGAAAGTTTCCATAAATAGCAGCTCTGCACAAGATATCTCTTATTGAATACAAAAATATAAATATTTTTGGGTGATGCAAGATTGCTCTTACACCCAAGATGCTCCTGCATCACAATCATAGATCTGTATTTCTTCTATTCCACTGTAGGAGTCTCATCTATGCTAGATAACTTATGTCTAGTCACCATGGGTGTTCCAACTTGTTTACAATTCTCCATTCCAAATCTTTTCAACAAGTCATTTAGGTACTTTGTCTGACTTACAAAGATACCATCATTGTTTTGTGTTATCTGTAATCCCAAAAAGCATTTCATTTCACCAATCATACTCATTTCAAATTCAATCTTCATTTCATTAGCAAATTTTTCACTAGCTTCATCTTCTCCTGCAAAGATAATGTCATCAACAAAAATGACTATAATCAACAAACCATTTTCAATTTCTTTTGTGTAGATATTTCTATCAATTGTTCCTTTTGTAAATCCCAATTTTAACAAATACTTATCTAGTCTAGCATACTAATTTCTAGGTGCTTGTTTAAGTCCATATAAAGCTTTCTTCAGTTTACATACCATGTCTCCTTCTTGAGTCAAAGGAAAACCTTCAGGCTGCTCAATGTAGACTTCTTCTTCCAATTCTCCATTCAGAAATGCTGACTTCACATCCATCTGATATACTTTGAATTTCTTGTAAGCTGCATAAGCTAAAAACATTCTTACTACTTCAATTCTTGCAACAGGTGCAAAGGTTTCTTCATAGTCAATTTCTTCTTGCTTTGAGTAACCCTTACATATCAATCTTGCTTTGTTTCTTACTACTTCTCCTTGTTTATTCATCTTATTTCTACATACCCATTTAGTTCCAATAACATTCTTGTCTTTAGGTCTAGGGACCAATTCCCATGTCTTGTTCTTTTCAATCTGATCTAGTTCTTCTTTCATAGCATTAGTCCAAATTTCATCTTCACAAGCTTCATTAGTAGTCTTAGGTTCAATTTGAAAAATCAAACATAACTGTTCTTGCACCTTATTTTGAGTTAGAACTCCTCTTTTGATGCTTCCAATAATTTGTCCAATAGAATGATTTCTTAACAAACTCTTGCTAGGTGTCACTGTCTCAGATCTCACTTTAGATGTGGGTTCTTCAATGACTTCACTATGGCTTTCATTCAACAAATCACTATTAGTTTCATAAAATAATTTAGTAGATCCAGTGTTAGGTTTAGGATGAGCTTCTTCATTTGATTCATAATCAAGCATTCTTTCCTAAATTTTGAACTTTTCATCAACTTTAACATTTGCGCTCTCAATAATAGTCTTAGTTCTTTTATTGTAACATCTATAGGCTTTACTTTTCAAAGAATATTCAAAAAATATACCTTCATCACTTCTACAATCAAAATTTCCAATATCATCATCTCTCTTTATATAACATTTGCTTCCAAAAATTCTAAAATACTTAACTAAGGGTGCATGTCCAAACCATAATTCATAAGGTGTCTTGTCTGTGTTTGCTTTGATTTGTACTCTGTTCATTGTATACACTATTGTGTTCACTACTTCTCTCCAGAATATCTTTGCCAAATCATTCTCAAATAACAAGTTATTTGAGAATATTGTCTCTTAATGCCATTTTCTTCACAAAAGGTGTTAAACTCTCTAGAAGTAAATTCTCCACCTCTACCAGATCTCAAAAATTTAATCTTCATTCCAGATTCATTCTCAACTTTATTCTTAATAATCTTAAACTTATCAAATGTTTCAGATTTTTCTTTAAGAAATGCAATCCACATCATTCTTGTAAAATCATCAACAAGAATCATAAAATACCTTTCTCTATAGAATCCTCTAGTCTTGGTAGGACCGCTCAAATATGTATGAACAATTTCCAGCTTCTCTATAGATGTAAACTTCTTACTAGGAAAAGAATTTATCTTTTGTTTAGCCATTACACATTCTTTGCAAATCATGTTAATAGGCTTCATAATTTTAGGTAAATCTCTTACTTCAAGTGTAGTACTTACTTTCACAATGTTATCAAATTTTATATGACAAAACCTTCTATGCTGTAACCAACTATCATCAATCTTAGTAATCAAACATGTAATCTAAGTAGGATTCAACTGAAATACATTACCTCTGGTTCTAGATCCAGTTCCAATTAGATTTCCATCTTTATCCTTTATCACACAAGTTTTCTCAGTAAACCAAACTTGATATCCCTTATCAAGTAACTGTCCAACACTCAAAAGATTATGTTTCAATCCATCCACAAAATAAACATCATCAATATTAGTCTTTCCATCAAGAGTGATAGATCCTATACCTTTAATCAAACAAGGTGCATTGTTTCCAACTCTAACAACTCCTCCATCATATTCATTAAGATTTATGAACTTTTTCATGTCTCCAGTCATATGATGTGAACAACCACTATCTATAATCCAATCAACTTTCTTTTCAACTTGAGAAACTAAGGATTTTTCTTCCTTAACATTAGTTTCAGGACTCTCTTCTTTCATTGCTACAAATCCTATGTCATCATTATTATCAATATCACTTTCACTTAAAGTTCTTTCTATACTAGCTTCAAGATCTTCATCATTAGCATAATAAAATTCTTTAGATCTTCTAAGTTTGAAATTGTTTCTATACTTTTTAACTCTCTTAGGACATTTAGATGCAAAATGACCATATTCTTGACAAGTCCAACATTTAAATATTTTCTTACCATTTGGTTCTCTTTTCACAAGCAAGGTAATACCTTTTTCAATCTTCTTGTCTTCTTCATTTCTAGATCTGTTGCTGCCAGCATAATCTCTGCTCACATTGATGTTTCTTAACAAAGTAGGGTGAACACTAAGAGCACTGAATGCTGTCTCCATTCTAGGTAAGTCTCCTGATAATCTCAAGTTCATTTCTGATGCTTCCAATCTTCCAAGAAGAGTCTCTCTTGTAAAGTTTGTAGTACAAGGTATGACTTGTTCAATCATCTATGTTGTCTTCTTAAATACAGGAGTCAATATCCTCATAATTTTCCATATCACTTCATTCTTCATCTTTGTTCCTCCACAAGATTTTATACCTGTAATAATTTCTGACATTCTACCAATATAGCTTCTAATAGATTCATCTTCCAACATTCTTATATCTTCAAATGCACATATCCAATTATGTAATCTAACTCTTTTTGCATGTTCATCATCTTCAAAAGTAGAGTGCAAAGCATTCCATATTTCATGAGATTTTTTCAAATATTTTACCTAACTGTACTCATTCTCTGGAAGGGCTATCAAAAGTGCTTCTCTTGCAAGTATGTTACACATGAATAGATCTCTCTCATCAACAGTACATGTTTCAAGATTGTCCTCTTCAATGATACTCTTATCATTCTTTGTAATCAACCAATAACTTGGTCCTAAACATAGTAGATGTGTCTTCATCTTTTCTTTCCAGCTATCAAAATTTACTCCATCAAACTTAGGGCTTTCTTTCTTGAAATTCGCCATGGATCTCCTTAAGCTGTTAAACTTATTTTTCAAGGACCTGCTGCTTTGATACCAATTGTTAGAAAGTAAAGTCCACCAAGATAACTAAGGGTGGGGTGAATCAGTTATATGATAATTATAACTTTTATCATCTTCAACAACATTAAACCATATAAGCAATATAATTACCAACCATAGAAAGATATTCATACACAATAACACAATGACACAAGATATGTTGACTAGGGAACCTCTTGATCAAAGAGTAAACCCTGGTGGGAATGACACCCACAAAAGATGCACTAATATGAATATTCCTTGTGAAAGGATGGACTCTTTTAGGAGTCTTATAAAATACATTTAGTACATATGAATCCCTGTTAGGAGATTTTGAATCCCTGTCAAAAGATTCTAACCCTATTAAGAGTTATGGAAGACAGAAGGACCCACTGCCCAAATAGCTTCAGGGTAAGATCACTAAACACACAGTCCAAATAATCTTTGCATTACTCAAAAGAATAATATTTTATCTCTTCTCTGACTGTGCCAAACTACACTCACTGTTACACCAAATCTCAATTTCAGATCTCTGTACCTCACATGTCTTCCTTCACATATTCGCTTTCACATTTAGCTCTTTTCTTCACTTCATGCATACAACATCACACAAAAACACTTCTACCATCATCAAAACAAGGAAATACATTCCTTCCTTTATACCACACTCAAATAATTACAAATGATTTGGCATACAATTACAATATAAAAGTTTCAACACGTTGCATCAAAATTACACAAAACTGTCAGCTTCCAAATATAATAAATCTTCACTTGTGTGATGTCGAAGTTTGTGTTGTCATCCACATCACTATCAATGTGTCTTCAACTTCCCTTTAACTACGCAAAACTAGATTCCATCCCGATTAGGAGATATCATCCGATTTCCACAAACCACTACTCAGGAACACTGCCTGACTACTGCTTCCACCAAAATGCTCATAACATCCATCAATAAATGAATTAGTGTCTACACTATTAACCATAGACATATAACATATCAAAGAGTATATCCTCAACATCACACATCTCCAACTGCAATAACCCATGTTAGCTAATCCAAACTATGTATGCTTCTCTGCAAGTCTCCGGTAGATCACTGTGTTGACATCAATGAAAATCATAGTCATGAATGCAACAAAAACTACTATAGAATGGATACCAAACATTTAGCATTCATTAATAATAGTTATCACAATGGATAGCCATAGGCTCATTAAAAGATATTCCAATGTCTCTCAGCATTTGTTTCATCCAAACAATCTGAGTGCAATTTATAGCAGCAACAACATACTCTGATTCAGTAGTAGATTGTGATATATAATCTTGTTTCTTACTTAGCCAAGAAACCAACTTTTTCCCAAGGAAAATTGCACCACCACTGGTACTTTTTCTATCATCAATATTTCCTACTCAATCAGTGGCAGTATAAGCATGAAGTTCAAAGCTATCATTCTTGTCATACCATAAACCATAATCTATGATTCCTCTGAGATACCTCAATATTCTTTTCATAGCAGCTAGATAAGTCTATTTGGGTTTTGCCTAATATCTAGCCACAATTCCAACAACATTAGCAATATCTAGTTTGGTGTGAGTCAGATATTGGCCCCCCAACTATTAACCTATACAAAGTCTAATTTTTTTTTTTAATTCATCATCAATTGTTAGCTTGTTTCTAGTCACCATAGGTTTTCCTACTAGTTTACATTCTTCCATACCAAATTTGTTAAGCAATTCTTTGAGATACTTGATCTGAGAAATGAAAATACCATTCTCATTCTGAGTTATTTGTATTCCAAGGAAGAATCGCATTTCACCTATCATGGACATCTCAAATTCACTTTCCATTTCTTTAGCAAACTTCTTACATAGATCATCATTATGTTTAAAGATAATGTCATCCAAAAATACTTCTACTATCAAGATTCCATCTTCAATAGTTCTCAAGTACAAATTATTGTCTGCATTACCTTTTCTTAATCCAAGTCCAAGTAGATACTTTTCCAACCTTGCATACCAAGCCCTAGGAGCTTTCTTCAACCCATACAGTGCTTTCTTCATTTTTCACACCATGTCTTTGTCTTCACATAGAGGAAATCCATCTGGTTGTTCTATGTATACTTCTTCTTCAAGATCTCCATTCAGAAATGCAGATTTAACATCCATCTGATACACTTTGAAGTTTTTGTGTGCAACATAAGATAGAAATAATCTTACTGCCTCTATTCTAGCAACAGGAGCAAATGTTTCTTCAAAGTCTATGCCTTCTTACTGTGAGTATCCCTTACACACTAGTCTTTCTTTGTTCCTTACAATTGTTCCTTCTTCATCCATTTTGTTTCTAAAGACCCATTTTGTTCCTATAACATTTTTATTTTTAGGTCTTGGAGCCAATTCCCAAGTATTATTTTTCTTTATCTGATCCAATTCTTCTTTCGTGGCATTTATCCAAGATTCATCTTTAAAGGCTTCATCTGTAGTTTTTGGCTCAACTTGAGAAATCAAACAAATTTCTTCTCTAACTTTAGATCTAGTTAGCACTCCCTGACTAGTATTGCCAATAATTTAATTTTTAGGATGGTTATTTTTTACATACCTTGGAGTTTTAGGAGTTTCAGTAGTCTTGCTTGTATCATCACAAGCCTCTTTTTCAATTTCTTCCTCAACAATTTCTTCTTCTACAATAGTAGTGGTTTCTTTCACTTCTGATATCTAACTGTTGTCATACATTCTTTCTTGTATCTGAAATTTCTCATCTATTCTTACATTGTTACTTTCAACCATCTTCCTTAATTTCAGATTGAAACATTTGTATGCCTTTCTTTTAATAGTGTAACCAAGGAAGATACCTTCATCACTTCTAGCATCAAATTTCCCTATCTCATCATCCCTCTTGATATAACATTCACTACCAAAAATTCTAAAATAATTTACAGTAGGAGTATGATCAAACCATAGTTCATAGGGAGTCTTGTGCCATCTCTAATTTGAATTCTGTTTAATGTGTACACTGTCATTCCAACAACCTCTCTCCAATGTACATGAGATACATTTCCTTCAATCAACATTGTCCTAGCAACATCAAGTATAGTTATGTTTCTTCGCTCTGCTATTCCATTATGTTGTGGATTCCTAGGAGCAGATGTTTGTCTTTTTATCCCATGCTCTTCACAGTATGAATTAAATAAATCTGATGTAAACTCTCCACCTCTATCTAATCTTAAACACTTTATTTTTAGTCCTGATTCATTCGCTACTTTTTCTTTAAGCAACTTGAATTTGTGAAATGCTTTTGATTTTTCTCTCAAATAAGTAACCCACATCATTCTAGAAAAGTCATCAACAAAGAGTATAAAATACCTTTCACCATAGTATGACTTTGTTCTTGTAGGCCCACATAGATCTATATGTACCAGATCCAAATTTCCTTTTGATGTAAATGTTTTTCTTTTATGACTGCTTTTAGTTTGCTTTCCCATAACGCATTCTCTACATATAGTGTTAGAAGGTTTCATAATCTTTGGTAGATCTCTTACTGCATTAGCCATGCTTGCCTTCACAATGTTATCAAAGTTAACATGACAAAAACTTCTATGCCATAACCAACTATCATCTACCTTCACAACAAAACAAGAGGCTCCAAATGTGTTTAGTTCAAATACATTACCTCTAGATCTTGAACTGGTAGCAATCATTTTTCTTTCCTTGCTTCTAATAAAGCATTTACCATTAACAAAACTTAACTAAAAGTTTTTATCCATTAATTGTCCAACACTCAATAAGTTATGCTTCAATCCTTCAACTAGTAGTACATTTTTTGTATTAGTCTTTCCATCCAGAGTGATGGATCCAACTCCTATGATGGACTTTGGGAGATTATTCCCAAACCTTACAACACCTCCATCATAATTTACTAATTTAACAAATTTATTCTTATCACCATTCATGTGATGAAAACATCCACTGTTAATTATCCATTCATTTTTCTTATCAACATGAGATACTAAAGCTTTTTCTTCATCAACTGGTTCATCTTTAATAGAAACAAATCCAATTTCTTCATTATCTAAATCATCATCATCAGAGATTCCTTCACCAGCATAATAACATTCTTTGTCTCTTGTAATCTTTGCATAATTAGGTTTGTATTTAGGAACTCTTGTAGGACATCTAGATGCAAAATGACCTATCTTATTGCATGAAAAACATTTCAAAGGTAATTTGCATTCAAATTTGCCCTTACCTCTTTTCTCTCTTCTAGCAATCAGTGCAACAAGTTCTTCCATCTTCTTTTCTTCTTCCATTATCTTCTCCCATTCCTCATCATACTCACCAAGCTCTTCTTTCAGGTCTTCTTTTCTTGTCCTCAGAAGTGTAGATACTTTCTTGTGTGTGGATGCCCTAAATGCATATTCAACTTTAGGTACAGCTGATCCTAATTCCATAGCTTCAAAGGTAGTTAACTTTGCAATCAACATCTCTCTGCTAAAGTTTGGAGTCAGGGGTATAGTTTCTTGAATTGACATTGCCTTGAATTTGTAAGTAGGAGTTAGAGATCTAAGAATCTTTGTAATGACTGATGGAATAGGGATGAAGTGACTGAGAGGGGGGGGGGTGAATTAGTCAACCATAAAACACTTCACAATTATTTCTTTCCAGATCCCTTAGGATATCTTAAAGAATGTTATCTGTTTTAGCACTCGGTAAATAGATTGCAGTAACTTTGAAGATGCAGAAAGTATTAGCAAAATTATCTTTTAGATATTCATCAGCACTAGTGTATGATTAAGATAGCAATTAAGAACACAAGAGACACAAGATTTAACGTGGAAACCCAATATGGGAAAAACCACCAATGTATCTAGATACTAATTTTCACTTTTATGAAGTGATGCCCGGTTAGAAGCCAACCCGATAAAAGGTTACAAAACACACTGTTAGGTGTGACCTTGTTAGAGGATTTAATCACCCTACTAGGAGTGGCCTGGTAAGAGGTCTTGAAAACAATTCAATGGAATTTTCACCTTGTTAGAGGATTTACAATATGGTTGTTAAACCAACTCGGTTAAGAGATTTAGAATTCACTGTTACAATGATAAGAAGGTAACAATGAAAATGACCTGTATAATAATGCAACTACCTTGTTGATTACAGATCTCTATTTTGCATAAGTGTGATCCTTCTTGATCGAATAAATCTCTGCTACACCTTAAGGATATCTGAACATCCTTCACAAATTCGCACACACCTTTCCTATCTTTCTTCTGTAAATCTTCTGCTGTATTTCTTTTTTTTTATTTTTCACATTTGACCTTTTATTTATATGATTTTAGATTTGTCAAATCGACATTATTTAGTATAATAGTCGGTTG
The DNA here is from genome assembly GCA_027943335.1 of Chamaecyparis obtusa. Classification (NCBI taxonomy): domain Eukaryota; kingdom Viridiplantae; phylum Streptophyta; class Pinopsida; order Cupressales; family Cupressaceae; genus Chamaecyparis; species Chamaecyparis obtusa. Next base: position 42,690 of record BSBK01005072.1, read on the forward strand.
AATTAAGCAAACTCTATTTGCAAAAATCCTTCAAGGGCCGACAGTGCTCGGTGACCATAACTTTCTACAATCTTTCGGAGACCGAGGGAACTCGGTAAACACCGACAATCCTTTACCTTCGATAACCGACTGAACTCGGTAAACACTGAATTTCCTTTGATGACCGACTGAACTCGATAAACACTGCATTTCCTTTGACGATCGACTAAACTCGGTAAACATTGAATTTTCTTTGACGACCGACTGAACTCGGTAAATGCTAAATTTTCCTTGATAACCAAGTGGACTCGGTAGACACTAATTTTCTTTGATAACCAAGTGGACTTGGTAAGCACTAATCTTCCTGTCTGGAAGACTGACTGAGCTCGATAGGAACTGATTGTTGCGGACTATGACATTGTGTGACATCAAAGACAATACATAATTTGAGTAGCAATTTCCTTCAGACAATTATTTCCAACAATCTCCCTCTTTGGCATTGATGGCAACACAATATGTCATAGCATAAGAAATTTGAAAGAATTAGCTCGGTTCAGATTCAAATCTGCCTTTGTCAGAAAACTTCCTTTATCCTGAAAATTCTTCCTTCTAACTATTGAAAATTTCTTGAAGTAATAGCAAAGACATAGCAAACACTCCCTCTTTGACAACACATGCCAAAGATAATTCACATATTACCGGTGTAAATTAATGTACCTCAAGTATTGATTCATATGCAATGATTCCTTGAATATGTTGCATCAACTGGTTGATTTTCAATCATGTTCTGGTTGATGCATCACTAAAATTGTATTTAGTGAGCCTCGAATAGGGGAATGACCCCTAACTTACCTCTTAGATACACAAATGCATCCTTAGGTAATGGTTTGGTAAAAATGTCTGCAATCTTTTCTTTTGTATGAATATATTCTAATCTGATTTCCTTGTCCTGCACCAATTCTCTGACAAAGTGATATTTAATAGCAATGTGCTTGGTTTTGGAATGCATCACTGGATTCTTTGAAATGTTTATTGCACTGGTATTGTCACAAAATATAACAACTGGTTCTTTGATTTCAACCTTCATACCTTCTAATAACTATTTAAACCAAACAATATTTGAACAGTTTACTGCAGTAGCAACATATTCTGCTTCAGCTGTGGATTGAGATGTGCAATTTTTCTTTTTACTAGTCTAGGATACCAGTCTTTTTCCAAGAAAAAATGCTCCACCACTTGTGCTTTTTCTGTCATCAATGTTCCCTACCCAATCAGCATCAGTAAACACTTTTAAGTCTAGATTGCCTCCAAATTTATACCACAAACCATATTCTTCAGTTCCTCTTAAGTATCTTAAGATTCTTTTGATTGCCATCATATGATTTTCCTTAGGTTTTGCTGAGAATCTAGCTACTATACCGACTGCTAAGGAAATATCAGGTCTTGTATGTACTACATACTGCAATTTTCCAATCATAGATCAGTATAGGGTCTGATCAACTTCTTTTGAATCATCATTTTTGGTAAGTTTCAGTCTAGTACACATGGGTGTACCAACTGGTTTTGAATCTTCCATACCAAACTTCTTAAGTATTTCCTTAATGTATTTAGATTGAGTAATGTATATACCATTCTTGCTTTGCTAAATTTGAAGACCAACAAAGAATTTTATTAAACCAAACATAGACATTTCAAATTCTTTGTTCATTTACTCTGAAAATTCTTTGCACTGATCCTCATTCCCTGTAAATATAGTATCATCTACAACTATTTCTGCCAATACAATTTTGTCATTCGGTCCTTCTTTAATATACAGATTGCTGTTGTCATTGGCTCTTTTAAAATTAATCTAAATCAAATAGTTATGGAGTCTTTCATACCATGCTCTAGGAGCTTGTTTCAAACCATACAATGCTTTGTGTAACCTGCAGACCATGTCCTTTTTATCTGGATCAACAAAACCTTCAGGTTGTTCAATGTAGACTTCTTCATCAAGAATTCCATTGAGAAATGTAGATTTTATATCCATCTGATATACCTTAAATCCTTTGTGTGCTACATAAGCAAGTAGAGTTCTTACACCTTCTAATCTTGCAATAGGAGAAAAAGTTTCTCCATAATCTATACCTTCTTCTTGAGAATAACCTTTACATACCAGTCTAGCTTTGTTTCTAGATACTTGACCATCTTCATTCATCTTATTTCTGAATACCCATTTTGTTCCAATTACATTCTTATCTTTAGGTCTAGGTACAAGAGTCCATGTTTTGTTCTTTTGTATTTGTTCTAATTCTTCATTCATTGCTTCAATCCAACTTTCATTTTCCAATGCATCTTTGATATTTCTAGGTTCAAAGTCAGTAAGCAGACATGTACCTTTTAGTTTGCTTCTTGTCATAGTACCATCTGATTTGTTTCCAATAATTTGATCTGGTGTATGATGTCTTCTGACATATTTGGCTAGTATGGGTTCCTTTCTTTTTGAATGATTCATGCTATTGTCTTCTAGGATCTCTTATTCAGGTTGCTCGGGCTCAGTAGATATTTGCTTGGTAACTTCAGGCTGAGACTCAATCTGAATTTCTTCCTGTGACTCGGTTTGAACTTCTTCCTGTGACTTGGTTTGTGACTCGATAACTATGCTCAGCTCGGTAGATATAGTTTCCTCATTGATAGTTGTGTCTGCCAATGTTTCAGGTTCAATGTAAATGAATCTTCTGTAGTTCTCAAGTTCCCTTTTGCTTTCTTCCTTAGTCTTTTCTACAAACTCATCAAATTTTACATGTATACTTTCTATGACTTTGTGAGTAGATAAGTTCAGACATTTGTATGCCTTGCTTTTGCTAGAATATCCTAGGAATATTCCTTCATCACTTTTCACATCAAATTTATTTCTTCTGGATTCTTTTAAGATATAACACTTGCTACCAAATATTTTCATGTAACTTACATTGGGTTTATAGCCATACCATAATTCATAAGGAGTTTTGAATGTGTCTTTCTTCAATTGTACTCGGTTCAAGGTATGAACTGCAATGCTGATAGCTTCCTTCCAGTACTTTATAGTGATGTTCTTTTCTATCATTAGAGTCCTTGCACAATCCATAATAGATCTATTTCTTCTTTTTGCTATTCCATTCTGCTCAGGAGTTCTAGGAGCTGATACCTATCTTTTGATTCCTCTTTCAATGAAAAAGTTGTTAAAATCATGGGAGATGAATTCACCACCTCTGTCTGATCTTAAGCATTTCAATCTTTTCCCTATTTTCTTTTCCACTCTTGCTAAGTACCATTTGAACTTTTCAAATGCTTCTGATTTTTCTCTTAAATACATAACAGTCATCATTCTAGAATAATCATCAATGAAAAGAATAAAGAATTTATCTCCAGTATAGCTTTGTATTCCAATAGCTCCACATAAATTAGTATGCACAATTTCCAAAATTTCTTTAGACTAATAATTCTTACTCTTGAAACTAGTTTTACTCATTTTGCAAATCTGACAATTCTTACATAGACCAGTATCAGGTTTCTTCAAAGTAGGAATGCCTCTAACCTTCTTGAATTTGCTTATTTTTATCATGTTATCAAAATTCACATGACATAACCTTTTGTGCCATAGCCAACTTTCTTCAATTTGAGCAATAAAGCATGAATATTCACTGAGATCAAGATAAAATAAGTTACCTTTTGTTTGTTTTCCTGATCTAATGAGTTTTCCTTTTTCATCCAGCAGTCTTGCTTGACCATTCATGAATTCAACCTTGAAACCAGTGTTGATTAGTTGTGCTACACTTAGAAGATTATGTTTTAGTCCTTCAACCCAATAAGCATTATCACATATGAGTTCTTTGGTTAATGAGATTATTCCTTTTCCTTTTATACAACAAGGTTCATTGTTTCCAAATCTTACATTGCCACTATCACAGTCTTCTACATATTCAAATTTTGTCTTGTCACCAGTCATGTGGTGTGAACATCTGCTGTCTATTATCCATATATCATCTTTGCTTATATGAGAAATAAGTGCCATCTTATCTTCATCATCATCAGATTCATCTTTTATAGCAATAAAGACAATTTCTTCTTCACTATCATCAGAATCTTTAGCCATAAAACATGTTTTCTTACCTTTATCCTTGAATGATTTGAAATTCTTTTTGCCATAGTACTTGTGACTTCTCTTCTCTTCCTTGACTTTCTTGTTTGGGCACCTAGCTACAATATGTCCAATTTCTTCACATGAAAAATAGATTAAAGGAGTTTTACCTTTATATTTACCTTTCCCTTTAGAGTACTTCTTTGCAAGTAATGCTTCTACAATTTCAAGATCACTATCAGAACTTTCTTCTGATACTTCTTCACTTTCTGACAGAACTTCTTTAATTTTCTTGTTCTTCTTTTGTGAGACCTTGGCCTCAAATGCTGATTCAATATTTTTGGAACTAGGAACATAGTTGTCATAGTTGTCTAATTCAAAGGCTATCAATCTTCCAACTAAAGCATCCAAAGTTATATTGTGGTTTGTTTCACATCTTCTTTCTTGAATAGCTGTGTCATCCACATTTCATATGCAGTAGTGCATTCTTTAATATCATCAAATTCTTCATAGCTGAGAGCAGATGCAATGTCTATCATCATGGTGTTATGAGTCTTTTTCTCTGCAATGTCTTCAACAGTTAATGTGCTAGTAGGAACTGTGTATTCTTCATCAATGTATTTGCATCCTGAATCACCAATGGAAGCCAGATGAAGTCGCATGAGACCTTGCCATGCTAAAAAGTTATCTTTGTTGAGCTTTGGAATTTCCCTCTTGTAAGACATCCTAATCTTTAGCTTAGGTCCTTGAAACCCTTCCTGCAAGCACCAAAAGCTTTGATACAAATTGATGGAATAGGGATGAAGTGACTGAGAGGGGGGGGGGGGGGGTGAATTAGTCAACCATAAAACACTTCACAATTATTTCTTTCTAGATCCCTTAGGATATCTTAAAGAATGTTATCTGTTTTAGCACTCGGTAAATAGATTGCAGTAACTTTGAAGATGCAGAAAGTATTAGCAAAATTATCTTTTAGATATTCATCAGCACTAGTGTATGATTAAGATAGCAATTAAGAACACAAGAGACACAAGATTTAACATGGAAACCCAATATGGGAAAAACCACCAATGTATCTAGATACTGATTTTCACTTTTCTGAAGTGATGCCCGGTTAGAAGCCAACCCGGTAAAAGGTTACAAAACACACTGTTAGGTGTGACCTTGTTAGAGGATTTAATCACCCTACTAGGAGTGGCCTGGTAAGAGGTCTTGAAAACAATTCAATGGAATTGTCACCTTGTTAGAGGATTTACAATATGGTTGTTAAACCAACTCGGTTAAGAGATTTAGAATTCACTGTTACAATGATAAGAAGGTAACAATGAAAATGACTTGTATAATAATGCAACTGCCTTGCTGATTACAGATCTCTGTTCTGCATAAGTGTGATCCTTCCTGATCGAATAAATCTCTGCTGCACCTTAAGGATATCTGAACATCCTTCACAAATTCGCACACACCTTTCCTATCTTTCTTCTGTAAATCTTCTGCTGTATTTCTTTTTTTTTATTTTTCACATTTGACCTTTTATTTATATGATTTTAGATTTGTCAAATCGACATTATTTAGTATAACAGTCGGCTGAATTAAGCAAACTCTATTTGCAAAAATCCTTCAAGGGCCGATAGTGCTCGGTGACCATAACTTTCTACAATCTTTCAGAGACCGAGGGAACTCGGTAAACACCGACAATCCTTTACCTTCGATAACCGACTGAACTCGGTAAACATTGAATTTCCTTTGACGACCAACTGAACTTGGTAAACACTGAATTTCCTTTGACGACCGACTGAACTTGGTAAACATTGAATTTTCTTTGACGACCGACTGAACTCGGTAAATGCTAAATTTTCCTTGATAACCGAGTGGACTCGGTAGACACTGATTTTCTTTGATAACCGAGTGGACTCGGTAAGCACTAATCTTCCTATCTGGTAGACTGACTGAGCTCGGTAGGAACTGATTGCTACGGACTATGACATTGTGTGACATCAAAGACAATACATAATTTGAGTAGCAATTTCCTTCAGACAATTGTTTCCAACAATGACTTCATCTATTTCATAAGTACCTCCACAATTTCTAATTCCAACTACAGCTTCTATAACCCTTTGAACATAGGCTCTAATGCTTTCATCTTCATTCATTTGAAACTTCTCCATCTTTGTCTTCTAGTTTTTCAATTTCACTTGTTTGGTATACTTTTCTCCTTCATATAGTGCGTCTAGTCTATTCCAAATTTCATGTGCCAAATCTAGATCTTTAATTTCAGTAAACTCACCCTCAGATAGTGCATTGATCAATGCTTCTCTTGCCACCATGTTGCATGAAATTAACTTCTTTCCATATTTATCAGCTGTTTCCAAGTCATTCTTAGCCTTCAGAGATTCCTTCTTCTTCACAATCATCCAGTAGTCTATGCCCATAAATAGCAGATGTGTTTTCATCTTGTTTTTCGAACTGTCAAAGTTTTTAGGATCAAACTTAGGACTTTCCTTCCTATAGAATGCCATTTCCAAGATCACCTGAAGCTATTAAGCTTTCTCTCTAAGGACCACAAGGTCTGATACCAATTGTTAGGAATAACAGTCCACAATAAACTGAGAGGAGAGGGGGTGAATCAGTTGTATAACATAATATTAAACTTTAAACTTTAAGCTCATCAATATACAAAACAATGAACACAATGAATGCCAACACAATAACATAATATTTTGGTCTCAGGGAAACCATGTTAAAGGTAAAAACCCTGATGGGAATTAGCACCCACAAATGATGTACTAAGAGTATAGTAATCCTTGTTAGAAGATATAGCCCTATTAGGAGCTTATTGAAACATTGCAGTACATAGTTCTTGATAGAGGACATACCCTGTTAGGAGTCAAGAACAACAAAGGGCTCACTACCCAAGGCTAACTACCCAAAGAAGATTAAATCCACCTTCAGAACTCACTAGTTCGCAACTGGTGTATATGAAGAAATACACAATCTTTTGAACTATTTTCCAACAACTATCTTTGCTTGATCAGTTCCAATGAAGTCCACTAGTAAACCTCTACTCTACATGCAAAAGACACAAGCTTGTAGCTTTCACAACCTCTCTATATCAAATTTATTCCATCCATATCTTTTCCAAAGAAAAGACCTTTCATTTATACCTTATTACATTTTACCAAGATCAGGTCGGCCCATAAGGTTTTCCTAATTACAAACAATTATATAAACCCTTGCTAAGATACACACAGTATCTAAAACAAGTTTACAATGATTACATTACAATAATTAAGGACTGACATCCTTGATTTGTGCTTGCCAAACAAAACACACACTTCATTCCATGAGTCAGCTTTAAAATAAGCCATTGCCAGAGCACACACCATAGATGACATCACCAATCACTCTGTACCTTGTGCTGACCAATGAACATTCATCAGTACCTCTTCCATCATCCTTCAAGTTTGCATACCTTGAATCCAATTCCTCTGAATATGAAATAATTAATGATGTGATCACAAATATAACATTAAAACATCCACCTGAACTCTCATCTAACTTCACAACATCTAAAACATTCGTACACTAACCATACACCATGATTACCAGTCTAGTTCCTTCATAAAAGCATATGTTGACATCAGTGACAAAACACAAATGACAACAATATGAGTGCCCATTCAATAATGTAGTGTTTAAAAAAATTACATGTCTCAATCACCACCCATGCATTAGCAATATCCAACATGTGGTAGATTTAGTCTCTGAAAATCTATGTGTTTAAATTGATTCAAGATGGATTCATGTTATGCGCATTTAGGATATCACATAAGACTCATTGAGGAATAATCTCCCTTATTCCTTGATTACTGCACTTTTGATGATGTCATTTGTGGCATGTGGGCTTGTGAGGTCTTATTTGGTGCTGACCTATGGGATGTGATACTTTCTACCTTGTGTGAAGATAATTTGTGGATTATGGAGTATGATGGCCGACTGATGTTTGTTATTTTCTTCCCCAAGATCCTATGTGTATCTGGACAAGATTTTATGTAATTATTTTTATTAGGAAAGTCCAATATTATGCTGACCTAATAAATCATTTTTATCTTGTATAAAGGAGTGAATCAAGTGATGCAAAGGGTGTGTTTTTGTTTAGTATGTGTGGATGAAATAGTGTGGATGCGAGGACTACTAGATGTAGATTAGGCATTGTGATTACTGTACTTCATTAGAATTAATTTAGAAAAGGAGTTGTTGTTAGTGAATTCATTATCTATTATCAGTCTATTTATATACTTACATTTGGACAGTGGTTACAAAAGGTGGGTTTAACCTTCAGAAGGTGGATTTAACCTGCACATTGGGAAAGTTGCTCCGAGTGAAGAAAAGCTCATCTTATGAACTCCTAACAAGGTTGTTGACTCAAAGAAAAGAGTTTGTCCTTTGAAAAGGACTTTTTACTGGTTGTATTTATCTTATCCTAATAGGGAAAGATCTTGTAATTGAGATAATTAACTACTAGTACATTATATTGTGGGTTTCATCCCCACTGGGTTTTTCCCTTAATAAGGTTTCCTAGACAACAATTCTTGGTGTTATGATCTGTGTTACTTCTCAGGTTTCATATTTGCACTTAATGTTTTTATATGAAAAGATAAATTTTATATTAGGGTAAAATAATTGATTCACCCCCCCCTCTCAGTTGTATCTAACAAGTGGTATCAGAGATCTTTGTCCTCAGAGAGAAAAATTGATTGCTTGAGGTGATCTAAAGCTGGCTTACTATAGGAAGGACAATCCTAAATTTGATGCTGAAAATTTTGACAATTGGAAGAACAAGATGAGGACACATTTGTTATTTCTAGGAATTAATTATTGGATGATTACAAAGAGTAAGGAAAATATTGTTGCAAAAAGTGATTTTACTAAGGCTACTGATGATGACAAGAATATATTTTCTTGTAATATGGTTGAAAGGGAAGCCTTGATAAGTGCACTATCTGAAGTAGAATTTACAAAAGTCAAGGACCTTGATTTAGCTCATGAAATTTGGGAAAGAATTAAAGAACTTTATAAAGGAGAGAAGTACACCAAGATGGAAAAGTTACAAAATTGGAAGAAAAAGATGGAAAATCTAAAAATGTGAGAAGATGAAAATGTCAGAGGTTATGTTTAGAGGGTCTTAGAAGTTGTTATAGGGATCTAAAATTTAGGAGGCACTTATATTGAAGAAGAGGTCATCGCAAAGATTATGAGATATCTGACACCTTACAAGACAAAAGTATAGGTGATTAAGGAGATCATTCCATTGACTCAGTGATTCAATAGAGAGATTCTGGTAGCTAAGTTAACTACCTTTAAGGCCACATAATTATAGGATTTAGTACCTAAGATAGAAACTACATTCAAGGAAACTATTCATAATGACAAAAAGACCTCATCAAGCCTTGCGAGCACTAGTAGAGTCAACAAATATCATGAGATTAGATATTATGGATATGAACTAATGGAAATAGAGGAGGATGATAGGAAGATGGATGAAATTTTTTCTCTGATCGTAAGAAAAGAGAAAAAAGGTAAGAGGGATAAGTTTGTTTAGTTAAAAATGCACAATGGTGGAGTTGTCAAATTTGGTGATAATACTCCTAAACTGATTGTTGGAGTAGGATCTACTTCTCTAGATGGAAATAATAACACTGATGACATGTTACTTGTTGATGAGCTTAAGCATAACTTATTGAGTGTTGGAAAACTTATGGATAAATGTTATCAGTTGCAGTTCAAAAATGGATCATGCACTATCAGAGGACAAAAAGGAAACTTGATTAAATCAGGAACAAAGATAAGAGGTAATGTATTTTAGCTGGATACAATAAAAGAAATATTTTTTATTTCTTAGGTTGATGATAGATGGCTATGGCATAGAAGATTTTGTCATGTGAAGTTTTAAAACATTATGAAGGCAAGTAACATCAACACAGTTAGGGATTTAGCAAAAAATGTGAAGCCTTCTAACACTATGTGTAGAGAATCTGTAATAGAAAAATAAACAAAGGAGAGTTTTCAAAGAAATTCATTCACTACCAAAAGGAAGCTAGATCTGGTTCATACAGATCTCTGTGGTCCTACAAGGACTAGATATTCTTATGGTGATAGGTCCTTCATACTATTTTTTGATGATCATTCCAAAATTATGTGGGTTGTTTTTCTTAAATAAAACTCAGATGCATTTGACAAGTTAAAGATCTACAAGGAAAAAGTAGAGAATGAATTAAATGCAACAGATGTAAACTACCCTCCTCTATCTAACCTCAAACATTTTTTTATTAAAGAAAACTCGGATGCATTTGACAAGTTAAATATCTACAAGGAAAAATTAGAAAATGAATCAGGTCTGAAGATAAAATGTTTGAGGTTAGATAGAGGGGGAGATTTTACATCTGCTACATTTAATTCACACTACGAAGAAGATGGGATATAAAGGAAGACTTTTGCTATGAGATTGCAGAAAGAAGGAACATAAATATACTGGATGTTTCTAGAACAATGATGACTGAAGCAAATGTATTTCATGTGCATTGGAGGGAAGTAGTCAATACTGTAGTTTACATATTGAACAAGATTCAAATCAGGGAAGGACTTTGGTTTGGTTATACTCCTACTATGAAATATTTCAAAATCTTTGGTAGAAAATGCTTTATCAAAAGAGATGATGAGGTAGGTAAGTTTGATTCAAGAAGAGATGGAGGTATGTTTCTTTATTACTCTACCAAAATTAAAGCTTACATATGTTTTAACTTGATATTGAGAAAGATGATTGAGAGCATTTTTATAATAATTGATGATAAGTTTTAAGTTCAAGAAAGAATCCATGACCAAAACTTGGAAAATACTATTGAAGTAGAAGAGTTAGTTCATTTTGAAAATGATAGGAACATATGTTTGAGTGAACAATTAGAATCTCCTAAAACTCCAAGGTATGTACCAAGAAATCATCCTAAAAATCAGATTATTGGTGATAGGAATAAAGGCATATTAATGAGGTCTAAAGCTAGAGATGAATTATGTCTGATTTCACAAGTGGAACCTAAATATATTGAAGAGGCTTGTAAAGGTGAATAATGGGTGAATGCAATGAAAGAAGAACTAGATTAGATAATAAAGAAACAAACTTGGGAATTGGTTCCTAGAACTGAAGGAAAGAATGTTACTAGAACTAAATGGGTATTCAGAAACAAAATGAATGAAGATGGCACAATTATGAGGAACAAAGAAAAATTGGTCTATAAAGGCCACTAATAGAAAGAAGGAATAGACTTTGAAGAAAATTTTGCTCTTGTTTCTAGATTGGAGGTAGTAAGACTATTTCTTTCCTTTGCTGCCTACAAGGGCTTCAAAGTGTATCAAATGGATGTGAAATCTGCATTCTTGAATGGTGATCTAGAGGAAGAAGTCTATATTGAGCATCCTAATGGTTTTCCCTTAAAATATGAAAAAGACATGGTTTGAAGGTTTAAAAAGGATCTGTATTGATTGAAGTGAGCTCCTAGATCATGGTATGCATGACTTGATGATATTATGTTTAGGGGAAATGATGAAATGAGTAATGAATTTGCTGAAGACATGAAAAATGAATTTGAAATGTCTAGGATTGGTGAAATTAAGTTCTTTCTTGGTTTGAAAATTATACAAAGTAAACATGGTATTTTAATTTCTCAAACCAAGTATCTCATGGATTTACTAAAAAAGTTTGGCATGGAGGATTGTAAACCTGTTGGAACACCTATGATTATTGGGTGCAAGATTATAGCTAATGATGAAACTCAATGTGTCTATCAAACAAAATACAAATCCATGATTGTATGATTACAATATTTAATGCATATTGGACTAGATATTGAAAATGAAGTTGGAATTATTGCAAGGTTTCAAGATCCAAAAGAGACTCACTATATTGAATTAAAAATGATATTTAGGTATTTGAAAGGAACATAGAAATTTGGGTTGTGGTATGTTAAGTCAGATGAATTTACCCTACATGGATACACGGATGTAGATTGGGAAAGATGTATTGATGATATTAAGAGCACCATTGCTGGTGCATTCTTCCTTGGAAAGAGGTTAGTCCCTTTGTTAAGCAAGAAGAAGGATTTTGTTTCTTAATCTATTACTGAATCAGAGTATCTGGCTACTTCTTTAAATTGTTCATAGGTTGTTTAGGTGAAACAAATGTTGAAGGATATTGGAATAAGATTTGATGAACTAGTTGTGATTCATTGTGACAATAAAAGAACAATCAATATGTCAAAAAATCATGTTATGCACTCAAAAACCAAACATATTTCAATCAAATATCATTATATGAGAGAGGAAGTTGTAGAAAAGGAAGTTAGAGTTGTGTATGTCAGTGCAAAGGAGTAATTAGCATATATATTCACTAAAACTTTGCCAAAAGATACCTTTGAGTATGTCAGAGGTGTGCTAGGGGTGAAAACCCCTCCTTGCAAGAACTAGAGATGCAAGAATGCATCAATCTAGTAGCTATCAGAGCTATATTATTCACTGGACTTGATGCTAGGATGCACTCCTCGGGGGGAGTGATTGCAAGATATAACAAAACTTATTTGGGTGATTTGGAACCATTTTTGTAGGCATGAAGATTTAAAAAATCTACACCTTGCAATGGTAGGATATTCAAAAGGAAAAGTAACCCTTTTTTCATTAATGTCAAAGGGGAGAAATATAAGAAAAACCCTTATTGATTTAGGGGGAGTTGTGTAGAGGATATTGAGATGGTTTTTGGGTTGATGGTTTTTCACATATGTTGCCATCAATTCCAAAGGGGGAGATTTTTGGAATTTTTTCTTGACATGTGTTGTCATTGATGTCAACATATATTTCAGAAGATTGACTATATCTGATGTTGCAGTAAAAATGGTTAAGATGGGAACATGAAGAATCATCATGGTTGTACAGGCTATGTATGACATGTCTGACTCTGTGACCTTGGATGTATATTTTAGAAGGAGTTTAGATCTTATATCTAAGATCACATGTAATAATTTAATTAGAGGAATACATTACAATAGTTTTAGTAAAGACTGGTTCTAGTAATTGATGCAGGAGCATCTCATGTCCTTGGCAATCCTATGTCACCAAAAACAATTTGGAGTTTGTCTGTGTTGCTCATTTTCTGATTTGATAGAGTTGGTTAGTAGTTGGTCAATTTCCTTTGGTTACCAAGTGTGGTCAGTTCTCTCCTAGGCAGTCGGTTATTTCACTGGCGCTCGACATTTCCTGTCTACTGCTCAGTTATCTTGCTCACTGACGGGTTTAGTTTTGATTCCTATTTTGGCCGACTTGTGCTTTTATATTGGATTGTGGATTTAATGCTAGAATCCATCATTGGGAAGCATGTGGTCCCAGATATGATCATTCCTCCTATTGATTATGGATCTGAATGCTGACTCAGTTTGGTTGTTTCTTGTATAAATGTAGTTGTTGGTTTAGAGTTTAGGAGAGTTTTTGGATAGAAGATAGAAGGCATTGGATTGGATATTTGTAACAGATCCTCGCATGTTTGAGGACTTCTGAGATTCATTGTAATATTAGGCTGTAACCGGGAAGGCCTTACAGCCTGACATGTATGGTTATATTTGATGATAATATATGAAAGATCTGGCATTCTCTCTCTCACTGTTGTTGTTTGTTGCTTTTGCATGTGTTGGGAAGGCTTGGATCATTAGGGTGTGCCATTTTTTGGCCCCTCTTGCATCCTACCTTATGTTAGGTGGTATTAGAGTGAGGTGAGATCTTGATCTAGTTCTGTGCATCTAGGTTTGTAGGTTCCTCTTGAAGCCCTAGTTGATTGTTGTGGGGTAGCAGATTGCGATCTGACCTACAATTGTAGAGGGTTGTCAAGATGGTTCATGGGAGGCAATATGTAGATCCAGGATTGGTAGATATGCTAAGGCAGATTGCTGCTAGGTTAGAAGCTGTTGAAACAACCCAAAGAAGAGGCAAAAATCTTGAAGATGTTAGTGATGATGAATTTGAAGAAGAACAGGTGAATGTAGAACCTACACTTGTTATGGATCAAGGTGAAGAAAGATTTTTGAAGGCTTTGAAAAGTCTAAAGTCAACACCACATTTCAATCCTCCTGAGTATGGTGGAAAGTTAGATTCTGATGAATTGGTGGACTGGATCACCGAGATGGAAAAGTACTTTGAATATGAAAATATTCTTGAGGATAAGAAGGTGAAGATTGCAAGCACAAATTTGAAAAGTCATGCATCCTTATGGTGGGAACATCTATAGCTGGATAGAAAAAGGAAAGACAAGGACAAAATCAAGGTATGGAGTAAAATGGTGAACAAATTGAAAGGAAAGTTCTTACCTTGTGATTATCAGATTAACCTAGTTCGGCGAATGCAAAGTCTAAGATAGAAAGATACCTCATTAAAAGAGTATACTAAGGAATTCTATAGATTAGATATCAGATTTGGCCATGATGAAGATGATGTGGAAAGAATTGGTAGATACTTGAATGGTTTGAGAGTTTCCATCCAAGAGGAAATTAGTATGGTCAAGTTGGAGAACATTGAAGAGGCTTATCAATTTTCTTTGAAGGCCAAGGAGAAATTGGACAAGAGACATGAGCAAAGACAAAAAGGTCAAGGTGGTAGATTCCCTAGAGGAAGAGGTAGATCTAATGGTGAAAATGGTAGATCTGAACCAGAAAAGACAAATCTAGACAAAGGAAAGATCGAGTGGAAAGGTGAAAATTCTAGAGGCAAAGGTAGTAATTACCGAGGTGGTTATAGTAGATGAAGTTTCCAAGGAACTTGTTATAATTGTGGAGAAGAAGGACATAGATCTTTTGAATGCACACATGCTAGTAAGAAGGCTAGTAGTAGTATAAATTCCTTGGTGCAAGAAGAGTCATTGAAAGAACCTGAGAAAGAAAATAACTTGATGGTAAGAAGAGCACTATGGAATGAAAGAAAGAAGGAAGATCCAATAAGGAAAAGTTTTTTCAAGACCAGATGTAGAGTTTCTGACAAAGTTTGGAAGGTAATCATTGATAGTGGTAGCTCGGAGAACCTAGCATTTGAAGAGATGGTCACAAAATTGCAGTTGGAAAGGTTGGCACATTCGAAGCTCCATTAGATTTCATGGATCAAAGATGAGCATACACTCTTGGTAAGTGAACAATGTTATGTGAATTTGAAGATTGGAAAATATTATGATAAGGTGTTATGTGATATCATGCCTATGGATTGTTGTCATATTTTGTTGGATAGACCTTGGCAATATGATAGACATGCTATATATGATGGGAGATTGCATAAGTATACTATTGTGGCTGATGGAAGGAAACAAATCTTGTTACCCTTGATGGAAGAACATGTTAGTAATGTTTGCACATCTGTGAAAGTTTGTTTGCTAGAAGGAAGAAAGTTTGTTAACTCTTTGAAGAAGAATGATGTATGTTTCACTGTAATCGCTAATAAGCTGAGTAAGAAAATAGAGGATAATGTCCCTGAGGAGATTGATAAGTTACTCATTGAGTACAGTGATATCATTTCTAATAATGTACCTAATGGTTTTCCATCGAAAAGAAGTATTGATCATTGTATGGATCTAATCCCTAGAGCTAGTTTATCGAATAAGGTACCTCATTGGTTGACACCTACCAAGAATCAGGAATTGAACCAACAAATTCAAGAGTTGCTAGAGAAAGGTTTGATCAAAGAAAGTTTGAGTCCTTGTGCAGTACCTCCTGTATTGGCACCAAAGAATAATGGAAAATGGAGAATGTGTATTGATTCAAGAGAAATCAATAAGATAACAGTGAAGTATAGGTTTCCTATACCGAGAATGGATGATATAATGGACAGTTTGACTGGAGCAAAGTATTTCACAAAGATTGATTTGAAAAGTGGGTATCATCAGATTAGAATCAAAGAAGGTGATGAATGGAAGACTGCTTTCAAGACAAAAGAAGGTTTGTATGAGTGGTTGGTTATGCCTTTTGGTTTAACTAATGCACCAAGTACTTTTATGATATTTTGATATTCAGTAAGACTAGACAAGAAAATTTTTTGCATGTTAGACATGTTTTACAGAGGTTGAAAGAGGAGAAATTGCTGATAAATCTGAAAAAGTGTTCATTCATGAAAGAAGAGATTGTGTATTTGGGATTTGTTATTTCAGTTGATGGTTTGAAGATGGATCCTAAAAAGGTTGAAGCTATTTTGAATTGGCCTACACCTATGAATGCTAGTGAGGTGAGATCATTTCATGGTTTGGCAAGTTTTTACCGAAAGTTCATAAGGAATTTCAGTTCAATTTGTAATGCTATGACTGAGACTATGAGAGGAGACAAAAGAGAATTCAAGTGGACACATGGAGCTAATAGAAGTTTTGAGACTCTAAAGTAGAAGGTTGTTGAATTACCTATGTTGGCATTACCTAATTTTAGTAAGGTATTTCAAGTAGAATGTGATGCAAGTGGAAGTGCAATTGGAGCTGTGTTGAGTCAAGAAGCTAAACCTGTTGCTTTCTTTAGTGAAAAGTTGAATGATGCTAGAAGGAAATATTATGTGTATGATCAAGAATTCTATGCTATTGTTCAAGCACTGAAGAAATGGAGACATTATTTGATATCGAGTGAATTTGTGTTGTATACTGATCATAAAGCTTTCCAATATTTGGGTAGTCAGAATAAGTTGAATCAAAGACATATGAAATGGGTTGAGTATTTGTAGAGTTATACATTTGTGATAAAGCATAAGAGTGGAGTCACTAACTGAGTTGTTGATGCATTGAGTAGAAAAAGATCTTTGATGACTGAGATGAAAATTGAAGCTCTTGGTTTTAATGAGATGAGAGATTCTTATGAATCTAACCCTAATTTTTTTGAGTGATGGAGAAAGTGTAGAGCACCTATTCAAGATCAACAAGACACTAAATGGGATGAATATTTTATTCAGGAAGGTATGTTGTTTAAAGGTATTCAGTTGTGTATACTGAGAGGAGTAATGAGAACTAATCTGATAAAGGAGAAACATAGTAGTGGTTTGGCTAGATATTTTGGTATTAATAAAACATGGAATTTTCTTAAGAAGAAGTACTATTGGCCGCAGTAGTATAAAGATGTTCAAAAATTTGTGAAAAGTTGTGGAATTTGTCAAGTTGAAAAAGGAGTAAGTCAAAATAGTGGATTGTATACACCGATTGTCGTTACTGAGAGACCTTGGATTGATATTAGTATTGATTTTTTTCTTGGCTTACCGAAGACAGTAAGAGGTAATGATTCTATATTTGTTGTTGTGGATAGATTTTCTAAGATGGCATATTTTATACCTTGTAGAAAGACATCAGATGCAGTACATGTAGCAGATATTTTCTTTAAGGAAATTGTTAGATTGAATGGATTACCGAGGAGTATTATCTCTGACCGAGATAGTAAATTTGTTGGATATTTTTGGAAAACCCTTGTGAAGAAATTTGGCACTGAGTTGAAATATAGTTCTACATTTCACCCAGAAACTGATGGACAGACTAAAGTTGTGAACATAAGTTTGGGAAATCTTTTTAGATGTTTAGTTGGAGACACACCAAGTAATTGGGATTTTGTGTTAGCACAAGTAGAGTTTGCATACAATAATTCAACGAATAGGAGTACTGGAAATACACCATTTAAGATTGTGAATGGCACACAACCGAGAGGAATATCTGATTTGAGAGACATTGCTGATGAAAATAAGAGAAGTGCTGAAGGAGTAAAGTTTGCTGAGTACATGAAGACATTGCATGAAGATGTGAAGTTGAAGCTAGAAGACAGTAATCAGAAATACAAAGACAGAGTTGATAGATCAAGGAGACATAAAAAATTTGATGTTGGTGATGAAGTGATGGTTCATTTAAAGAAAGGTTGATTTCCTATTGGAACATATGGGAAGCTGAAGATGAAGAAGTTTGGACCTTGCAAGATTCTGAAGAAATTTGATAGTGGAAATGCATATGAAATTGATTTACTTGATGACATGGACATATCACCTATTTTCAACATTGTTGATTGGTATGAATATCATGAACTTGATGAAGAAGTGACAGTACCGACATAATATCGTAAGAAGTAGAATGATGAAGTTGAACATATTTTGAAGGAAAGAGTTGGCAAAAGTACAAGATGAAAATAGTATATGGAATATCTAGTAAAATGGAAGAATAGACCGATGGAAGATAGTTCATGGATTTCATAGTCTGATTTGGATGTAGATCGGACCAGACCTACCAAATGATTCAAAGAATCATTTCAAAATAACCCCAAGTGTCCGATGCAGGATCATCTCGGGTCCTTAGCAATCCTATGTCACCAAAAACAATTTGGAGTTTGTTTATGTTGCTCGGTTTCTGCTTTGACTGAGTTGGTCGGTAGTTGGTTAGTTTCCTTTGGTTACTGAGTGTGGTTGGAACACCTATAATTATTAGGTGCAAGATTATAGCTAATGATGAAACTCAAAGTGTCTATCAAAAAAAATACAAATCCATGATTGAATGATTACAATATTTAATGCATACCGGACCAGATATTGAAAATGAAGTTGGAATTATTGTAAGGTCCCAAGATCCAAAAGAGACTCACTATATTGAATTAAAAAGGATATTTAGGAATTTGAAAGGAACATTGAAATTTGGGTTTTTGTATGTTAAGTTAGATGACTTTACCATGCATGCATACACTGATGCAAATTGGGCAAGATGTATTGATGATATTAAGAGCACCATTGGTGGTGCATTCTTCATTGGAAAGAGGTTAGTCTCTTGATTAAGAAAGAAGGATTTTGTTTCTTAATCTATTACTAAATCAGAGTATGTGGCTACTTCTTTAAATTGTTCATAGGTTGTTTAGATGAGACAAATGTTGAAGGATATTGGAATAAGATTTGATGAACCAGTTGTGATTCATTGTGACAATAAAAGAACAATCAATATGTCAAAAAATCATGTTATACACTAAAAAACCAAACATATTTCAATCAAATATCATTATATGAGAGAGAAAGTTGTAGAAAAGGAAGTCAGAGTTGAGTATGTCAGTGCAAAGGAGTAATTAGCAGATATATTCACTAAATTTTTTCCAAAAGATACCTTTGAGTATGTCAGAGGTGTGCTAGGGGTGAAAACCCCTCCTTGCAAGAACTAGAGATGCAAGAATGCATCAGTCTAGTAGCTATCAGAGTTGTATTCTTTACTGGACTTGATGCTAGGATGCACTCCTCAGGGGGAGTGATTACAAGATATAAAAACACTTATTTGGGTGATTTGGAACCATTTTTGTAGGCATGAAGATTTAAAAAATCTACACCTTTTAGTGGTAGGATATTCAAAAGGAAAAGTAACCCTTTTTTCATTAATGTCAAAGGGGAGAAATATAAGAAAAACCCTTATTGATTTAGGGGGAGCTGTGTAGAGGATATTGAGATGGTTTTTAGGTTGATGGTTTTTCACATATGTTGTCATCAATTCCAAAGGGGGAGATTTTTGGAATTTTTTCTTGACATGTGTTGTCATTGATGTCAACATATATTTTAGAAGATTGATTATATTTGATGTTGCAGTAAAAATGGTTAAGATGGGAACATGAAGAATCATCATGGTTGTATAGACTATGTATGACATGTTTCACTCTGTGACCTTGTATGTATATTTCTGAAGGAGTTTAGATCTTATATCTAAGATCCCATGTAATAATTTAATTACAGGAATATGTTACAATAGTATTAGTAAAGGCTAGTCATAGTAATTGATGCAGGAGCATCTTGGGTCCTTGGAAATCCTGTGTCACCAAAAACAATTTGGAGTTTGTCTGTGTTTCTCAGTTTCTACTTTGACAGAGTTGGTCAGTTTCCTTTGGTTACCGAGTGTGGTTGGTTCTCTCCTGGGTGGTCAGTTATTTCACTGGCGCTTGACATTGCCTGTCTGCTGCTCGGTTATCTTGCTCACTGATGGGTTTAGTTTTGATTCTTGTTGTGGCTGACTTGTACATTTATATTGTGTCATGGATTTAATGATGGAATCCATCATTGAGAATCATGTGGTCCTAGATCTGACTGTTCCTCCCATTGATTATGGATCTGAAGGCTAACTCAATTTGGTAGCTTCTTGCATAAATGTAGTTGTTGGTTTAGATTTTAGGAGAGTTTTTGGATAGAAGATAGGAGGCATTAGATTGGAGATTTGTAATAGATCCTCACATGTTTTAGGATTTTTGAGATTCATTGTAATATCAGGCCGTAACTAGGAAGGCCTTACAACCCGGCATGTATGGTTCTATTTGATGATAATATATGAAAGATTTGGCATTCTCTCTCTCACTATTGTTGTTTGTTGCTTCCACATGTGTTGGGTAGGCTTGGATCATTAGGGTGTGCCATTATTTGGCCCCTCTTGCATCCTGCCTTGCATGAGTAATAGAAACAAATGTCTCTGGCAGAGTTAGTCTCAATTTTTTTTTTTACTTGGATGTGAGATGGATTCATGTTATACACATTTAGGTTATAATAGAAGACTCTTTGAGGAATAATTCTCTTTATTCCTTGATCATCACACTCTTGGTGATGACAGTTGTAGTGTCTGACCTTGCAAGGTCTTATTTGGTGCCAACCTATGCAATGTAGCATGTTCTACCTTTTGCAAACATAATTTATGGGTGAAGGAGTATGTTGGCTGACTGATTTTTATTATTTTCTTGTCCAAGATCCTGTGTTTATCTTGACAAGAGTTTATGTAATCATTTTGATTAGGAAAGTCAAATTTGGTGTTGACCTATTTGATAATCACCAAGTTATCCAACATATCAAACACACATTTAATAATTACCAACAAATAAGAAAATTGATTGAGGAAAACTATGCACATAAATGACTATTGAATATGATTTTCATTTAAATTTTACATATTTATTATCTTTCACACACTAAGATTGAAAAACCACTTATTTTTATGTCCAAACAAATAATTCTCAACCCTTATTGCAAACAAATCAAGGGTTTATATAGTTCTCCCAAAAAAAAATTTCCAAACATGTAACTAGGTTTTCTAGGGATTATTTTGGGTTGAAATAAATTTATAACATTAAATATAAAATTGATTCTAAACTAGAGAAATATGATGAAATATATTCTACATGTCATGTATTACAATGTTGGAGCCTCATTTTCATCAAAATATGCTCTAAATTTCTAGAAATTACTAGAAAATTTAGGGGTGGAAGTGTAGCTTAGCCCAAACACATTTTTGAAGCTCCTTGAGGTTTTCATCATAAAAAAAAATTTAGTTCCTTTTTAGTTTGACCCTTGGGAAATTCTCTAATTTTATTCTCATTAATTTGACATGTATTCGACCCTCTAAAAATATAAAAAAGAACAAAAATATCATTGTGAACATTGGGTTTTCTTTTTGTTTCCAAAAATAAAAAACCTTATTGAACTCAATCAAAATTGTTTCAAAAGTGCATTCCTCTTATTTAAAAATTTGTCACTGAATCCATGCATTCTCTATTGAAGGATTTTAATGTTGCATTGATTTCACCAACATCAAGGGTATTCGTATAATTTAAACATTGCTTGTTGATTCTTTTTTAACATATTCAACTTTTTTTTCTTGTCTTTGAATCGAGGGAGTTCTTTCTTCATGTTCATCTACTCATTCTTCACCCCTACAATCTAATTAGTGGATTAATTGGTGCAATCTATGTGGAGGGTATCTTTGGACTCCTACATAATAGTATATAAGGTAGTTTTTATAATCACCTCACCCAATTGACCATAAAATTTCCTTTCATCAAGCTAATAGTTCTAGACACATGCCATGACAAGGCCTAGTGACTACAGGGAAACCATCTACCTATACTTGTCCAAAGTTTATAAGTGAAGTATCCTAGTATAACCTTCATTAAGGGTTGGTCATCCTAGTTATGAAATCTCTCAAATCCACATGACCTAGGTCCATTTATATAATATCTAGATGTTCATTCAGTAACTTGTAGAGTAGAAGGTGGCCTTGGAATTTGTACTTCATAAATTATTCACTTGTCATATATTCTTATGCATAAAAAAGTATGATTTAAAATTATCAAATCATTTTATTCACCTAACTTCTTGTAAGAAATAAAACTAAACTAATGCACCAAAATAATCAAGCATTGTCAACCATGATTTTATTCATTTTTGCCCCCATGTATCTTTAGAACAAGTACATGCATAAATATTTTGGGGTTTGGTGGTGGAGAAAATACAAAAAGGATTTGTGGTTGGGGATGCAAGCATCCAAAATGGATCATTCTATCAATGTACATGTTTTAAAAAATTACTACTTTGAGGGATCAAGGATATCGCCATCCTTAATTGTTTAGAGGTTGGGGTTGTGACACCCCTAAAAAGACCTTCAAAGAATTTTTTAAGAGCTAGCCCTTAAGTGATAGCTATAATTCATTGGTCAAGAATGTTGGCATTGCCAATCCTTTTGGGCTTTGGGGATGCCAATATCCTTAATGATAATTTTGGTCTCGTCAACAAAGACTGGTCCATATTTTGACATAAACCTCACTATCGATGTTCTAGGGATTAAGGATTCAAGATCTATATGTCCTTTCACTACTTGGATTTACTAATCCATTAATCAAATAAAGAGTGAAGGTATTTTGAGGATTATAGATTAGGGCTGTTAGATTTAGAAAATCTATTAATTCACCAATTTCAATCTGAAGTTGGGGTTTTGATGTTTTTCAAAGGTCAAATTTTTAAGGTTCTTCTATTGACTTTTAGGCCTACAATAGAGTTGTTTTTTGTTGTAATTTTATCAAGGGAAATGAACTTCACAAGTTTTTGGTATATGAACTTCTAGATTTGATTGTACAATAAAATCTAGAAGTTCATGTACCAAATTCAAATGGATTGTAGAAATATGATAAATTTGAAAAGGGTTTATTATGTCCTAGGTCATCATCCTGACTAATTTTTTTTTTAATTAACAAGTGATAAATCTACTGCTAAACCCTACCCTAAACATTGAACTTTAACTAATTGAGAATTCTAAGCTATGAAAAATAAAACAAGGACAACAATGAAGAAAACAAAAAAAACACATTAAACACATAGGAACAAGTACAAACCCTACCTTTAAAATAATGGAGCAAAGATCCAACCATCAAAGGGGAACACTACACACTTAATGATCTCATTGGCATACACATAATAGGCTATTATTTCTCTCAATCACACTAATTTTCACAAGTATTTATTTGAGTTTTCATGAAAGAAAGGTGTACAAAGGATAAATGAAACACCCTTATATAGGTGTAGAGGTCAAGTGACACTAGCATGCATATGCAACCTAGTCAATTTTTAGGGTTTTCAAAGGTTACATCCCTTCGATACATTAGGGGTCAATATTTTGGGAGTGTCATGTATCCTTAATATTCCTAATCCCTTGATGTCGAAGGATTAGGGATCATGATTTTGGGGATATCATGCCTCAGTGACATCTTTGATCTTCCAACTATCCAATCAGATAAAAATACAAAAGATAAGAAAAAAAACAAATAAGGAAAGAAGTTGGCTTTAGAGATCAATATTTTAGGCATGTAATGTTCCTTTGAAAATCCTAAAAGCCCAATCAATGAAAGCCCAAAAAATAAAAAAGGGAAAATGATAAGGAAAAAATATACAAGGCAAAATTTAAAAAAAGGGCTTCCCACTCACTAAAGTGGCTAAGTGGGGTGTGATTTGTGAGGTATAATAGATGCATTCCTCACATTTCTAACTTTCTATGTTAAATGTTGAGTTATAATGTCTTTTCAATTCCTTATAAAATCCCATATTACCAATTCCATTGGTGGGTTTCTTATAGTTAAGATTCTAGTTGGACTATCTAAGTATAAGTTATTTTTCCTTATTATCTTGAATCATCTCTGATGTCCTCTTTTATACAAGTTCAAAACCAACCTTTTCCCATTGTCAAGCTCATTATATCCATCTATCTAATGTGAGTGTGCCTCCTAGCTCAACTAGTTTACAAATTTTATCCCACTATATTAGGGGATATTTTTGTTGTTTAGTTTTTCTACTCCAAAATAATCATATTATTATCTTCTTGGGTATTTCTTCTATTGTAGTGGGGATTTTCATGCATGAACATTGAATATGTAGGATTTGCAAACAATACTTCTTTAATCATTACAATTCTTTTTGCAGAGGTAATCCATTTCCCATTCCATTCTTATAGATATTGATTAGAGTATCCAAAATAAGATTTTTTGTTGATACCTACAAGTAGTGGAATTCTAAAAAATCTACCTAGGTAGGTAGAAACCTCAAGATCTAACATTCTTGCAACATCTTTTTGCAAGGTTGGTTGTGTATTAAGGAAGTAAATTTCCATTTTTTCTCAATTCATACTTTGTTTTGATACATTGCAATATGTGTCCAATAAGGATCAAATGAGTCTCACCTCTCTCTTGCATTTAACCCTAAATAGAATAGTATCATTTGAAAATTGTGTTGGAAAAATGGTCAGCTCTCCCTTCGGGATTCATGACATGGTTTAACAACCTCCTGTGTCTTGTATAAGTCTAGTGGTTGTATTGGGCATTAATAGGTTGATCATTTGTTGAAATGACAACCATTACTTGTAACAAGTGGTATCAGAGCTTGGTCACATGTTTGAATCCCCTCGAGTAACGCTAAGGGGGAGATTGTTGGCAAAATGGCCAATGCTCCCTTTGGGATTTGTGACATGGTTTAATAGCCTCCTACGTCTTCTATAAATCTAGTGGTTGTATCAGGCACTAACATGTCAATCTTTTGGTGCAATGAAAACCACTACTTGTAACAAATTGTTGGTGTGTTACAACCTCAATTCCCAAAGTGATGTTCATACCCTTCCACACACCTTTCTCTCTTTGGCAAAAAATGCTCCATCCCAAATATTTTTCCATTATTATAAACAAGAATGGGGATATTGGATCACCTTTTTGAAGGCCCCTTGTTGAGCTAAATAAATCCTATGGGGTGCCATTGACTAGTACTAAGATTTAGGAGTGGATATGAAACTCCTAACCCAATCTATCCATTGGCTTCAAAATTGAACTTCCTTAAGACATCCAATAGAAAAACCTGATTTACCAAGTCATGGGCTTTTAGTGTATCCATTTTTATGATCAAGCTCTTTGTTCTAGCTTTCCTAGCTGAATGGGTATACATACAAACTCATGTCACACATTTATAAAGAATGTGGCCAAAACAACAAAAAATAATTCAACTTCGACTGCATAAAAGAGTCATTTTTTCTTTGAATTTCAAAATGATGTAAAGCAATGAAATTTAGAAATTCTCATGAAATTTATTTTTGTTATTTTATTTTTATTTTTTTTAAGACAATTTGATATTTTTAGGAATAAATTTGACCGCTGAAAATTCAAAAAAATAGGTCTACTTAGCATTGTCAAGAAAATTGAAAACAAGCTTATTTTCTCCAACCCTCTAATTTTCAAGTAGATAATATCAATATGTACTGCATGGAATTTTTTAAAAAATATTTTGATGTATGTTTTCTTTGTAATAAAATTTTTAAGTCACAAATACTAGAACTTGATAGTTTTCATTTGGCACCTATTTTTGTCTAACATATTGTAATGATAAAAATTGAATTATACTCTTTTGGAGGTGATTCTCTCGTCTACTGAACCATATTTTTTGAAAATTTATTTCTTATGATTTATATTTTTCCTCTAATTTTGAATTATCCTAATTCTTACTTTTAAAAACCTACTTACAATATTTTACAAAAAATATTTAGTAAAAGTAATCAAAATATAGAAAAAATATGTCTAGATTCTAGACTTCAAGGTCTACAAAAGGGTAATTTTATATTTTTCAAAAAAACAATTTTTTTGCTAAACATATTAGCTGAAGTTGAGAGTTTAAGAAAATCCCCGAGACAGGGTGATGTGGCTTCCAATTAGGATGCCACATCAATCATTTTGGGCAGATGGTTATTGACCAAAAGGTCTTCAGTTGAATATTTATGCTTAAATAGGTTTTGGGTGAAATATTTCTAGTCAAAAAGCTTTCACTCAAGAATAATGAGATTGCCTTAACCTTTGGTGCCAAATCAATTGAACTTTTATTTTCAATATTTTTTTCAAAGTCAACCCTTTCGAATTCATCCATGAATATTAATATAAATAAATAAAAAATTATTTTATTTTCTGATCAATTCAAATTTGTTCAATAATTTATTTTAAGGAGCTCATTTGTGCAACAAAGGCTAAAGATTTTAACAACAATCAAATTCAAGGAATTCATTTCTACATCAAATTGACATCAAATTTTTGGGTATGATGTTTTTTCACTCATCAAGTTAGTGAATTAGTTCTTTCTATATATTTTTAGATGCACATGTGTGTGTGTGTGTGTGTTTTAACACATACACATACATATATATCTCATTTTTGTATACAACTAAACATTATGTGTCTTTCTTCTTTTATTAATAAAAATACACGCACAAACACACAGATGTTTTAAGATGTTTGTCACTAAAGACTTCTCAACTATCTAACTATCTGCATCAAGTGAAAAAAATACTAACAATTATGTAGATGCACGTTGAATAATCTCTAAATAAATTGATGATGAGATTACAAGAATTATCAAACTTTCATCAAGGAGGAATGGAATATCCTTAATCATGTCCCAAATATCTAGAGTGTGTCATGTATCAAATACTACTACAATAACTAGAGTGTGTGATGTATCAAACAATGCTACAATATATGTAAAGTACTCATCTCACTCTATTGAAACTATAAGGGGATGGAAATACTACTGTAGACACGCAAAATTAGACAAGTTCTTTTAAAGTGCAAAAATTAATAAAATGGCTCAAATTCATCAAAATGCATTAATTTAATAAAAAAGGGATCAAATCAATTAAAAAGAGGACATAGTTAAATAAAGTTGGGCAAAAATCAATTAAAGCAAAGGAAAAAATCAAATAAGGATGTTAAATAATTAAATCAAAGCTTAAAGGGTGAAAAACACTACATAATTGATTTTAATCAATTAAGTGTATAGTTGTTTAAAGCAAAAATCAAAACAAACCCATTAAGTGTATAGTTGTTTAAAGAAAAAATCAAAACAAACCCATTACCCTTACATGGCTAAATTTAATTAATTAATTGAATTTAATAATTCCTAATTTCTTTCAACAAAGTTGAGAACCAATAATAATTGAGGACAAAAAGACATAAATCACTCAAAAAGGATTAATCTCAATCACTCATTTGAAAGGATCAATCTCAACCACTCAATCTTGTCCTTTTGTCCAAAGCTTTGAGAAAAACCTTTAAATTGTCCCCCCATTTATGAACAAAGCAAAGTATTTGACTCAACTTAAGGTAAATCATGATTACTTCACTCCACCCCCTACCCTTGGGAATTTACTATAAATATGAAGCATTTTGAGAGCAATTGATATCTTAGAAATTCATTTGCAAAGCATTATTACTATAGGCAATTGAGAGCATTCTAAGAGCATTTTAGAGTAATTTGCATTATATCTTGTCAATTTGAGCTAGAACTATCATTGTAGAAGCATTTTAGAAGCATAGTAGCACACATTCTCATTTTAGAAGTGTCACTAGTGGAGATTTGAGCTGAGAGCTTCACTTACCACCTCTTTCTAGAGAGCCATGAGATGCTATAGATCTTAGTTTCAATTTTAATTAGATTTGCATTGTATTTACTTTCAATTGTTTCTAATTAGATCTTAATTTCATGAAGGTGATTATCATTATCACACAAATGGTGCCCACCGTGGGGCCCTAGGCCTCATTTTATCATTTTCATCATAATTTGCATGCTTGTATTTTCTATTTTCCATGAATATTTTGTAGGAAACTAGTGAAGTCACGCTTATGAGAGATCTATTCATGCCTGCAGTCATTTTACTACCGCTTACAATCTCTGTTCTCATGCCTGTTATCTGAAGATTCACGCCTAGCATGTGAATTCTACGTAGTTTTGAGAACTCTGTAGTCACCTACAAATCATACACTCACGCCTGTGAGATAAATGCATTCAGCCTTTGGTGCTTAAAGTCACACCTGTGACTTAGGGAGTATCACTTTGACACAATCTATTATCGTTTACCTTCGCACTTTGCTTCACCATTTTAAATAATAGTCACACTTACAATCATTCAATTCACGCTTACTATTATTAAATTGTTTCTTAGCATAAATCATTTTCCACAAATTTAAGTTTTGTTCATGCTTCATGATAAATTGTTCATGCCTATGTAATTTTTAGTATCGCCTGTGGCACTGCAGAGTGTCACTTGCTATCAATAAAGTTATGCCTGCTAACAATTTGTTCATGCCTATTAGCTGGACAATATCGTCTGCTACCTGTTGTCTGTATTTACTATTAAATTGATCAACTCATTTGTCTAACTCCCTGTTTATATGATTTAATAGTAAATGAGCAACCATAGGAAAGTACAGAAGCCAGAAAGCATATTTAACCAAGAAGGAAAGGCTCTAGCAAAGAAGATTAAGAAGGAGAACTTTGAGCACATTAAGGTTGTTCTTGAGACTACACAAGAGGAGGTCAATCAGGTATTTCAGAATTACCTTGCAATTGTTCAATCATATAAATCAAAGTTTGTCTCTCTAAATTGGATTTTTAGTCCTTAGATCAAGTTTCCTTTGGAAATTTGCAAATAAGCTCTATAAAATTCATACATAAGTGTTGCTCCTTCAATTTTCAATTTTGGTTTCCCCTCATAGTGTTTGTTAGTGTTGACTAACTTGTTGGTGGACAAGCACATTTGGAGGAGGCTATTGCCTAGGTGAGTTGAAAAACAATGACAAAACCTTTCAAAAATGCCCCTAGCTTAGGTTAGCTACAAAGGAAAGGTATTCTTCTATTCAAGCTTGCACTTGATTAAATTGCAGCATTACTTTTGAACATAGCTTAATTAAAACAAGGAATTTGACCAAACACTTCCATTTCTAAGAATCTCTTTGTTACGAGATTGAAAAAGAACCTTATCGCTTGAGTGTTTGAGGAACTAAAGGGAAATTTAGGGATATGCTCTTCACCTTTTAGGTGAACCAAATTCCCAAAAGCTTAACCTTAATTCCATTTTCTTGCTTTCAATGAACATGCTAGGTAAAATAAAGATTTAGTGGGCTCGCCTCCTGAGTTCTGCCTTAACGAGGCCGGTGAGAGGGATAGCCCAAAGTGGGATACACTTGCTTTTACTGTGAGAATCTGACCCACTATAAAATGAAACACATGCATCCTTAATGGGGTGTGTGACAAATGGATCTTAAATTTTTTGAATTTCCTCTAGTAGTCTTCATAGATTGCACAAAATCATACCTTGGTGCATGTGGGAAACCCCTTAACATACTTGGGGGATGAAAATTTAAGATCTATTTGAATGGAATCCACAATAAAATCCTAGATAAAGTAGCAGGCCTACCTTTTAGAGCCATGTTAAGAGCCAAAATTTAACTTTAGGTAAGCTGCTTGGAATTCTTTCTTGTGTTATACTTGTGGAAACGATAAAAAAATATACACATTAGATTGTTTTAGGGACATTGATGTGTGTGCTACGTTTATTTTTTATTTTCAAACAAGAAAATTTCAAAAGACCTGATCTTAAACGTTTAAAAAATTCAAAATATTACAACCTAGTCAGAGAAGTGCCGCTTATGCACAAATTAATCCCACCTATCAGAGGTTCAGTCATGGCTGTGAATTTTATGAAAATGTGTATCAACAGACTAGTCATGCCTAGAACACATTGATTCACACCTATCAAAACTAGAAAGTCACCTATCAATAGGAAAGTGTCACTTGCATCCTTACAGAGTGCCACCTAAAAAGAAACCAGTACATGCATACACAAAATTAAGTCATGCCTACAATCAATTCAGTGACGCCCAAAAATCTAAAAGGGCAAACAAAGAGTACTTGCAGGGGAGGTCAGAAAATTTTGATCACATATTTGAGTACCCTTTTCTATGGTCTTACTATTCCAACCTTCAGTCCAATCAAAAATCCTGTTCTACACCATTTTTGCAAATTTTAGAAAGGATTAGACCATGAGTAATATTGACTCTTATTCTCCAAGGTTCATGCCTAATTTTACTAGATCCTACTACATCAAGAAAACCTTGCAAGCAGACAAAACTTATTTGAGTCAAGAACTCCCTTACCTAGGAGACGAGTCTACCACTCCTAGAATACCCAAAAAATCACCCGAACAAGAAAGGGAAGACAAAATGATGTATTATGGTAGTTTGGGTAACAAAAGAAATAGTGGCATCGACCCTAATAACCAAGGTGATGCCAATAATGGGGGCATTGACATAAATAACCAAGGCAATGCCAATAGTGGGGGGGGCAGATCAAAATACTCAAGGAATTGATACCACCCACCAAAGAACTAACACCAAACCAATGGTCGATGATGCCACTGATGAAAAAGTTGACAAAGCTATTCAATGCCCCTATTTCTTAAGACTCATGGAAAAGGAAATGGCAAGATATAAAGAGAAGTATTTCATGGACCTAGCCTGAGAAGGTCTCAAAGTTCCATGAGATTATGATGTAAATCAACTAAAACCACCTGAAGTTGAAGAAAGTGCCATAGACATTATGATAAAATAGTTTAAGATATTTCAAATGCAACTGGATACAATCAAGAAAAGTGGGGCTCCTAAACCCTTTTCCATCAAAGCATTGTGTGTGTTCCCATTTGATATAAGTATAGTAATGGCACCATTCCCGATCAATGTAGTGTTCCCCTTGAATATGACAAGTATGAAGGAATGTCGGATCCATAAGATCACTTACGTGAGTTTTGTGCATTGAGCTTAGAGTTCATGCATGATACAACCTATTTAATGAGACTATTCCCAAGAATCTTAGGAGGCATGGCTATGGAGTAGTTTTCTAAGTTACCCTCTGGCATAAAATCCTTCAAAGAATTAGCTTCAAAATTCATGGCCCATTACTCATATAACATCAAGCATGAGGTCATGATGATAACATTATGTAACAGAAAACAAAAATATGGAGAGGCATTCCTCACTTTCTTACAACGGTGGAGGACAATATTTGTGAGGTATCCTAGGAGTGTGCCCGAGAAAGAAAATTGGATATATTCATTAATAGTTTGAGCACCGAGATGAACTAACGACTGAGAATGCAATGTCCCAAGACATTTCAAGACCTCATAAAAAATGGAGTAACAATAGAAGAAGTGTTGGTTAAGAGTGGAGAATTGAAATTGTATAAAGAGAACAAGAACAACTCTAACAACAATAACTCCAACAATGGCACCAATCAAAATAAGAATTGGTTCAATAGCAATAGTCGGTATAAAAAAAACAATAAGGGCATAGTCAATGATGGGGTGGTTGACTCTAGCAACTTGAAGATAACTCCCTTTGTGCTTACAAGAACACCTAACTAGGCAAATAATGCCAATCAGACCTCCAATGCACCTTCCAACAACAACAATGCTAATAATGGCAACCAAGGAAATAACTCAAGGAGTAATAAATTTGATAAATATTTGGTGCCAACTCCTCAAAGGAACTTCACACCCTTCAGTGAACCCCTCGAAAAGGCACTAAAGACCATCATGGCTAATAATATTATTACTCTACCTAGCATTCAGCCTTATGAGCCACACAACAAGCCTAGTTGGTGGAGTGCCAATAGCCATTGTGAGTACCATAGGATTCGAGGGCACACAAAAAATGAATGCTTGTAGCTAAAGAACATAGTGCAAGATTTAAGTGATAATGGCATGATCACCATTGATGGACCCCAAAGCAATGAACACCATACAACATTCAAACAACCCTTCTAGAAACATGACAAAGGGGAGTCATCTAATGGCAAGAAACAAAGCAGCAATAACATTAACTTTGTGCCACCTTATGATAAAATTGTGAATGCTATAATAATCAAGGAACAGCCCCAAAAAGAGACATCAAATGTTATTACAAGAGGGTAGACTTCAAAGATTACCCTACAAGGGGTTGCTCCCAAAGTTATTAGCACTTCACAGTCCAACATTGTGATCACACAATCTTCTACAACAACAAAACCTTATAGCTTGGTAGATCATTTGCAAAGAACTCCAGCACAAATCTCTATCTTGGAGCTATTGAAGCTATCCCCTAATCATAAGGAAATTTTAGAAAAGGCTCTAGTAGAGATGAATTTTCTTACTAACCTAGAAGAGGGGAAGTTCCAAAACATGGTAGGTCATATCATAGCACCTCATTGCTTGTCATTCTCCGATCAAGATGACATGTCTATCACTCATCCTCAAAACCTACCACTACATATAGAGGTCTTGATTGAATGCCATAGAGTCAAAAGAGCTCTCATTGATGGAGGAGTTGGCCTTAACATTTGTACATTAAGTCTTGTTAAATCTTTAGGGTTGTCTTAGTCTTGCATTGAGCCTACAAAAAAAATCACCATTAAGGCTTATGATGAAGCTGAAAGGGCCTCTAAGGGCATGATCGTATTGCCCATTCAAGTGGGACCTATCAAGAAGGACACCAATTGCTAAGTATTGGACATGAAGTTAACTTATAATATTTTGTTTGGGAGACCATGGATTCACAAGATGCAAGCAGTCCCATCCACGTACCACCAATGCATCAAATTTACATACATGGGTGAAGAAATCACAGTTGGAGGGGACTCAAACCCATTCCAATATTGCAATGCACTCAAACCCCTTCATGAGCTATTTATCCCACATAACTAGGAAGGCATCATTCAAAGAGTCACCATTGAAGATACCAAAATGGATAATCCTATCATAACATTAAATGCTACTCAAAACCCTCCTCAAGCTAGGTCAATGACATCAACTAAGGGAAAGGAAAAGATGAGCTACGAGGGTCCAATTATGAATGAGGGTTCAAATCAAGTACCTAAATCAGAGATAGTGCCCTACAAACCTACTAGAGAAGAAAAAGATAAAGCTAAAAAGGAAAATTACAAGAAAATGGATGAGATGATGGAGGCATTTGATAAACAATGCAAAATTAGTTCAAAAGGAGTAGGGGAATACTCCATTTCCCTATTTGACATACCCACATCTCCAAGAACACTTGCCTCATAAGTACAACTCTTACTTCATAAGAGAAAGTGACAAAGCAACATTCGAAAAGGAAGAGAATGAAGTCCTTCAATGGCTTTATCACGATGAAGAGGATACCTCAAACACTCCCATGGAAAGAATCTAGCATGTTAATATACAAACTGAGCAATATGGGAAAGGGTTTGAGATAATGCAGAAGATGGGATACAAGGGAAGAGGACCCTTAGGCCAAAGGAATAGAGGTTTATTAGAACCCATTGAACCTACTTGGAGGGCAAAACAAGAAAGATCTAGAGTAGGCTACCAATATAAAGGCGAAAGCTCCAACACAATGCAAGATTTCTATCCTCAAGTAAATTCCTTAGAATCTGATGGAGATAGTGATGACTCCTTGGATTATGAGTGGGACACCTTATTTGATGAATCATGTCAAGACAAAGAAGTAGTCACAATACATACTTATGCAAAGATCCCAAGGCAAGAAACTCAAGTCAATGAAGAGCCTAATATACAAGGTCTTCACATAGGGAAAGCACCTACAAGTCCACCATGGATAGATACATTTTGGATGCCTTTGGAGGAGGGAGATTTAAACATTAGTTTTAATCCACTCATGGCTTCTCCCACACTATTTCCCATAGAATTTGATGAGGACTCAAGTGAAGGGGATTTCGACCTTTCTTCCATGGACCATCTTGAGGAAGTGCACGTCATAGATCTAAATGACACAATGTACAAACCCTCAAATGAAGTCATGTCCATAAACCAAATTGATGAACACTCACCTAATGAAACTTTATCCTTAATAAATCCCCGTCTTATTGATTGGGACCAAACCAAGCCAAGTGACTTACTTTACTTCCAGAATGACCAAGCAGCAAACCAATACCTTAATGCGGTTGAGCCCTCTTTCACCAATGGATTTGAACTGAACATGATAGAAGCAGTGGGGGTTCAATCTCTTAGTCAAAAGAAAAAAATGAAAAAAAATAAGAAAAAGAAAAGTTCTAGTGCTGAAAACCATTATGTGGTAGCATTAGAACCCAAAAAAGTAAAGATAAAAGATGTTTCCTTTGGTGAAAACCCAATAGTGGCATCAAAGGAAAAGAGATTGGATACTCTACTAGAGCATGAGGAATAAAGGTTGCCTATACTCATTGAGCCAATAGAAAAGGTTAACATTGGGATAGAAGTGGATCCAAAATTTATACATTTGGTAGCATCTCTTACACCTCTAGAAAGAGAGGACTTCATCAAGTCTTCCAAGAACAAGAAGTAAACTTCACATGGTCATATGCCGACATGCCCAGCTTAGATCTTGACTTTATAATGCATCATCTAAATGTTAGACTAGGGGTTAAGCCCATTAAGAAAAAGTTGAGGAAGATGCACCCACACATAGCTCTTTTAGTCAAGGTAGAATTCAAAAAATTGTTGAAGGTGGGATTCATAAGGGCAATAGCTTATGTTGAATGGATATCTAACATTGTACCAGTCACAAAACATGATAAATCCATTCGAGTATGCATGGATTTTCAAGATCTCAATCTTGCTTGTCCTAAGGATGATTTCCCACTTCTGAGCATTGATGCAATAGTTGACTTGATAGCAGGTCATTCCATGTACTCTCTAATGGATGGTTTCAGCAAGTATAATCAGATTAAAATTGCACCTAAAGACCAGGAGAAGACCGCCTTTACTTGCCCTTGGGGCACTTTTTGTTGGAATGTCATGCCCTTCAGCCTTAAAAATGTCAGAGCCACATATCAAACAGCTATGAAAACTATCTTCCATGACATGATGCATACATTTTTAGAGGATTATGTGGATGATATATTGGAAAAATCCCACAAAAGAGAAGAACACCTCCAAATTTTGAAAAAGATATTCATTCGGTTGGAGCAATTCAAAGTCAGATTAAACCCAAAGAAATGTGTCTTTGGTGTCCAATCTGGAAATTTATTAGGCTATATAGTTTCTACTAAAGGAATTGAAGTGGACCCAAAGAAAGTACAAGCCATAATGGATATGGAGATACCAAAGAACATCAGCCAAATGAGATCCTTACAAGGCAAAATACAATCCATAATAAGGTTTATTTCTCAATTGGCCAAAAAATGTCATTCCTTCACCAGGTTGCTACATAAGGATACCATATTCATTTGGGATGAAGAATGTGATCAAGCTTTCACATTATTGAAGACCTATTTGATAAATCTGCCTATTCTCATGCCATCAATCAAGGGAAAAGTATTGCTTCTATACATATCTACTACCGAAAGATCCTTAGGAGTACTTTTGGAACAAGAGGATGAACAAGGAAAGGAAAGAGATATTTACTATTTGAGTAGGACATTGATCAAATACGAACTTAATTACACATTCATGGAAAGGGCTTGCCTAGTAGTTGTGTTTGCATCTCAAAAATTGAGACATTATATGTTGATGCATAAGGTCAAGCTAATTGCCAAAATTTATCCTCTCAAGTATTTGTTAAGAAAAACTACCGTAACAGGTAGGATAGCCAAGTGGGTTATGATATTGAGTGAATTCAACATTGAGTATGTCGATAGA
Organism: Chamaecyparis obtusa; assembly: GCA_027943335.1. Classification (NCBI taxonomy): domain Eukaryota; kingdom Viridiplantae; phylum Streptophyta; class Pinopsida; order Cupressales; family Cupressaceae; genus Chamaecyparis; species Chamaecyparis obtusa. The sequence goes on from BSBK01005072.1 coordinate 78,563, forward strand.
AACATAATAAAAGGGCAAGTGATAATAGATCACTTAGCTAAAAACCCCATGACTTCTACACAAACTATTCAAGTGGAATTTCTAGATTCCACCATTGTAAACATAGAAGCAAAAAAGTGGAAGTTATATTTTGATGGCTCCTATACTCAAGGAGGCTTCGGGGCTGACATACTATTGGTAACTCCTCAAGGTTACACCATTCCTAAGTCCTAAAAGCTCTTGTTTCCATGCACAAATAATATAGCAAAATATGAGGCACTAGTCATAGGTATCAAAATGGCCTTAGAGTAGAACATCACGGAGCTACAAATTTATGGAGATTCTGAACTCATCATCAATCAAGTCAATAATGAATATAAAACTAAAGATGAAAATTTGATGCCATATAAGACCATGATTGATGGATGGAAGAAGTACTTTTCCTTGATCACTTTTTGAGTAGATTCCTAGAGAGAAAAATAGAGCAGCGAACGCCATGGCCACCTTGGCTTCCTTGTTACAAAAACTTGATCAAAATGAGAAGTATGAGTTCTTGGTGGAAGAGTTGGTAAAATTGGCATTCAACCTTCTTGAAAACCAAATTTTTTCCCTATTACATGGACATGACTCCCCTTGGTACGACCCTATATATACATATCTCAAAGACCAAGTGCTACCTTCAGACCAAACTCGAGCCCAAAAATGAAACTTTATATGCCAGTCAGCTTGTTACATAATCCTCTCAGAAGCATTGTATTGTAAGGGTCTTGAAAAGATGTTACTTAGGTGTCTAGAGGAGGAAGAGTCTAGATTAGCTTTGCATGAAGTTCACGAAGGCATTTGTGGGTCACACACAAGCAGGTTAAATCTAGCTAAGAAAATCCTTCGCTTAGGGTATTTTTGGAAGACATTAGAAAAAGATGCTTGCCTCTTTGTCAGGATATGTAGCAAATGTCAATATCATGGTGACATGATACATGCACCAGCACAGGAATTACACCCATTTGTTACACCTTGGCCTTTCTATCAATGGGGGTTTGATTTAATTGGTGTCATATACCCACCTTCTTCAAATGGCCATAAATATATCATAACGGCAACAGAGTATTTCACTAAGTGGGTCGAAGCAGTTCCTTTGATCATAGCCATGGGTAAGCAAATTTCCATGTTCATCTTGAACCACATCATTTGCAGATATGGCATTCCCCATGCCATCATAACAGATAATGGAAAATAGTTTAAAAACAAGGATGTGGATGAACTTTGTGCTACATTTCATATCACTCACCATTCCTCATCAATCTATTACCCTCAAAGAAATGGGCAAGCCGAAGCCACAAATAAGAATATCTTGAAAATCTTGAAGAGGTTGGTCAATAAATTGGGAAGGGATTGGCATGTACAAATCAATCTTGCATTATGGGCCTATAAAAAAAGCATTCACACACCTACAGGAGCCACCCCATTCTCATTAGTCTATGGGGCCAAAGCAGTTCTACCATTAGAGGTTGAAATCCTATCTCTATGAGTGTCATTACAAGGATTGATCATAGATGAGGACTATAGAGTAGCTAGACTCCAACAATTGGAGTTACTTGAAGAACATCAAACACAAGCTTATGAGCACCTGAAAGTGTATCAAAATAGAATCTCGAGGAACTATAATAAACATATCAAACCGAGAGTCTTTCAGGTAGAATACTTAGTGTTGAGAGAGAATCCAAAGAATCAGGTTGAAAGAGAGAAGAAAGGAAAATGGGAGGCTAATTGGCTTGGCCCATTCATCATAGTGTCTTCATTTTGCACGGGAACCTATAAGTTATCAGATTGTGAAGGAGAGGAAGTCCAAGAACCCATCAACAACATTCATCTCAAAAGGTTCTACACATGTGGGAGATGAAAGAGTATAAAGAGTATCAGATTAGGAGCATCATATTTATTTCACATAGCAAAGAGATCTTGAAAAATACAAAAAAATTGAAAAAAAATAAAAATACAAAAAAATTGGAAAAAAAAGAAAAATACGAAAAAAGAAAAAAAGAAAAAAGTGCCTTGGTGAAAACCTAGCAATAGGCATCTTGGTATAAAAAAAGAAAAAAGATCCAGAAGGTGAAAACTTGGTAAACAAGCACCTTTTGTTCCCTTAAGTTTGTCTTTCCTAGTCACATATGTCCATATTGCATTTCCAACATCCCATTTGTGCAACCGCCATTACATCTGTCATTTGTACATAGTCATAATAAATTCATTCAGTCACATGTTGCATTGCCTATTCACCCTAAGTTTGTTGACCGATCACATTTATCACTTGGGGGTAGAGGAGGATTGGAAATTTTGTACCAAATGGATTTAATAAGTGCTACAATCAGTCACGTCAAAGAGATTTATCAGAGTTTCAGAAGAGTGGAAAGTTATTGGACCTTTGATGGATATCATTGTTCAAAAGCCTAAGTATTTGATCCTACAACATGATCTTTGAGTCTACATTGACTTTATAATTCAAGATTAAAAATTGACAAAACACCTTAAAGATCAGAAGGCTTGGAAATACTTTTTGAAAATCAGGAAACATTGCAAAACACTAGAAATTTTCTTTTTTTGATAAATCTTTAGGAAATTGACTTTTATCATATCTTTTGAGCTATTCGATGATGTTTCAACTAGATTAGTCATGAGAAAGACATGACATTTTATTTCCTTTGAGTGAGTGTTTTGAGGAAGATTCATCAACTTATGAGAGTTCATCTAATGACATGGTCATCAAAGAACCATCGAGGACTATCTCATAAGAGGACGGATTGACCTATGCTTGTTTACGCAAACAGTTCCCTTTCTTATTTAGATCTTCTATATCTTAATACCAAAAATCCACTTGCAACATTAAATCCGTTGGCACTGGTATTCAGACTCCCATAGTTTGGTCATCCAACTAGTGAGGGTTGTACCTGGTTCAAAAAGGAGGTTACCAAAAAGTGATAAAAAGCGGTATTCATATCATCATGATGTGGTCAGTGATGATTGTTCTAGCTTTCCGGTCCCAAAATGCTCAATGATGAAAATTTATCTCCATGGAATTTCTTTTCTAAAAAGCTGGTGACACTTAGGTTGCATTGCATTATCATGTTAGATTAATTGCATTGCTTTATCCTGTTAGATTGCATTATCATGTTAGATTAATTGCATTTGTTTGTGGTTAATTTTCCAAGGGAAAAGGGGGTACATCAATAATCTTGGCTAGTCAAAACACTAAAGAAATGAGGGATTCAATCAAACATCTTACTCTTGATCAATCAAAACACAAAGAAAATGAGATTATCTTTTCATTGATGCATAACATTAATCATTAATCATTATCCATATACTAGAAAAAGAGAAAAACATCCATACATCATTTGCATACATGTAGTTAAGGATAGAATTGCATGGCATACATTGAAAAATTCAAAAACATAAGGGACATTTCCATAAAACATTTTGCAATCCATACATTGAGAAAAGAGAAAACCATGTCATAAATCTATACATCATTGCATCATTTATCTATATCATAAAATAAGATAACTGCATCCATAGCATAAATCAAAGTAAATGTATAACACATCATATAGCTACATAAAAGATAATCTTATAAACAACTCATCAAGGAGAACCAAGGAGTATATCATCATATATCATCAAAAAAATGTTCATCAATGATCCATCAACTCAGTATATCAAGATACCATGTCATACAAAGGGGTACATCAAATGGTCTGATCAATCAAAAACATGGCATGTGATACAAGTACATCAATCATGAGTGACTCCATCATCAAAGAAATCAAGATCCTGTAGGACTAGATCCATCTAGACCTCTACTATCCTATGGGGGAGGAGCCTAAGAAGTACTTGCTCCACTTTGTCTCTGCACCACAGCTGACATAAACTACTGCATCAAGGTGGCAACCTGATCTAAATGCCCAACAACACTAGACATATCTATCCTCAGAGACTAAACCTCTCATACTATAGCACCTATAGTAGGAGCCTCCTATGAACCCTATCCATGATCCTGTGGCTACTAATCCTATCTAGGCACCTGCTATGCTAGAACCTAATCCTGTTGTGCTACATCATCATCCTATTGTGCCAAGGCTACCCTCTGTAACTAAACCAAAGGATCCAATCCACTAGGAATTTGCCTAGAAGTATCAACATGAGCCTATCTCTCCTGTCTCTAATGTCTATGAGCTCTCTATTGTCTATCTACTCTAGGCTATCTATCACATGCATCATCATGATCTCTAGCATGATCTCTATCCCTTGCATGACCATCTCTCACCCATCCTTGATCAGCAATAATAGGAGGATCTCTCTGCCCTCCTCATCTCCACCATCTACCACCACCACCACCACCTCCATCTCCCCGACCTGGGATAGGCTCTACTGGATCAGTGAACTGAGTAAACCTATTACAAGCCCACTAATCAAAAAACTCATGAGACATCTCTGCATCAGCTACACCAGAAAGAATCTCCCATCTACAATAAGCCATACCAACAATCTAATCTAAGGCAAACTCATAATCAATAAGAGGACCCCACATAGATCTCTCAGCCTGTACCCAAGCATATAGCAATATACCCTGTGGCATATCCTATGTTCGACCATACTATCTAGAAACTTTTCCAAAGAAAAAGTGCTCAATAGTGATAGTAGTGCGACCAATCATCCAGCGAGGGAAAACATATATGGTAACTCATCATCATCCTCCCTCCATAGCTCGCAACCCCTTTATGGTCTCCATAAAACCTAATCTAGATCATTAATCTGTCATCGCCAAAAATCCAAATGACCCAAAGGATGCTGTAGAACCATCCCAGTGTATAGAAAAGCATAGGGAAAACCTCGAGGCCGAACCTTGTCAAAAATGGGCCTAGTGATGGGAAGATGCTCCCATATCCAAAACTAAAGAACCACTGCACCAGCTGACAAAGATGCACTTGCTTAATAGACCACCTCATGAAAATCATGATATAGCTACATCAGGATGCATGAACCCCAATTGAAATGTCAAGGATGAGAAAGAAAATCCTCCAATATCCTACCCCATCCAATGGAAAAGCCATGACCTCACCAGTTGGGAAGAAGTAAACCACCAATCAATGCACATGGTACTGCTGGTAAGGTAGGGAAGGAAGAAAACTAAGGCCAAGTGATCGTATCACCATCATCAATAGAATTGTCCCCAAACACTCATCGACTGATAGTAGAATCATAGATAGAATCATAATATACTACCTCTCCCCTACATGGGATCCATAGTAATCGATACACATCCTTAGGCGTGATCATCATCTCTCCATATGGAAAATGAAATGTGTTGTGGTCGGAGTGCCATCACTCCACCACTGCAGTAAGTAAACCATGGTTCAGTTCGAACCATGGAAGATCAAGGAGAAAACTCAAACCACACAACTCAATCATGCGGAACTCAGCATCTGTAAGAGTCTGGCCTAAATCAATGACCCAAGAAGCCACTATCCAAATGTATAAAGTAGGAAAGTTTGCCTATTGGCAAAGAAAAGGAATCATATCAATATACCATATCAAGGAATTATCTCAAGTCAATCAAGTCTATCAAAAGTATCAACCAATCACACCAAGTACCAATTGTTCATTTCTTTGTGTCCTGAGAACAAAGCAGCAATATCAAATCATATCGATTTTCACACTGATTGATTTATCCTATCAATATCCTATCCTAATCAAATTGACACATCACATTCATTGGTAACACTATCATGATATCCTAATCCATTTTTTTTGTTGAAAGCAACAAACCTAATCTAATCATTTGAATCAAGCATTGAAAGTCATCAAATTTTTCATCAAACACAATCACGTACAAGTGTGGAAAAAAGTACAATTTTTTTTCAACAGTCTACAGAAATGATTTTAATCATCCCATGTGACATTCCTCCTAAGAGACAATACAAAGATGTGAAGTGACATTATTTGGGTGTTATGTGATAGTTTTCATGCTACATGACACTGAATCATGCTAGGCGACAGCAAAAGGTGGCCTAGGTGACAATAAAATTGCTAGGGTTTCATAAGCGATAGCATATATGAAAAGGGGCATTTTGACCTAGTTGTAGGCGCGAGTATCATAATCCTAGGTGAGGATAAAATTTTATTAAGCGACATTAAACTACATTGAAGTATGAGAGAAAAGTGCAGATGTGACAGTTAAAGGGTCTAAGCGATAGTAAAATAATCCTAGGCATGATTTCGCATATTAAAGGCAACGATAAAACAAGAAATTACAATAAATGCTTATAAATGCGTAACAAATGCAAATACGAGGTTCAAAATAACTTACAGGAGGTCCATACTTAGGTGGCCTCGCATATCTTTGACACCTCTCAAATCGATGCTCTCGAATAGGGACAACCATCTCGAAATTCACCGTAGGATCAAAGCAAAATCACCAAAGAGAAAAATAAAAATGAATAGTAAAACAAGGTTTTCAACCTATTTAAGCTATTTTGACTTAATTTTGGAGGTGAAAATTGGCTTAGACCCATATATTGACATATCAAACTACCCGGGGCATCCTTTAACGCATAGCATATCATCAAATTTTTAGAAATGAAAAGATATTCAATGAATCAAACATCATCAAATCTTTCAAATCAAGAAATTAATATGTTTTAATTTCTAAGGGGGCATTAGGGTATCAAATTGAAATTGAAATCAAATATCATGGAATCAGTGGGGCATCAAAAATTTTTGTATCATCATCAGAGGCATCAATCATATCATATCGTATCAGGGATAGCAATCAATCAGTATCAGAGGCATATCAATGAATCAACAATTAGGACCTAAAAGCAATCAGGACTCAAAAGAATCTTTGAATCAATGTTCTTTGCACATCAATTCAAAGAGGGGCATTTGTAGACACACAAAATTGGACAAGTGCTTTTAAAGTGCAAAAATCAATAAAATGGATCAAATTCATCAAAATGCATTAATTCAATAAAAAAGGGATCAAATCAATTAAAAAGAGGACATGATTAAATAAAGTTGGACAAAAATCAATTAAAGAAATGGAAAAAATCAAATAATGATGTTAAATAATTAAATCAAAGCTTAAAGGGGTGAAAAACACTACATAGTTGATTTTAATCAATTAAGTGTATAGTTGTTTAAAGCAAAAATCAAAACGAACCCATTACCCTTACATGGCTAAATTTAATTAATTAATTGAATTTAATAATTCCTAATTTCTTTCAACAAAGTTGAGAACTAATAAGAATTGAGGACAAAAAGACATAAATCACTCAAAAAGGATTAATCTCAATCACTCATTTGAAAGGATCAATCTCAACCACTCAATCTTGTCCTTTTGTCCAAAGCTTTGAGACAAACCTTTAAATTGTCCCCCCATTTATGAACAAAGCAAAGTATTTGACTCAATCTAAGGTAAATAATGATTACTTCATTCCACCCCCTACCCTTGGGAATTCACTATAAATATGAAGTATTTTTAGAGCAATTGATATCTTAGAAATTCATTTGCAAAGCATTGTTACTATAGGTGATTGAGAGCATTCTAAGAGCATTTTAGAGTAATTTCCATTATATCTTGTCAATTTGAGCTAGAAATATCATTGTAGAAGCATTTTAGAAGCATAGCAGCATACATTCGCATTTTAGAAGTGTCACTAGTGGAGATTTGAGCTGAGCCTCACTTACCACCTCTTTCTAGAGAGCCATGAGATGCTATAGATCTTAGTTTCAATTTTAATTAGATTTGCATTGTATTTACTTTCAATTGTTGCTAATTAGATCTTAATTTCATGAAGGTGATTATCATCATCACATAACTACTAAACTAAATTGAACTCTGAAGAAGTGGGAGGTGGAGGAGGATCAAAATAAGTCTTAGGAACCATAGAAGAAAACTCAACTACACACAGGTTCAAGTGACCAAACCTCTCCTCAAATACTTGATCCACTCTTTATGTATGAGAGGTAGGACTAGACAACGTAATTTCACTCTCAATGGGAGAAAAATGAGAGAAATCATATCATTGTGATGCATTATCAACTCTATCAAATACAATGATCTCTCCACTATGTTGATATTTGATAAGAACTCAATTAGGGGTGAACTCAACTATCTTTCCCTAGCCATTATGATTAATTTGGTAGATGGAAAGGAATCTAGAAGATACTTAAGAGACAAAAATAACACAATTTAATGTCCAAACATCAACCCCAATAGAGAAACTCCCAAAAACACTCATGTAAGTTTTATAACCCATCAAAATTTGTGGAAAATAATGAAGCTCAAAATAAGAGAACATACCCTCTAAAGATGCCATCTAATGTGAAACTCTTGAATCAAGAAGACATTTTATATTTTGAGTGTGTTTCAATACAAAGAGTGCATGCTATTTCATCTTTTATTCACCACATGCCATAGAAGCTAACCAAGAATGGGTAGATCCTAATGTAGTATAAGAGGATGCATGAGATGAAGGTGACTAAATATTGTTCTTCTTTAGACGATGCATCAGTTCATTAATCTTCTTTTAATAAAATCTATGCTCATCATATCATATCCTTGTGCAATAAGCACACTTAGGCTTATTCTTCCTAGATTAAGACCTCTTGGAAGAGGTGGAAAAATTTGAATCATGACCATGAGACTCTAAAATCAGCTAAGTGGATTGTGTACCCTTGTGCTTCTTCTTCTACTTATTTCTCCTTGAAGATGTCTAAGATGATGATTAGGAAACCAATGCCTAAGATTCAGACCTACTAAGGGGTGTTTTAAACACCCACAAAAGAGGTTGAGATGTGTCAACATATAAGCCTCACAGCTTAGCCTGAAAGAGGAAATAAAATTGAATTTATTATCCTCCCAATCACCAAGAGTGTTGGTTCCTTTTCTTCCTACTTGCAGATTTACAATATGATTGACAAAAAATTGTCACTGACTTTATCACCACTCCAAATTTGACAAGAAAAAGGGCCAATTAACAAGGATCAAGATAATTATCCTCCTACACTTTGATATTTAATTCTTCAGTGGGTATACCTTTGATTCACTTCTTAAAGGAATCAAAAAAATATTAAGCATTAATGTCCTTGACACATTGTTTTAAAGATTTTATCATTTATAAATTGGTTGATGATGAAGAACTACTTCCTAAGAATAGACCAGTGTCTTATCCTAGGGCAAAGAGTCAAATGCAATATACCTCAACAGAAAATTTAATTCAAACACACTCAAATCCAGAATAAGTGCTTTTCCTATTATTCCTCTCACTCTCACACTTGGACATCAAATTCTCATTCACCCATGAATTCTTTGAAACTATCTTTAAGGATTTAATCTCGACTTTGGAAGCAACTCAAAGACAATTTCACAATTTACTTTGTAAACCATACACTAAATTACTTTGTAACATTAAGACATAATAATTCAAGATAAAAAAAAGAAGACATACACAAATCTGAAATTGGAATTCAAGTGTATTGTCATTAAAATTTTAGTACCAATATATTAAAAATGGTAGAATGCTAGAAAACAAACCCTAAATCCAAGCTCTCTCTATTCAGTTACCAATTTCACCATGCTTTTAAAAATACATCAGGTTGCTATATATAGTCACTAGCTATCTTGGAATCCTAGAGAAAGGATGCAACAAGCTTCAGATAACTAGGACATAACTAGGGTTTCAACAACCATATCAACCAGATAATCAAGAAATTATTGCAAAAAAGACATGCCAAGCAATCAGGAGCAATTAGGTCCAAATTTATCTTCATTTATGGCCAAAATCCTTATTTGTACACTAGAGACTGGAAGTTGTATCATTTAATTCTCTATTGTCTTTACCTGCATCATAATTGGCTCGACTAATTCACCTATTTTTCCATGACATGGGCATCCTCCATAGACAAGCATCATTTATGGACCATACTATGATAGTGTACAAGCTCAAATAAAGTAGATCACCCATCTAAGCATTAAATAACCAATCCTTTACTCATGAAAAACCCTTAAATATTTCAAATTTCTGGTGGCAACGGTCAATCAGACAAGTTTAAAATAAGATCATTGATTTCTACCCTTTCCCCGCACATCAGACGGTCCACAGAACTTGACAACAATCAACTTAGCCCTTTAAAGTATCTGGCCACATCATCATTTTTCTCGGCCAATCAGGAAGGAACACATCAACTACACCTAGCATCTAGACCCATTTATTTATTAGTCTTAACTAGTTGGAAGATCAAATGGTTATCATACACCCATGATCATTATCGATCCTGCACTTTTCCTTAGTGGCATCATGACCTCCATTGTATCAAAATGGACATGAAAAGTCTTTACCTTAACCTTGAGAAGCTTCCCCTAACCCATGCTGGATCTGGTGAACACAGGACTAAAGGAATTCTCTAGGTCATTGAATGTTTATCTTAACCATTTTCTGGTCTAGAGATCATGCAAACAAAGCATTCACAAAATCTTGCAAGCTTTCCTTGACCCCTGGTTTCATCAGGTGAACTAGTGACTACTAACCAATCCATTTTTATCAATGGTCTAGATTCTAATCTTGAAATCTTAATCTTTAACCCAACTCTATCTGGCGATCCAGTGACTAAAGCATTCCTGTGACTGCTTAATATTTGGCTTGACCTTGGTTAAATCATGAGAACACATGAAAGCCTTTATTCACCAAGTTGCCAGATCATTTACTTAACCCTAGTTATATCTCAAGATCAAGCGCCAATCATTGATCTTGTCCTCATCCTATGACTATCACTGAATGACTGAGCCCAAAACTTAACTCACCTTTAATCAAGTGATTCAGTGACAAAGAGAAAAAGTTGACTTGCCCCTTAACCATGGTCATATTTGGAGATCATGTGACTGAGCGTTCTCACATTCATTGGATAAAAGCTTGACCTTAGGTTTGATTTAGAGAACAAGAAACAACCACTGATCCTAATCTGCATCTATGACTCACATTTAATCACTAAAAGCTTCATGCCTTGACCGAATATCTTGAGAATGAGTGACTGAAGGAAACTGAGACCACTCGCCAGGTCGCTAGATGTTAATTCATTGAGCACCAGGACTTGGAGAATACATGAACACTATAGTTGTGAAATCACTGAAAAGAAAACTGAACTACATAGGAAAGGAAATAGAAGATGTGTATAAAGGTACATAAGTGGCCAGGAAAAAGGCAACGGAGAAATAGATTAAGGGTAGGGTTTTTGGACTTAAACAAATTTCATGAAGCCCTTGGATATGGATAAACCCTATTTCTCAGACCTTAAAATTGCAACATCTCCCTTAATTTTGCACATTAGGCCATGCAATCTAAACTAAAGCTTGATGACACCCTAAACTAATCAAGGCTAAGGGTGCAAGCCATAAAACATCTTAAATCTTCTTCACTGACCAAAACTATGTGGTAGCTAGGGCATGACAATTTCCTAGGGTTTTTCACAAGATAAGACCATTTTCATTGGATTTTGGATATGATAGGAAAGTGGCCTAATAGTGGCTCTATCTGGGGATGCATGCCTCTTGTAGGCATGATAAGGATTTAGAATCTATGGGAAAAGAAGACCACCAACTAGACAAAAAGACAACTCCAGAGAGCACTTGGACTAACACCTTTACATAATTTACAACATATAAAAACCTAACTACTGTTCATGGAAAGAAAAATACCTTCAACTGAAGTATTTCTTCAAGAACTGTCCATGAATAAGCAATTCTCGAATGTCACCATTTAGCTCTTTGACAATGTAGGAATCTGGTCCCCACTTTTATGAATCAAATATGGCCCTAACCAGATTGGATCAAATTTCCATATTTTCCTTTATCTTCCAATCTGGCATTCCAGAGTAATACCAAGTCATTTGGCTCAAACTTCCTTCCTACAACTTTCTTGTCATACAAGTTTTTAACTTGTAGCTGCAACTTAGCATTCTGAGAAGCTGATTCTCTTCTAGTTTCATCTAGTCTAATCAAATCTTCAATCCTTAATTGCATTTCATCATCTAGATCATCATCATATAGTTGAACAAACTTGTACATTTCTTAAAAAAAATTCTAAGGTATCCTTCCATGTATCCCATACACTAAGTCAAATGGTGCACATCCAATGGCCTTCTTTACAGTTACTCTGTCAGCCCACACAACCAATGGAAACTTTGAATTCCGTGCATTTTTATTCTTTTCAAGAATCCTCTTGAGAATCTTTATCAAGATTTTGTTGGATAATTTTTCATGTCCATTTCCTTGTGGATGATAAGGTGAGGAATATGACATCTAGATTCCTAAACCTTCACAAAACTCCTTGTATTCAGCAGACCTGAAACATATTGCATTATCATAGACAATTCTTTCAGGACAACCAAATCTTGTAACAATATTATTCAATAGGAAATCAGTCACCACCTTGCTTGTTGCATTCCTTGTAGGAATAACCTCTACCCATTTTGTAAAATAATCAGTGGAAACTAAGATCCAAGAAATTCCTCCACTGGATTTGTTTGGTATTTCTCCTATAAAATCCATCCCCCACTGTTGGAAAGGGGATTGTACTTCCACTGGCCTTAGTGGTACATTTATAGAAAACTTGGTCTTGCTAGAAAATATCTGACAAGAATCACACTTTCTTATCAGTTTCTCTATATCCTTGAAGATTATGGGCCACTAGAACCCTTCTCTTACAATCTTTTGAGTAGTAGTCTTTCCCATATAATTCCCGCCATAGATTCCTTCATGCATTTCCTTTAATAGCTTGTCAGCTTGATTCTTATCAACACATTTCAAAAGTATGCAATCCAATTTTTTTCTATATAGATTGCATCTTATAATTACATACTTGATTTCCTGTAACTTTAGTGTTCTTTTCTTTTTATCATCCATTCCCAATGGACATTTCATATTCTTCAAAAAATATATTATATCTTGATACCGAACATAATTATCCATATCACATGTATAATTAATGTCACCTGATTTATCTGATTTCTGTCAAGATTGGATTGAGCCATCAATTTCACCAATCCTTGGCCTCTAACTAATTTGGTAATCTGGATATCAATGTTAAACTCCTGGATTCTATTCATCCATCTGCATCTCCTTCTAGACACTTCTTGCTATGAAAAGATATCCTTTACTACATCACTTGGTACAAAAGCAATCACAAATTCTCCCAAAAGATAGAATCTAAAAGTCTTCATATCCCTCACAAGTGCATATTCTTGTTTCTCATTGATATCATACTTTAATTCAACAATTTGCAAAGATTTACTAAAAAATGTAATAGGTTGTTCAAAACCTTCATTATTTTTCCATAAGAAAATTGCAGCAATAGTGTGAAAAGAGGCAAAAGAGAAAATATGCATTAAGAACATTATTATCAGGTGCTTTAAGAATAGGTGTATCTTTAATTTCATGTTTGGTATTCTCGAAAGCTTCATCACGCTCACCTTCCCACTTGATCTCAGATCCTTTTTTCAACATTTTGGATATTGGCCTAGTAATTTCAGCAAAGCTTGTAACAAATATCCTCAAAAAGTTTACCTAGCCAAAGAATGATTGGATTCCCTTCACATTTTTTGGTTTCTAATTTTTTTCAATGGCTACTACCCTCTCTAGATCAATTATTACTCATTTTTTTCTAACTAGGTGTCCAACCAACTTGCCTTCAGTTACACCAAATGCACATTTCCTAGGGTTCAATGAAATGCCATATTCCAAAGCTCTCACAAATATCTTCTCTAGATGAGAACAATGATCTTCTTCTTTCTTGGAATATGCAGTTAAGTCATCTTGATAAACAATAAGAAAATCATTTATGAATTCAACAAAAGCAACATCCATTGCTCTTTGAAAAGTTTCACCAGCATTTGTGAGACCAAAAGGCATCCTTACATAAACATAGGTTCCCCACGTTGTTGTAAAGGTTGTCTTAAATTGTTCTAATTCTTTCACATTCACTTGGTTGTAGCCAGGAAAACCATCTATCATGGACATCGGGTCAGACCTAGTTACTCTTTGTAACATTGCCTCCATGTTGGGCAAGTAGTAGTTATCCTTTAGAGAAGAGATGTTTAAGTTCCTGAAATCCACACATAATCTAATGTCTCCATTATTTTCCTAACTAGGACCAAGTTTGACACCTAAGAAGAATGCCTAATAGGCTTTATGATTCCATCATCTCTCAACTTCATCAATTCTTCTTACATCTTAGGGCCTAATGTAGGACTAATTGGTCTTTGCTTCTGTCTGAAAGGTTTAGCATCCTTGTTGAAAGGAATGACATGTTGAAATAAATCTTCTATGTAAACCTTAAGATCATCATATGACCATGCAAAGACGTCTAAATTTTCTTAACAACTCAATCAAAGACTTTCTTACTTGTTGAGAGATTTTTTTTCCAATGTACACATTTTTTGGTGTTTCCTTAGTACCAAGATTTACCTCTTCCAAGTCCATTTGGTCCTTTTTCTTGGTATCCATCTGGACTTTGTCCTAATTATCAAATACAGTTTCCAAAACAACAACTCCCCTAGGAACCTTGTTGGTCTTAAGTTGTATGACTTCATTTCCAAAGACAACTTCCTTTCCTTCTACATTTTCCATAAAGGCCAAGAAATCTAATTCTTGACCATGATATTGATCTTCACAATTCATAAATCTCAAGATATATTAGTCATCCTCAAAAACTTGCCTATTCTCAATGTTATCTAGTATACTGGGCCTAGCCTGAGTTTCAAATTTTGAGAGGCCTGCAAAAACATATCAGTAGGATTGATTGCTATATTGGCTAACAGGTCAGCCATCTTATTGTTTCTTCTATCCTTCCACACAATATTAAAGGTATCAAAACATTAAATCATATCCCACATTGCATTCCTATATTGTTTCAACCTTTTGTTCTTGGAAGCATAAACTGATCTTACTTGAGACACAACTAGCTCTGAATCACCAACAACATGCACACATTTAATTCCATGTTTGTGTGCTAACTTCAAACCTATCAATAGTGCTTCATATTTTTCTATGTTGTTTGTGCATGAGAAACTTAATGTAAAAGAAAACTTAAAAGTGTTCCCCTCAAGAGAAATGAGTAAAATACCTGCACCTGAACCATCCTTGCAGTTAGCACCATCAAAGTACAATACACATAGATCACCTTTCTCAGACTTAGTATTCACCTCTACAATGATAGGGAGAAAGACAACTTCTTTCTCAAGAACATTAACCTCTACCTTGAAAGCATTGATACCAGTATCTATAAAACAAGTAGTCTTATTATCAATGTTCCTTTCAATCATATGGGTCACCCTTGGCTCTCTCTCAATCTTGATAGATTGACCATCAATGTTGAAAGTTGCAAATGAGAGGTCACATTGTAAACTTCCTCCCATGGTAGCACTCCATTTCCTGGATAATAACATCCCATAATGAGGAGGAATGTCTACAACCAAAACACTCATAGCCAGTTCTTTCTCTGGATATGCTGCTAGCTTATAGGGTAATGCATTGATAGTTTCAATAATAGGCACCTCTCTTTGGTCCATTGCACAACATCTTCCCTGAATAGTGTCAACTTTAAGACCCAATCTCTCCATAATTTTAAAAGGCATGACAATATTTGATGCACCGAAATCAATCATGCAATTTTTTACTGTCATTCCATTCACTATGATGCTTAAGAAAAATGGATCAATGTTTTCAAGGATAGCATTGACAAAATTACCCAAATACATAGGTGGTATCTGAGATACCACTCCCTGAACTTGCAATTCTTTCCAAGCTTATGGATGTGGCTTACTAGTATTGGAAGCAACATTACTGTTATGAACACTATCCACCCATGCCAAAGCTTTGTCTCTGTGTTCAAGGATTTTTAATAATTCAGACAACGGAACCTTGATAGTAATTTGGAACAAAACTGATAACATGTCAATAGGGGCAGAAGAAGGAATCTCAACCTACATTGCCTTAATATCCTTTTGCTTCTCAGGTGCATTTATTGTTGTTGTCACCTTCATTTTTTCAATCTTGGTTGTTGCACCAACTAACCTCTTAGTTTTCTTTTGGGTGTCTTTTTCATGAAAATTAGACACCTTGACACCTCTAAGTCCCCTTGGTTCCCACTTCTTACCTTTGATATTCTTCACTTTTACTGTATAATCATTTCTCAACTTATTTCCAATGGGCTCCTTAGGAGTGGTATTTTTTATGAACATCCTTGCAACTTTACCCATGCCATCATTTTCTATCATGCTTCTTGTTTGCACTTGGGAAGCCATTTCTGTAATGATCCTTTCAATCTCCTCCTTTGAATTTCTTCTCAATTTTGTTTTCTCTGAAGAGGAGTTCATGTTACATGTCTTTTCATCAATGTCTTTATCATCAGAAAAGACCTCTTGATGGAATAATGCCTTGTTGTGTCTTTTTGAGATCACATTAGTTTCTTCATCAACATTAGAGACATATTCATGTTCTAGATATGATTTAATCATGTTGCAACCAATGTCATGTTAGGAATGAATATTGAAGCCTTTTGGCAGTCATTCTATAGCAGTGGTTGTTGCATTCATGACTATGATTGTCATTGATGTCAACACAGTGATATTCTAGAGTTTAGCAGAGAAGCAAACACAGTTTTGTTTTGCACACATGTTATATTGTAGATTGAGTTATGCACAGTTGATGATATGTTCTTTGGTGTGTTATTAGCCTATGGTTAAGAGCACAAAAAGAAATTCATTTATTCATGAAAGTTATAAGCATTTTGGTTGAAGCAGTGTTCTGGCAGTATTCCTGTGTAGCAGTTTTTGGTAATCGAAGGATATCTCCTAATCGAGATGGAATCTGATTCTACATAGTTAAAGGGAAGTTTGAGACTCATTTTTGGTGACATGGTTCATAGCACAAACTTTGAGGTCACATGATTGGGAAGTTATTGTATCTGGCAGCTGATAGTTTTATGTAATTCTGATGTAGCGTGTTGAAATTATTATTTTGTATTTGCATGCCGACTCATTTGTAATTATTTGAGTGTGGTATAAAGGAAGGAATTTTTTCCTTGTTATAAGAGGATTTTAATAGTTGTGATGCGAATGTATGCATGAAGTGAAGAAAAGAGCTAATTTAGTGATGAAGGAAGACTTGCAAAGTACAGAGATCTGGATTTGTGATCTTGTGTAGTAGAGAGTGCAGTTTTGGCATAGTGTGAAGGAGGTAACATATTTCATATTATTCTATTGAATAATCCTAAGATCTATTGGACAGTGAGTTTAGGGATCTTGCCTTGAAGCTATTTGGGTAGTGGGTCCTTCTGTCTTCCATAACTCCTAACAGTGTTAGAATCTTTTAACAGGGATTCAAAATCTCCTAATAGAGATTCATATGTACTGAATGTATTTCATAAGACTCCTAATAGGGTCCATCCTCTAACAAGGAACTTTCATATTAGTACATCATTTTGTGGGCATCATTCCCACTAGGGTTTACTCTTTGATCAAGAGGTTCCCTAGTTAACATATCTTGTGTCATTGTGTCATTGTGCATGATTATCCTTCTATGGTTGGTTACTACATTAATTATATGGTTTAAAGTTGTTGAAGTTGATATTGAACTTAATGATGATAAATGGTTTAATTATCAGATAACTGATTCACCCCCCCCCCCCTCTCAGTTATCTTGGTGGTCTTTACTTTCTAACAATTGGTATCAAAGCGACAGGTCCTTGAAAGAGAAGTTTAACAAATTAAGGAGATCCATGGAAAATTTTAGGAAAGAAAGCCCTAAGTTTGATGGAGTAAATTTTGACAGTTGGAAAGAAAAGATGAAGACACATCTCTTGTGTTTAGGACCAGGTTATTGGTTGATTACAAAAAATGAAAGGACTATAATTGAAGAAGACAATCTTGAAACAAGTTATAAAGATGAGGTAGATCTATTTATGTGTAATATACTTGCAAGAGAAGCACTTTTATTAGCACTTCTAGAGAATGAATATAGTCAGGTAAAAGGTTTAACTAAATCTCATGATATTTGGAAAGCTTTACATTCTACTTTTGAAGGTGATGAACATGCAAAGAAAGATAGGTTACATAATTGGATTTGTGCATTTGAAGACATAAGAATGATGGAAGATGAATTTGTTAGAAGCTATATTGGTAGGATGTCATAAATTGTTATAGGAATAAAGTCTTGTGGAGGTGAAAAGACAGAGAATGAAGTAATATGGAAGATTTTGAGAACATTGACACCGGTATTCAGGCAGACTACACAAATTATTGAACAAGTGATACCTTGTACACCAAAATTTTCAAGAGAGACTCTTCTTGGAAGATTGGAAGTAGCAGAGATGAATTTGAGATTATCAGGAGAACTACCTAGAGTGGAGACAACATTCAGTTCTCTTAGCATCAGAATGACTTTGTCTAGAAGTACAAGTGTGAATGGAGATTATGCCAGTAGTAGTAGATCCAAATTTGATGAAGATAAGAAGATTGAAGAAGGTATTGCCTTGCTTGTGAAAAGAGAACCAGATGGTAAGAAATTTTTTAAATGTTGGACATGTCAAGAATATGGTCATTTTGCATCTAAGTGTCCTAAGAGAGTTAAGAAGTATAGGAACAATTTTAAGCCTAGAAGATCTAAAGAATTTTATTATGCAAATGATGAAGAAATTGAAGTAGGAATTGAAAGATATTTGAGTGACAGTGATAATGATAATTTTGATGACATAGGATTTGTAGCAATTAAGGAAGAAAATTTTGAATCTGATATTAAAGAAGAAAAAGCTTTAGTTTCCCAAGTTGAAAAGAAAGCTGATTGGATTATAGACAGTGGTTGTTCACATTATATGACTGGTGATAAAGGAAAATTCATAAAGTTTAACAATTATGATGGAGGATTTGTTAGAGTTGGTAACAATGCACCTTGTTTGATTAAAGGTATAGGATCTTATTACTCTTGATGGAAAGACTAATACTGATGATGTTTACTTTGTTGATGGATTGAAACATAATCTTTTGAGTGTTGGACAGTTAGTGGATAAAGGATATCAAGTTTAGTTTACTGAGAAAACTTGTGTGATTAAGGATAAAGATGGAAATCTAATTGGAACTAGATCTAGAACTAGAGGTAATGCATTTCAGTTGAACCCTACTAAGATGACATGCTTGATGACTAAGATTGATGATAGTTGGTTATTGTATAGAAGGTTTTGTCATATAAACTTTGATAATATTGTGAAAGTGAGTTTTACACTTGCAGTAAGAGACTTACCTAAGATTATGAAGCCTACTAACATGATTTTCAAGGAATGTGTGATGGCTAAGGAGAAAAGGAGTTCATTTCCTAGCAAGAAGTTCACATCTATAGAAAATTTGGAGATTGTTCATACAGACTTGAGTGGTCCTACTAGGACTAGAGGATTCTATGGAGAAAGGTATTTTATGATTCTTGTTGATGATTTTACAAGAATGATGTGGATTGCATTTTTTAAAGAAAAATCTAAAGCATTTGATAAGTTTAAGGTCATGAAGAATAAAGTTGAGAATGAATCAAGAATGAGGATTAAATGTTTGAGATCCAATAGAGGTGGAGAATTTACATCTAAAGAGTTTAACACTTTTTGTGAAGTGAATGGTATGAAGAGACAATTATCAGCCCCTAGAACACCTAAACAAAATGGTATTACAAAAAGAAGGAATAGATCAGTAACTGAAGCAGCTAGAGCTATGTTATTTGAAGGTGACTTGGCAAAGACATTTTGGAGAGAAGCAATGAATACAACAGTATATACAATGAACAAAGTATAAATCAGAGCAAACACAAACAAGACACCTTATGCATTATGGTTTGGACATGCACCCTCAGTTAAGTATTTTAGAATTTTTGGAAGCAAATGTTATATTAAGAGAGATGATGATATAAGAAAGTTTGATCCTAGAAGTGATGAGGGAATTTTTCTTGGATATTCTTTGAAAAGCAAAGCATATAGATGTTACAATAAGAGAAATAAAACTATTGTTGAAAGTGCAAATGTAAAAGTTGATGAGAAGTTTAAAATTTAGGAAAGAATGCTTGATTATGAATCTGATGAAGGAACTAACCCTCAGCCTAACATTGAAACTATTGAACAATTTTGTGAGGCTGACAGTGAATTGTTGAATGAAAGTCATGCTGAAGAAAATAGAGAAGAATCTACAGTTGAAGAAAGATCAGTGACTATGACACCTAATAGGTATATATCAAGACATCATCTTGTTGAGAAAGTTATTGGAAGTTTGGATAGAGGACTTATGACTAGAAAGAAGGTACATTTATTTTTTATTTCTCAAATTGAACCTAAGTCTACTAATGAAGGTTGTGAAGATGAACATTGGATTAAAGCTATGAAAGAAAAATTGGATCAGATTGAAAAGAACAAGACATGGGAATTGGTCCCTAGACCTAAAGACAAAAATGTGATTGGAACTAAATGGGTATTCAGGAACAAGGAGAATTAATTAGAAACAAAGCAAGATTGGTATGTAAAGGATACTCATAGCAAGAAGGAATTAACTATGAAGAGAATTTTGCCCCTATGGCAAGACTTGAAGCAGTAAGAATATTTTTGGCTTATGCAGCATTTAAGAAATTCAAAGTGTATCAAATGGATGTGAAGTCAGCATTTCTGAATGGTGAATTAGAGGAAGAAGTCTACATTGAGCAGCCTAAAGGTTTTCCTTTGTCTCAAGAAGGAGACATGGTATGTAAACTAAAGAAAGCATTGTCTGGACTAAAGCAAGCACCTAGAACTTGGTATGCTAGATTAGATAAATATTTGTTAAAATTGGGATTTACAAAAGGAACAGCTGATAGTAACTTATACAGAAAAGAAATTGAGAATGGATTGTTAGTTTTGGTTATTTTTGTTGATGACATTATTTTTGGAGGAGAAGATGAAGCTAGTGACAAATTTGCTGATGAAATGAAGATAGAATTTGAAATGAGAATGATTGGAGAAATGAAATACTTTTTGGGATTAAAAATAACAAAAAACAAAGATGGTATCTTTATAAGTCTGACAAAGTACTTGAATGATTTTTTGAAAAGATTCGGTATGGAGAATTGTAAACTAGTTGGAACACCTATGGTTACAGGACATAAACTATCTAGTAAAGATGAGACACCAAAAGTTGAGCAAAAGAAATATAGATCTATGATTGGTGGATTGCATTACTTGACACACACTAGACTAGATATACAACATTCAGTTGGGATGGTAGCAAGATTTCAAGCTGAACCTAGAGAGTTACATTATGCAGCAGTAAAAAGGATATTGAGATATCTTAGAGGCACAATGGACTATGGACTGTGGTATGAAAATTATGATGATTTTACCCTATGTGCATATATTGATGCTGATTGGGGAGGCAGCGTTGATGACAAGAAAAGCACCAGTGGTGGAGCCTTTTTTCTTGGAGGAAGATTAGTTTCTTGGTTGAGCAAAAAGCAGAATTGTATCTCATAGAGTAAAATAGAAGTAGAATATGTAGCAGCAACAAACAATTGTAATCAGATAATATGGATGAAGCAGATGTTGATGGACATTGGAATCAAGTTTGATGAGCCTATTGTCATATATTGTGACAATACAAGTACAGTTAGTATGTCTAAGAATCCAATTTTACATTCTAAAACAAAGCATATAGAGATAAAGAAGTCAGAATGGAGTACATAAGCACAAAGGAGTAGATAGTAGATATATTTACTAAGCCTTTGCCTAAGGATACATTTGAGTATCTGAGAGGTATGCTTGGGGTTATGCCCCAACCTAATTTTGAGTAATGATGCAGTTGGTTGTACCCGTCCAGTGGTTTATGGCCCTATCTATTTTCTGGATTGGATGTTGGTACTTCCTCTATGGGGGAGTATGTGTATTTGAGTTGAGTCATTGAGGACTCTTGTGAATGTATTTTCTAAATAGTGTCTTTTGACATTGAGCTATTGTTTGACATAGTGATAGAATTTATGTAATTGATGTCAATGGTGGAGAGAATCATGAAAAACATTGAGGAAACATTAAGGAACTACATTTGTTGAGAGATTGAATAGGATAACAAAGCAAGATTTGATTGATGATGAGTAGCAGTGCAGTTGAGCAGTAGTGATTGGATTTTTGGAACATTGGATGTTTTTTCATCTATGTTTCCATCAATGCCAATGGGGGAGATTGTTAGGAATGAATGCTAAAGCCTTTTGGCAGTCATTCTGTAGCAGTGGTTGTTGCATTCATGACTATGATTGTCATTGATGTCAACACAGTGATATTATAGAGTTTAGCAAAGAAGCAGGCATAGTTTTGTTTTGCACACATGTTATATTGTAGATTGAGTTATGTGTAGTTGATGATATTTTCTTTGGTGTGTTATTAGCCTATGGTTAAGAGTACAAAAAGAAATTCATTTATTCATGAAAATTATAAGCATTTTGGTGGAAGCAATGTTGTGGCAGTATTCCTATGTAGCAGTTTTTGGTAATCGGAGGCTATCTCCTAACCAGGATGGAATCTGATTCTACATAGTTAAAGGGAAGTTTCACACTCATTATTGGTGATGTGGTTCATAGTGAAAACTTTGAGGTCACACAATTGGGAAGTTATTGTACCTGGAAGCTGACAGTTTTATGTAATTATGATGTAGCATGTTGAAATTATTATTTTGTATTTGCATGCTGACTCATTTGTAATTATTTGAGTGTGGTATAAAGGAAGGAATGTTTTCCTTTTTATAAGAGGATTGTAATAGTTTTGATATAAAATTATGAAAGTTGTGATGTGAATGTATGCATGAAGTGAAGAAAAGAGCTAATTCAGTGATGAAGGAAGACTTGTGAAGTACAAAGATCTGGATTTGTGATCTTGTGTAGCAGAGAGTGTAGTTTTGGCATAGTGTGAAGGAGGTAACATATTTCATATTATTTTGTTGAATAATCCTAAGATCTATTGGACAGTGAGTTCAGAGATCTTACCTTGGAGCTGTTTGGGTAGTGGGTCCTTCTGTCTTCCATAACTCCTAACAGGGTTAGAATCCTTTAACAGGGATTCAAAATCCCCTAATAGAGATTCATATGTACTGAATGTATTTCATAAGACTCCTAACAGGGTCCATCCTCTAACAAGGAAATTTCATATTAGTACATCATTTTGTGGGCATCATTCCCACCGGGGTTTACTCTTTGATCAAGAGGTTCCCTAGTTAACATATCTTGTGTTGTTGTGTCATTGTGTATGATTATCCTTCTATGGTTGGTTACTACATTAATTATATGGTTTAAAGCTATTGAAGTTGATATTAAAGTTAATGATGATAAATGGTTTAATTATCAGATAACTGATTCACCCCCCCCCGCCTCTCAGTTATTTTGGTGGTCTTTACTTTCTAACATGTCATCATTAGTCTCCTCTTGATCAAATTCATCAACTTCATCATTTTGGTATGCAGACATGGACTGTGCAACCACACAATGTTCTATAGAATGAGGAGATTCGAAAGCAACACACCATGGTGTATCCTTCATTACATTTATAGAAGCCTTGTGCAAGGGATCAAGGATGGTATTTTCATTATTTCCTTTGGCATTTGGGATAATAGGTTTTCCATCTTTCCATTGGGTGTTCTAAGGGTAATTCTACAACTTATTCTATCTATTGAAATTGTTGTTGAAATGAGGCTTTTCACTAGTAGAGACCTTATCATTTCTATTACTAAGTGCTTTCAAGTCCTTCAGCGCATTCAACACTTTGTCCAACTTGTCCTCTTCTTTATTCTTATTTCCAACATTTCTTTCACTATCCCTTATATATTTTTTTTCCCCAAACAACTTAGGAGCATCTCTTTTCCCACCCAATTTTCCAGATATTTTTATATTATTCTCAATGTTGACAATAATTCTAAAGGTTTCCCTGAGAATTATAGGTTCTTTATCTCTCAATAAGTATCCCATATTTCCATCAAAAGCATTGAAGTGTGTGGTCAGACAAACATTTTCATCTAATCTCATAACTTGAAACAACTTATGCATACCCTTTTGAAATCTCATATGGAACTCAGCTGTAGACTCATTTGTTAGAAAGTAAAGTCCACCAAGATAACTAAGAGGGGAGGGGGGGGGTAAATTAGTTATCAAAAAAATATAACTTTTATCAACTTCAATAGATTTTAACTATGTAAGCAATGTAACCAGTAACCATAGAAAGATATACATCCACAACAACACAATGACATAAGATATGTTGACTAGGGAACCTCTTGATCAAAGAGTAAACCCCAGTGGGAATGATACCCACAAAAGATGCACTAATATGAATATTAATTGTGGAAGGATGGACTCTGTTAGGATTCGTATGAAATACATCCAGTACATATGAATCCTTGTTAGGAGATTTTGAATCCTTGTTAAAAGATTCTAACTTTGTTAGGAGTTATAGAAGACAAAAGGACCCATTTCCCAAACAAATTTAGGGTAAGATCACCAACTGATCTTTGTATTACTTAATAGAATAATACCAAAAGATTACTGACCTCAACAATTCAATACTCCTTCTCTAACTGTACCAAACCACACCAACTCCTTCAGATCTCAATACTAAATCTCAGTACTTCGCATATCCTCTTTCAACAATTTCACTTTCACAATACTCTTACATTCATCACATTCCATATTACAACAAGGAATACATTCCTTCCCTTATACCACACTCAAGTAATTACAAATGAGTTGGCATACAAATTACAAGAATAAAAGTTTCCACATGTTACATCAA
This sequence comes from Chamaecyparis obtusa, assembly GCA_027943335.1. Lineage (NCBI taxonomy): Eukaryota > Viridiplantae > Streptophyta > Pinopsida > Cupressales > Cupressaceae > Chamaecyparis > Chamaecyparis obtusa. The sequence continues at coordinate 103,414 of BSBK01005072.1, forward strand.
ACTTACACAAAACTGTCAGCTTTCAATTAATATAATTCTTCACTCGTGTGACCTTAGATCTTGCACTATCAACCACATCACTATCAACATGTCTCCAACTACTCTCTAACTATGCATAACTAGATTCCATCTTGATTAGTAGATATCATCCGATTTCCACAAACCGCTACTCAGGAATGCTACCTAAATACTGCTTCCACTGATTTCCTCATAACTTCCATGAATAAATGAATTATTATACACGCTCTTAACCATGATCTAATAACACATCATTGAATAAGTCATCAATTGTGCATAGCTTCATCTTCAATATCCCAAGTGCGCTAACTCAAACATTGTTTTCTTCTCTGCTAATCTTCAGTAGATCATTGTGTTGACATCAATGACAATTACAGTCATGAATGCAACAACAAATACTACAGAATGGCTGCTAATACTCTACCATTAGATATATTCAGCATTCATTCCTAACAATCTCCCCCATTGGCATTGATCCAATCACTACAACATTGCTGCACTGAAAATGCTTCAAGTCTTCATCATCAATCAAATCTTGCTTTGTTTTCCTATTCAGTTATCTCCAATAGATGGTACAAATGGTTTTTCATGTACACTTCTCCCCCATTGACATCAATGATAGAAATTTCATCATTATGTCAACAACAACTTCAATGTCAAAAGACACTATTCAGAAAATACATTCACTAGAGTCCTCATGATCAGCTCAGATAGACATACTCCCCCATAGAGGAAGTACCAACATCCAGTCCAAAAGAAAAATAGGGCTCATATACCATTGGATGGATGCAACAATCTGCATCACTTCTCAAAAGTAGGCCGGGGCATAAACCCAAGCATACCTCTCAGATACTCAAATATATCCTTAGGCAAAGGTTTTGTAAATATGTCTACAATCTTCTCCTTTGTGCTTATGTACTCAAGTATAACTTGTTTCTCTACTACTTTCTCTCTCACTACATGATACTTTATCTCTATATTCTTTGTCTTAGAATGTAACATAGGGTTCTTAGACATACTAACTGTGCTAGTGTTATCACAATGTATAACAACATGTTCAAAAAATTTTACTCCAATATCCTTCAGCATTTGCTTCATCCAAATTATCTGGTTACAATTGTTTTCTTTTGGTACATATTTTGCTTCTAGTGTGCTCTGTGAAATACAATTCTTCTTCTTTCTTAGCCAAGAAACCAATCTTCCTCCAAGGAAAAATGCTCCACCACTGGTGCTCTTTTTATCATCAACACTAACTCCATAATCAGCATCTGTATATGCACATAGGGTAAAATCATTAGATTTTTCATAGCACAATTTATACTCAAGTGTGCCTCTTAAGTACCTCAGTATCCTCTTTACTACTACATAATGTGATTCTCTAGGTTCATCTTGAAATCTTGCTACAATTCCAGTTGAATGTGCTATATCAGGTCTTGTATGAGTCAAATACTGCAATCCTCCAATCATAGATCTGTACTTCTTCTATTCCACTATAGGAGTCTCATCTATGCTAGATAACTTATGTCTAGTTACCATAGGTGTTCCAACTATCTTATAGTTCTCCATTCCAAATCTCTTCAATAAATCATTCAAGTACTTTGTCTAACTCACAAAGATACCATTACTATTTTGTATTATCCACAATCCTAAAAAGTATTTCATCTCACCAATCATACTCATTTCAAATTCAGTCTTCATTTCATCTACAAATTTATCGCTGGCTTCATCTTCTCCTCCAAAGATAATATCATCAACAAAAATTACTACAACCAAAAAACCATTTTCAATTTCTTTTGTATACAGGTTGCTATCAGTTGTGCCTTTTCTAAATCCTAATTTCAACAAATACTTATCCAATCTTGCATACCAAGTTCTAGGTTCTTGCTTCAGTACATATAAAGCTTTCTTCAGTTTACATACCATGTCTCTTTCTTGAGTTAAAGGAAAACCTTCAGGCTGCTCAATATAACTTCTTCTTCCAATTCTCCATTTAGAAATCCTGACTTCACATCCATCTGATACACTTTGAATTTCTTAAAAGCTGCAGAGGCCAAAAACATTCTTATTGCTTCACTTCTTTGTACTAGTGCAAAAGTTTCTTCATAGTCAATTCCTTCTTGCTGTGAGTATCCTTTACATATCAATCTTTCTTTTTTCTTACCACTTCTCCTTGTTCATTCATCTTGTTTCTGAATACCCATTTTGTTCCTATAACATTCTTATCTTTAGGTCTAGGGACCAATTCCCATGTCTTGTTCTTTTTAATCTGATCTAGTTCTTCTTTCATAGCTTTAATCCAATGTTCATCTTCACAAGCTTCACTAGTAGATTTAGGTTCAATTTGAGAAATCAAACATAACTATTCTTGTACCTTATTTCAAGTTTGAACTCCTCTGTTTATGCTTCCAATAATCTACTCAACAGGATGATTCCTTGATAGATTCTTGTTAGGTGTCACTATCTCAGATCTTACTCCAGGTGTCGGTTCTTCAATGACCTCACTATGGCTTTCATTCAATAAATCACTATCAGTTTCATAAAATAATTCAGTAGTCTTGGGGTTAGGTCTAGGATGAGTTCCTTCATCTTATTCATAATCAAGCATTCTTTCCTAAATTTTGAACTTTTCATCAACTTACATTTGCGCTCTCAACAATAGTCTTAGTTTTCTTATTGTAACATCTATAAGCTTTTCTCTTCAATGAATAACCGAGAAATATACCTTCATCACTTCTAGGATCAAACTTTTGAATGTCATCATCTCTCTTAATATAATATTTGCTTCCAAAAATTCTAAAATACTTAACTGATGGTGCATGTCCAAACCATAGTTCGTAGGGTGTCTTTTCTATGTTTTCTCTGATTTGTACTATTCATTGTATACATAGTCATTTTCACTACTTTTCTCTAGAATATCTTCACTAAGTCATTCTCAAATAACATAGATCTTGTTGCTTCAGTCACTGATTTGTTTCTTCTTTTTGCAATGCCATTTTGTTCAGGTGTCCTAGGGGCTAAAAACTATCTCTTAATACCATTTACTTCACAAAAGATGTTAAATTCTTTAGAAGTAAATTCTCCACCTCTATCTGATCTCAAACATTTAATCTTCATTCTAGATTCATTCTCAACTTTATTCTTAATGATCTTAAACTTATCAAATACTTCAGATTTTTCTTTAAGAAATGCAATCCATATCATCCTTGTAAAGTCGTCAACAAGAATCATAAAATACCTTTCTCCATAGAATCCTCTAGTCCTTGTAGGAATGCTCAAGTCTATATGAACAATCTCCAACTTCTCTGCTATTGTAAACCTCTTACTGGGAAATGAGCTCCTCTTCTATTTAGCCATCACACATTCCTTGCACATCATGTTAGTAGGCTTCATAATTTTAGGCAAATCTCTTATTTCAAGTGTAGTACTTACTTTCACAATGTTATCAAATTTTATATGAAAAAATCTTTGTGCCATAACCAAATTTCATCAATATTAGTAATCAAACATGTCATCTCAGTAGGATTCAACTAAAATACATTACCTCTGGTTCTAGATCGAGTACCATCAGATTTCCATCTATGTCTTTTATCACACATGTTTTCTCAGTAAACCAAACTTGATATCCCTTATCAACTAACTACCCAACACTCAAAATATTATGTTTCAAACCATCCACAAAGTAAACATTAGTATTAGTCTTTCCATCAAGATTAATAGATCCTATACCTTTAATCAAGCAAGGTGCATTGTTTCCAACTCTAACAACTCCTCCATCATAATTGTTAAACTTTATGAACTTTTTCATGTCTCCAATCATATGATGTGAACAACCACTATCTACAATCCAATCAGATTTCTTTTATACTTGAGAAACTAAAGCCTTTTCTTCCTTAATTTTAGTTTTAGGATTTTCTTCTTTAATTGCTACAAATCCTATATCATCATTGTTCTCAGTATCACTTTCACTCAAAGATTTCTCCAAACTAGTTTCAAGTTATTCATCATTTGCATAGTAACATTCTTTATATCTTGTAGGATTAAAGTTTTTCCTATACTTCTTGACTCTTTTAGGACATTTGGATACAAAATGACCATATTCTTGACAAGTCCAACATTTAAAAATTTTCTTACTATCTAGTTCTCTCTTCACAAGAAAGGAAATACCTTCTTCAATCTTCCTGTTGTCTTCATTTCTAGATCTATTACTGCTAGCATAATCTCCACTCACACTGATTGATTCTTAAAAAATTAGGATGAATACTAAGAGCGTTGAATGTTGTCTCCATTCTAGGTAGGTCTCCTGATAACCTTAGGTTCATTTTAGCTACTTCCAATCTTCCAAGAAGAGTCTCTCTTGTAAAATTTGAAGTACAATGTATGACTTGTTCAATCATCTATGTTGTCTGCTTAAATGTAGGAGTCAATGTCTTCAAAATTTTCCATATCACTTCATTCTCTGTCTTTTCTCCACCACAAGATTTTATACCTGCAACAATCTCTGACATTCTACCAATATAACTTCTAACAGATTCATCTTCCATTATTCTTATATCTTCAAAAGGACATATCCAATTGTTTAATCTGACTTTCTTTGCATGTTCATCACCTTCAAAAGTAGATTGTAAAGCTAACCAAATTTCATGAGATGTTTTCAAATATTTTACCTGATTGTACTCATTCTCCGAAAGGGCTGACAAGAGTGCTTCTCTAGCAAGTATGTTACTCATGAATAGATCTCTTTCATCATTAGTACATGTTTCAATGTTATCCTCATCAATTATAGTCTTCTCACTCTTTGTAATCAACCAATAAATTGGTCCTAAACACAATAGATGTGTCTTCATCTTTTCTTTCCAACTGTCAAAATTTACTCCATCAAACTTAGGGCTTTCTTTCCTAAAATTCACCATGGATCTCCTTAAGCTGTTAAACTTTTCTTTCAAGGACCTGCTACTTTGATACCAATTGTTAGAAAGTAAAGTCCACCAAGATAACTGAGAAGGGGGGGTGAATCAGTTATTAGATAAATATAACTTTTATCAGCTTTAATAGATTTTAACCATGTAAGCAATGTAACCAGAAACCATAGAAAGATATACATCCACAATAACACAGTGACATAAGATATGTTGACTAGGGAACCTCTTGATCAAAGAGTAAACCCTGGTGAGAATGATGCCCACAAAAGATGCACTAATATGAATATTCCTTTTGGAAGGATGGACTCTGTTAGGAGTCTTATGAAATACATTCAGTATATATGAATCCCTATTAGGAGATTTTGAATCCCTGTTAAAAGATTCTAACTCTGTTAGGAGTTATGGAAGATAGAAGGACCCATTACCCAAACAGCTTCAGGGTAAGATCACCAAACTCACTATCCAACTGATCTTTGTATTACTTAATAGAATAATACCAAAATATTTCTAACCTCAAAAATTCAATACTCCTTCTCTGGCTATGCCAAACCGCAACAACTCCTTCTTCAGATCTCAATACCAGATCTCATTACTTCGCATATCCTCTTTCAACAATTTCTCTTTCACAATACACTTATATTCATCACATTCTATATTACAACAAGGAATAAATTCCTTCCTTTATACCACACTCAAGTAATTACAAATGAGTCAGCATACAAATTACAAGAATAAAAGTTTCCACGCGTTACATCAAAATTACACAAAACTATCAGCTTTCAATCAATATAATTCTTCACTCTTGTGACCTCAGATCTTGCACTGTCAACTACGTCACTATCAACATGTCTCCAAATTCTCTCTAACTGAACATAACTAGATTCTATCCTGATTAGGAGATATCATCTGATTTCCATAAATCACTACTCAGGAATGCTACCTGAATACTGCTTCCACTAATTTCCTCATAACTTCCATGAATAAATGAATTGCTATCTATGCTCTTAACCATGATCTAATAACACATCATTGAATAAGTCCTCTTCTGCACATAGCTTCATCTTCAATATCCCAAGTGTGCTAACTCAAACATTGTTTGCTTCTCTATTAATCTTCAGTAGATCACTGTGTTGACATCAATGACAATCACAGTCATGAATGCAACAACAAATACTATAGAATGGTTGTTCATACTCCCCCATAGGATATATTCAACATTCATTCCTAACATCATTCTAATTTTTCCCTATGGTGTTAAATTCATTTAGTATGAAACTGGCATTAGGCCTATCACTATATTGTTCCTTGAAGCATTTTTCAAATGCATCCCATGTGTCAATGCAATGGTCAAGGAGTCTTTTGAACCCATCTCTAGCATCTTCCACCAAAGACTAAACAAATAATTTCATGACTACATCCTCATGCTCAATTTCATAGTTATTTAGCATATCAAAAAACAACCTAAGGTGTTCTTCACAACTAATGGCATTATTACCAGAAAATTTAGGTATATTGTCTCTTATATTAGCTGGGAAAGCATTTGGGTAACCTGGTATTCCATCAAAGATAATTTTCCTACACCCTTCTAATTGCATAGGTCTTCTTTGAAAACTTAGACCTGTATTTCCACCTACTTGTGCACTTGACTATTGTTTAGGATCAACATTTAACTTGGTAGATGAAGCAGAAAGTGAATTATGAGTATTAACATTACCAAGTGGAACAGTATCAAAAGTTGTAGATGGAATACATATTTCAATGATAGGTGGTCCAAGAGTGTTTGTAGATGAAGCCTTCAAGAACTGTATCTTCTTTCTCTTTTCTGCAATAGAGGCTTCAACTTCAACCTTCTCCAATTCCCTTGCTATATCATCATTTTCCTTCCTTTTCCTTTCCATCTATGTGTCTTCACTTGAAACAGGTGGTGGGGCTTTTGGTCTTGCCATAGGATAATTTATTTGAATCCCAACCATCTTTTTCTTTCCCTTTTCACTAACAATAGCAGTAGGTATGGTAGTTTCACTTTCATTTTTATCTTTAGGCTGAGAAGCATAACTTTGGACCTATCTAATCACATGGCCCTCTTGTTCAAACTCATGGTCTTGCAGAAAATGTTCTTTTTCACTTCTCAAACCATCAAGATCACCAAAAATTTCAAGTTGTAAAGATTTAGGAGTAGAAGCAAGCATTTTGTTTCTCTCCTTTAGCTCATTAATCTTTCTAAGTAGAGACTCTCTTTCTTTTTGTAATCTCTTGTATATTGCATCTTGCTATGCTAATTGTAATCTCAATGCACCCAAATCATTTGGGTTTATCATAACATCTTTAGAGCTTGATGACACATCCATATGAGTGAGATTTTGATATGGGAAATGCACCCAAAGCCCCTTTCTCTTTCCTGCACATTTTGATATGCAGGTAGTGAGACTTTATCCTGAAATACTATTTTTGGGGTATCATTAAAATTATCTCCAGAGCAGCCACTATTATATTTAGAAATTTTATATTGTGATTCATCCTCATTAGAAAATGTATGTTGTGCCCTATTTCTAGAATTTTCATGTTCTCTTACAGGGGCACTAGTAGATTCCCCATCTCTTCTTATCCAACTTTTCTTTCCTAATCTAGGAAACTCTTCTAGAGTAACCTCTAGATTCTTCTTGACAAAAGACCTATTATTTCTTCTTTTGTCCATGGTTTGTAATTTGTAAACATTGGTTCTAACCCTTTGAGGCACCACCCATCTAATGGGAAATCTTAAGAAACTAAGCTTGATAAACTTAAAAGAAAAACACAAATTGAGATAGGAGAAACACATGAATCTTGCTAAAATTCCTTTTTCTTTATACTCACACCAGCAGATTCGCTATTTTGTTGGTTCCTTTTCTTTCTACTTACTGATTTACAATATGATTGATAAACAAATGTCACTGAATCTATCACCACTCTAAATCTGATAAGAAAAAAAGGGCCAATTAATAAGGATCAAGAGAATGATCCTCCTACACTTTGATATTTAATGCTTAGGAAGGTATACCTTTGATTCACTTCTTAAAGGAATCAAAAAAATATTAAGCATTAATTTCCTTGACACATGGTTTTAAAGATTTTATAATTTATAAATTGGTTGATGATGAAGAACTGCTTCCTCAGAACAAACCAGTGTCTTATCCTAGGGAAAAGAGTCAAATGTAATATACCTCAACAGAAAACTTAATTCAAACACACTCAAATCTAGAATAAGTGCTTTTCCTATTATTACTCTCACTCTCACACTTGGACATCAAATTATCATTCAACCATGAATTCTCTAAAACTATCTTTAAGGATTTAATCCTGACTTTGGAAGGAACTCAAAGAAAATTTCACAATTTACTTTGTAAACCATACATTAACTTAATTTGTAACATAAACACATAATAATTCAAGATCAAAACAAGAAGACATATAGAAATCTAAAATTGAAATTCAAGTGTATTATCATTAAAATTTTAGTACAAATACATTGAAAATGTTAGAATGCTAGAAAACAAACCCTAAATCCAAGCTCTCTCTATTCAGTTACCAATTTCACCATGCTTTGATAAATACATCAGGCTACTATATATAGTCACTAGCTATCTTGGAATCATTAGGAAAGGATGCAACAATCTTCGGATAACTAGGACAGAACTAGGGTTTCAACAACCATACCAACCAGATAATCAAGAAATTACTACAGAAAAGACATGCCAAGAAATCTAGAGCAATCAGGTCCAAATTGATCTTCATTTATGGCCAAAATCCTAACTGGTACACTAGAGAATAGAAGTTGTATCATTTAACTCTCTATTTTCTTTACCTGCATCATAATTGGCATGATTGATTCACCCATTTTTCCATGGCATGGACATCTTTCGTAGATAAGCATCATTTCTGGACCATACTGTGGCAGTGTACAAGATCAAATCAAGTAGATCAGTCACCCAAGCACTAAATAATTAGTCCTTTACTCATAGAAAAACCTTAAATATTTCAAATTTCTGGTGGCAACAGTCAATCAGACAAGTTTAAAATAAGATCATTGATTTCTACCCTTTCCCGGCACATCGGATGGTCCACAGAACTTGACAATAGTCAACTTAGCCCTTTAAAATATCTGGCCACATCATCATTTTTCTCAGCCAATTATGAAAGAACACATCAGCTACACCTAGCATCCAGACCCATTTCTTTATCAGTCTTAACCACTTGGAAGATCAGACGGTTGTCGCAAATCCATTATCATTAGCTATCCTATACTTTTCTTTAGTGGCATCATGACCTTCGTTGGATCAAAATGGACCTACAAAGTCTTTACCTTAACCTCAACAAGCTTCCCCTAACCCATGCTAGATCTGGTAAACACGCAATTGAAGGCATTATCCAGATCATCGAATGTTTATCTTAACCACGGTCTGGTCTAGAGATCATGCAAAGAGATCATGCAAACAAAGCATTTGTGTAATCTCACAATATTTACTTGATCCATGGTTTCATCAAGCAAACTAGTGACCACCACCCGATCCATTTTCATCAACGGTTGAGATTCTAATCTTGAAACCTTGATCTTTAACCCAACTCTATCTAGTGATCCAGTGACCAAAGCATTCTCGTGATCACTTGATGTTTGGCATGATCCTAGTTAAATCATGAGAACATGCAAAATCCCTTATTGGCCAAGTCACCAGATCATTTACTTAACCCCGGTTATATCTCAAGATCAAGCGCTAGTTTTTGATCTTGTCCTCATCCTGTGGCTATCACTAAATCACTGAGCCTAGATCTTAACTCACCTTTAATTAAGTGATTCAGAGATAAAGAGAAAAAGCTAACTTGCCCCTTAAGCATGGTCATATTCAAAGATCATGTGACTGTGCATTCTCACATTCGCTAGATAAAAGATTGACCTCAGGTTTGATTCAGAGAACATGCGACAACCACCGATCCTGATTTGCATCTACGACTCACATTTAATTGCTAAAAGCTTCATTCCTTGACCAGATATCTGGAGAATGAGTGACTAAAGGAAACTGAGACTACTTGCAAGGTTGCTAGATGTTAAGCCATTGACTGTCAGGACTTGGAGTATACATGAACACTACAATCAGAAAAGAAAACCTAACTTTCTGGGCAAGGAAATAGAAGATGTGTAGAAAGGGATATAAGTGGCCAAGAAAAAGGTAATGGAGAAATAGATTAAGGGTAGGGTTTCTTGACTTAAAAAAATTTCATGAAGCCCTTGGACATGGATAAAATCCTATTTCTCAGACCTTAAAATTACAATATCTCCTTGGTTTTTGCACATTAGGCCATGCGATCTGAACTGGAGCTTAATGACACCCTAAAATAACCAAGGCTAAGGGCGCAACCCATGAAACATCTTAAATCTTCTTCACTGACCAAAATTGTGTGGCAGCTAGGGTATGACAATTTTTTAGGGGTTTTCACAAGATAAGACCATTTTCATTGGATTTTGGCTATGACAGGAAAGTGGCCTAACAAGGAGTTTGGGTCATGACAGTGTTAGATTAATTCAATTGAACACACTTTTATTTGTTCAAGGAGCCTGATGGTCATTATGAAGACTCAAAATCTGATATTCTTGAGAGGAAATGTTAGATTTTTATTTTGAAAATAAACATAAAAAGATAGAATAGGGTTAATAAATCATCTACCTATAGCCATCATTCACTTCATTCCATCAAACTTTACTCTGGTAAATAGTAAAATATATAACACACATGATCATCCATTAGTATACACTAGAGATGCTAAACTTGTTTAACACCATCAATATTATTAACACTTAAATCATAGAACATGAACATTCTAGAGTAAAGGATAGCATGAAATGAAAGTGATACACATTTTACCCAAAACCAAAGTAAAACTTTAAAGATAAAAAAATGACCAAGTATTCTCTACTTTGATTTAAGATAATGAAACTCCATCCATCACTACTTTAGATACATATCTCCAAGGGAGAAAAACATCATACTATGTTAAGAGAGGAAGAGTTTAGAAGCTATAAACTATTCTATTCACTATGGTGCCTCAAAATCGTCAACTTTTTAGCTTTGTCAATGAGCCCTTGGTCTACTAGTGAAGTTGTTTGGTTCTGAATGATCCCACTAGAGATCAAGTCTTGTTGAGTGAAAATGCTCCAAAACCATAAGGGATGAGGCTAGGATCATGCCCCAGGTAGATTTTTGAAGAATGGATACCCCTCAGTCCTTGGCTCTTAGCCAAAGAGGTTATTTGAACCTTAAAAAAATATCATCAACTTTGTGAACCCTTAAAATGGTCTAAAATGATATAATTATAGGGTACTACAATTATAAAATCATCTACAGTTCTTTTATAGGTATTTATAAGTATATACAATTATTTACAAGTCTCTAAAGAGAGAGAAAGAGAAGAGAAGGAATGAAAAGGTGGGAAAACAAGGATCCAAATCTTTACAAAATGTGTCACTAGTGTGAAAGTCTTTTGGTTGTGCCCTATAATCTTTTGATCTTCAGATCTTCCCATAAATTCTTGAGTGATGGCTTGTCTCCTTGACATGTACCTATACTTGACCTTTAATATTGGAACAATACTCAATCCTCGAGACAAGTAATGCCTACAGAGCACCCATCTTTCATGTCAAATTTGTCTAACTTTTGTACCTATACTTCTAACACTGGCTCTATCTATAGTCCAATAGTGTGAATATGAGTAGGTGAATGTTGCTATAGTTAGGTGGGTCCAAATGATGACACCTAAATTTTTGGTTTGCGGTGATTGATTAAAAAATTACTGTACACTTTTCATTTAAAATTTTTTGGGCTTAACTCGTCAAGCATTTTTGAGTTGACTCATGAAGATTTTCCCTAGGTTGACTCGTCAAGTATTTTTTAGGGTTAACTTGTTAACCGACATAAGTCTTGTCATAATGGATTAGGATTAGGTTTTTCTCTATATGAGAATTATCAAAACTTCTTGCAGTGGGATTGATTTACAAGGGATTTCAAATTATAACAGGAAGAAATTACTAGATAATAAGATTGGACTCTTTGTTTGGTAGACGTAGCCCAAGATTGGGTGAACTATGTTAAACCTTCATGTCCTCTTGTTCTACTTGTGTGTGCTTTATTCCTTTTCATTATTGATTATATTTACATGTAACCATTAAGTTTATGTCTGCTAATCCTAACATAAATAAATAAATAAATAAGGAATTGGGGAACACTATACATTGCGGGGATCCATAATTCTAGAGTTCTGCATGAATTAAAAATTAAATAATGGGAGGGGAATGAACTAGGATCAAGGTGACAAATCACCCATAGTGAATTCATTTTACAATTTGAACCTCTTGATGCATACATCAATTGATTATTCCTTGGGTCTTGTGACCCAATGAACCCAAAACTTGACCTCCTTCAATGTCATGTTTTCCTATTCCATATCACTCCACATCTTCAAAAAGGTATCTTGAACCATCTTTGGGACTATTGTTAATTTTTTATACTCATTAATGAACTGGCTATCAAAAGTGTGAGAAGATCCATACTTATCCTCTATTCACTCATTAAAATAGGCCAACAAAGAATCTCAAAGATTAAATCTTTCTATACTATTTGGATGAGATCCCATGGTCTCCTATAGTAACTACCCTAGCTGGGCAGCGTATTTCTACACTAATTGTAGAAAATGGATGACTAATCTTGTTTTCACATCCAAAGTCTCTATCTAGAGGGTAAGCTTCTAGAGGTTGATATCTATAAAATTTACATTCTCATTTCCAAGAATTTCTAATTCTATTAATTCATCTTCGCCTAGGGCATAAATTTTCTTCAACCTCTACAATTGTTTCTTGTGTTAGGTAAGGTTTGTTTCCCTATTATTTATCTCTTTTTTAACTTGATGATAAGTCCATGTTGCCTCAAAATAATGGTTGATTGACTCAGAGAGGAAATGCTAGACTTTCTCCACTTGATCAAAGATCTATTGGTCCATGAATTAGTTTTTTCTCTTCATCATATGGATTGAATCTATCTCTTCTTATAGAAAAAACATTGGGTTAGACACTTTAGGGGCTACAAAGGAAATGGGAGTTGCTAACTTGAGAAATCCTTCATACTATTCCAACTGAGCCTTTAATTGTTATTTCTTTTTGTATTATTTCTCTGTCCTTTTTCATATTGTGGCTACCACCTTATCAAGCTCACCCAATTCTCCCCACTTATTCATTTTACCAAGCTTGACTTGCCGGATCTAGTAATCTGATAGGAATGCCTCTAATTGGTCTTTATTCGGAGGTGTAGTAGAAACATCCACTACCATCTCTCTTTGTTCATTTTTTTGGGTGGTAAAAAGGTTCTTTTCTTTCTTATTCTTCTTTTGAGGCTCTAAATTTTCCATTATATCCTAAAGGGATACATTCTTATACTCGCGTGGAAGCTTTCTTTGGAATCCAATCTCCATACATTTTGGTGGGGACAATGCATTATGGTCTATAGCTATGGAATATTGGGAGACATACATTTTATCTCCCATGACACTAGTATCTCTAAGAGAAGGGTTCCTAGAGGTCTCTATTAGTACATGTTGTGGAGGCTGGATATCAGGCTATGGGGTTACAATTGTTCTCCAAGGTCTGGTTTCTTCTTGGCCACCAGTCAGTTGCTCCTTATTCTATTTTTATAGCTCCTCTTTCCTTTTAAGAAGATTTTCCTCTTTGGAAATTTCATCTTGCCTTCTTTTCTCTATTGCCTTGAAGAATTTCTTTCATGCCTCCTCATATGGTTTCTTTTCTACCTATCTATGAAGGGTCTCTTCATACTTAATCCTTTTATTTTACTCTTCCTTGAGATGTAAAATTTTGGCCTATTCTTTTCTTTATTTTTCAACCTCATTATCCTTCTTTTATCTTTGCAACTAGGCCTCTTTCTCTCAAGCTTCCTATATTTCCTATTTAATGCACTCCTCCTGCCTCTTATTTTTTCTTCTTCTGCTTCTTTAGGGATAGTGGCCTATTCTTCTAGGATGAACATCATGCTCACATATTTGGCCTCAATGAGATTAAGGTATACATATCCCTAAGAATCTTGTAAATATGGTTCCTATGTGGGTATATATTGTTGTGTCAAAGGAATTAGAGTATCTGAGGAGGGATCTTGTTCTAGGGAGCATAGGGTGATGATTACAATTCTTCTTTTGGGAGGTGGTCAAACACCTAAAATGATAATTTTGGAATGGATGAGGGGAGGATCCTTGTCAAATGGAGTATCCTCATTATCCTCATCAAAATTACATGGGATTATTTTGGGCTAGAAGACTTTTCTCTTACCAGAATAGGTGGAGGTCAAGGGGACTGATCTAATATGAATATTTTATTTAGGGGCATATGCACTAATTTTTGCCCTTGGTAGGACAATAGACTCTAGGGGATCAATGGAGAGGCTAGTAGTTACCCCTTGTTCTACGAAATAAAGGATATTTGATGCTAAATGCATTCTTTTCTTGAGCTCATGCATGATCATTTATCTCGAAGCACCTTCCAGGGCATCCACTTTCCTTTTGGAGGATTTTCCTCCTTTTACTGGTTCTTTTGTCCACTTATATTTTTGTGAAGTGGTCTTTCTTTATTTATTCACTTGGGAACTTCCAGGGAGGTTGATGTTAATAACCATGTGACTATGGGCAATAATATACGTAGTGGGGTTTTCTATGCTTAAATCCTTGAGCTCGTCCCAATTTATTGTGGGGATCCATTTCTTATCTATTCCTTTGACCTTATAGGTTGGGTCTAATATCTCATCTTTGTCATCAAAATCCTCTAGAATATTTTGGAGTCCAAAATATTGCATCTGATGGGTAGTCATGCAAAAATACTAGCAGTATTGACATTAAAAATCATGTCATATATCCATCCAAAAATAATTTATGTGTGGCACATGTGGATTGAAGTTGTTGGGGAATATTTTCTTTATTTTTCTCTAGGGGTCATAAGGACTGTACAAGAAGTAAAACTCCTAGAGGCTCAATATATGCAACTCAAAACTTTCCTCCTTCATCATTATGGTAGAACAATTATAATTTTTGAGGCTAAATGGGAATTCAACACTAGGCTTATGCTTTTCACCCAAGAGTGCCTACATATCCAGAATGTAGTGAAAATTTTCCAAAAGTACAACTCTATTTGTATAGTGTTGTGGAAGAAAGAAGGGCTTCCCCAAAAAATAGCTATCCTAAAGTATGTACAAGTCAAGAACTCAATGAGCTAGCATCCCCACTGGCCCATGAGGTCCATTTCCTCCTTAGAGAGTTATAATTTAACATCCCTAGTCAACTTATGGACCTTATAAAAAATGAACACACATTAACATAGGAAAAATTAGCTGTAAACTGATCAAAATGTAGTTGAGGGTCAAATTCCCATGGGAGCGAATTCTATTTTTCATATTCACATGTCCCATGGGTTTGAAAGCCTTTCTTCTTTCTCTTTACTCTAGGCATGAGATAGACTATGTATGATGTCATGTAAAAGTATCCTCTATCATTTTGGATGGTGATGAGATTCTTGTGAAGATTTTTAGAGATGATTTGTGCCTAGTCAAACTGCACAGTTCTACTACAAATGCCTGCAATGAAGAGAAACACCTAGGGCTTGTAGGACTTCATATCTAATTTCCCAAATATGTTGTAGAGAATCCTAATTAAAGCTCAGATGGGTGGAATGAGTTCAAATCATGGTATTTGGTCAGACATTTTAGGTCTATCCTTTTGGGAGTGAACGAGCTAATTCTAATAAAGGAGCTTCTTCTATTATGTTTTCTTCACCATATATTTTTCCAATGCCCCTTCTCATCTAAAATTCTTAGTTGTTCCTAGAATGAGATAAAAAGGATGACTCCCACCCTCTTTGTAGTGAATTTGGACAAAACCTTATTTTTTCATGGTCACACACATTCACATGGCCTTTGTTTAATGATTGGCGATTGTGAGAACTATCTCTAGATACCAGAAAGATGGTGGAAAGATAGCTATGAGTAGGATCCCATACTCATGTAGCTTCAAGTAGTAGATGTTAGATCCTACATGTAAATATTTTAGATTAGATCTGATAGTGTCTTCTTGAGAATCCCTTCACTTGGAGAGAGCCTATATAGCTTGCAAATCAACATCCTTGATGTTAGTATATGTGATATGTTGAAGCTCGGTCTCTAGCTTGGAGACCCTTGTTTTTCCTTTGAGTATGTACTTCATTGTGGCCAAAGCCTTATCAATCTATTGTTTGGTCTTAGTCCTCCTATCTTGTGGACTAGTTGGTGGAGCTTGGTCAGGGTTTGAATCAAGTACCCTATATGAGGAAGCCATTATAGAAGCTTGCATCCTTCAAGGAACAAAAAAACCCTATTTAGTATCTTATAAAAATATTTTATTATTAAATATTACTACTATCCTTAGAAATGAGGCCCAAACATCCTAGGGTTGGTCTACTTTGGAGGTGAGGGATGATTGAAAAGGGATCTTGAGGACATAAAGTATGGAGACACCACTTGGTTAAGATAGTGGATTGAAAGAAAAAGGAGGATCATGAAATGGAGATCGAGGTCCGCATAGGTCCATCCTCAAGTGAGACAAGTTATGATGAAGACTAGAGTTTTGAACCTGAAAGTTTTGTGCTCAATAAACAATGGTTACTTTAACCTAAATCATGATCTTGGATAAGGATTTGTTCATATGTGTGGAATCTTAAGAGGGAAAGATTTGGAATATGAGATAGGGTCTAAGAAAACTTAAATGATCAACTTTGGGATAAGCTTGATGGGAATCCCATAACAAATACCTCAAGAAAAGGGGAGTGATAGCTTGCTGATGCAATAAAAACAAAAATTGGCCAATGATTATCTAGAGCACACCAAAAGGGTGGCTCTACTTACAAGGTAAAATTAAAAGGGGAAATAATTTAGGGCACACAAAAAACCCTAACACATTTCATTTCACTATGATCCTCTATAAATAACTCAAACTTGGGAACTACACAAAAAATAGTGAAAAATGCAACAAGGTGAAGAAATCCCTAAATCAATAAAACCTACAAAATTCTCACACCAAAATAACCTACATTTTAATTCCAGGCCATGGGAAAGAACAAAAATATATAATTGAGGAACCCCAACATGATTAGGGCACTAATTTTTCTTGAATAACACTAGTCCTAAGCTCAAATATGGGAACCCTAACCTATGAGATAAAAATGAAACAAAAACAAAATGAAAAACACTAAAGGACAATGCAAGAAATCCAAAAAAGTGATGAAGAATCATTACCTTCTTGAAATCTGCACCGGAAAATGTAAAAGATCACCTTTTGAAGCATGAAAAAGAAACAAAAATATCAAGAACATGCAAGAAAATGCAATGCAAAAATTGTTGAAAGAATTATTTGCATTCAGAGCTCACACTTAGCTTTATCACTTGGGTAAGTTCAAAATGATCCCTAAAATAACTTTTATAACAAGTCAAGGTAAGTGAATTAAATACACCTTGTCAGTAACAACTATTAGGTGAAGCTTTATGTACAACAAGTTGGGAATCCAAAGTTTGAACACTGCAATGAGTCAAATGACTCTTAGGGCATTATGAAACCATGAGGGTCATGGATTTTTCCAGAAATGAGACAAGATGGGGAGGGGGATCATGGATATTTGAACTCTAGGGGACCTAAAGGGAAAATAAAACATAATAGGAGAAAAAGGAGAAATAGAAAAAGGAAAAAAAAGGGGGGACCTAACATTTTTCAAAACAAAATGTTGGCATGGGTATGGAGGGTGTAACAGGACCCAGAATGTGAATCCAACTATGACAAATTGTATTTCTCCCATTTAAACCATACCCAAAACACCTCAAATGAAGGCATAGTGTATGCATCTCCTAAGGTATCCATATTGGAATAAAATGATTAAGAAAATAACTGGAAAGGTACTCAAAGCTTTGATAGAGTAAAAAAATACACTCCTTGTCACTTTTATCCTTGCCATAGCCATGAAAAGGAGATTTTGTGGATTTTAACTTCTCTATAAAAACCTTATTGGAAGGAAAGACATCAGGTGTCAATGATATCAAATCAAACTCAAGCTACACTTTAAAAAAATCATTGATGCCCCTAAAGATGTCCAAGACTTTGAGCTACATAACCCTAGGTGTGGTGCATGAATAAATATGGAACTAAAGAATCTCTGAAATGTTGTGGTAAATCAAACCCATAAAATAATCGATCTCATTCCTACGATCTTGAAGCTCAAAGACACCAGTCAAATTAGGTTGGGTCTCATCAAGATAGGATGATAAACCTAGGGATTGAAGCAATCTAGTCATATCTCTTTTCAAAGTGTGATAGCTATGGAGAGTGTGTTTCTCAATGGAATTGACCATTAGAATTGGTTTTGAAATTAGGAAAGGGTTAGGGAGAGATTTGAATCAGAAAGAGGATGAGTCTACCCACCTTCCCAAGGAGAGAAAAACCAATTCCTATGCAATTGTGTTATCTCAAAAAGCATAAAAATAAAAAAATGAATAAATATTGTATCATTGTGTACCTAATGAAAAATATGTGAAGAAGGAACTGCGATATAAATAGAGGATTCCAAGAGCTTTCCAACAATGTGTGAAAGTCAAAAAATAGAGTTTTCTTGCTTATGTTATGGCTACGAAAGTGCAAAAAAGAAGCCTAACTTTGGAGGCTTGGTACAAAAAATTGGTGAATGATTTTAAAATAAATAAAATGATGGAAAGGTTGGAACCATAATCAAATTTCCCATGATATCTTGTTTGCACAATTTGGATACCATATGCTCAAATTATGAGCAAAAAGAGAACTTTTTCTCTTTATAGCTTGAAGGGTCAACTCGCTCAACCAAGATTGCATAAAAATTTTTCACAACCATCATAGAATATGCTAAGAGCATTCTTTGTATCCATAATATTCTTCTCTTCCTATATATTCTATGTTCTCTTGGAATATTCTATTTACCAATAGGAATATTCTTCCACTGTTAAATTTAGAGTGCTCCATTAAATATAGTTGAGGTTGCTAAAAATGGTAGACCCACAAAAAATATTTCTTGGAAGCTTACTGGTGTCATTGCATGTGTGTACTACCTATGCAACTGATCATAAAACATTTTTACCTCCTTTCTCTTTATAAACACAGTCCCACCTTTTCAAGTTTTATTTTTTTATTAAAAATTTCCAATTTCTTTTAAACTTTTTTAAAAATCAAAATAAAATTTTAAACATTTTTTTGTGCCATGTGCAAATTTGTTTTGAATCACTACAAAGTTTTAATGACACTTGCTAATGTAGAGGGTATGAAAAAATTTCTCTTGTAAATTTTGCAATCCTAAAAAATGCCTCAAAGTTGATAACATCCAAAATTAATGATTATACTATCAATTTATTGTTTTTTGTCTTTTTGAGCATAATGGTGACCTCTTTTTTTCACCAAAGTGTCCCTACTTTTTAAATACTCCAAAATTTTCCTAGATTTTTGTCCTTAGCCAAATTTGACCCATTTTATTAGTCTCTCAAATTTTGATAAAATGACAATCAATCTTAGTTCTTTTTGAGGCTATGAACACGATGGAAACCTCCTTGGACCCCAATCTGCACATAAATTTCACACAAGTTTGGTCCCTCAAACATGTAGATAGTAACTTATCATATTTTGCATTGTGATACCATGTAGGAGAAAAGAATGAGCTTTGATACTATATCATAGTTGATGAAACAACCATAGGAGCCAAGAATCATCTATGAGAAAAACACCTAGCACATGAAAGGGATCAAGAAAAGATAATATGCTCTATAAAAACCCTAGAATTATATTTTGATTGCACAAATGAAAATGGAGATTGGAATTGGGATTCATCTCAATCAATGAATGAATGATTTTCTTTAAAGAAAGAAAGAGTGCTAAAAATATTCAAAAACTAACTAATGCTAAAAATAGAAAACTAGAGCTAGATATGAAAGCTAGAAGTTCATGATATGCACAATGTGTAAATTAGAGCCTAACTAGACTAGAATAACCTAGATTTAGGCTCAATTAAGTAAACTAAGCTAGAATGTGATTATGCAAAATAATATACATGAGAATATTATTAAACATGTACATAATTAATTAATGTAACATACATAAATGTTCCTAATGCAATTAATATGCATGCTCTAACAATCAATACTTTCCCCTTTCAACCAATCAACATTTAGGTCCCTTAAGGTACCATAGATCTTAACTACGTATTTTTAAATTTAAATGAACATTTCTCATGAGGAGTTTCTTGACTCTGGTGCAATCTAGAGTTACACCAAAGAGTGATATGACATTGTGAAAGGGAGAATAGTGGCTTAATGTAATACTCTCATGTTTTTTGAATTCCTAGCAATCATAAATCTATCTAGTCTTTTTGCTATACTGATAAACCCTTTTATTTTGTTTGTCAATGTGAGTATGTCATTTTTTTCTTGTAAGTGTCTTCGCTAATTCTAATCCATAAATTTCTCAAAATATTTTTGCACTTGTGAAATGTTGGTTAAGCCTCCCCATTCTTTAGTATTATTCAATGTTGCATTAAAATCTCTAGCCACAATGATTTTTACCAGTCATGTTTGTATTTTGTCAAATATTTTTCCCCACACTTCTATTTTGTTGGTAGTGGATATTGGGCCATAAACACTAATTATGAACATAACCTTCCCATTATCCCTGATTTTTATCTTGACAAGAATCAATTTCTAGCTAGCCTTAATTATTTCTCCATGAATATTGATGGGGTTCCACACTACTCCCAAAATACTAGAAGCTCCATTCACTTCTTCAAAGGCCCCATTTTATTTTTTCCAATTCTTGATCCTTTTTCTCTCTCCTTCAAACTCTATTTAATCTTCTATAAAACTACTAAATCTACTTTAGTTAGGTCAATTTGACACTTAATCATGTACCATTTGTTAGAGGCATTAATTCCCCTAATATTCCAAGTTAAGGCTCTCACTTCTCTCTAAGAAGCAGTAACTCCTTCCCTCATCTTAATTTTTAAGGACCCTTGAAATTGGTTGCTATATCTAATTTCTTTTTGTTTGACTTAGGACCTTTCTTACCCTTCTTGATATTTGTTTTTTGTTTATTTTTTAATCTTTATTTTGTTTTCTCTAGCATTTTTTCTCCATTATCACCCTTTCTTCTTCCTCAAACTCACTCTCCTCTTCTAATGTTGGATCCAAATCTACTTCTTACTTAAAATTGTCTTCTTGAGCTCCAATGTCTTTTCTTAGAATTTTTTCTATATTACCATCTCCTAATTCTTCCCTTTCTTCTTTAAATATCTCATCCTTCTCATTTTGTGCTAATTGTGCTCCCTCTCCTTTGTCTATACTATTATCATTTAGACTTAATCATTTCTTCTCTCTTATCATCTTTTTTTAGGGGCTCACTATTGTCCTTGGGTGTGTTAATTACTTTTTTCTCCATTTATTTAGGGCTTAGGGAGTTTTTCCTTTTGTTGATATCTTCCAATTATCTAAGCCTTCTTTCTTCCTTCCTTTGTTGATTCCCCTTTCCTCTTTTTTGTTGCCTTCCTTTTAGTTTGATCCTTGAATTTTAGTATCAATTATATACCTCTTCCTATTCTAAATTTTAGATTCCCATTTATTTTATGATTACCCTATTTCTTAGACTAGATCACTGCAACACTCTGAATGTAAATGCCCTTTTGATTCTCATTCTTCACATAGGACCATATTATTTTCTCTTTCCAAATTTTTCCTCCAAAAACCATTCCCGAAGTGGATTTCAATCTCATATTTTTGTTCGGGGTATAGCATTAAACTAAGACAAATCCCTAAACTTCAATACCCAATACCTTATACTTCAAACCCTTAAACCCCAAAACCCTTAACTTTGTATACCCTTAAATATGATCTGAATAAAATGAATGTAAATCATGCATTCATAAACAAATTAGAAACACATCCACATTATTTAACACTAGATTTTTATCATAGAAACTATGTTAAGGGAAAAACCATGGCAGGGATAATTACCCACAACAAGAAAATACCTTGTTAGAATTATAAACTTATTATAATAGTGGGGAATGCACCTATATTTAGGCTCATTTCCTAGAGCTCAATTCTCAATAAAAATCCCTCAAGCTACAACCCTAAGTAAGACTCATTGTCTTAAAATATGATCACTACAATGATCTCAACCTTTTGTGAACTGTGTAAATAACATCTACCTCATGTATGATACAAATATAATGTAGCATAATGTAGGTCACTGTTCAACCTCTTGTTGAACCTCTTGTCCTCATCTCTCAAACACACTCTTCCTCTTCTAGAACCCTCTAGCATCTGCATCCATGATCCATAGTTGGATTTTCCCTAATTCATCTCCTTATATCAAGAATTAGGTCTACAAACCCTAACTCATTTTCCATTCAAATCATCATGGAAAATCTCTTTCTCAACTTCATCTATGCCTATCAAATCTAAACAATAACACTTAGAAATCACCTAGATATCATAAATCTCTTATATTTCATGGTTTACCTCTTCCACAACATGATTTACCAACCTAGTTGGCCAAGAACAAGAATAATAATAAAAATATTATTATTGACCAAAAAATCCATCAATCTGGTTCGTCAAATCCATGAATATCACCAAATATTCAAGAACATACTTCAAGAACATCTTGTAGCATCATTAAAAACACCCATAAATTCAAATCCTCCACAACTATTGGATTTTCCACCCCTTTTTCACTTATTCTTCATGAACACTCACTCCAACTTCTAAGATAATAGAATTATACCATACTGACCTTTGAAGTTAACTCAAATAGATTCAATCTTGGTTCAGCACACCGAATCCTTTTTTGTCTTCCTATCAACACTATATGTGATCATGTGTGCAAGTCACCAACTCTAACCCTGAAACATACTCAAATCTTCATGTAATCTTTTGAAACTTGGAGTAATAAAATTATTGACCTTCATGAACCATATCCTACATATGCAACTCCATATATTCAATATATGAACATCATAGGACCTATGAACATACTATTCTCCTAGCTATCCTGCAATAGTTCAATTATCATCCAACAAGTAGATCTTCTAGTCAATTATTCTAAACCTTCCTTCCATGTTGACATCCCTCTAATTCATTTATATGTTGAGATTAATGACAACACATCAAACGTGCTGATTTACAACAATCTCCCCCTTTGGCATTGATGGAAACATGTGATGAAAAAAACATAAAACAAATAATGAAATAAAAAACCAATAGTCTTCTCCTAAGACCAACCAATCATATTATCTTCTAGAGTCCTTCTAACTCATCCTCTTCACCAAGAAGTTCACCTTGGAAACCAACTTCATTTGGTTCCAATTTGATTACATTATCTTCTCTCTATCAGCTTCTCCCCCTAGGATGTAAGCCACTCAATATACTCTTTCTCATGTGCAAGTATATAAACTTCCTTCATATTTATAATCTTCTCTCTTTATCTGATCTCTTCTTTACTAAGCTTAGTAGCTCTTCTTATTATTTTTCACATCTTATTCTCTCCCCCTTTGACATCAATGAAAAAGGTTTACCATCTGATCTTATCCAACATTCTTCTCCATAACAATGTCTTCTTCCTTTTACTTCACTTGCTTTAGTTATCTTGTCCAACTCTTTTACCTTATTACATACACACTTTTGATCCATACAATTATTGATTTCATGTTAAAATCCAATCTCACTATCTTTGTTAGACTTGTGCATCTTTTCCACATCTACTTCATCTCAAAAAATTATCATACTTACTTTTCCATGTTTACTACTCCCCTGAGTAGTAGCCTCCTTACATCGATCCAACTTGAATGATATTTCTATAAATTCTTCTAGATTGATGCATTATTTTTCACCTCAATTTTGAATAAGAGAGGAAAGTCTCTTTGAACTACCTTAAGATCTTACTAAAATAGATCCCATATCTAAGACTTCTTTTTTCTTCTTCATTCCTATCCTCTTTGTGTTTATCTATCTTATGTCTTCCTTTTCATTTCCTTTTCTTTTCCTTACTGTTTGATCATGCTTGTCTACCTTGTCATGTCCTTGTATGCTTCTATCAACTTATATTGTACATTTTCTCAACTTGTTAGTGATTGTACCTTGTATCTATCTACAATGATTAGTAGTTTATATGGATTTATTACATCTAAAATATATGATGATCTTCTTCTTACCGTTGAAGTGTCTCATTATAGTGCAAGGGCATATACTCACTTGTCTTATGATAGTATCTTGTATTCTTCTCACACCTTTGGGTATACCAAGAACATGACTGTTTCTTATAATTATAAGAGAATGATCCTTACCCTTAAAATCTGAGGCTCTATGTCCATACTTACCACAATCATAGAAACTACCACTGAAGCTTTTTGATATAGAGATTCTTACCATATGTTTCTTTCTCTTATTCCTTTTTCTATTTCTGGACTTCTTCTAACTCCTTTTTCTTCCATCTTTCTTCTTCTTCTTCTTCTTCTTATTCTTCCCTAATTTATTTTGGTCTTGACTGAATTTTGAACAATCTCCTTTCTCTGATCTTGTGTCATCTTTGTCTTTATCCCTTTTATAATTTAGCAATTATTCAAGATTAACTAAGCTTATCTTGAGCTTTTCGTCCATGGCTTTAACCCATTGATCATCAATGCTAGTCTTTTCCTTCCATTCTTCAGCTTTGCTCTTCTTCTTTCCCTTGTTCTTCTGGGCTTTGACTTGAGGCTTATCTTGATTTGATTTGGAACATTTTCCCTTATCCTTTTTGACACCATTATTTTCTCTTTCCAATAGTGCTTCTAGTTTAGTTTCTCTAAGAATTATCCTTTCAGTGTGATCTTTTTTTATTTTAATTTCTTTCTTAATAGTCCTCATCCATTCATTGTCATTTTGATCAATTTATGATATCATATAATTATGATCTTCTGATGTTGTGATTTGAATTTTTCTTCAACTTTCTCTTGACTTCCATTCTCCTTAAGTTTCTTGATATCAGACTCCTTGTAATCTAGATCATTGCAAATGACACAATTTGTGGATCTTTTTTCTTTCATAGCTCTATCAGCATATACCATCACTTTATTTTAGATTTATGATCTTTCAAAAGTACTCTTGATTTGATTTTCTTCTTCTATTACAGAAGGATGAATTTCCTTCCCTTTGCAGATATAAAACCAAATTTCATTGGAATGAATAGGTAAGTGACCATCAACCAACTAATTTGACTTTTCATACCTTGTGGTTGTTGACATCTTGTAATGCCCACCCATAGTTTTCTTTTCAATTTTATATTGCCAAAATCTTTTAGGCCACTTTTATGTGTGCGTTGATATTTCAGTTATTATGTGGTTTTGGATGTATGACACCACATGGTGATTTTAATAAATGAATAATTATGAATGTTATATAGATGCAGTTAGTTATTTTAATGATGATGATTTACATGTTTTAATGATGCTTATGATTATGATTATACTTAACCCATACTTGCACTTGTATGATTATCATGAATGCTTTTAGTTTCCTATTTGACATGTTTGATATGGTTGAGGGACAAATTCGTAGTTACCTAGTTGCAGGATCCACACGATGTCCTGATCCCCACCATTGCTTATTATATATATATGTATGTACATGTTGGTCTTTTATGCAAGTTTGCAAGTACAAGGCATCGACTTCCATGAATTGTCAGGATGAGCGCGCCCTATTGTAAGTCTCAATGGTAAAAGATGGGAGATAATATTCAAATCCAAAACCCTACCTAAGCCATTTTATTGTCCTGAAATAGTGGACAAGATTATGATATTTTACCCTTTCCAAACTCGTCCAAGTGACGTGAGTTTATAGTCCCTTCCTTGAGCATGGTTATGGTTCTTAAAGTTCAATTGATTTTTAGTAAAATGATGTGACTCCTATAATTAGATAATTTATTTAGATTAATTATGTAATTTAAATAAATTAGATTTTTCTATTTTTAGCTATTTAAATGTGAGAGTATTTCATTAATAGAAATTAATTAAATGCATTTATTAAATTTAATGATTTTAATTAAAAGACTTATTGTGAAAATAAAGATATTTAATTAATGAAAATTAATTAAATACATTCAGTTTAGATTTAATTATTTGTAAATTTAACTTTTTGAATAAAATGTATTTATTAAATAAAAAATTAAATAACATGTAGAAAATAACAGTAGACTAAATGTTATTATTTAATTTAATTCAAATGCATTAAGTTGCACAATCAAATTGAAATAAATTAAATAACAATAATTAGTCAATTTTGAGTTAAGTGGTTCAATAGGAACAAATTAGAAAAATAGACTTGAGTTTAGAATTGTAATTAGCGGAATTAAGGAATTAATGGAAACAAGGTTGTGAGTGGAGTTGAGTTCCAAACTTTGCATGTGGAATTCAATTTCCTATATTGTGAAAGTTTGGCCATTATGCTCAACACACAGGTTTGGAGAATTTTTGGTTGAAGGATTCAATATTTCTAAAAGCTTGGATTTGTCTTCATTTGTAGTCATTACTGAATTTATCTATTTGGTGTTTGAGGTAGGGTTTAGAAAACCTTGATGATTGTATTTTTAGTATTTATGGAATAAGTATTTTCTTCGTGCTTGTCAGATTTGGATATTTTGGATTGTTTGTGATTTCTCTTCATGTTGAAATTCTAGAATTGATTGTAGGAAATTTTGGTATGCATGCAATCCTTCGTTTAAAGTTTTCTTGATTTCAATTAGGGTTTTGAATTTATGGAATTAGTAGAATTTAGAATAATGATTGTTGGAATTTTGTGAGAGAATATTTTATCTGGAAACCCTAGGTTCGATTTTACAATAAATTTATTTGGAGAAAAAACTCAGATCTGGTATAGGGTTGAAAGGAAAATTTCAATTAAACCTTAGAAAATAACTTAGGAGATAAACCTAGTTTAATTATACATTGGAAGTATTTTCCCAATTGTGTCTATGTTTTTACACATTTTTATTTAGACAAATTAGCCTCTATAAAAAGATATAATTTCCCAAATTCTTGCATTCATTTTTTTAAAAATAAAATAAAAAGAGGGGCTTGTTGTTCGAGGAATAGTAAATTTCAAGTAAAAATATATTTTTATTAAAAAAATTAAAATTATATTTTAAAAAAATGAAGAGGGAGAAGGGAGGGCCTACCCCTAACCTTCACCCCCTTTTCCATTGCCTTACGATAGCCCCAAGGCTACTGCACAACAGTCCTTGGGACTATTGGAAACAAGCCTTTGGCTGCCGCATGACAACCCTTGGGACTGCCATGAGCAGCCAGGGGGTGGAGCTCGCAAGTCCCCCCAAACTTGTGTTGTTTTATTTTTTTAATTAAATTTCAAATTTTTAAAATTTAAAATATATATTATTTAAAAAATATATAATAATAATATAATTAAAAATAAAGTTTATTTTATTTGAAGTATTAAAATATTATTTTAATATATATATGTGTATATATTAAAATGGGGAGATATGGGTTTTAGCATGTGTATACTTTAATTGGACTAGATGTATTTATTTAATGTTTGTTATTTCCAATTGGTTGAATTATTTAAAGGATTATGGCATACTACTCATTTATTAAAACCAATTAATTTATTTAGACTATAAAATTATATTGTGTTAGTAATTTTAATTCCTAAAATCAATTTATTATGTTAATGAAATAAATTGATTTGTTAGGGTTAGAATTTAATTGTTTTAAATGTAATTATAGTCTATTAGTAATTATTAAGTAAATTAGTTTCGTGATGGAATTTACAAATTGGTTTATTGTATTAAATTCTATTATTTGTCTATTATTTGCCTTCTGCATTTTGGATTAGAGGGGATTAGTATGTCAGCCTAGTAGGACTATTACCGGAGGTGAGATTAGATATTATTGTTTGTATTTGTTTTCCTTGTATACTTGATTGGTATTTGATCAAAATGTGACCCAACCTTATGGAGTTGATTTTATGATGGTAATTACATTGTGTGTTCCTGTTACTTCTTTGGAACCAGTTTTGGAAAATATGAGACTATGTTGACTTAGAGTCATGATTTGAGATTATTAAACCTAGGGTAGGTTATCTAGGTGTTAAAGGGGAAGTGGTTTACTTTGGAGGTGTTGGAGCCCAGAAGTGGCTACATGGGTATCCTTAGTAGGATACTTAATCAAGTGATAATATTAAACTAAATGGGTTAAAATGGTTTAATAAGACTTCGGTTCCTCACCCATGCCTTAAGTGCTAGTATAGGCTAAGGATGGGAGTGGGAGAAGATGATTTCCCATCTAGTAGTGATGGTGAATCTAACATGATTGGTTTTTCTTGTCTTCATGAGAGGATTTTAGGTTTCACATATGATAACACTTAGAAGTTAGAGTCCTTTGAGATTGTTCCAAGGTGTTGGCATATGTGGTGACACTTCCCTGATTTCATTCTAGGTTTCCTACATGTGTTGGTTGCCTCTGGGTTATTATGTTTACCTTTGATTTATGAGTTTGTACCCTTGAGATAGGATCTTCTAGGATCCTTTCTTAGTTTACTTGATTTTTTGGTATTGTTATCCGAGTGGGATTTGATGTTATCTCCTCAGTATGGTGGGAGTGGAACCAAAAGTTTCCATGAGGTCAGGAGGTAGTGATTCTTTTACCATTTTAGACTTTGATGTCCTTGTTCTAGTGCTGGATGATCCTGGTTGTAGTTACTTCATTTCCTAACTTCTTGGAGACTTATTCTTGATCTTGTACTTCTCTATTTGTACTTTTTATTTTATTTTAATTACATACCCTATGACAAGTGCAGTGGATGTTGGTGAGTATGTGTATTTTATCATTTAGATGTAATTATGATGTAATAAGTAATTTATGGATGTAATTTTATTTTTTATTTTCTACATCAAGGAACCCTTGAAATGTGTAATCTTCTATGGAGATTATGTTTATGTTTATGTACTTATGAACTTTATGTTTTACTTCCACTTGTTTATTCATCATTATTTGTAAGAATTTAAGAATGAAAATATTCTACAAACTTAGTATCATATTTTAGGTTAATATCTCTTGGATTCCTTGGCGGGGCATTACACTTT
Source organism: Chamaecyparis obtusa (assembly GCA_027943335.1). Classification (NCBI taxonomy): domain Eukaryota; kingdom Viridiplantae; phylum Streptophyta; class Pinopsida; order Cupressales; family Cupressaceae; genus Chamaecyparis; species Chamaecyparis obtusa. The sequence goes on from BSBK01005072.1 coordinate 132,585, forward strand.
GTATCAGATCCCATGTTTGAAACACTAGGATCTCTGGGAATATTGTACACCCATTAGTTGTCTAGTGGTCAAAACCTAAAAATAAAACTTAGACATATAATACTCTTTTATTTTAGACCATTATTTTCACAATCTTATCATGTTTTATTTATTTTTTCCTTCTTGTTGTATGTTGTAGGAAAGATGGTCACTGAGACTAGATCTGTGGATAGAGGCCGAAGTGGAGACCATAGTAGAGGATGTGGAAGAAGAAGACTTCCTAGCCCTCCTGTTAGTCAAAGAATTGAGGAGAGCATGAAAGAGGATGGTGGAGAAATGGTGATTCAAGAGAACTTAATGCCATGTAGATTCTCCAAACTATTTTAGAGCACCTACCTATACAGAACAAGGTGGATCATGAAGTATCACATCATTTTGATAATGAGGAGAGACAAAGATATAGGAGTCCAAAAAGAATGCATACTACCCTTAGCTAGGGATCCATAAAGGCCAATCAAATGAGAGACCTTCTGAGATCATTACCACGTTCTTTTAATGGTCTTGGTACTAGTTTTGAGGTAGAGACTTAGCTCATTGCTTTGGATTGTTATTTTTCCATGCAAAATTTTGAAACTAATGTTAAGACAACATGTGTTGTTATAAGCCTCGAGAGTTTTGCACCTTCATGGTGGAAAATCAAGGAGTAGAAACTTGGACTTACTATGGAGACTGTCACTTGGGAGATTTTCCTTGAAAAATTATGTGAACATTTTCTATCTGATCAATGGCATCGATAGCGCATAGATGAGTTCCATAATCTATGACAGATGTCCATGTCTATTCAGGAGTATGAGCGACATTTCTTTAAGCTTAGACCCTATGTAGGATTCAATGATCAATCACCACTCATGTTACAACATTTCATCAGAGGAATCAATGACCGCATTATCAGAGGGGTTAAGGTTTTCAAACCCAAGACCCTCAAGGAAGCGGTTATTAAGGCTACTTTGGTTGAGGCAAATTTGGCCTTAGGACATGGTTGATAGATAGGGAGTTCCTACATCTTCAGGCTATAAAGGAAATTAAAATCAAGGTGCAAGAAACTTCAAGAAACCCTCTCCCTATTTTCATAGCCAGCAATAGAAGGGCACTAATCATCCAATATAGAATGGTTGTTCTCAGTCTAAGAAATTTTGTAACTTTTCACAAAATAGGGGCGATCAGAATATTCATCCTGCATAGATAACACATTCAATTACAAGAAGAGGTATTTTCAGTAGTCTAGTGCAGCCTCCACTGGGAGAGGTCATAGTAGAGGCAATGGTTGCTTCTCATGTGGGAAACATGGTCACATTGCAATGAATTGCACTTAGTGTGCATCACAGTTTTAAGGATAGATACCTATAACTTTTGAGTCTACTATAGGGGATGCCGATAGATCTCACATTGTATTTGTAGTAGTGGACCATCGTCAAAAAGAGCATCAGGGTACTATGGTAGAGACTTTGGGTGGCACTAGAGGTATTTCTTTTCTGTTTGATTTGACTTAGGAGCTACAAATTCTTTTATATCTCCTTTTATAGTAGAGAGATATGGGCTAGTGGTAGTAAAGAAATACATTGGTTGGCAAGTGGAGTTAGCCTCTAGAGCAAGGATATCAATAAACTCTCTAGTCCATAAGTGTGAGTTATACGTAGGTGAATTCACCACCATAGTAGACCTTCGGGTGATTCCTTTGGGATCATATGACATTGTCCTTGGAATGGATTGTTTAAGTTCTCATAGAGCCAACTTTGATGGTAGAAAAAATTTAATCAGATGAAAAGATGATGTTGGCAAGGATTGTGAGATATTGGGAATTCAATTCCCTATATCTCTTTGTATGTTTTCCGCTATGCAACTCAAGTGAAACATGCAAAAGGGATGTCAAGTGCTTTCTATAACTATGAATAAGATGGATGAAGTGGAAATAAAGGAAAAGACTCTTGATAATCCTATACTTCAAGAATTCATTGATGTCTTTCTTAGTGCAATTCTAGGTATGCCACCTAAGAATGACATAGATTTTCACATTGATCTTGTTCCAAGAGAACAACCTATATCTAGAGATCCTTACCAAATGACTACTCACAAGTTGAGAAAGCTTTAAGATTTAGTTAGAGGATATTTTGGTGAAGGGAAAAATTTGTCTAAGTGTTTCTCCATGGGGAGTACCTATACTCTTCATTAAGAAGAAAGATAGATCTTTACACTTGTGCATCGACTAAAGACAGTTGAGAAAGATAATGTTGGAAACTGCAATTGAAACAATTTTTTTATTGTCATTGATGTCACACCTTAACTAGTAAGACAATTTCTATCTAAGAGAGTACCATATCTATTGATTGATGAAAAGGATTAGGGCAAGGAGATAACAAGATAACCTAAGGAAAGGTTGAGCTCTTTGATACTTCAATGGGTACTTGATTAGTTGGCACATTGATAAGATAATGTATTGTTTATCTAAGTAAGAAGAAAGACTGAAGAAGTAGTAGGCTTAACCGAGAAAAATGAAGAAATCTAGTTTAAGCCAAGTGATGTTAGTGTCAATCGAATGTTAGTATATGTCGAGTAAATTTAGTTTTGACCGAACATCAATTTATGGCTAGTGACAGGAAATTACTGAGAAAAGATAGTATTAGCCGAGGAAGATAGTTTGTAGAGATGACTGAGTTACACAGTGATGACCTAGGAGATGAACATAGTATTGACCGAGTGTCAGTAATTTACATTTGGAGAAATAATTGAGATTCCTAGCCAACATAGTTGAATTTTTGGGATATGTAAATTGTGTTGACTTTATTAATGAATTGTATGGAGAATTTAATGCATGGTAAATCATTTTGTTATGGATTCAATGAGAAGTTTGAAGATGTATATAGAAGAAGGATGAAGAACTTAAATGATGGAAGGATTTAATGAATCTAACCTAAACCTAAGATCTATGGAGGAGATTAAGCGGAAAAAGATGGATCTACCTAACTGAAGAGGTATAAAGGAAAATATAATTGTAAGGTTACAACAAGGAGCTAGTGTTGTTGATGTTATTGACTGATAAGTCTGAGCATAAGGTTGAAGTTGAGAAGAGTTGTGATTGCTTGAATAAAATTTTAAGTAGAACTGATGAGATGGAAATGAAGCTCAGTCAGTGAATCAACATATATGTGCAAAGAGGATCTATATTTGCAAAGTGAGTTGTATGTTTATCATATTAGAAAATATTGTTACTTTCTAACCATTGTATCACTCTAAATCCTTTAATCAAGGTTGACCTAATAGTCATTGTATAAATCCTTTAATCAAGGTGGAATTCTAATGGAATGTACTTAAATCCTTTAACCAAGTCACTTTTGATAGAGTGTTTAAATCCTTTAACCAGGTCACACCTAGTAGTGTGTTTGTAAACCTTTAACAAGGTTGGCTTTTCATAGATTTCACTTCAGAAGAGTGAAATATCAATAGCATGTTACAAAGTGGTTTTTTCCAAGCTGGGTTTCCACTATAATTTTGGTGTTATACTTGTGTGAATGTTGTTATATTCTGCAAGTTATTTACATTTGGATAGTGGACTACGTGTTATGTGTTTTTGATATATACTTTAGAGACCGAGTTGATTTGGTGATTAGATCTAAGATTGTTTAAGTGCTAAAAATTTCAATTGGTACATCTGGACCTGAGAACAACTGATTCACCCCCCCTCTCTATTTTTCTAAATAATTCTAACAATTGGTATCAGAGCTATTGGTGCTTACAGAGAAAATTTTAAAGGTACTTGAAGCTAATGATCAAGATGTATAAAAAGGAAGTACCAAAGTTGAACAAAGATAACTTCACTGCATGGCAGAGTCTGATGAAATTTCATCTAGCTGGTACTAGTGATTTGGTGAAGTACTATGTGGAACATGACTATGTTATACCTATTGCACCTTTGATTACTGAGGAGATGAAAGAAAAATAGGAACACAATCAAGAAATGTTGGAGATTGCATCTTCCTTAAGCTATCCTGAATTTGAAGATATCAAAGACTTCACTACTATAAATAAAATGTGGAATACTCTTGCAACTATCTATGGTGGTGATACAAATGTACTGAGAGAAAAAGATGAAAGCTTGAGAGGTAAGTTTGATGAAATGAAAATACAAGAAGGTGAAAATATTGCTCAATACTATCATAGAATTAAGGAGATACTAAATGCTATTAGAGGAGATAATGGAATCATTGATGATGATAATGTTATTGGTAAGGTATTGAGAAATTTTCTTCTTGTTTATTCTATCATAAGTTTTGCAATTCAAGAATCAAGATGTAACCCTGGTAATGTTCTAACTCTAGAAAGTCTTGTTGGTAAGCTTACTACTTTTGAGCTATCTAACTATGATAACTACATTGTTCCTAATGTTGAATCTACATTCAAGTCATAAATGGTTTTAAATAAGTCTAAGAGAGAAAAAGAAAAATTTGTGAAAAGTGATAGTAACAGTGAGAGTGATAGTGACACTTCTAATGAGGAACTAGATGATCTTGAGGCACTCATGGCTAGAAGATTAAAAAGAGGAAAAGGAAAATATAAAGTTAAACTTCCTATAATCTATTTTTCATGTAACAAAGTTGGCCATATTACAACAAGATGTCCTGACATGACTCACAAGGATGAGGAAATACAAAGAAAGTACAAGGATAAGAGAGATAAAAAAGATCACGGAAGGTACATAGACTACAAGGACAAAGGTAAGAAATCTTGTTATATTGCTAATGAGGAAACTGATAGTGACACTGATAATTTTGATATTGAAGTAGTTTACGTTGCTATGAAAGATGATTCTAATGAATATGCAAAAATTGCACTTATTTCTTATGTGAGTAAAGGTGATAAATGGATTATTGATAGTGGTTTTTCACATCACATGACTGGTGATAAAAGTAAGTTTTAAACCCTAGATCATTACAAAGGTAGGAGTGTTAAGTTTGGTAATGATGCACCATGTCCTGTGAGAGGTAAAGGATCAATTAAGTTGACTGATAAGATCACATGTGAAAATGCCTATTGGGTTGAAGGTCTTAACTATAATTTGCTGAGTGTTGCATAGCTGAACAGTACTAGTTACCAAGTAGTATTTCATCATAGAAAGGCTCAAATATTTTATGCCACTGGTGAACTAATTAGAAGTGGAGAACATACTAGAGGTAACTTATTTTATCTAGACCCCTTTGAAGAGACATGTTTGTTTGCACAATTTGATGATGTATGGTTATGGCATAAGAGATCATGTCATGTAAATTTTAATAATCTGGTAAATATTAGTAAAAATAAGAAATTAGAGGTTTTTCGAGATTGAAGAAACCTAATAATGTGATCTGTAAACAGTGTCAATTGGGAAAAATGACAAAGTTTAGTTTCAAGAGAAAGACATTTACTTCTGAAAATATTTTGGAATTAGTTCATACTAACCTTTTTGGACCTCTAGGTATACAAAGTTATTGTGGTGATAAGTACTTTGTTATGTTTGCTAATGATTACACTAGGATGATGACTGAAATGTTTTTGAAAGAAAAATCTGATGCATTTCAGTTGTTTAAGTGGTATTTGGAAAAACTTGAAAAAGAAACAGGTAGATGTACACACTAAATAGTGCACTTCTCTAAGTCATTACTTCCAAGGGAATCCATGAATGGGACACCTTGAGAAAGTGACCTAGAGCTCCCTAGGAATGGAGTCACAAGGATGTTGATGGTGCTCTTAGCTAGAGCTATTGAAGAATGCAACCTTGCTAGTAAACCACACAATGGGAGATTCAATGAGACAAGGGCAACAATGCCAATATCTTCAAGAATCAACAATGGAAATGCAATGCAACTATGCTAAGAATGAAGATGCAAGCTAAGCTATGGAAATGAAAGTATTACAAACCCTTTCTAATTAAGCTATTTGAGCTAAACTAGAGCATAAAGGAAACTAAGCTAGAAAGCATAAATATGAAGCTATGATGCAAGAATGAAACTAGAATGCAAAGAATGATCTCCAAAAGCTCCAAAGTCTCCAAGAAATCCTATAGCATAAGATTAGTATTCAAATTTGGGATCTAAGAATGAGAAAAGAGCTCTCCTTTTAAATGAATTGAAAAGGAATGGACCATGGAGATTAAGACGCAAAATATTTCATCAAGGGTTGAGCTTGAAAGAGGAGAAGTCCATGTGCACAAATATCCTCCAATGAGAAAATAAGAGTTGAATTTTGTGTCCATATGAGACAAAAGGCCTTTTCTTCTTTTTTATAAAATAAGAATAATGCTATATACATCAATATTTGTATATATTTATGCTCTGCTATGCTTTAGCAAAAATGTCAAAGCCCTTCCACGCAAAAGAAAAATTTTTCTCCACTATATCCTTGGACACACAGTTGCTCTTTTTCAGTAAAACCAAATATGCTCAGTGCTCAAAGCCCACATCAATCTCAGTACACAATGATGAAAGGACTATCAAGCAGTCTTCCCCTAGAAACATCTCTAGGGCACCACCATGGGAGCTGCTTAATCCTATCCAAAACAATTTTTGGCTGCCTGCTCACAGACAAAATGCTAGGAGGGCTAAGCAGCATGACAAGAAATACAATATGTAGCACTTTTCCAAACATCAAGTGCCTTTTTTTTGTCTCTCAACAATAAGTTTGATAAGCTCAACACAAAAAGAGTGATATTATACTCTCCGCCCCATAGACGCCCTCTAAGATCTATTTCAAAAGGAAAAGCTTTCAACCCTATAGATATGCGGCAAAATTTGGTCAACCCCTTCAACATTTCACATAAATCATAGGGTGTGAAGCCCTACACACCTCCACATCATGTCCCTAAAGGTATGACTAAACAATGACAATCTGATTTTGATTTTAAAGTTACTTTAGATCCTTCTGCAATATCCCTAGCAATAAGCAGTAGAGAAAAAATCAATAATCGGCATCAACATGCATTAGTTAAGAATAACTCTGTCTATTCTCCCCCTCATAGGAGAGCTGATAGTTTTAGATTAAATTGTTGTGAAGAAGATGAATCCAAGAAACTAAACAATATCCCTACTAACCCAAACCTTTCATTTTCTGAAGAGGAAATCACTAACCTAGATCTTAAAGATGGTTACATAGAAAATATTCAAAATGCTTGTGCAGGTTCTAGAATAATTTGCAGATGGAATGGAGTCAGAGCCTCAGTCTTGGATATAGCAGACTGACTAAAAAATCAATGGCATAAAAAGGTAGCAGTATCAATCCTTTCAAAAATTTTCATTTATTTGAATTTTAGTAATAAAGAACTGAAGAATAAGGTTTTATTAGAAGGATGCCCTAAATTTAGACATATATCTTTTACTGTCTTTGATTGGATTCCCCTCTTCAATCCTAAAAAACTTACTGGCTATATGGTAGACAAAGCTATCCTCCTTAAAAACCTTCCCTTTGAATGCACATGGCAGGATACCCTCAGAAAAATAGGTAATAGTATTGGTAAGTTTATAGGGACTGTTCAAAATGAGCATAATCAAGTAGAAAAAATAATTATAGTTAAAATGAATCTACATAAAAGATAATCCTGCCTATAAGATTATGCTTTAAATCAAGTACGGTGGTCATTAACCCTACTATTCTTAATGACTACATAGAGGAGATGGAAGATTCCCCTATTTTCCCTATCAGTTCTATAGTAGCTCCTAGCCACAATCTGAAGAATATGGACATTAAGGTAGATTTTCTTGAGCATAAGGGAGGATTTTTTATCAACAATATGCCTCGAAAGACTATGGGAAATGCATCATCACCTCCCAAGCACATTAACCCTTAGACCAAACCTTTGGTCGTTGGACTTGGAAAGGAAGATCAAAGTAAGATTAAGAATGCAGAACATAGCCCTAACAAAATTTCTGATTGTAAACACACTTCTAGAGTAATTAGGGATGACAATTTTGAGGAAGAGCTCAGGGTAGATCAGGAAGAGGTTAGTGAAGAAGATTCACATGGTATAGTACCCAAGATCAACAAGGATCAAGCTCCTATTCTAGGCTCAAGTTCTGAAAACAAGGGATCAGAAAATTCAATAAGTATAAGTAATCCTAAGAAATCTACTCTGACTAATGTAGAAGATGAAGAATAAAAATGTGATTCAGGCCTTGCTATACCCTCTATAATAGAAAATAAGATTATGGAGAGTATAAGTAATCATACAGATGGTATGCTACCAGATAAAGAGACTGAAGAAGAGAGATGTATTTGTGAGGTTAATATAATTTCAAAATATTTAGGTGAAAAAGTTATAGATGATTTGATGGATGCACTTGTAGATGAGATTTGTGATAGCAAGGAATTAGCCCTACAAAGAGAACTCTTAATAAAAAAACATTATGCTAAATAAGCATGGTAAGGTAGAGAGAATAGAAGACATAATTATGGATCAACAAGACACTAAACCTTAGACTAACCTTGCTCCTACTCTATCAGTACCTATAGAACTCGAATCACTCAAGGAAGCACTAGGAACCAATTCAGACAATATCTTAGAAGATTATGGAAAAGATATTATAGATCGAGAAGATTCTCTCATTGATTTAGAGAAAGGGCAGGAAGAATGTGAACATAATATTATTGCAGAGTTTTTCCCTAGAAGCAATGATTTAGCAGAGGCAGAACAAGAATCTTTCAGTTGTTTGAATGGGATAACTAATAAGGATAGATAGTTAGGTATTGCTATGAATAGGGAATGCCTCTCATATCCAAATATCCTTAAGACCAAGAAGAAGAGAGGTAGGAAATCCATTAATGAACTGGAACTTTAGCTGGTAATGCAGACAACCAACAAAAATTATCTGATATCCTAAATGCTAGGAAGGGGAAGAGCCTTCCCCAAGGGCAATGAAATTAACAACCTAGAATGTTAGGGGTTTGAATGCCCCTAAAAAACAAAGATTAATTAAAAGATATCTTAATACATTTGAATCAAAAATTATAATATTACAAGAAACTAAAGTAAATAAGGAGGAAAGTTTAAAGTTTAGTCTTAAATTGGGCATATGGAAATCAAAAATCATCCTATCCACAAGAGCTTCTGGGGGATTGGCTGCCTTATGGGACCCTCGGAAAATAATGATTTAGGTATTAGCTAAAGATAATAATTGGATGGTATTAGGTGTCAATAGTTTAAAGATGAATCTAAAATTTAAACTTATTAATATATATGGACCTGTTCAGAATGAAGAAAAAAGGAAAGTATGGCAGGGAGTACAAAATCAACTTGCATCTAATGTCGAAGATATACACATATTAGGAGGTGACTTTAATGCCATATTAGATATTAAAGAAAAATTTGGGGGTTCACAATATATCTCACAATCACAAAAAGATTTTAGACAATGGGTCTTGGTTAATAACTTAATCAATATTAACACCAATAATGGAGTATTTACTTGGAGCAATAGAAGATCAAGCTTCAACCACATTGTAGAAAGATTGGATAGATTTATGATTAGCGGAGATACTAGAAATTTTAATCATCTTTTAAATGAAAAACTTCTTCCCAATGCGGGGTCAGACCATTACCCAGTAAGGCTCTCTATTACAGAAAATTGTAAACCATCTAGAAAACCCTTCAAGGTTGAATTCACATGGTTCCAAGATGAGGAATTTATGCACCTAATAGAACAATGGTGGAAGCAGATAAAAGTGTCTGGATCTAAGATGTATTGTCTAGTAGCTAAACTTAAGATCATTAAGCACAAGATCCTAGACTGGAACAAAAACAATTTTAATAATATTTTTGAACAAAAAAATCAAATTGAGCAAGAGTTAGAATGCCTCAATAATCTAGTCATAGAACAAGGGATGAACAAAATAAGCTATTTTAAAGAAAAAGAACTTTTGGTTAAATATAATGAGATTTTATTAAAAGAAGAAATATTCTGGAAACAAAAGTCCAAAGAGACATGGTTGAAAGAAGGAGACTGTAATACAAATTTTTTCCACAATAATACCAATAATAAAAGGAATATAAATAGAATTTCAAAAATTCATGATGAAAATGGACAAATCCTAGAGGACCCCAAACTTATATCTGAACAATTCACTCATTTCTATCATTCTCTTCTTAACAACTAGGAGGCCGCTGACCTCAAAGCCCAAACTAAAATGCTGAAGGCTATTCCAAAATTAGTTATATATGTAGATAATAAATGGATTAATAGTAAATTTACCCTGGAAGAAGTTAAAAAAGCCTTATTCCAACTCCACCCAGAAAAATCCCCAGGACCAGATGGTTTTCAGGCAGGTTTTTTTCAAAAATGTTGGCATTTTTTAGGAGAAGATATTTGGCAAGCAGTGGAGGCTACCAGGAACTCTGGTACACTATTAACTAAAATCAATAATACATTTTTTACACTTATCCCTAAGAAAAATGATTTTACGAAGCCAGGATATTTTTGTCCAATTTCCCTTTGTAATACCATATATAAGATCCTTTCCAAATGTTTAGCAAATAGACTTAAAACACTCCTACCTACTATTATTTTAGAAGAACAAACCGGTTTTGTCCCTAACCGATCAATCCTAGATGGAATTATTGTTGGAAATATAAATGGGAAAGTAATACTGAGAGGGGGGGTGAATCAGATATTACCTACTTTTATCCTTTGATCTGATAAAAATTTTATGCATAGCATAAATAAAACTTGATCATAGTAAGCAACAAAACATATAAAGTAGCATGCATGAAATTACTCATAACACCAAGATTTTGGTAACCCAGAAACCCTTGAAAGGTAAAACTGGGGTGGGGATGACACCCACAAATCTTCACTACTGCAGTAATAAGTTTTGCTTGTTAAGGCTTACAAAATGTGATCAAATCATGATCTACCCTGTGAAAGGTCTACTCGGTTAAAAGCTAAAAGACTGTATAGTCTACCTTGTTAAAGGATTTATAAACTTACAATAAAGTAAGCACTCGGTAAAGAGATTTACAAAAAGTCTGCTAAGACTACTAGGTTAAGAGATTTACCCTAATACACTGATCAAAATGTCTCAGTGCCTGATCTTTCAGTTTGCACTAGTATGTAGATTACAGATCATCTCTTTACTCTTGTTTGATCTCTTCTATCTGATCTTTTCTTGATTCTATCCTTTCACTACTTAGCTCGGTCACTGAACTCTATCTGAATACTCTGCTATTCTAAATATACTTCTCTGATCATTTTCTCATACTGATTCCATCTTATCTCTCTGATTCACACACTTATCTTTGACCTAGATCTTGCCCTTATATAACAACAAAAACATTTTACCATTTCAAGATCTACAAATCACATTTATTTCTATTGCCACCTTAACTATACAATTTTTTGATTGGCTCTAGGTTTTACATAGGGATCAATGATAATAATATGGATGCATAATTACCTCTATAATTACCTCAATAGACAAAATACAAAACATTATTATCACCAAAAATAGTTTACCTTGATCATTGTGCCATTCCAAACTTGTATGTCAATTCTGGCTAACTCGGCAAAAGTTATTCCTGGCACTCAGCATAAACTATACTCGACATTGGTTGAACTTCTCTGTCACTCGGTAACCACTAATATATGTAACTCGGCAATAACTATACTCTCAGCTTATTACAAACATATAGTGACCATGACTTTACTCGATAGTACTACTGCTCAGTAAGTATACAATACAAAATGCGGCCTTTACAAAATGACTCGGTCGCAGTGATGACAGACCATCATTGCCTAGATGAATGACTAAGTGTGAAACACTAATGGTCAACAAAAACTATAGGGATCTATAATCTCCCTTTTTAACATTAGTGGCAAAAACACTTTGTCATGACATTGGTATACACAATTTACAAAAGTATGTTTGTACTAGCCTAATACTCATACTTCCCCTGAGATATATATATACATTCAAAATTTTATTACCTATCCCTGTGTACTACCCTTGTTCAGACTTGTGTCATGATGATTCCCCCTTGTTTTTGACATGACTAATCTCTTCATCAGTAGGTAGCTCACAAAGTTTCTCTAGAAAAGGTTTATGCAGCACCGTGATCATGTAGAGTGCATCGGTCCAAGCAGTTGAAGAAAGGTTCAAAACTTCTATCTACACTTCTAAATCAGCAGCTAACCTAATAAGGCTCTTGACTATGGACAGATGTGGATCACTCTGGATCAATTTTTAGCTTTTGCTAATTTTCTCTATATAGCCTCTAGATGTGGTGTTAACACAACTTGAATAGAGAGTAGGCGAGAATGAATCTTTCCATCATTAGCCATTAGCTCGGCTAATTTACCTTGTGTTTGCATAATTTTCACATAATGTCTAGCACTGGTGTCAACATCCAAGGTCAGGGACTGACTTGTAGCTTTGATTTCTTGCTTGAGAGTCTCAAGCAATTATTGATTTTCCTCTATGAACAATTCAACATTACATATCTTTTCCAATAGAGACTATCCATTCACAACTAATCCCTCGGTCTCCTTTACCAATTTGGATAGCTCAACCTATTTTACTACTATCTCGATAGATATCTTGTTTAGCATTTTGGTCTCAAATCTTCTTTCTGACCATTAAAATAACTTATCACTTGCACATGTAACTTCATTATTTACTTTCTGAACAATGCGTACAAGTTGTTCTAATATAGGAATGGAACTATTTACATCAGATAAGTCATATACTTCATTAAATATATCTTTAATTTCATGAAGAACCTATTTTTGCTGATGTTCTCTTCGAAGTTCTACTTGCCTGCTCTTTCTTGTCAACAAATCTTTCATTATCTGCAGTTTCTCATAGGAAAGATTATCTGTATCCCATTTAGGAATAACAATTTCTTCATCAATTGTGACCTCATCTTTCTCCTTTTGTCCTCTCGATGGAGTGCTTCCACTCGGCATCTGTACAAGAGCTTTTATTGCCTCTTGTTCCTTTGGTTCATGTTCTTCAATGAGTTTTCCTTTTGTGTTGTCTTCTCCTTTCTCCTACTCCGTCTCCTTCTCCTTCACCTCGATATGAGGGCTAACAGCTTATTTATCTAATTTTCTTCCTTGCTATTCTATGTTGTGTTCTTCCTTAGGAGGACTTAGAATGTTGTCTGTTGCTTTAAATTCTTCCTTGACAAATTGAGTCAGTGGTACTGAATTAATGGGTTCCTTGGTTGTACTTGTACCGACTAACTGATCAATAGTAGAAACTCTAGGTAGAGAAGGATTATCAATGATAGATTGTGTGCTTGATATGGTGGGATAATCCATGACTTGCAATAGTACAGTGTTGCTACCAGGCAGGGGTGTGTCAGTTTCTTTTGTGTTCTTCAAATCATCCTTAGTTAAGAATGAATTCTTAATAGGACTCTCCTTCGGTATGTCAACAATGTGAACCTCATATGTATCATGTGATTTCACTTCCCTAGGAGTATCAGTCTCCATTTCATTCTTCTTGGTGTCAGGTTCAACAACTGTTGAAGTGGTGGCATCTTTTCCTTCATTCTTTCCTTCATCCTTTTCTTCATTAGGAGTGGGTATCAAACCATACAATACCTTCCAAATTCTTAAACTTTCTTGGAAAACATCTTCAACCTTGTGTTGAAGAATGTGATATGCTCTAATTTTGGTATCAAACTTGCCTCTGTATTGCTCAATTGTCTGTTTGATGCCTGTAGGGATGAGAGTGGATTCAAATTGTGCTAGTGTACTCTCCCTGATTTCCTTCTCTATTTGCAGAGCATACTCCCATTTCTATGCTACCCTGTTGCACAATTCCTTTGGAATTTTGTTCTCAATTTCAATTGGCAACATCTTGAAAATGCATAACATTTCAAGAATAGCATCCTCAACTTTCTCTTTATCTCCAATACTCATTTTTCCAAACTTTAATCTTTTTACCTCATCTACTGCTATTGTTTTAGTAAGCTTAAGACATAACTCATCAATAGTGAGTTGATGTGTACCTTGTTGTGTAGCCTTCCCCTTTATTTCTTCACCACTTTCTGTTTCTTCATCATCTTCTATTAGAACAAGTTTCCTTCTTAGCTTCTTCATAAACTTGGTCGACACTGCCTTGGGTTGAGAAAATTTCCACTTTACAGATGGAGGAGTCTTCTTTGGAGTCACTATAGTAACTCTTCTAGTCTGAGGCCTTAGTGATGGTGTCACTAACACTTTTCATTTTAACACTCTTCTCTTTGGGGGGGACTTGACAATTACTGGTTTCTTTTCTTCCTCTTCTTCTTTCTCACTACTACTAGTTGCACTTGGTTCATCTTCTCCCAATCCTTGGGTTAACTCCAATGGTGCATCCTTCTCAAATTCTTTGACATATTCATCCATATTTCTCTCTATTTTCTTTCTTTTCCTTTTAGTGGTGCAGCCAATAATCCCAAAGAAATCTTGGATTTGGCCTCTTCAAATGTTCCAAAGTAGGGTGCCTTAGTATCAATTTCCTCAGCTAAGAGGGATGTGATTGCTGCAGTAGCTTCATCTATGTTGAGTTCATAGGGTAATGGCATTAACCATGAAACCCTAGGTAGGACTGCCTGTGCATAGGTAAAGTCTATTTCTACCAAAAAACATATATCTTTGTTGTACTTCTCAATTAAAAACACATGGATTTTAGTCCTATTCCTCATCTTCTTCTTAAACTCAATGAAATAATTATCCATAATTCCTTCAAAATCATCACCAATCTGGTTTATAAAATCATTAATTTAAACTATGATGGGCTTCTTCTTATCCCATGTGACATTACCATGTGTAGGAAAACACTTCTTAACATAAAAGAATATACAAATCAGTAGGGAACCAAACTTACACATAGAGTTCTTCATCATTCGAATGGAGCTCAAATTCTCAGCAAGTTGAGTCAGTTGGAGCTCGGCAAGGTCATATGTGTGCCCTTTCTTAATAATCTTCCATGCCTGGTCCACTGCCATATAGGGGATGCTCTCCAACCGACTGGATTGGTAAAACTTGTGTGAGATGACTCTAACAATGAAGTCAATTTCCAGATCGATAATGGTTGAAATTGTCATGTTGTATTTGTTCCAAACTACTTGGGTGTTTTCTTGAATATCCTCTTTTCCTGCACATTTCATTGTTCTCTTCCCATCAATTGTAGGGTAACCAGTGACCTTGTGTATCATTTCCTTTGTGATCTTCACTGGTCCATCTTCCAACCATAACTACATGTCGTGTACTCGACCCAAAATGATCTTGATCCATTCCACTTTGAAATTTTGTGGGAAATTTAGGGCATGCACTAACCCTTGATTGACAACAACCTTATGTTCCAGCTTTAGTAATTCGTTGACACATAGTTTGTCATATGCTTCCCTGATCTCATAATCACCAATTTATCCAATTTTTCACATATAGCAAGACCTAACATCATTCATCAACAACACATTCTCTGGAATAGATGAAAGGGATCCATTTAAATCTCCTCTGACAGCAATTTTTGACATTGTCTTGAATACCCTCAGTTTACAAATTTCATTCCTTACAAGTTGCACATTGAAAACCTCCATTCCTTGTTTCTTGACTGGTGTGGATGATGATGAGGCCGTTTTAAAACTGTAATTTTTGAAACTAAAATATTTTCTCGGTAAGGTACCTTTTTGTCAATAACCTTGTAGATGAATTTTGCCGATGGCACGCTGAGAGAATTCAGAATCACTTTTCTTAATCTGGTTGCTCAAACTCTAAATCATTATTTGAAATCTCAAATAGCCTGGTAAAATGAAATTAACAAAAACTTTCTGCTATATAGAATTCAAAAAAATAGGATCAGGGCCTCATAAATGCTCCGTACAGATTTAGGTAGATTACAGCTGTCTCGGCAAACTCACAAGCTCAGTCGATATAACTGTTGTGATACAACTCAGTGTACATAGCATTTCAGCCATTGCAGGTGCTCGACATGCATTGATAGCTCGATCGTTGACATTGATGCTCGACATCTAAAGTGAAATTTTCTATTTTGCTCACATATGTCCTAGTGCATCTTTATCTATGCTAATGTGGACTTTTGCTCAGTTTTATGTTAGGAACTGATGAAAGATAAGGCTTTATAAGACTCAGTTCCAAACATACCTTTCAAGCTTAATTAGAAGAAGTGTGATCACCTGATCCATTGGATTGGGTGATCACCGATGTGCTAGCTTCACTTGAGTTTTATTGTTCTTTCTTCCTCCATGTCTTTTCAATCTGCTTCTTCAGTTTCTCATGAATACCTCCATTCTAATTTTCATTTCTCGACACAGTGTGATTTGCAATCTTTCTTTAAATGACCGACCTTGTTACATTTGTAAAAAACCATGCTTCCATTCATCTAGCTTTTAGATTTTCCTCTAAAGTGATTCTTCATGCAATTTGATCCAATGTGTCCATACTTGCCACAATAATGGCAATTATACCAGGTGTTGTAATCCCAATTGTAACAGTTGTGCTTTGTGACTGGATTTGTTTTCTCATTTGATAACCACCTTGGTCTTGATCTACATTCAAATGCTTTATGCCCATATTTCTGACAATGAAAAAAACTTCCTTGAAACTTGGGTGAGGTGGATGAATTACTAGCTTTGAATCTACATTCATGTGCTTGATGTCCATGCTTCTTGTAGTTAAAATAATGTCCATTAAACTTAGGCTTAGAATTAGACTTACCATGTTTTCTTCTGCATATGTTGGCTATATGTCCTAGCTTTCCACAGTGATGACATGTGGGTTTGGTCTTCTTGGTTTAGCCATCTTTTGTTCTCCATTCATTGATGATTCTCCTTCTTCAGTAGATGAATGTTCATTCATTCCAAGTCCTGATCTATCATTGGATCTTCTACGTGATCTTAACAGCTCTTCAAAATATTTTGTAGCTTCATTGGGTTTGTTCATCCTTTCATTGATCTCTTTTTCAGTTCTTAGATCATGTTTCAATTGATCATTCTTAGACCTTAGTTGATTGATTTCCATATCTTTTCTACCCAATTCCTGATTGACCATCAATAGCTGATTTACCATGTCTAGTTGATTATTAGTTAATCTTTGCATGTCACTTGTTCTTTCATCTAGTCTGATTGCAATTTGTCTTTTTTCTTCCTCAGCCATTGTCTCATCCTCTTCAACTTTCTTTTTCTAGTCCACCAATTCACAAAGTTTGACAGATTGAATTTCTTGTTCTCTCCTTAGAGTTCTGATGTCATCATTTAGTATGGTATTTTTCTCCAGTAGTTCCTTTATAGCTTTATCACTCTCGGCAGAGTTACCATTGTCAAATAGTCCAGAGATGTCTTCCTCTTTGTACTGTGGCTCATTCTGTTGGATTTCAATCTCTCTTCTCTTGCTCAAAGATTTCTTCAATTCTCCTCTGGCTACTTCCAATTGCTGCAATACCAGTTGTACTTCAATCTTTTGATTCTCTATAATCTTCCCTAGTTTATAAGCTTCCATTTTAAGATCTTTTTCCTCTAGTGGTTAGACTTCTTTAAGAGAAACCTTGCTTCTCTGATACCAATTGTTGGAAATATAAATGGGAAAGTAATACTGAGAGGGGGGGGGTGAATCAGATATTACCTACTTTTATCCTTTGAGCTGATAAAAATTTTATGCATAACATAAATAAAACTTGATCATAGTAAGCAACAAAACATATAAAGCAGCATGCATGAAATTACTCATAACACCAAGATTTTGGTAACCTAGAAACCCTTGAAAGGTAAAAATGGGGTGGGGATGACACCCACAAATCTTCACTACTGCAGTAATAAGTTTTGCCTATTAAGGCTTACAAAATGTGATCAAATCATGATCTACCCTGTGAAAGGTCTGCTCGATTAAAAGATAAAAGACTATATAGTCTACCTTGTTAAAGGATTTATAAACTTACAATAAAGTAAGCACTCAGTAAAGAGATTTACAAAAAGTCTACTAAGACTACTCGGTTAAGAGATTTACCCTGATACACTGGTCAAAATGTCTCAGTACCTAATCTTTTGGTTTGCACTAGTATGCAGATTATAGATCTTCTCTTTACTCTTGTTTGATCTCTTCTATCTGATCTTTTCTTGATTCTGTCCTTTCACTGCTTAGCTCGGTCACTAAACTCTGTCTAAATACTTCCCTACTCTAAATATACTTCTCTGATTATTTTCTCATATTGATTCCATCTTATCTCTCTGATTCACACACTTATCTCTGACCTAGATCTTTCCCTTATATAACAACAAAAATGTTTTACTGTTTCAAGATCTAAGGATCAAATTTATTTCTATTGCTGCCTTAACTATAAAATTTTTTGATTGGCTCTAGGTTTTACATAGGGATCAATGATAACAATATGGATGTGTAATTACCTCTGTAATTACCTCAATACAAAATACAAAACATTATTATCACCAAAAATGGTTTACCTCAATCATTGTGGCATTTCAAACTTGTATGTCAACTCTGGCTAACTCGACAAAAGTTATTCCTAGCACTTGGCATAAACTATACTTGACATTGGTTGAACTTCTCTATCACTCGGTAACCATTGATATATGTAACTTGGTAATAACTATACTCTCAGCATATTACAAACATATAGTGACCATGACTTTACTCGGTAGTACTACTACTCGGTAAGTATACAATACAAAACTCAGCCTTTACAAAATGACTCAGTCGCAGTGATGACCGACCATCATTGCCTAGATGAATGACTAAGTGTGAAACACTAATGGTCAACAAAAACTAAACAGATCTGCAATTATTATAGCCCAAGAAATAATACATACAGTGCAATACAATAAAGAACCATGTATGCCTATTAAAATTGACATTCAAAAAGCTTATGATAAAGTAGACTAGAGGTTCCTATGTAAATGTCTGGAAGCATTTGGCTTTTCCAAACAATGGATTAACTTAATTTTCAATTGTATCTCCACACCCAAAATCTCATTACTCATCAATGGTACCCCTGAAGCTTTTTTTGAAATCTCTCATGGTATTAGACAAGGAGACCCACTTTCTCCTTTCCTATATGTTATCATGGTTGAAGCTCTAGGTAGAGCCATAACTAAGACTCACCTCAATGGAAAAATCTTAGGAGTCAAATTTTCAGAACACGTCCAAAATATAACTCACCAACAGTTTGCTAATGACACTATACTCCCAGGAGCCTCCAATTGTAAAGAAGCTATGGCTTTCAAAGATGTTCTGGACATATATATGAAAGCGTCAGGGCAGCAAGTGAATCCTACTAAAACTGAATAAAAATTCATCAATACTTCGGCAAATAAAGAACGGGAAATTTGCAAAACTCTAGGTTATAAAATTGGCAAGTTTCCTTGTAAATATTTAGGAATCCCTTGACAAAGGTCTACATAGCTCTAAGCTATGGCAGCAAGTGCTTTCCAAAATTTAAACTAAAAAAGGTACTTGGAAAGGAAAGTGGCTTACTAAAGCTAGTAGAGCCACAATGATTAAATCCATACTGACTGCTATCCCCACTTATCAAATGTCAATACTCCCTCTTCCAGTTAATATCAAAGCTAGTATCGACAAACCGCTAAGGGATTTTTATTGGTAAGGTACGACAGAAGAAATTTTTTTAGCTCTCATAAGATGGGAGAACCTATGTAAACCAACATCCCAGGGTGGATTGGGTATTAACAATCTTCAATGGAAGAATAAAGCATTGGGAGCCAAGCTCATCTGGAGATTATATAAGGAATCAAACTGTAAATGGGCTACAATCTTATTGCACAAATATATCCTAGATGCAGATCCTGTCAATATATTCAGATCGCAAAACCATGTTAGAGGCTCTCATATTTGGAATTTTATTAAAGAATCTAGAGGATTCATTAATAATTTACTCACATGGGATATAGGTAAAGGGGACAAGGCCCTATTTTAGGAAGACTCCTCGGGTGGCTTTACACCCCTCAATAAGATGGGTTTTTCGTAAAGCTTTATTGAAGATTGCAAAAACATTAAGGGAATATATTTAGAGAATTATATCATTAATGATGAGGAATCAATATCGAAATTAGTTAATAATATTCTAATAAACTATAAAGAAAAACAAAAACTCATTGATATTCTCAAAGACAGAGAAATTACTATTAAAAACAAGCCAGATAATCTTATTTGGGCTAGTTCTAATAATGGAGAATACACTATGAAGGATGGATATAAAAATATTGTATAGATACATAACATGGATACCCTAGATATCCCTTTGAACCTTTGCTAGAATAAGGTATGCCTTCCTAAGGCAGGAATTTTTCTGTGGACAGCTATGCAAAATTTTTTTTTAACTATAGATAGACTTAGAAAGCTTGGTTTTGAAGGTCCCTCTAGATGTCCTCTATGTGAATGTCAAGAAGAGGATGCCAACCATTTGCTCTTAAATTGCACCTATACTCAAAACTGCTAGGAATGGTTATGATATTGCCTAAATTGGAACTCAACCATGCCTTTTGATTTGGTAGATCACCTTAAAGCATGGCCTACCCTTAACAAAGATAGTTTGTACCAAGATATATGGACAATCTCCCCTTCTATTCTTGTATGGGAAATCTGGAAAGAATGAAATAGAAGGATTTTTACAAATAAAAAAATGGAGTGGAAATCAATTGTTAACAAAATTGAAGCATCAATTGTTGAAGTAATTAATAGTAAACTTTGAGATAAGATTAGTTTTGAAGATTCCTTTAAACATTGGGACAATAATATTAGACTCGTGTGGTCTAAATTAGAAATTCCACCACTATATGGTAAAGGGGGAACTAAATCAAAATTAGATAGAAGTACATGTAAATGGACGCCACCTTGAGAAGGATGGTATAAATTAAATTTTGATGGGGCTTCTTGTGGCAACCCTGGAATAGCAGGTATTGGTGGGGTTATTCACAACTAGAGTGGAGAAATAGTCTCTAAATATGCTCGACCCATAAAACCCACAACTAATAATATGGCAGAATGTAAGGCAGCTTTAGAAGGACTTAAATTATGCAAACAACTCAGTATTACTAAACTAATAGTTGAAGGTGATTCTCAATTAGTCATCAATGCTATTAGAACTAGAAAGACCCCTAATTGGATACTCAACTCGAGAATCGAAGACATTAGTATAATCTTGGATACTATCCCCTAGTATGAAATTAAGCATATTTACAAAGAAGGGAATACTAATGCAGATCAACTAGCTAATCAGGGTGCAAATGGTGAAATGGTATAGGAGTAATTCTACTAGAATTAGCCAGTCTACACCTCCCCCTCATAACATAATCATCTTTCAATCTAACTGTATAATATAGAAATGAATTTCTATAACCTAGAACATTATTATACACCCTTTGTTTTATCTGAAGGTTTTCAATAGCTAATTCTAAGAACTATAGAGTGTTGAAACTAGATATTTAACATTATTAAAATAAGTTTGTTTCCCTAAGTATGAATATATGTTAGCTAAGTAGAAATATGAATTATCAGATACACTAAGATATATTTCTAATTTTTTTTTTTTACCAATCTCTGGATTAAGGATATGGCAGTCAAAACTGATAGTTAGTATTAGTATTCCACCTTAACTAGACATCACTGCATACACATATATAATATTTTTTGTAACAAGCCAATCTTGGCTCTAATTATAGACTCTAATATCACACATTTTCTTCCCCTGTTTAGAGTTACTCCTAGTTAGGATCGACACAAGCCCTTCCAATAGATAGGAGTCTCCAGACAACATGAGCCTTGGTTTATATGAGAATTGGAATCCTCATTAGTAGGCCAGTATAATTCTTACTGAAATCAGACTTTGTTTAAGGTATGAGTAACTAGCCTTTATTAGGATTCCCTTTTAAAAATAAGAGTTGCTTCTCTTTGGTATACTGGCGCATTTTCTTAAGATTTTGTATGGAGTACTATAGAGGAATTTCAAGATTAGTACTTGTCTCCCTTAACATTGTTTTTAATAGTAGGTACAGATTCAATAGAGACACATGTATTAGCAGTTTTGGCCATAACCATAGTGGATTATCCTAGACTCACAGAGTTAAAACTACTCTGCCCCTCACCCTCTACATCTTGAATATCTATATACTCATAGTTAGCTAGAATAGATAGAAGCATTTAATATAAGCTTCATCGCATTCTCAGCTCCAAATACCTACTAAATGTAGTAGGCTAATTTGTCTTAAATAATTGTAGCTATTCTTACATGTATTTAGAAAGGCTAATATGAGTTATACTTAGTTTTTTAGATAGATATCTTGCTAGCAATATTCCTGTTATTTATTAGAATTTGACCTTCTCTTAATCAAATGGTCTAAACCAGTCAATCTTCGATTCATTAAACTAGTTTTACTTTTGAGACCAAGCAGACCAGTCCTTTTCATCTATAGGTATTTACTAGAGATATATCACCTCTATATACTAGACAGAGCACTATAATCTTTTTAAGTTAGGTCATATTTGGACCTTTTAAAAAAAAGAAGTAATCTATAGTCTCAAGTTTTTAGCTTATCTTATCTTAGTTTAGGAGCTCTTCCCCATTATTAGCTATATAGGTATCCTCTATTCTATCCTCTAACCACTAAGCCTTACTAACACATATGGTGTAACCCTAGGCTATGCCTCATACGGGAGGACTCTAGTGTATAATAGATACTCCAACGTACATAGAGTAGTCTTTTAATTATGACTAATTTTTGGTAGGCATAGTAACATTATATATCAAATCGTTAATTCTCAGCTACTATGACTCCTCCTTGGAATTATTAGATAATGGCTTAAAACCATCAATATCAGGCAATTCTCATGATAAGAGTAACAGGAGGCTCGTATTTTTACAATGATCACCTTTCAAGGATTGAATGCTATAGAATATCTATTACTTTCTAATTATTTAGGACTACCAACAATGATGAAATGATAAGATCGAGTAGAAATATTTCATTCATTGAGAAGCACTAAGTTTTTAGTTTGTCCTCAAAGAGGCAAGTATAGAAATTACAAATTCACTAACTCTTAGTTTGTCTACAAATTCATCTCATGTTAGATTCAACATTCTAAAGCTAGGGATTCAAAAATTATAACTCTATGGGATCCCTTTGCTGTCATTATAGGACATCCTCCCTGTATAGGTAAACAATTTGTCCCATCCTAGTTATTTTCTTAGATTATTAGCTTTTTTCCCTATACAGACTCACCAGACTCCTTGTGATTGATTTATTGACCACTCATGATTTGAGTTCATATGCCTTTAATTTTGTTTTATTAATCTTACTTATCATATAAAGGAGTAGGTATGCTTGGTATAGGATTACTCCCTTGGCGACAGTAAAATTAGTCCCAGGATTTTCCCTTTATCAACTAATCCTTAGGCTAGCTTGGACTGTTGATTCTTGTCCTAATTTTCTCCAATCTTCACTATCTTCACCCCTTGGATATAGGTTGAGAACTCCTTAGGTTATCCTTTAGACTATTATTGATCCTCCCTCTCAGTTAGACAAACATACTGCCCTATACTGGTATTAATATATGAGTATTAGCTCTTAGCCCTTCCCAATCTTAAATAGATTAATTGGAAATAGAGTGATGACTTAATAATCAATCTAGTTTGAGTTCATATGCTCTTAATGATGTCTTATAATATGATCATTAACTGACTTAACCCATTATTAGTCTCTAGATAGAACATTCAGGCTATCGGGATAGTGGCAAGCCACTGCATCAATTATCATCATTACTAAATGCCGAAGCCTAATCCGCATCATTAAAAATTAATATGAAAAACAAACACAAGTTTGTTAGGATTACTTAAGATGAAGAACTACTCCTTTTCGAATACCTAAAAATAATGATCAATCAATATTGTCACAATGCCTCAATAGAAGTGGTCTGTATAAATAGATTTTGGAAATCGCTTACTAGCTATCGAGTTTGCTCAACCTAAATTTTTTATGATGCACAGCTAGATAGGAAACTAATCATGGAGACAATTTTAGGTATAGCCCTTAGATTTATAAATCACCCACAATTGACACAAACCTTTTCCCCGTAATAATTCACCAAGGCACGAGTCTAGCCATCTATGGAGTCGAGATTGATCACTTTTTACACCAAAGGAAATAGAGCGATGGCCTTTAGAGGACCCATTCTACCAGAACACTGGAACTAGGTCCTAACTCCCCTACCAGATTCAACTAGAAGGGCTATGGAGAGAATGTTGGGAGACCAGTACTTTGATAATGATCATACATATACAACCAATGGATCGATCATAGGACTTTTCATTGCTCTCTCAATTTTCGTAGGAAAAACAAAGGAAGAGATTATACAGGTGGCAAGGGAATTTTTGTTGAGGACCATCTTGGTGGACTGGAAAACATAGTAAAGTGTGTTGACCACCACCTTACAATTCCATATCAAGAGGTTATGATGAAAACTAAAATAGACAAGCTAGATGAAATCCCCCAATCATAGTATATATTTATGATAACCTTCAAAGATGAAGGAAGGTTTGATATTCACTGGTCGGAGATGCTAAGAAATCTGGACTTCCTTTTCCATGAGATCCTATCTGAGGAGGTGGAAACGGAATGGCTCCTTAATTACTAGTGAAAGGAGGGCTTCAAGATACCAAGAAACCTCGACCAAGTTAAGCCATCAAACCTTCACATCATGGCACTAGAAGTCTCCAGGTGTACCCGACACTCTAGGAAGGAAGCAAAAGAAGTTGAATGTATCATGGTGATGGTTAAAAATGAAACCATGTGGAGGTGTCATGTAGTTTAGAAAGATGAATCCAACTGATTGTGGACGTCAAATATCTACTAATGGAAGACAATGTATATCTTTATAAATAGATAGCGTATGAACTTTTTTACTTAGATACTATAGTTTCAGACTTCAACATAATACCTTGTTAATACAATATACTATCTATATTTCTCTACATATTATGTTCACATATTCATGGATATATAGTAATATGGTATAGTTTAAAGTATATTTCTTTCGATGAGTATGAAAGGATCTCTATATTTAAAACTGGAGTACTCTTGGCTTATTCTATTTCAACAAATAGATTAGATCTCAAAGGCATAGTCTTTACTTATCTCTCCTCTAGCAAACTTAAGCACCCCTTTTTTGTATGCATCTTAGATATGCTTAAGAACCCCGTGGCCCAAAGAGTCAGTCTTCATATGGAAGAGATGGCTCAAGTAGGAGAATGGATATGGTTCCCAGTGAACTGTGAGATGGTTCTAAGAAATCTCGGTGTGGCATGTTGATTCTAATACAGTAGTCAGTGTATCCCTTTCTCTGCATATCATTATAGTTAGCACCCTAGTGAAAGAATAGTTAGTTTAGTACCTGTAGGTTCAAATAGACTCAGGAAAGAAGGGCACCCTAGTCTATGGACTTAAAAAGTAGCTTAAAATTTTCTTCAGATATTTGCATATGAACAACTTACCTTAGTAGTAAGGGTCCTTTAAATTTATGGATGCTTGCAAACAAATATACTTATTCCTACATTATATTTTTTACATAACTATGTTTGAATATGAATATAACACAGTGGTTTCTAGGAAAGTAGTATTTTTTGTTAGATGCATAATCTAGATACCCTCATCTACATATCTACTTTGACTGGTATGGATTAATTTTGATTTATATGTTCTTCACATACTACAATTTGGTATCAAGGTACTCACTCAACTCATTTATGCTCCTTCTGTCAAAGAATAGAAAAATGAGGTTGATGTCTACTGATAAGATGCTTTTAGGAAGGTAAGTTTCTCTCTTTATATTTGTTTTATGAAAGACTACTAAGGTCAACAGTATCCCTCTTTATATTAGACATATTACCTCATTAATCTAGTCTAACTTTATAGATTCTCATCTAGAAACATGGTTTATTTGATCCTGAGATGGAAGAGTAGTCGAACAAATATATAATTATATAAAAAAACCTTTTTTACACTGGTCACCGTATAACCTTTATTCAGGAAATGCCTCGACTCCCTCGTAGAAGGTTGAATAGTTGTGATGAGAGACACTTGGAATTCTATCAATCTTTGTTATCCAATAGGTAGGACACTCCCTATTAATACCCTAGGTCCATAGTATTATACCCACTTTGACCCTCCATAAACAATAGCATAGGCTAACATGGAGTATTCAACTATGCTCACCTGCAGCAAGGGCCAATTGGTTTTCAAAGGAAAAATCAAGCCAAAACATGTCAAAAAGACTCTTAGAGATAAACAGCCCCTCATTATTAGAGCTATCTTTTGTATCTTAGGAAAGGATTTTATCAACTCTGCTGATAAAATCAAGCCTCTGACCAATATCACCTCCCATTTGTTTTAGTCATTTCCTCATGGGGCATCGATGAATAGGTATTATGGAGCCTCTATAACAAAACTTTCAAAAAGAGATTCCTAGGCAACCTCAAATTAGCCCTACATCATTTTAAGAGGAACACTATTTTCAGAGACTATGATTCGGCTCCTCTCCCTATGCACTCATCCATCACTGACACAAAGGAAATAGAAGACTTCAAAGAGAAAGAAGACATAGCTAAGAGAAACACTCTCCTTTTGATATACTACTTGCGTATACTTAAACCCAAAAAGGAAGACTGGTTCTACACATACTGGCATCTAGATGAAGTAGGAACTATAGATTTGGAATGCTTTGCAGAACTTGAATTAGGGAAGTTAATTGATCTCTAGTTGGATGAAGGTATAAAACATTAATAAAAGGAATTTCCTAATAAAATATGGACTGATTTTAAGAAAGTCCTTTAGTGCTTCAATAAATTAGGACTTTTGTTTAATTACCCGTATGGACTATTGCAGCAAGGCCTTTCTTATTCCATGAAATAGGGGTAGTTATCACCCTATACTTTTCATTAGAATTTATCATCCTCACTCTTCAATTATATTGCCCCTATCTACACTACTAGGAAAGCATAATCCCTTGCCAAATTTTCTGCCGCAAAAATGGGACATCCATTATTGATAGCAATATTTCAGAGGTATTGATTTTAACGCATGGTAGACAGTTAGTAATGTGCAACTTAAATTAGGAGAATTTTGTACTATAAAGAATTTCTCCATGAAAACTTTGTTTAATTATATAGATGGATACTTGTGGACCAAGGTCATAACTAGCCCTCTGTGCTTATGAATACATTAGAAACCAGTATTTAGCAACCCTCCTAGTAATTTGCTTTAAGGATTGTTATAAGTATCGTAATAGATAGATCTTAAATTAGTCTTGAAGTCTGTTTCTTGCTAGGATCTTATGTTTTTAGCATATATGTTTGATATCTTTATTGGGTAGTCAATGTATGTCTCAACATCAATGGAACACCGATCTTGCTATTTGGCTTAAGGAACATACTATCTTTGAACATTGTTGTTTGTTAACTTAAAGTACTGCCAACTACAAAAGAAAGATTTTCTCTTTACTAATTACTAGTAAGCTTTCATGTAAGCTATAATTTACTATAAATCATTAATAAGCTGGACACCTTACAATAACATTATAGCAGAACCCGTATGATATAGAAATCAAGTAGGAATATTTGTTTAGGCATGACTAAGTGGACTTAAGATTAGTATAAATAATAAAGCAAGATGGTTTCTTCTTTTTTGATATATAAAGGTTCATGTAACTTATGGTCAAGCATATTCTCCTTACTCTTTAGCACTCAATAACTTAAGGAATTTATTAGATTTAATTATCCTAGTATAGTAAGACTAATTTCCTAACCATATGGAAAGCTTTTTATAGATGTTGCGTCTAGTATTTTTGTGTAGTGATTTTGTTTATAGGACAGCTGAGATAGGGAAATGAGAGGTTTCGAGTACTTCACACTAGCATTTCAGAGTTATACCAACTTAACCGGCTATAACAAGAATCGCATATCAGGAATATCAAATTTTTAACAGGAGATTACCTTTAGCAATCAATGTAAATTAGGGTATGCCCTCATAATATTGTATGTAATATTTTTCCAGACTTAGGTCCCAGGCTAGACTGGAGGTTTTCTTCTCCATTCTTTCCTACCAGTGCTTGCATAGAGTGGAGCTCTGTATTATATGTCTTCTATGTTAATAAAATTCTTTGGCCTAGGCCTTTTATCAATCAAAAGAAAAGAAAAAAGAATAATGCTTTATTTGTGCAACTTAGGATAAGAAGAAAGATGGGGGATTTTTATTTAATAAAAGGGGAGGAAATTCCTTTTAAATAAATAAAGACTTAGCATAAAATGGTTAGCCCATAGAAAATAACTGAATAAATGATAGAACTAGGATTTGATCAAGGAAATTGATATTATTTGAAAAATGTTGAGTTTTGAAAATATTGATTTAGGGATTTGATAAATTGCTGAATGGGGGCCCAAAGTCTAGGCGACCATTTTAGGGTGCATACATTTTCCCCTCTTTGGCTAATGTGAGATTGATTTAGGATCACATGTAGTCAAAGAATGAAGTTGAAATGTGAGATCAATTTGGGATCACAAAACAACCCAGATGTGTGTTCGATGGATGGGAACACATCAGGACAAGCATAAGCATAAGGTGACAAAGATAAGATGAAAGACAAGACCAACATACCTGTGAATAGGAAATTGTCAAGTCTCAAATAAGAGATAAGAATCTCAAGGTTCAATTGATAAGCTAAATCAAGGATTGAAGTTTGATAGGTACTACCCCCTTGGAATTGAAATTGAAATTAGGTAGAGGAGAAATAGTAAATTGATAAATCTGACCAAATCACTAGAAATCATAATCGAAGGTGAAAGATGATAGGATAACCATCAAGTAGGAAAGACATGCCCCAGTTTGACTAGGTTTAACTGGGAAAGATATATAATAAAAATGAAGTCAAACCTTAGAGAGATGAAGTGAATGAAACATGAGTGAAAGAATAGAAGTTTGAAAGAGATGGGGATGAAGAAATGAAGATGCCCCAACAAAGATCGAAGGATCAGGCCTCAAATGGTTAGCCAACTACGCAGAAGAAGGGGAAAGATTTGAAATGCGATTTTGACTACCAAGATGAACTTATATTTTAATTTTGATCCCAAAAATGGATCTAGGATGTCGAAATTAGCCAAGGGTGCAATTTTTGCAAAATTCTGAGATGTTTTAAAAATTGGTCAAAAAGTCAAAATGCTATATAAGGGGAAAGGAGAGCTCTCTCCATATGCAAGATGAAAAAATAATCTAACATGAACCTAAGAATGCAAGCTACTATGAAAAGTGGTTTACTTGCAAGGTCACAAAGCTATTAGACTCTAATATTCATCATCGAGCATTATTGGTAGCGTCACAAGATCATACAATGCACACTAGTATGACTATGTGAATCTAAATATGATCTATATCAGATAGATATGTGCGAATCCCACCTAGGCACAAAAGACATATATGTCAAGATGACTAATGTAGTGAGATTTCCTAAGTTTGATATGGAAAAATTATACTTGCATCGAGACAAAAAGAAAGTCAAGATGACTATAAGTACGCACTTGTGAAAATAGTCAAGGATAATACCTTGTAGACCCTAATGTCAAGGGGAACAAGCATAAATGTTAATGATAGTTAGGATCAAAAAAATATAGCCACAAGAAGAAAAAGAAATAAAACATGTCCTCATGCCCCCAGTCTTCTAGCTCAGCATCATTGAAAACTATTAGGGAGAGAACACTCATCAAAGAAATCATCATAAATAGCACACAAAGAAATAAAGTCAAACAAGTCTCAGTGAGTCAAGTGTTTAAGTGCATGTGTGTAGGTCATAGAGTCAAAATTTGAGTATCACATCTACCAGTGAGAAGTATCATATCATGCTAGACTATGGGTAAGATATCCGATAAGTGTTGATAAACACTTGACGTTAGAGTAGTGTTGAAAAACACAGTTTGGGGTGGTGTTGAAAAACACCGTTTGCAAGATGTCCTAAAGACCAACGCATCCTACAGAAAAAAGCTAACATAGTTATGACCCCTAGACAAAGACAAAGACCAATTCCAAACCAAGGCAACAAGGTCAAGGCATGATGGAGAAAGCCTAAGTGTCGAGGACACATGCTAAGAAACAAGGGTGCAAAGGCCTCAAGTAGTGCTTGTTTCTAGGTTTTCACCACTTGGAGATTTTTTTTATTTTTTCAATTTTTTTGTATTTTTGCTACCAAGGCATTTGTTTCTAGGTTTTCACCAAGGCACTTTTTCTATTTTTTTGAATTTTTTGCATTTTTTGATTTTTTTTTTTGGTATTTTTTAAGGACTTTATATGCTTTTTAGGATTTTTTCAGCATCATATATGAATTTTTTTTGGAATTTTTTTAGGATCAATAACTATGTACAAAGATGCCCCCAGATAGAATAGGCATCATGGATAGAACTTCTTGAGGTCCAAAACATTAATAGGATTAGGGAGCTATTCTCCCTCTAGATCAGATAGTAAATAAGCACCTATCCCAAAAGCAGCAGTAATAATGTATGGTCCAAGCCAATTAGGTTCAAATTTTCCCTTTTGCTCTCTATGTTGTTGGTTCTTAGGGTTTTCTCGTAGGACAAGATCTCCCACTTGAAATTCTCTAGGGTGAACCTTCTTGTTGAATGCTTTGGACATACGCTTTTGGTAGACTCTCATGTGATCAAATGATGCTTTACGCTTTTCATCTAGAATTTCTAGTTCTTTTAGCCTCATGGTGCAGTAGTCTTCATCGGTAACTAGACCTTTGAGAGAGACTCTAAGTGAAGGAATCTCCACCTCTAAAGGTAACACTGCTTCAACACCATAAGTGAGGGAAAAAGGAGTAGCCCCTGTTGGAGTACAGATACTCATTCTATAGGCCCATAAGGCTGGATTTATCTATAGATGCCAATCTCTACCATTCTTGTGAACTATTCTATGGAGAATTTTGAGAATGGTCTTATTCGAAACCTCTTCTTGTCCATTTCCTTGCGAGAAGTAGATGGAGGACCAATGTTGTTTTATCTTGAATTTATTGTAGAGATGTTTAAGGTCCTTGTTTTTAAACTAACCTCCATTGTTAGTGATTATTTCAGAAGGCACTCCATACCGACAGATGATATGGTTCAAAATAAATAGAGAAACTATCTTGCCTGAGGCAACAGAAAGTGGGACAGCTTCTACCCATTTGGTAAAGTAATCAATAACAGTGATAATGAATTTGTGTCCACCTGATGAGTTGGGATGAATCTACCCAACAAGGTCAAAGGCCCAACACTAAAATGGCCAATGAGAAATAGAAGGAATAAGCTCCCTACTTGGAGCATGTATCAGGTTACCATGTTTCTGACACTTTTCACATGATTTAGAAAAAGCTACTGCATGGTAGGCCAATAGTACCCTGCCCTAAGAAACCTTCAGGCCATGGCAAGACCATTAGAATGTCCTCCAAAAATGCCCTCGTGAATGGCTACTAACACTTGGTTGGACTCATCCTTTTCCAAGCACCTAAGAAGTGTCCCATCTAAACCCCTCCTATACAGATCACCAGAGATAAGGGTGTGGCTAGAGGCATTTCGGATTAAGTTTCTTCATTTAGAATGTTTGAAAGTTTCATGGATAATGACATCATAGAGGTATGAGTAAATGGCACCATAGTGAGATGACTCATGGCCAACAAGGGTACAAACAACTTGGCTTTCTTGGGATTCATAGATAGGGTAGCGTAACTCTTCCATTAGGAATTTGAATCTGGACTCATGATGTTCTAGCTGAAGAAGTGAAGCCAATGTAGCCATAGCATCAGCTAGTTTGTTCTCTACTCTAGGGATTTGTTGAAATGTAAAAAAGGTGAAATAACGTTGCAGTGAATCAACCATTTTCTTATAGGGTACTGTGTGTGAGTGATTTACACCTTCATGAAATTACAAGATTTAACTAAGAACAACAAGAATTAGAGCAAAATAATCTAACAAATGCACAATTAATCTATCAAAATCTCATGGATCTCTAAAATAAAGTGGTAAATGAGGCTCTCAGCTATGATCCTCACTAGTGACACTCTAAAGATGAGAATTAAGCTATATGATATGCAAATTTAGATCTATTCTATCAAATTCTAGCTCTATTTGATGAACAATCTACTATGATCAATGCAATTTAAGCTAATTAGCAATGACAAATGATAAGTGAGTGATATGGATGCAAATTGACAGAGCTTTGCTGCAATTCAAAGATATGGAGTGGATAAATAATGCCTCAAAATGCCTTCTATTTATAAGATTTTCCCAAGGGTAGGGGGTAGAGTGAGATAACCATGGTTATGCTTGGGTAAGGTCAATTGGCTTTGCTTTGTCCCTAAATTGGGGGACAAACATTTAAATGGTTTCAAAAGGCTGGACCATTTCAACAAAAGTGAGTGATTTGTGTCCATTTTGTCTCCTTTTTCCTTTGTTGAGAGATTTCATGATTTATTAATTAATCAAAGTAATTAAATTTAGCCATGAAGGGTAAGAGGTTCATTTTGATTTTTCATTTCAACAACTATGTCATTAATTGAATTTAATCAATTTCTTAGTGTTTTTCTCCTTTTCAAGCTTTATTTAATCATTTAATCATTTAATTGAATTTTCCTTTGATTCGAATTGCCTTTGTTCCATTTATCGATTTTTAGTGCTATTTTGATGATTTAATTGCACCTTTTGATTGAATTAAGCCTTTGCCAATTTTCCATGTCTAAAAATGCCCCTCTTTGAGTCGATGTGCGAAGAACACCGATTCAAAGATTTCATTAGTATGATGATCTGATTCAGTTATGGTTCTGATATGCCTCTGATCGTTCTGATTGATATACTTCCTGATGACGATGATGTGCCTCTGATAATGGTGCTGATATGATTCCGATGCCTCTGATATGATATGGGTCCTGGTTTGATGATAAAGGTCCTGGGTTCACTGATAAAGGTCCTGGGTTAATTGATAAAGGTCCTGGGTTGATTGATTGTTGATATGTTGATAGGTTTGATATGATGACAGATTTGATATGAAACTGATATGCAATTGATTTGCCTCCTGATATGATAACGATAAGATATGATACTGATATGATATGATATGATACTGATATGATATGCCCCACTGATAAATGTTTTTGATGTGATGCCCATTTGATACTCTGATGCCCCCTCAGAAATAAAACATATTAATTCCTTGATTTGAAAGATTTTTTTGAGTAGTTGGAATATGTTTTGATTTTTGAAAAAAAAATTGATGATATGCCATGACTCACAAATTTGCATCCAAGATAGATAGGTCTATTGTAGTTAAGAAAAACAAGTGATTATAACAGGATAATGGTACCAATGAATGTGATTTGTCAATCTGATAGGATAGTAAAACTGATAGGTATAAATCAATCAGTGTGAAAACTGATATGATTTGATACTGCTGCTTCGTTCTCAGGACATAGAGACACGAACGATGGTACTGGGTGTGATTGCTTGATACTTTGATAGGATTGATTGATGTAAGATGACTCACTGATATAGAATACTGATATGATTTCCTTGATTTGCCAAACAGGCACATTTCTGTAAATGATATATAGATGGACCTTAGCTTCTTGGCTATTTGAATTTAAGTCATGAGTTTGACCCAGCTAGAGTATAGGTTATTGAGATGATTGATTATGGAGCTCTTTCAATTTTTTGATATTGTATCATGATATTTCAGTTATTGATCAGGACTTGGATGTATCACTTTGATGACATTGTATCTTTGATTAGACAAAGTTCATGGATCTTTGATATTATGGACACTTATTTGATTTATGGACTTTCTTTGATTCTTGATTGAATGACCCATTTGATGATTGATCAAGATTTCAATTGAATGACCCCCCTTTTCCCTTGGAAAAATACTACAAACAAAGGCACATGCAATTAATCTAACATGATAATGCAATTAACCTTCCATGATAATGCAATGTAATGCAGCTAAGTGTCACTAGCTTTTAGCAAATAAATGCCTTGAGGATATATTTTCATCATTGAGCACTTGGGACCGGAAAGCAAGTACAATCACCACTGCCCACTGACATGATGATATGAATACCACTTTTTATCACATTTGGTAACCTCCTTTTTGAACTAGTACAACCCACACTAGTCGAATAAACCAACTATGAGAGTATGAATACCAGTTTCAACGAATTCAATGTTGCATAAACAAGCAAAGGTCAACCTTCCACCCTATATGAAAGTCCTCGATGGTTCTTTGATGACCATGTCGTTAGATGAATTCACATAAGTTGTTGGATATCCCTCAAGACAGTCACTCAAAGACAAGAAAAATATCATGTCTCCATCATTGCCAATCTAGTCGAAACATCATCGATTAGCTAAAAAGATGTGATAAAATCAATGTAAGTAAAGATCATCAAAAGAAAGCTTCAAGTGTTTTGCATTGTTTCATGATTTTCAAAAAGTATTTCCAAGTATTCTGATCTTTTAAAAGTGTTTTGTCAATTTTTAATCCTGAATAATAAAGTCAATGAAGGCTCATGGATCAAGTTGTGGTAATTGAATTCTTGGTTAGTGAACAATGATATCCATCAAAGGTTCATGAAAATCTTCTTCTCTCTTCTGAAGCTCTTATAATTCCCTCTCTGATGTGATTGAATGTTGTACTATTGAATCCTTTTGAAGTTAATGCCTTGCTTCATGTGAATTCATGCTTGTTTTCTGAAATCCGCTGATTAAGATCAAATGCCCCAGTTGGATAGAAAAAATGTTGGACTTGGACAAACTTCCAAAATATTACCGAAGCTCGGTTTATGCAAGATGCATCTAGAAACACTTTATGTTGTCCTTTTTACCCACTCTCAAACAAGATCACATTGGTTTGCCCCCAATGTCTAGCAAGATATAGGACATGAAAGATGGATTTGCAAGCTGATGGATTAGAGATGGAAAGGCTATGATGGAAGAAGTATGCGAATGTGACCCATAGGACTATCTCCTCAAGAGTACCCAAGCTAAGGAAAAAATGATATAGCAATGTGAAGCATGCTTTTGGATAAGCCATGAAAGTCAATTATGCAGGGCTAGATAGCCTATAGGATAACGATCTGCTGCCATGGAAAGGAGTGATCCAAAAGAGTGGACATGTCAAGAAGTTTTTGATAACAATTTTTTTTTTAAAAGTTCATCTTGATCAAGACCAAGGGTCAATTTGGGTAAGATGTGGATAAGATAACATAATCAAGATAAAGGAGTGATGGAGGCTATGAAGGGATGTTTTGGGATTATGAAAAAGCTATCAAGGAATGATGAAGGTGAATTTGGGATAAGCAAGATCATGATAGGGTAACATGGACGCAGCAAGTACATAAGTTGATGGAAAGGATAACGGATGTTAAGATACTCAATGCTCATGGATGTGTTCAACCTTGTCAAGATGAAGGTGATAGATGGAAATATGGATGAAAGTGAGGTAAATGATAGGAAGATGGAAGATGGCATGGATGAAACTTTGCCCCCAAGTGTAGAGTGCAAGAAGGAAGAATTACGCATGATGCCTGTTTGCCAGGTTTTCATCATGGTACTTGTCTAAGGCACCACAAGAAGTGGTTTTCACCCTAGATTTATTTCTTTTTATTTTTGCTACCAAGGTGCCTATTGCTAGGTTTTCACCAAGGCACTTTTTCTCTTTTTTCATTTTTTTCTTTTTTTCTTTATTTTTTTCTTTTTTTGTATTTTTCAATATTTTCCCAACATTAGAATCTTTGGACAATGCTCCTCTGAAAGATATGCTATAATAAACCATGGGTATGACTAGGAAGCTCAAAGATATTGATAAGAGGGATGGAAGTACGGAAAGTATGCATTGGAAAATGAATGTGAGGATAAGAAGAAGGTATGTTGAAGATGGGAATGTTGGCAAGATCAACTTTGACACACACTTTGAAGAGTGGTGGAATGATGGAGGAACAATAGATGACTGAGATAAGGATCTTTTTGAGGTAGTGGATTTTGGGATGTAATAAGATGAAGGATGTTTGGAAGGAGATGGAATGAAAGCCTTTGGAAGCTTGAATGTCAATTTTGATTCTTCTTTTGTATGCAAGTCTTTCAACAATGACTTGGGAATCCACATATTCTTTGATTTTTCTTCCTTTTGGAATGCTTTTGAATGCATTTCTTCAATGAGGGATTTAGGAACCCACATTTTATTTTTTTCTTTTTGCTTGGTGGACCTTTGCGGCCTTTTGGATATTTCATTTTTCTTTTCATTCACATGTCGATTAGATGGGACATTGTGATTTTTATGCACATATGGATTCTTGGATTTATTATTTTTATGTTGCACATCAACATTGCTTCCAAAAGACTTAGGAATTGTGGATGAATAGGAATAATATGGATGGTTCATATGGATTGGTGTTTGGACATTCTTCAAGTATGTGTGTCTTTGTTGATCTTGATACATGGTAGGGTAAGTGAATGGATAGCTAGGGATGATAGGAATAGATGATGGGGGAATATATGGACCTAGTATGGATGGAAGGGATGAAGACTTTTGTTTTGGGACATAGGCACCCAAAATGGATTTAGAGGATAGTGGAGGTATGTGGTTGTATTTGAATGGAGGGATATAAGGTGTTAAAGGGATATCAATATCTTTGGAAGGAGCTCCATCGTCAACGTTCTTATCTTTAAGATTTATCTTTATACTAATAGGCTCATGAGTAGCTTTGATAGGAACACATTTGATAGGATCAACTACAGCTTGAAGGGATTCATTATCATGCAAGGGATTTGGAAGAATGATGTTTTCTTGAGGTGAACATGGAGGAATATGACAAGGAAATGATGGGATGCTTTGATCTTGACAAGGATCTTTGAATTGTGTAGCGAAGGTATTTTGTTCTTGATTTTCAATATGCTCATTGGAAGTTATGGAAGGGGTATCTTGATCTTGCTTGGGAAGTGGAGAAGATATGGAACTTGGAAGGGTACTTTGTTCTTGGAATGGAAGGATATCATCTTGAAAGACATGAAAGGATGCAAGGGGATCATCACAAGGTTCAAGGGATATGGGACCTTCATCAAATATGGGAGGGGTTTGTATATAATCTTGATCTTGATCTTTATCACTGTTTGTCTCTTTTCTGTTTAGATTATCCTCTTGACATGAAGCCACTTCTAAGGACAAGGTAGTTGCTTGGATATGTATGGGGGATGTTTGGAAGAATGGTGTAGGATCCTCTTGAATAGGTATAATAGGCATTGAGGCACATGAAGCTTTGGGTTCTAAGATCTTTGAAGCATGGAAACAATCTGCAACAAGATGTGAGTTAGCTTGGGTTTCTTTTAGAGGTAGCCCTTGAGGGTAGACATAGTCAATGGGAAAAGTGTCATCATTAGGCTCATTCTTTGATGGAGGAATTTTGG
Organism: Chamaecyparis obtusa; assembly: GCA_027943335.1. Taxonomy (NCBI): domain Eukaryota; kingdom Viridiplantae; phylum Streptophyta; class Pinopsida; order Cupressales; family Cupressaceae; genus Chamaecyparis; species Chamaecyparis obtusa. Next base: position 170,079 of record BSBK01005072.1, read on the forward strand.
ATAATTGTGGAGCTTTGGGAGATGAAGAAAAGATGAAAGGAATGCTAGTTATGGGAGAGTCTTTGCTAGATAGAGGTTCGGGAGATGGATGAAGGATGAAAGGTGTACAAGTCATCCAAGGAGAAACCTTGTTAGGAGATGGACAAAGGATGAATGGATTACTCTTGCTATATGGAGGTTTTTGAATTAGATCTTGCTTGAGAATGGTATTTTTCACTCCATATTCTTTATTATCTTGATCACAAATAGGTTGATTATGAAATTTCCTTTGATCTGAGATAAGTTTATCACTCTTAAATGCTTCCTTTTGTGAGGAGGATGAAGATATGGATGACCCATCATCATAGAGGAAAGGACAAATTGATCTTAATGATGGCTCTTTAGATAAAGTATCTTTTTGCTTTTCCTCATCCTTTCTTAAAGTTGATGTGTCAAAATTACGAGGAAGCTTAGCTCCTGCTTGAACTAACTCCATGAAATATGCTTCTTTATCCTTCTCCAAGACTAATTTCATTATTTCCATAAACCTGGGATCTTGAATTGCTTCTAAAACTTCTTCTTCAGACACCTCATCATTTTGATTCCAATGGACATTCTGATATGAGGACAATGAAGATATGGATGGCCTATCATTATAAAGAAAAGGACACATTGATCTTAATGATCGCCTTTTAGATAAAGTATCTTTTTGCTTTTCCTCATCCTTTCTTAAAGTTGACATGTCATAATTGTGTGGAAGCTTAGCTCCTGATTGAGCTAAATAAAGGGAATATGCTTCATTACACCTTTTCAAAGTTAATTCCATTGCTTTGATCAATTCGGTATTTTTGGATGCTTCTAAAATTTGATCGTAAGACATTCCCTCAAATAGGTTCATCATTATGGATCAATCCTTCCTTCTTTAATTTCAATCTGATTGGGTTGGTTTGGAATGTGTCACAAGTTTTGATCAATTTATAAGATTTAAAAATTTAATTGTATTTTGATCAAGTACTTTGGAACTGCTTGTTTGAAAAGTTGAAAACAATCACAACACACACATCAATAGTTCACCATATCCCTAGATCATTCTAATGTGTATATTCTTGAATGTTTCCATGGGTTTGATCACAAGAAAGACTTCCAAGCAAGCTACCTAGCACAAATTTGGCTTTTAAACATGGCTCTAATAGGTAGTTTTGCTATTTTTACCGTTTTGTAGTAAGTTTTCCATTCAAAATAGATCTTAGCTTTTCATCCCCCAACTATGTTAAGGGGCTTCCCACACGCACAAAAGCACGATTTTGCGCAATCCGTTAGGACTACTAGAGGAAGTTCGAAAGAGCTAAAATCCTTTTGTCGCGTACCCCATTAAGGATACCCGCGTTTCATTTTATAGTGGGTCAGATTCTCGCGGCAAAAGCAAGTGTATCCCACTTTGGGCTGTCCCTCTCACTGGCCCTTCTAAGGCAATCTCAGGAGGCGAGCCCACTAAGTTTTAAACATGTTCATTTGAAAGCATGAAAAGTGGATTTGGTAGAGCAAGTTTGGGAATTTGATTCACTCAAAGAGTGAAGAGCATATCCCTATTGCTTTTCCCTTATCCCAAACACTCACAATCAATTTGGTTCTTTTTCAACCCCGTGACAAAGGGGTTCTTAGAATTGAAGTGTTTATTTTTTTCTTTTATGATTAAACTATGTTTTGAACTTTGAAAATGCCACAATTTAAGGGAAGTTTGCAAGCTTGATGAGAGAAATACCTCAAACGATGCTAGCAAAGGCTAGGCGCATTTTTAAGGAGTAGATTTTTGTTTTTTCTCCAAATCCTTCTCTTACCTTAGCAAAATGTTCCCTCCACCAACAAGTTAGTCAACACAAATTCATACAAAGTGAGGGGAAACCAAAATCAAAAAGCTTAAAATGATCAAATTGATTATGCTCTTGATTTTTTTTGAACTCAAATATTTGCAAATTAAATCCAAAAGGTGCAAGGTATACTCTAATAGGACGTCCTTTTTTGTTTCTTTTTTGCATGCAAAAAAGAAAAAAAATAATTTTGAGCACTTTTCTGTGACAGAGCATGTACCTGAGATAGAAAAATAGACAGTGAAGTTAGCATACAGTCCTTATTTTGACAAAATAGAGAAAATACAGTCAGGTGACATTATCCAGACTACAGGCGAGATTAAATTTAACAAAGACGTGACTACTTTAACCGCGAGCGTCACCAAAAGGGGCTCAAGCGAGATTAAAATAGTCAAGTGCGATATTAAATTTTGCAAACACGTGAAATCTTTAATATAGGCGACAACCGCAATTACTCTGATACAATATAAATGCTAAACCAGGTGACATTTCTTTTTCTAAAGGCGACATCTAATTTAATAACGACGTAATTATGTTAACCGCGAGCGTCACCAAAAGGGGCTCAAGCGAGATTAAAGTAATTAAGTGCGATATCAAATTAAATGGACACGTGAATTCTTTATTGCAAGCGACAAATTAATTCATAGAAGCGACATTTAATTAATTGAGAGCGACATTTAAAATACTCCAAGCGACAAATTAAATGCGAAATGCAATAAACTCCCTTTACACCAGGCGTAAACTTATTCCTCAGCCGCGGCTATTAATTCTTTGTAGGCGACATCTAAATAGCCAAAGGCATCAGATGCTTGTGCGCAAGGCGAGAATTTAATGTTCGCAGGCGTAATTTCTTTGTCGAGAAGCGTGATTCTGCAGTCTAGGAAGCGTGAGTGTTCAGACTCCAGGCGACATTTTAATTACCACGAGCGACATCTCTTTGCTGTAGGCGTGATTTCTTTACCAGCAGGCGTGATTTCTTTCCTGTAACCTACAAACAGTGAGCAAAATCATGCAATTCTAGCCTAAATTTTGCAAATAACGTAGAAATTATGATAAATTTGAGGCCTAGAGCCCCACGGTGGGCGCCATTTGTGTGTGAGTGATTTACACCTTCATGAAATTACAAGATTTAACTAAGAACAACAAGAATTAGAGCAAAATAATCTAACAAATGCACAATTAATCTATCAACATCTTATGGATCTCTAAAATAAAGTGGTAAATGAGGCTCTCAGCTATGATCCTCACTAGTGACACTCTAAAGATGAGAATTAAGCTATATGATATGCAAATTTAGATCTATTCTATCAAATTCTAGCTCTATTTGATGAACAATCTACTATGATCAATGCAATTTAAGCTAATTAGCAATGACAAATGATAAGTGAGTGATATGGATGCAAATTGACAGAGCTTTGCTGCAATTCAAAGATATGGAGTGGATGAATAATGCCTCAAAATGCCTTCTATTTATAAGATTTTCCCAAGGGTAGGGGGTAGAGTGAGATAACCATGGTTATGCTTGGGTAAGGTCAATTGGCTTTGCTTTGTCCCTAAATTGGGGGACAAACATTTAAATGGTTTCAAAAGGCTGGACCATTTCAACAAAAGTGAGTGAATTGTGTCCATTTTGTCTCCTTTTTCCTTTGTTGAGAGATTTCATGATTTATTAATTAATTAAAGTAATTAAATTTAGCCATGAAGGGTAAGAGGTTCATTTTGATTTTTCATTTCAACAACTATGTCATTAATTGAATTTAATCAATTTCTTAGTGTTTTTCTCCTTTTCAAGCTTTATTTAATCATTTAATCATTTAATTGAATTTTCCTTTGATTCGAATTGCCTTTGTTCCATTTATCAATTTTTAGTGCTATTTTGATGATTTAATTGCACCTTTTGATTGAATTAAGCCTTTGCCAATTTTCCATGTCTACAGGTACTAGTTTTTCATCCTTTTTTTGGTATTCTTCGTTAACTTGCTTGACTATTAACGATGAATCCCCATAAATGTGTAGCTCTATAATTCTCCACTCTATTGCCATTTTTAGTCCATTTGTCAAGGCCTCATACTCAGTAATGTTATTTGTACATGGGAATAGTGGTTTGTAGGACTTAGGAATTGTGTACCCATGAGGAGAAAAAAATAACACTCTTGCTCCTGAACCATTTTTCATCAAAGAGCCATCAAAGAACATCTTCCATGTTCTTGTAGTCATGTACATTATGTGCTCATTTGGAAATTCAACTCGAATTGGTGTTTTATCTCGAATTGGAAAATCAGCCAATTTGTCTGCAATGGCTTGTCCTTTTATAGCCTTACGCTCAACATACTCTATGTCAAATTCTGATAAGATCATCATCCACTTAGCAAGTCTACCTGTGAGAGTAGTCTTACCAAGAAAATATTTGAGAGGATCAATCTTTGCAATGAGGTGTATTGTATGCGCAATCATGTAATGTCACAACTTTTGGGAAGCAAACACCACTGCAAGGCAATATTTTTCAATACTAGTGTAATTAACCTCATATGACACAAGAGTACGACTGATGTAATATATATCCCTTTATTTTCTAGTGTCATCGAGTTGAGCCAATAATGCCCCCAGGGAAGATTATGTTTATGACACATACAATATGAGTGGTTTTCCTGGGATAGGAGGTATTAAGATTGGAGGATTGGCCAAGTACTGCTTGATTTGGTCCATGCTTTGCTGACAATATTCATTCTAGACACATTTAACCCCTTTATGTAATGTCTTATTGAAGGGTTGAGCTCTATCAGCCAGTTGTGAAATAAACCTCCTTATAGATTGAAGGCATCATTGAAGACTCCTCATTAGGCTAATGTTTTTAGGAGGTGGCATATCCAATATTTCTTGAACTTTCTCTGGGTCCACCTCTATACCTTTGGCTGAAATGATAAATCCTAGGAGTTTTCTAGAGGTGACTACGAATGCACACTTTTTTGGATTTAATCTGAGTTGAAACTACTCCATGTGATCTAGAATGAGTTCCAGATCTCCTAGGTGTGTATCCCTCTTTTTAGATTTTTCCAAGGTGTCATCCACATAATCTTCCATATTATTGTGAATCATGTCATGGAAGATGGTTTTCATAGCTCTTTGATATGTAGCTCTTGCATTCTTTAATCCAAATGGCATGAAGTTCCAGCAATAAGTTCCCCATGCGCAAGTGAATGCAGTCTTTTCCTAGTCTTCAGGAGCTATCTTGATTTGATTATACCTAGAAAAACCATCCATTAATGAATAGATATCATAACCCATGGTCATGTCCACTATCATATCTATGTTTGGGAGTGGAAAATCATCCTTTAGGAATGCTTTATTAAGATCTCTAAAATCTGTGCAGATGCGAATGGACTTGTCATGTTTTGAAACTGGTACAATATTGGATATCCATTCGGCATAATCAATGGCTCTTATAAATCCTGCACTAAGGAGTTTTTCTAATTTAGCTTTGACAAGAAGAGCTATGTGAGGATGTATTTTCCTCAATTTCTATTTCATTGGTTTTATACCTAGAGCTATGGACAAGTGATGCATAATGAGATTAGTGTCCAATCCTGGCATGTCTAAGTAGGTCCAAGCAAAATTAATTTTCTTGCTTTGTAGGAACTTGGTTTATGCTTCTTTTTCTTGTATTGATAGAGACTGAGCTAAATTTACTATTTGTGGAGTCTTTTCTATACCCAAATTGACTGGCTATGTAGGTTCAACAAGCACTGAAGATCTATCCTGATAGTAACTTGGGAGATGATCAAGCACCTCATCCTTAGGTGCCTCAGAGAGGTTTTCACCCTCGGATACATACTTTATTTTTACTTTTTTTGGTTTTGACACTGCCACACAGTGGTTTTTTCCATCAAAACTCTTATTTTTTTTCTTTTCTTTTCATTTTGTGACTAAGGTACTTAATATCTAGTTTCATCATGCTTGCAGTTGGTTCATTGGTGGAAGAGACTATGGGCTCAATGGCATTTAGGTAACATGCTATCTCATAGTCATTTTGGAAAGTTAGGAGATGAGGCTCTTGATAGCACTGAGACCAATCAATTAGGTGAGGATTGCCAAGGGGTAGGTCAATTACTAGTTCAATATTGTGTATGCGAATGGAATCATCTGTGGTGATTGTAGAGTTGGGATCTGTCAAGTATCCCTCTACGGTGCCCAAATCAGGATTTATCCTATCAAGCAAAGCATCATCCACTAAAGTGACTTGTGGATTCGAATCCACTAATCCTACACTAGACTCATTAGCTACCTCAGGTTGGGCACTATAAGCATGAAAAACATCAATGTCCATGTCAATTGTAGAAGAATCAGAGAGTGATTCCCACTCATATTCATGTGAGTCTATATCTGAATCCCGAATAGGATTTTTACACCAGGCATGTTTGCATCATCTAGATGTAGAAGCTATAATGTCACCAAGGGTAACACCTTCTTGAATGCCATTTGTGTATTGATTTTCTTGATTAGGATCCTCAACATGATCTTCAACAACAGACTCTTATTGTTCTAAGTTTGAAACTGTTGGATTGCCAACTGGAGTATCTGAATCTCCCCAAAGGAGATTGGTGGAAGGGACCCAATCTTTACACCTATCTTGTTGATTTTAAAAATTGGGTATGTAGCTTGATTCATCATCACTATCTATTGTAGCAAGTATAGGAGTAGTTTTCTTGTTCTGACTTTCAAAACCTAGGCCAATCATTGTGTTAGATCTACGGCCAAAAAGAGCATGATCGAGTGGTTCAGCTCTGGCATCTAATTTGTGACTAACAGGACCATGACCTGGATAGCCCATACTTTTGACAAGAGTGTACCCTCTTCCATATGTCTTAGGGGAGGGAGAGAAGTTCTCATTATGCAAGTATTTGTCTTCTCTATAAATCTAGTCCTTGACAACTACTTCTTTTTCATCCTGGATGGGCACTGAGGACTCTACAAATGTATCAAACAAAGTCATGGCTAAAGATGAAGGACGCATCTCTTGTGAAGGTTTTCCATAGGACCTAGGTGAGATTGACATTTTTGTAAAGGATTCAATTTGATATCCCCCCATACCAAGGTCTATGGACTTGAACTTATTTTGGCATTGTGCTAAAGTTGCATCAAAATCCTCTGCTTCTCTATTGAGAGGAACATGAGTCCCTGCTGAAATTGCATTAACAGATAATGTGTTATCCCTAGGTATACAGACTTCTACTCCATTATAGGGAACTTAACATATTGGTGGTAGGTGGACAACACTGCTTGCATGTCATGACTCCATGGTTTACCAAGTAGGATATTATATGCTAGAGGACCAACATCAACAATTTGGAACAAAAAGTCCTTTTCCATAGGGCCAATCTTGACAGGAAGGATGACCAAGCCTTTAGAACTCCTCTCAGCCTCATCATAGGCTTTAATGGTAATTTTCTTTCGGGTATCAATAACTTTCTCAGAATAACCTAGTATCTTCAATAGACTCAAGGAACAAATGTTGAACCCAACACCTCCATCAATCAACACACGCCTGACATGGGTCTTGTGAATCATGACTTCAATATGAAGGGAAAGATTATGTGGATGGCTCAAAGCTTTTTCATCTTCTTCTGAGAATGTGAGGTAATGAGGGCTGGAAAGGTGGTTAACCATGTTCTAGAATTGGTCAACATCTATGTTGTTAGGAACATTGGCTGCACACAAAGCATCCTCAAGGATACGCTTAAGTCTTGGAGACAATTCCAAGAGTTCAAAAATTGAGATTTGAGTTGGCATTCTTTGTAACTGGTCAACAAGATTATAGCTCATTTCAGGGTTGACTGCTTATTTTGTGGTGACATTTTTAGATGCCACTTGCTTGGGTTTTCTAGACTGGTTGGAACTAGGACCTCTAATAACCATAGGACCTTGACTTTGGCTTCTGGTGATAGCATTGAGAACTTGGGATGACCTTTGAGAGTGAGGACCCCTAAGCACCACCATAGGTTCTTCATCAAATATAGGAGGAGAGACCACATCATAACCATAAGGATCTTTCTCTCTCATCATGTTGACACTTCCCTCGACAACCTCAAGCATATTGACCACATTTTCTGCACCTGTGTAGGTATATTTGATTTCGGCCTTGCCATTCTTGGTTTTAGAGGTTTCCCCTTTTTCATATTTGGGAAAAGGATCCTTAACTGCTTTATGGTCTGCATTGGTATTTAACCCATCAATCTAAAGTTTTCCACTCTCAATAAGGTCCTGAATAAGGTTCTTAAGATTCCAGCAATGCTCAATGTCATGGCTAATGCCATTGTGGAATTTGCAGAAAGCTTTTTCATTCCACCAATGTGTCTTAATGTCAGGTATGCAAAAATTTGCTGGATCTTGTGGTTGTGCAAGGTTATTGGCAATAAGCATCTTGAAAACATCCTCATAGGAGTCACCCAGTTTAGAAAATTGTTGCCTCTCCTTCTTAGGCTTTTCTTGATACTTTTGTTTATGCTCTTGTTGGTTGGAGGATGTGTTGAGCTTCATATCTTGGACTGCACTAGACAAATGGAGGACTCCTTGATCCTTGGGTTGGGAAGAGCCCACAACTCTGTCATTGACTACTTGCTTATTCTTGTTCTAGTGCAAATGTTTACCTTTGTCCTTATTAGCATTGTTAGGATTTTGACCACATTGTTGTTATTTCTATGTTTGGTCAAAATGCCTTTCTCTTTTAAGACATCCTCAATTTGACATGCGGTCTCAACCATAGTATTGAAGGAATCAAAGACCATCTTTTGGACCTCATAACACATTTCAGGCACCAAATTAATAACAATGATGTCTATCCTTTCATGTTCAGGGATAGTCCTAGAATAGAGGGAGCACAATCGTCTCCACCTTTCTAAGAAGGTAACAAAGGATTCCAGTTGGTTCTATTTCAAATTGCACAAGTCCAACATAGTGACTAATCTTGACAAGTTGTATGCAAAATGTTGAACAAATTTGTTAACAAGTTCCTTGAAATTTTTGACAGGAGGGGTTATGTTGGTAAACCACTCCATGGCTTGGCCCTTGAGGCTCATTGGAAATAGTCTCATGAGATAGGATTCATCTTGGTGAAACTCAAAACTCATGATGTAGAACTGATGCACATGATCATGTGGGTGACCATTGCCATCATACTTGTCATACTGGGGGATTTCAACTTTTCTAGGGAAGTCCTTCATACTCACACTTTTGTCGAAAGGATTGGGACAAATAGAATCAAATGAAAAGGAACTTTTAGGTGCCAACGCCTTTTCCATCATACGCTTGAGTTTCTTGATCTCCTCTTCTTGAGAGGGTCCTTGTTTCTTGATTCTTCTATCCACATCAAAGTTGTAAGGGACCTTGCCACTCTTTTTAATCAATCTCTCTAGGAGCCTATCCTTGTTTTGATCAAGATATTTCTCCACATATTGTTGGAATAGTGGCTCTTGTTGCATTCTCATAAAATCTTGATCATCAAAACTTGCACTAATTCCTCCATGTTGAGAGCCATGATGAGCTCATTGGGAGGGTTGTCTTGAGTTCCTAGGAGGTGTTCATCTCATATGTTTTGAAATCCCCCTTCCTCTAAGACTAGGAGATCTTGAAGGGGTCCTTGACTGCCTCCTACTTCTTGGGGTTCTTGAGGGAGTAGAGGGTGGAGAGTTGTTTCCACTGTTGGTACCCCTATTATTGAATTGGTCATTGAATTGTTGGGCTCAAAGCCTATCTTGTTCCTCTTGGAATGCTTTTCTTCTCAACTCTAACAAGGCTTGTTTCTCAGCCTCTAAGTGTCTAAACCTTTCTTCTTTAGTGGCTTGTTCATCCAAAAAGGCTTTCTTTTCATGCTCAATCCTTTTAAGCCTTTCATTTGCATATCTTGAGGTTGTTTTGAGTGGTGAGTTGGACCTTGAGTGTTTGAACAAGTTGTTAGTGAATACTGCATTCACATGAGCATCACCAGATTCATTGTTTTGGTCTTCATGTTGTGACTGTGCATCTTGGTGAGCTTTCCTAGAATGTCTTTCAGCTCTTTGATGGGCGTCTAAATATCTTGAGTTAGTAGGGGGTGATTCAGGTTGATTGTCATCACCAAATAGCATGTTATCCCTATGTCTTTGGAAAATGTCATCAAGAGTTTCATCCATCACTTCTCTCTTCTTTCTAGTCATGGTGTAGCTCATGTCCATATTTGATAGAGAAAGTGGTAAAGAGGTACTCAACTCACTATGATTTCTCTTTGGGTCAAACCAAGCTTTAGACTCACTCCTAGGTGATTGATCAAAGACGGATTTCTTTCCCTTTCTCTTTTGATGAGTTTGGACTAAGGGTAACTATTCAAAGACAACTTGAGGTCATTTTCCTTGACTAACTTGGTACCTTGTCATAACCAACATGAAAGAAAAAGACCCTTGGTGATAAGATGACCTTACAAAATGTCAATACCAAACTAGGATAGTAAAAGTGTTTAATTGTCCAAAAGGAGATGGTGAGATAGAAAGTTGCAAAAGGTGTAAGCCAATACTACCATAGAGGTGTATAACAAAAGGATAAGTATCCTAACACATATGGACTAGGAGGATGGATTTAACCAAATGTATAATTGAAATTGAAATTGAATTTTTATGGAAGTGAATTTGGACAAAAGAGTACTGAAACTCTCCAAGTGTGTTACCAAAGAATCTAAAGGTGTACTTTTTCAACAAGGATAATTCCTAACTTATCGACACCAAGAAAGACTACTTTGTAAAATCAGAGAACACTAATTCAAGGGGTCTAAAAATAGGAACCCAAGGTACAAACAGGTTTCTAGCAGTAGAGTAAGTCACCTACTAAAATCTAGCCAACTAAGGAAAGACTGAAAATTGCATAAACTAGACAAACAACAGAAAGACTCTATGCGATAGTTTCCAGGCTAATAGTACGATAGTTTATGACCAAGTGATATTTCATAGGAAGTAGTACAATAGTTTCTAGGCAGCCTATGCAACACTTTCTAGGCAAGCAGTGTGATAGTTTTGCAGGGATGAACTATCACATGATAAATCTCAGAATAGTGTGCGATAAAGTTTCAGGATTGGACAATTCTTGACTAGTGAGTGTTAAAAATCTCAGTTTTAATGGTAGTTTGGTCAAAATTTCAGTTTGAAGGTTGGATTTTTCAATTTCAAGCACAGTACTACCAGTAATTAGACAAGTTTACAAATAGTAGGGGATCAAACATGTCATAAAACACTTGCACCAGGGTAAAAACAACCTTGCCAAGACAAGCAATTGTGATATCAAAGAAATAAAATCCTAGGAATGCTACCATGATGTTTGATGTTTGATAATGTTTACATGGGTAGATCACAGTGAGAACACTTCAAGCACTTACTAGCCTAAAAAGACAATGGCTCAATACTTAATAACTTGGCCCATAGTTGATGCTCCATTTCCTCACACAAAGTGGTTGCCCACAATAGATATTGGCTTTGTCGTGGAAGTGTCAATGACACAACCAAAGGAACATAGATGGTGAGTAATCTTGGGGTGATCTAGGTTAGTCCACTAGGATCAATCCTTGCACCAAGAAGCTAAGAAAAAAAATAGGGTGACTTCTATCTATGGTTCTTAGTAAGGGCTTCCATTCGTAATACCCCTCTTGCTCCCCAAAGGGACTCCTTACCTTGCGGCAAGTAACAGACCTCACGGCCACAAGAGTACGTTAAGCATTCTTGCTCAACATTTTCCTCATGGTCACAATCCCACAAGTACTACATCTACTAAGGTTTTGTGTCCTTGATAGCCTTGAGTTTATAGTGGGTCAGAATAGCTGACAGAAGGCTTGTCCCCAATTGGGTCATTCCTCTTGATTTCTCAAGAGCAGGCCCACTAAAGGATTCTAAAAACTTACACAAAGAGTGGAACAACCTTTGAGTTTCAGATTTTCTATTTCACCTCAAGAGTGAAGAGCATATTCTCCTAGCTCAAAAATTTCTCCCAAACACACCAAGCAAAGGCTCAATTACCCTCTTGCTTTCAAAATCCAAAGATGGGTCAAGATTTCTATTTCACCACAAGGGTGAAGAGCATACTCTCCTACCACCCAAAGATTCCTACAACAAGATATTAAGTGCCTATGAAATGAAACAACTAGTATATGCCGCACTAAAAAAGAAAGCAATTAAACAAGCACTTGATTGGTTTTTATGCTTTGGGCAGCCCTGCAAAAACCATTAGTAGCCCTTGTGCATTTGGAGCTTTGACATGCGTTATTTTAAGAAAATAATTTCAAGTAATGAGAGCACCTACAAGCACAACTTGTTAGCCCTACAAGGGTTAGCACATCAAAACAAAATGAAATCTGCAAATAAACCCTTGTTCTACCATAGAAAATCAGAAATCCAAATCAAATAGATCAAATCTTGCAAAGAAATGACAAAAATTGCTCACTACTAGGCCTGTGCAATATTTCTATTAGAGAAAGGATCATATGATATTTCACTCTGTACTAGTGCGATACTTTATCTCCATGTGATAATTCCTGATACCTGCATGCAACAAAGAACAAAACAACAATGCGATAGAGTCTGCCAAGGCACATGATACTTTAACTGGTAAAGTATCATACTGGTATATAAGAAACTATCGCACGACACTAGAAAACTATCACATGATAATTCTGTCAGAAAAAATAGAGAGCCAAAACAACAAGCAAATATTGATGAAAAATTGATGGAAATGCATAAAAAGAAGGACAAAACAAGAGTGTTCTACCGCACGGTGGGTGCAAAAAATGTACACACTAAATAGTGCACTTCTCTAAGTCATTACTTCCAAGGGAATCCATGAATGGGACACCTTAAGAAAGTGACCTAGAGCTCCCTAGGCATGGAATCACAAGGATGTTGATGGTGCTCTCAGCTAGAGCTATTGAAGCATGCAACCTTGCTAGTAAACCACACAATGGGAGATTCAATGAGACAAGGGTAAGAATGCCAATATCTTAAAGAATCAACAATGGAAATGCAATGCAACTATGCTAAGAATGAAGATGCAAGCTAAGCTATGGAAATAAAAGTATTACAAACCCTTACTAATTAAGCTATCTGAGCTAAACTAGAGCATAAAGGAAACTAAGCTAGAAAGCATAAATATGAAGCTATGATGCAAGAATGAAACTAGAACGTTAAAGATGATCTCCAAAAGCTCCAAAGTCTTCAAGAAATCCTGTAGCATAAGATTAGTATTCAAAGTTGGGATCTAAAAATGAGAAAAGAGCTCTCCTTTTAAAGGAATTGAAAAGGAATGGACCATGGAGATTAAGAGGCAAAAGATTTAATCAAGGGTGGAGCTTGAAAGAGGAGTAATCCATGTGCACAAATATCCTCCAATGAGAAAATAAGAGTTGACTTTTGTGTCCATATGAGACAGAAAGGCCTTTTCTTCTTTTTTATAAAACAAGAATAATGCTTTATTTGTGCAACTTAGGATAAGAAGAAAGGTGGGAGCTTTTTATTTAATAAAAGGGGAGGAAATTCCTTTTAAATAAATAAAGACTTAGGATAAAATGGTTAGCCCATAGAAAATAATAGAATAAATGATAGAACTAGGATTTGATCAAGGAAATTGATATTATTTGAAAAATGTGGATTTTTGAAAATATTGATTCAGGAATTTGATAAATTGCTAAATGGGGGCCCAAAGTCTAGGAGACCATTTTAGGGTGCATACAGTAGAAACTTGAAATGTATGAGATTTGACCGAGTGGAGAATTTATATCAAATGAGTTTAATCTTTTCTGTAATGATAGAGGAATCAAAAGATAGATGTCTGCATCAAGAACACCTCCAGAGAATGACATAACAGAGAGAAGAAATAGGTCAATTATGGATTGTGCAAGAACACTAATGATTGACAAGAATGTTGCACAAAAATAATAGAGAGAAGTTGTAAGTACAACTGTTTATACCTTAAATTGAGTACAAATAAAGAAATAGAAGAATGAATTGGAAGAAATCTAAGAACCTAAAGATTATAGATCTTTTGTGTACATGGAAGGATATGAAACTGACACACTTAAACCAGATGTAGAGTCACGGGTAAGCAATATCGAACAGTAGGAGGATGCTATCAAGCATTAGGAGGATGTTGTCAAGCATTAGGAGGATGTTGTCAAGCAATCAGAAGCTGAAACTGATAATTTTTATGATGAACCTAAAGATCAAGGAGAAAAGAAATCTGAACCTACATTGGCACAGTATGTAAGAAGACATCATAAGCTTGAGAAAATCATTGGAGATAATTAATATGGAGTCTTGACAAGAAGTAAGTTGAAAGACCCTACATGTTTACTATGTGAGTTTGAGCCTAAAACTGTAAAAGATGCTTTAGAGAATGATGAATGGATACAAGCTATGAATGAAGAAATAGATTAGATAGAAAAGAATGATACTTAGACTCTGGTGCTGAGACCACAAGACGAGAATGTTATTAGAACAAAATGAATATTCAGAAGCAATCTTAATGAACATGGACAAGTCACAAGGAACAAGGCAAGATTGGTATGCAAGGGTTATGCACAAGAAGAATGAATAGACTATGGGGAAACATTTTCCCATGTATCAAGATTAGGAGTGAGAAATCTACTTGCATATGTTGTATACAAAAATTTCAAAGTATATCAGATGGATGTCAAATTTGCATTTTTGAATAGTATATTAGAAGAAGTATACATTGAACAACTGAAAGGATTTGTTGACCCAAGCAAGAAAAATATGGTTTGCAAACTGAACAAGGCATTGTATGGATTGAAACAAGCCCCCAGAGCACGGTATGAGAGGCTACACAATTATTTGATAAAGATTAAATTTTCAAGAGAAAATGACAACAATAATCTGTATATGAAATCTGAATAAGGTAAAGAGATTTTGTTACTGAAACTTTTTGTTGATGATATCATATTTGGTGGACAAGATGCCCTATGCCATAAATTTTCAAATGAGATACAAATTGAGTTTGAAATGTCTATTTTTGGTGAGATAAAATTCTTTGTTGGATTACAAGTTGATTAGATGGAGAAAGGTATGTTTATTACTCAATCAAAATATGTTAAAGAGATATTGAAAACTTTTGGTATGGAGGATTCCAGACCAGTAAGTACTCCTATGGCTATTGGACATAAACTATCTAAAAATGATGATATTGTTGAAGTGAATCAAACCCTGTATAGATCCATGATTGGAAAGCTACAATATGTTGTCCACAGTAGACCAGATATAGCCCTAGCAATTGGGATTGTGGAAATATTTTCTGCCAATCCTAAGGAAAACCATATAATGGCAGTGAAGAGAATATTGAGATATCTGAAAAGGGACAAAAGATTATGGATTGTACTACAAGAAGAAATAGAAATTGGAACTAAGAGTTTACACTGATGCAGATTGGGTAGGAAATGTTGATGGCAGTAAAAGTACAAGTGGTGGAGAATTATTTCTAGGAAAGATATTAGTCTCCTAGACAAGCAAGAAATAGAACTGCATTTCCCAATCTCCAACAAAAGCTGAGTATGTAATAGCTATAGTTAATTGTACAAATTTGGTATGGATAAAGCAATTATTGAAAGGAATGAAAGAGGAAATCACTGAGCCAATTGTTATTTTCTGTGATAACACAAGTGCTATAAACATATCAAAGAATCTAGTGATGCACACAAAGACTAAACATATTGCTATCAAGTATCAATACTTGAGAGAACTAGTAGAAGATACATAAGTGAGAATGGAATATGTGAACACAAAGGAACAAATAGAAAACATATTCACAAAAGCTTTACCTAAGGATGCTCATGAATATCTTAGAGGTAAACTAGGGGAGATTCCCCTAAATGAGGCTACCTAGTCAACTAGGAACACTGCATCAAATATGCTACACAGAATATCTAATAAATTAATGCAGAAAATGTCATAGTTTAGGAGCTTCCTAGAGTTGTGAAGAAGTACAAAAAATATGATAATTGTTGTCATTTTTTTTACACTCTTTTGGAGGCCTAGTTACTAGATGAGCTAATGTACCCTAGTTTGTGCTATTAAGTGATCTTGCTTAATATTTGTGTTCATTTTCATTACAAAGTACATGAAAGGGAAAAGAGATAAACTACATCTAAGACTACTGTAGACTAGGATTTGAGAGTGCACCTAAACCTGTTTTGAAGGCCAAAGACAAACAAATGTCATAGCATATAATCAAATCAAATTTAAAGGTTAACAAACTAAAATCAAAGACACCTCAGTTTAAGCTTAAAACGGATGCGCCCATGCACCGTTTGATATGCTTAGATATAGAGGGATGTGGGTGTGCAAACTCAAGCACTTGGAGCATGCAAAGTAGGATGATTTGAGGATCAAGAAGACCCAAAATGACACAAAATAGGTATGAGGAACCTATTTTGCCTCAAAGGCCTCAAGAACACACAAATATGCAAAGCTAAATGAAAGAACTAAGATTAAAACAAGAAATGAATCTATGTTAATCCATTTAAGCTAATTTAGATGTGATTTAAGCTTGAAAATGATCTAAAAAGATGAACTTATGCTTATGCTAAAATGAAAATGGCATTATAACTTTGCTATTGAGTTTGAGAGTTGAGAGATGATTTGCCTTAGGAAGTGAGGGTATTTATAGGATTTCTAAGGCTTGGGGTAGGAGGAATGAATGGCCAGGATTGAAATCCTTAAGAGAGGCCAAGATTCACTCAAAGGGAAGCACATGGATTGTGCTAGTTCTCAGCCAATCAGGAGGTGACACATGTCACAAGGTGAGTGGATGAAGGGAAGGGCAAAAAGGAGTCAACAAAGGGAGCTCCAAGCTCATAACTCTCCAAATAAATGCTTGTAAGAGGAATGAATGGGCTTTAAGAGGCTTTGAAGACTTTGGGGAAGCAATAAATGCTTTGTGGTTGAGATATTTGGAAGGAAAGACTTTGCCTTGGTTTAGGAAAGTCTTAAGCTTGGTTAGGATTGCACAAAGGTTTAAAGGGTAGGATTAGGATTAGATTAGGACAAGAAAAGGATTAGGATGGGTGAAGAGGGTGGATTTGAGAAGATTCTAGAAGAGTCTAGATTTCTCCTTAGTTTCATGGAATAAAAAGTTATTCATTCCAAAAGCTTAAGTTTTAGGAATATTTATTAAAATATTTTCAATAAATATGGAAATTAAATATTTAACCTTAATTAAATATTTAACCTTGGGATTAGGTTTAGAAAAGATGGGATTAGCCTTTTAATTGAAATTAAGAAGGGATTAGAAGATTTTGGAAGAGGTTAGTGGTCTTAAGAAAATTGGCCAAGTTTGGGATAAAAAATAAATTAATTTATTTTTGAAGTTTTTGGGCAATTTATTAATTAAATAATTAATAAATTAGGGATAATGTCCAAGTGACATTTTTAGGCTAGATTCCTTAATTAAAGATTTTTAATTAAGAGAGAGGGATTAAATGCCATAAAAATAAATTAATTAATTAAATAATTAATTAATTAATAAATGATGATGTCATCAAGGATTTTCAGAAAACAAAAATAATTTATTTTCTGAAGGATTTTTCGGTGTCTACAACTACATGTGCCAATATTTTGAATATGTTGTACAGAAGGAAAGAACCGAAAAGGAAACATCTATCTAAGCTCAAACATGCCCTAAGCATAGCCATTGCAAGAATTGCATAAATGAGTGCAAATATACATATACAATGAATATAAGGTACAGGGGTACCAAACATTGCCTGGTATTGAGTCTATCTCCATGATGTGCCTGGTGTGCTCCTGTGATCCTGAACTTGTAGATAAGAAAAGAGAAGAGGGTTAGATCCTTCAGATCTAAGCAATGCCTAGTATCATAGTACCTATCTACAAGCATACATATGTGCACTTAGCTATACACCTCTGACATGGGCTGTGCTCAGGGGAGGTGCATGAGGAGGCTCTAGAAAAAAAAGAAATACCATTGTTTTTACTAATGTGTTTGTTCCATGTGTAGATACCTGTTACAACACCCATGATCAGTATTGAGTCTCCTAGTACCCTACATTGAACTAGTGAGGGTTGTCAAAAGCTCTATTCCCACAGAGTTTTTGAGAACCCTAACCATCTCAAGGAGAGGCACTAACACATGTGGGAGGCATTCAGTAGATGAGAAGTATCAGTGGGACACTCAGAGCCACAAAGATAAATCAGATGAAGCAGGGGCAAACAAAAGTATGTTAATCTGCATTTTAAGGCTAAGCAAAAGCTACAAAATAGTGTATTGAAAAGCACAACATAAGGGGGCAATCACATGGTGCAATGAACAGTTGCAATAAATGTTGTGCAAATCAGAAAATGGGCATGAGGTGAGGCCCCGAGGTCTATATAATACAAGTTATAGATATGATCCCAACAAACAAAATAGGGCATATGGCTCATATCTTAAGCAGTGACATCAGCTCTCAAGGAGTCAGGGCCAACCAAATAGAAAATATACAATGGCATTTGATATGAACATCTCAAATTAACATAATGGGTGCCAAGAGAGTCAAAGCACATAAGCATCTCAGGATGGAATGACAGCTACAACAATGCAAAGACAAGGGATTAACTCAATTCTTGTGAGGCTGACATCATTTATATGAATTCATGGCACCATCCATAAGAAATTGAACCATAGTCTGATGCCCTACTGCTTGAGCTATTCATGAATAGTGACAAGTATAACATGCAACACAAAAAAAAAATAGTAAGGATCATTGTGGCACAAGCTGTACAGGATCAAACATCAAACAATCAACATTTTTGGCAATGTTTCAAGCTTCAATAAACAGTGAATGTCAAAAGCCTAATGCATCTAGGTGTCATGACAACAAAAAAACAAAGATCAAATATCTCAGATAGATATAAACATTGTTGACACCCTGGCACTGCTTGAAATCCATGATCGAGACAAGAATAGGCAATAGGGCATCTACAACAATAAGAAAACTAAATGGTGTCCGTGAATAAGAGTTGTACCCTTGAAATTTTTTAGAAAAAAACTAAAAGCACATGAAACAATGTAATGCCCTTGAGGAATGCTAGTGGAATACTAGGGAATCAATGCAGTGAACACTAGAATTTGAATGACATTCATGATAATGAGTCACAGCCAACCAAGATACCAAATAGGCAGGTCTGCGGGTCAAGCCATGTGAGCAAGCACAAATGAAACATAGGGATGGTGCCCATTTTTGCAAAGAAATAAAAGCTACACTATGCCCACAATTTTAGAGGAATATATACAATGGTATCTTCAAATGGAAGATAAATAGGAGCTCGCAGTAGAATGAATGGTGTTGTGATTAAGAGAGGTGTCCTTGAGCTAGCAACAGGTCCAATACATATGCACCTTCAAAATGGCATGATATAACAACTGTAGCATGATAGCACTAACATCACAGATTTACATATTGTTAATGTTAAGAAAAAATGCCGATAGCATGAGACACAGGGTGAGTGCGTAGGTATTTTGCTATTCCATTAACAACCTTCACAACACACAACAAAAACACACAATAGTGGTGCACTGGCATTGCTCACAGGCCATGAATAAATATTCACATAACCAAAGAGGATGAGCACAGTGATAGTAACACCATGACCATGCCTATCTCGTAGTATTGCAATATATCAAACAAGAGTACATCCACAATAATGATTATAACAGCAAACCCCAGCTCATGGTGCTCTGATAGTAGGTCCAATACCCTATCTGCTGGCAGGCTATGTATACAAAACAATAGAAATCAACATCCATTCCCTGGTTATAACAGTTCATAGGCTTCATAGAAGACAATAGAGAAACATACACAATGCCCTAATCTTCGATGAGCATGATGCCCTAGTTCTAATAGAGACAAAATACAAATAACATTGCCATTACATCGATCAATATATAGAGTTGAAAGCTAGAAACCCATAATTTATCAAGCATTAACAATAAGAAAACATGGAAGCCATGCCCTAACCTCATACATTTCCAGAGAAGCCATGCCAAATGAGCATCATTTTGTGGCACGAGCTATATAGGATCAAATAAAAAACAAGATAATAAAACTCATAATGCTATACATCTATAGGAATCCATGGCAAGTTAAACAAATGAAAGATGCCACTATCTAGAAATCAAATACAATAGAGCAATGAATACATAAAACCCTCGACTGCAAATGCAGAGGTACCATCATTGTAAAATAAAGATGCAATCAAATGGAATGCAAGAAAGTGCACCAAATCAAACATTCACCGTGAAGGAGAAAGACTGATGTTTCCAAGCCCAAGTTCAGTGAACTGCGAGTGAAATTGGCAGCTTGCCAATTGTCAAGAAGGAAACTCCACAATACCAGCAGTGGGAAGGTTTTGGTAAAAATGGCTATTGAATGTTTTCTCCCCTTTTGTAGGGTCGAGATTTACTAGCCATTTTTATTTTTTCTATGTATTCAATTTTAAGCATGGTGGGTTTTTTTTGTTTGAGCCATCATTATACTTTCCCCTCTTTTATATTGGGTTGAGAGTTTTGATTTAGATATGAGGTGCTTTTTCCATGTTAGGTGGATGTATAGGAGATGTGAACATTTCAAATATATTTTCCCCTATCTTTTGGGGTTGAGAACTATTTGTTAATGTAATTAGGAGCCACTTATGTTTACTACATGGATGGGGGGGGGTTTAAATTTTAATTATAAAATTCATGGCTCAAATTTTTATTGTAAGATATCGACAAGTGGTGTTTTTATAAACCCTCGTCAGATATCATTTATAAATCATGACTTAGTGAGTAGATAGTCATTCCTTTGACTAGCTATTTTTAGGGGTCCCACTTTCCTCACCACTATATTCTCAGGAATCTGGCACATGAATTTGTGATGACATTCATGGGCCTATTTGCAGTTATTTTCCAACTTTAGGAGGTGGTGGTCATGAATGTAGATGCAAATAGGTTTTCTTTTTATACCTCTCACTTCTGTGATGGAGGTTAGTTCTTCTTTCCCTCATTCTTGGAGGTGAAAGTTTGTAGCTCTAGAGAAGCATGTTGTACTTTGGCTCCCTTCAATTTAGTTAATAGCAATTGTCCTTCTTTTCCCTACAGCTTTGTGAGTTATTTTGATGAATTTTATGTCATGTATTGTGATGAAAATTGGTCCTTTACTTGATGTGTTATTCATTTTCATGTTCACAAGTACTATTTTTTCTTAAGGTCTCAATCTATGTGCATTTGAATGTATTTGAGTTTGTGGAATCCATTTTCCCTTCTCGTTTACAACCATCACCTGACTATTTGTAAGGGAAAAATTAGATTAGGGAGAAGTTGTGATGCTCAGGTTATGTTCTAAATCATATTGTGAGTTTGTTTTCAGTTTGTGGATCTATCAAAGTTCGGTGAATCACCTTAGTTTTAGTTTCAGTTTCATGCACTCTCTATCCCTTTTCCTTCAAAGTTTAGTCAAGCTTTTAGGTGATTCAAAGGGAAGCCGACCCTTAATCCAGAGCTTTATTCTCGAATAGGTTACCCACAACTTGAGAATAGTCCCATGTTTCACGGGATTGCTAGGTTCTACACTTAGCCATACTCGGGTGCAATCCCTAGTGACAATAGTTTTTGGCACACCTGGTGGGACTACTTTGTTTCCTATCATTCACTAGGATTTTGGAGTGATCCTTAGTGCAATCACCCTTTAAAAAGTAGTTTTTTTCAAGCACCATGGTGACTCTAAGAGAAATCTACTAGTTTAAGCAGTTCAAGTGTTGATAAGTTTCAGAAGTTTCTTTTACCAGCTCATTTGATGAGCAAGCATGTCAATGCCTAATGCATATTCTCCCTATCAACCCCCATATCATGAGAAATCTACCCATGTGCAAGCATTCATTCCATATCAAGCTAGCCAAGTAGCAACATATAGTCAAAATAGCCCACAAACAACAAATTTCCAGCATGCACCACCATACCCTCCCACCTAGCATTAAGCACTCTGGCAACATTCCTATCAACCACCCTATGAAGATCGCCATTGCAATCCTTAGAATCAGCCCCATATCTCTTCAGATTCAAGCTCCATATCCTCTTTGTTGGCAGTTTGTCTAGAGGAAATGAGCTCTTTCATGAAAGATTATGCAGAGATGAGGTCTCAAAAGGAGGAGCTCTCAAAATAGTATATGGAGGTGGTGACTTTCTCAAGGTAGCTTGAGAGCTAGATAGTAGGTGCTGAGCAGACTCTTGAAGACAAGAACCAATAGGAGAAGATCCATGAAGAAAATATTGAAGAATATCAAGAATTAATAAAGGCCATCTATCTTACAGCTACAAAAACTGAGAAGGATCTCCAAAAAGAGTTGGAACAAAATGATGAATTCCATGATCATGAACAAGAGACACTAGCTAGATAGATTACAGAAAAGGATCAATTGATTAAGGATCTATTGGCATGAGTACCAAAGCAAGGAGATCAAGAAGCCACTACTACCCCAATGCAAGAAAGCTCACTAGATCCACTAGAAGGTAATAAAGACTTAATGCAGTCTTGGAGACCCTCATGGACTATGTATCTGGGTTACGAGATGCCAGCTCTTTTTAAAGAGGAGATCCAAAAAGAGATGCCCCATGCTACTAAAGAGAACCTAGAAGTTTTGTAGACCAGACAGGAGACTCACAAGGTTCAAATCCCAAGCTTCTTGCCTGGTAGGTCCACTAGCACTCCTATTGAAATTCCAAGCTTTAAGATTTCTCCTTCAATTTAGAATCTTAGTCAATAGGACCCTCATCTCCATGTACTTTTAGAGCCTATTCATGACCCTATTTTAGATTTCCAGCCACTTCATTTTATTTCTATAGATGAGACACCTGTGATGTTTGACTTCCTATATGATAGTGAGCCCATCCTCTAGCAAATAAAGCCTTATGATCCCATTCCTAAAGAGTCCCCTACACCTCATAGCATTTCAAGAAACTAGGAAGAGAATGATTATTGTCTCTTAGATGTACCTTTTCATGATAATCATGAGGAATAGGTAGATTTGTTGCATAATGATGGATTAGAGCAGCTAGATAAAGACCAGAAAATATGTGAAGAGGTTGAAAGCCTAGCTGATTTGTTTGAACAAATGCCTTCTTATATTGAGCAAGAAGAGATAGTACAGGACTTACTAGTTAGGCTCACTGATTGTGACAAGGAAGATGATGTAGTTGTTGCTAAATTAGAACAACAAGATAATTTTGATTGTATAATTGATGTTTTTTGCTCCACTCTTGTTGATGTTCCCTATCTTCCTGATAAAAATAATGGCTTGCATGTTCTTGAAGAAAATATTGTGTTTCAGGAGGTTACTGTTGTACCAGTGATAGAATCTGGGCCTTTTTGCAATAAGGTGGTGGATGAATCTCAGGGATCTTGTCTCTTGGACCATGAGGAGAAGCCAGTTATTGTTAAAGACCTGATGTAGTTTGATACCTTTGATGAGTTGTTGGATGTTCCAACCCATCAAGAGAATGATCCCCTGACTGTAGAAGAAGAAATATTATGGCAGACTATCATGGAGGGACATAGTTTTGATCAACATGTTGAAGATGCTCTTAAGATGCATACTGAGCAGCAGGAGAGGCCTAGTTTTATGCTCTCAAGGGGGTGTCCTATCAGATACCTAGCACAGATGGGGTCAAGTAGGATATGCATACTCAAGGACTCATTGGAGAGTGCTGTTGAGAGTCTACTCCTTGGTGACTAGGAGCTTATTCAGCCTTATCAGACTCCTTGGGAGAACAACACTTATGATCTAAGCAAGGTGAGTTGTCTAGACTAAAAATTTCAAGAGCTGATATGCCAAATAGTTCAAAATGTTTTCATATTTCATATTCTTCCTATTGGCATTAAGTGTGCAAAGTATAATGTTTTGAGGAGAATGGGAAGCTATTTCAACAATCCAGTTAATGGATTTGTTTAACCAGTTTGCTAAGACTGGTTAGAGTAGGGTAGAATAGGAGTTTTTAGTTTCTATGATTCCTAAGTGCCTTGTCACAAGTTGCTTTTAGTTTTCTTTCAGTTTAGTTTTCAGTTTGGTTTGAGTAGTAATAAGCCTGAGTAGTTTGCCAGGTAGTCAGCTTCAATTTTTTTAGCAGAAGGAGGTTGTTTTGTTCAGGAGCCATGTTTAGATTTGAGGTTTTATGACTCTATGCCCAATGGATCTATAAGGTAGCTGGTCAAGATGCTTAGTAGGAAAGCTCTCCATAGAGGTCACCAGAATGTTGTCATTTTTTTTACACTCTTTTGGAGGCCTAGTTACTAGATGAGCTAATGTACCCTAGTTTGTGTTATTAAGTGATCTTGCTTAATATTTGTGTTCATTTTCATTGCAAAGTACATGAAAGGGAAAAGAGATAAACTGCATCTAAGATTACATGTGCCAATATTCTAAATATGCTGTATAGAAGGAAAGAACTGAAAATGAAACATCTATCTGAGCTCACACATGCCCTGAGCATAGCCATTGCAAGAATTGCATAAATGAGTGAAAATATACATATACAATGAATATAAGGTATAGGGGTACCAAAAATTGCTTGGTATTGAGTCTATCTCCATGGTGTGCCCGATGTGCTCTTGTGATCTTGAACCTGCAGATAAGAAAAGAGAAGTGGGTTAGATCCTTCAGATCTAAGTAATGCCTAGTATCATAGTACCTATCTACAAGCATACATACATGCACTTAGCTATACACCTTTGACATAATCTATGCTTAGGGAAGGTGCATGAGGAGGCTCTGGAAATAAAAGAAATACCATTTTTTTTACTAATGTGTTTGTTCCATGTGCAGATATAGGTTACAACACCCATGATCAGTATTGATTCTCCTAGTATCCTACACTGAACCGATGAGGGTTGTCAGAAGCTCTATTCCCACAGAGTTTCTAAGAACCCTAACCATCTCAAGGAGAGGCACTAACTCATGTGGGAGGCATTTAGTAGATGAGCAGTATCAGTGGGACACTTAGAGCCGCAAAGATAAATCAGATGAAGCATGGGCAAACACAAGTATGTTAATCTACATTTT
Source organism: Chamaecyparis obtusa (assembly GCA_027943335.1). Lineage (NCBI taxonomy): Eukaryota > Viridiplantae > Streptophyta > Pinopsida > Cupressales > Cupressaceae > Chamaecyparis > Chamaecyparis obtusa. The sequence continues at coordinate 195,031 of BSBK01005072.1, forward strand.
AAGGCTAAGAAAAAGCTACAAAATAATGTATTGAAAAGCACAACATAAGGGGGAAATCACATGGTGCAATGAATAGCTATAGTAAATGCTGTGTAAATCAGCAAATGGGCATGAGGTGAGGCCCTGAGGTCTATATAATACAAGTTATAGATATGATCCCAACAAATAGAATAGGGCATATAGATCATATCTTAAGTAGTGACATCAGCTCTCAAGGAGTCAGGGCCAACCAAATAGAAAATATACAATGGCATTTGATATGAACATCTCAAATTAAGATAATGGGCACCAAGAGAATCAAAGCACTTAAGCATCTCAGGATGGAATGACAGCTATAGCAATGCAAAGACAAGGGATCAACTCAATGTTTGCGGTGCTAACATCATTTATATGAATTCATGGTGCCATCCACAAGAAATAGAACCATAGTCTAACACCCTAGTTCTCGAGCTATTCATGAACAGTGACAAGTATAACATGCAACACAAAAAAAATAGTAAGGATCACTGTGGCATGAGCCGTACAGGATCAAACATCAAACAATCAACATTTTTGGTAGTGTTTCAAGCTTCAATAAACAGTGAATGTCAAAAGCTTAATGCATCTAGGTGTCATGACAACATCAAACAAAGATCAAATATCTTAGATAGATATAAACATTGTTGACACCCTAATACTACTCGAAAGCCATGATCGAGACAAGAATAGGCAATAGGGCATCTACAACAATAAGTACACTCAATGATGTTCATGAATAAGAGTTGTACCCTTGAAATTTTTTAGAAAAAACTAAAAGCACATGAAACAATGTAATGCCCTTGAGGAATGCTAGCGGAATACCAGGGAATCAATGCAATGAACACTAGAATCTCAATGACATTCATGATAGTGAGTCATAGCCAACCAAGATCCCAAATAGGCAGGTCCGTGGGTCAAGCCATGTGAGAAAGAAAAAATGAAACACAGGGATGGTGCCCATTTTTGTAAAGAAATAAAAGCTACACTATGTCCTCAATTTTAGAGGAATATATACAATGGTATCTTCAAATGGAAGATAAATAGGAGCTCATAGTAGAATGAATGGTGTTGTGATTCAGAGAGGCATCCCCAAGCTAGCAACAGGTCCAATACATATGCGCCTTCAAAATGGCATGATATAAAAACTACAACATGATAGCAATAACATCACAGATTTACATAGTGTTAATGTTAAGCAACAATGCTGATAGCATGAGACACAAGGTGAGTGCATAGGCATTTTTCTTTTCCATTAACAACCTTCATAGTGCACAACACAAACACACAATAGTGGTGCACTGGCATTTCTCACAAGCCATGAATAAATATTCACATAACCACAAAGGATGAGCACACTGATAGCAACACCGTGACCATGCCTAGCCCGTAGTATGCAATATATCAAACAAGAGTACATCCACAACAATGATTATAATAGAAAATCCCAGCTCATGGCACTATGATAGCAGGTCCAATGCCCTATCTGTTGGCAGGTTGTGTATACAAAAGAATAGAGATCAACATCTGTGCCCTGGTTATAACAATTCATAAGCTTCATAGAAGACAATAGAGAAACATACACAATGCCCTAATCTTTGATGAGCATGATGCCCTAGTTCTAACAGAGACAAAATACAAAGAACATTGCCATTACATCAATCAATATATAGAGTTGAAGGCCAGCAACCCATAATTTATCAAGCATTAACAAAAAGAAAACATGGAAGCCATGCCCTAACCTCATACATTTCTAGAGAAGCCATGCCAAATGAGAGTCATTCTATGGCACAAGCTATATAGGATCAAATAAAAAACAAGACAATAAAACTCATAATGCTATACATCTATAGGAATCCACAGCAAGTTAAACAAATGAGAGATGCCACTATCTAGAAATCAAATACAATAGAGCAATGAATACATGAAACCCTCAACTAAAAAATGCAAAGGTACCATCATTGTAAAATAAAGATGCAATCAAATGGAATGCAAGAAAGTGCACCAAATCAAACACTCACCATGAAGGAGAAATATTGTTGTTTCCAAGCCCAAGTTCAGTGAATTGCCAGTGAAATTGGCAGCTTGCTAATTGTCAAGAAGGAAACTCCACAATACCAGTAGCGGGAAGGTTGTGGTAAAAATGGCTATTGAATGTTTTCTCCCCTTTTGTAGGGTTGAGATTTACTAGCCATTTTTATTTTTGCTATGTATTCAATTTTAAGCATGGTGGGCTTTTTTTGTTCGAGCCATCATTATACTTTCCCCTCTTTTATATTGGGTTGAGAGTTTTGTTTTAGATATGAGGTTCTTTTTGCTTGTTAGGTGGATGTATAGGGGATGTGAACATTTCAAATATATTTCCCCCTATCTTTTGGGGTTGAGAACTATTTGTTAATGTAATTAGGAGCCACTTATGTTTGCTACATGGATGGGGGGGGGGGGGGGGTTTAAATTTTAATTATAAAAGTCATGGCTCAAATTTTTATTGTAAGATATCGACAAGTGGTGTTTTTATAAACCCTCGTCAGATATCATTTATAAATCATGACTTAGTGAGCAGATAGTCATTCCTTTGACTAGCTATTTTTAGGGGTCCCACTTTCCTGGCCACTAGATTCTTGGGAATTTGGCACACGAATTTGTGATGACATTCATGGGCCTATTTGCAGTTATTTTCCAACTTTAGGAGGTGGTGGTCATGAATGCAGATGCAAATAGGTTTTCTTTTTATACTTCTCACTTTTGTGATGGAGGTTAGTTCTTCTTTCCCTCATTCTTGGAGGTGAAAGTTTGTAGCTCTAGAGAAGCAAGTTTTACTTTGGCTCCCTTCAATTCAGTTAATAGTAATTGTCCTTCTTTTTCCTACAGCTTTGTGAGTTATTTTGGTGAATTTTATGTCATGTATTGTGATGAAAATTGGTCCTTTACTTGATGTGTTATTCATTTTCATGTTCACAAGTATTGTTGTTTCTTAAGGTCTCAATCTATGTGCATTTGAATGTATTTGAGTTTGTGGAATCCATTTTCCCTTCTCATTTACAACCAACACCTGATTATTTCTAAGGGAAAAATCAGATTAGGGAGAAGTTATGATGCTCAGGTTATGTTCTGAATCATATTGTGAGTTCATTTTTAGTTTGTGGATCTATCAAAGTTCGGTGAATCACCTTAGTTTTAGTTTCAGTTTCATGTACTCTCTATCCCTTTTCCTTCAAAGTTCAGTCAAGTTTTCAGGTGATTCAAAGGGAAGGAAACCCTTAATCTGGAGGTTTATTCTTGAATAGGTTACCCACAACCTGAGAATAGTCCCATGTTTCATGGGATTGCTAGGTTCTAAACTTAGCCATACTCAGGTGCAATCCCTAGTGACAAAAATAATTAGTCATAAGAAAGATGATAGAGGGAGAAATAATTTTTACTGAACTGAAAAGATGACATCTACATGTGGAAGATGTAAAGTGATAGATACTGCTTTAGCATTATTGTCAAAGAGGGAGAGATTCAGATGAAAAAACTAAGATATAATCTAAGATTCATGACAGTTGGTTGACTGAAGAGATTCAGAGGGAGTAATTGTGTGAATGGTTAGGCAAGGAAAAGTTTTTGTGAATCACAATGAAGCTAATGATATTATAATACTTTATGATGCATAGGAAAAGTTTTTGGATTGGTTGCTAAATCATGTGTTTTTCATGTGGTGTTTCCATCAATGCCAAATAGGGAGATTGTTGGAAACTACAATTGAAACAATTGTTTTATTGTCATTGATGTCAAACCTTAACTGGTGAGATAGTTTCTATCTAAGAGAGTACCATATCTATTGATTGATGAAAAGGATTAGGGCAAGGAGATAACAAGAGAACCTAAGGAAAGGTTGAGTTATTTGATCCTTCAATGGGTACTTGATTAGTTGGAACATTGATAAGATAACGTATTGTTTATCTAAGTAAGAAGAAAGACTGAAGAAGTAGTAGGCTTAACTGAGTGATGTTAGTGTCGACTGAGCGCTAGTATATGCGCAGTAAATTTAGTGTTGACTAAGAAAAGATAGTATTAACCGAGGAAGATAATTTGTAGAGATGACCGAGTTACGTAGTGATGATCGAAGAGATGAACACAGTATTGATCGATTGTCAGTAATTTACATTTGGAGAAAGAATTGAGATTCCCAGCTAACATAGTTGAATTCTTGGGATATGTAAATCATGTTGAATTTATTAATGAATTGTATGGAGAATTTAATGCATGGTAAATCATTTTGTTATGGATTGAATGAGAAGTTTGAAGATGTATCTAGAAGGAAGGACGGAGAACTTAAATGATGGAAGGATTCGATGAATCTAACCTAAACCTAAGATCTATGGAGGAGATTAAGCAGAAAAATATGGATCTACCTAACTGAAGAGGTATAAAGGAAAACATAATTGTGAGGTTACAACAAGGTGCCAGTTTTGTTGATGTTATTGACTAATAAGTCTAAGCAGAAGGTTTAAGTTGAGAAGAGTTGTGATTGCTTGAAGAAAATTCCAAGAAAATCAGTGATGAGATGGAAATTAAGCTCAGTCAATGAATCAACATATATGTGCAAATAGTATATGTATTTTCAAAGTGGGTTGTATGTTTTTTAGATTAGAAACTACTGTTATTTTCTAACCATTGTATCAGTTTAAATCCTTTAATCAAGGTGGCATTCTAATGGAATATACTTAAATCCTTTAACCAAGTCACTTTTGACAGAGTGTTTAAATCCTTTAACCGGGTCACACCTAGCAGTGTGTTTGTAAACCTTTAACAAGGTTGGATTTTCATAGAGATCACCTCATAAGAGTGAAATATCAGTAGCATGTTACAAAGTGTTTTTTCCCAAGTTGGGTTTCCACTATAATTCTGGTGTTATACTTGTGTGAATGTTTTGATGTGAATATTGTTATATTGTGCAAGTTATTTACATTTGGATAGTGAACTACATGTTATATATTTCTGATATATCCTTTAGAGACCAAGTTGAGTTGGTGATTAGATCTGAGATTGTTGAAGTGCTAAAATATTCAATTGGTACATCTGGACCTGAGAATAATTGATTCACCCCCCCTCTCTGTTATTCTAAATAATTCTAACAGGTAATGATTAAGAACATGTACCCTTTTTCAAGGATTGATGATCTCTTTGATGAGATAAAAGGAGATAAGTTATTCTCTAAGATTGATCTCAAGTCAGGATACCATCAGTTGTGCATTCTGGATGCATATATTTACAAGAAAACATTTTGCAATCGCTATGGACATTATGAGTTCACAGTTGTTCCTTTTGGTTTCACAAATACTCCATCTATTTTCTTGTGCTTAATGAATGGAGTATTTCATTCTTACCTTGACTATTGTGTTCTTGTCTTCTTGGATGACATATTTATATATTCTAAAGATATGGAAGAACATGACAAACATCTAAAACTAGTTTTGTAGTGTCTTCATGAGAATTAGTGTTATGCTAATGCAATGAAGTGTTACTTCTTTCAGTCTGAAGTTCAATTTTTTGGGTATGTAATCTTAGGTGAGGGTATTTCAGTGGATTCTTCCAAGATTCAAGCTATAGTTAATTGGCCAACCCCCACCAACATATCTAAAGTCTATAGTTTCATTGGCTTGGCAGGATACTAACACAAGTTTGTCAAAGACTTCTCTAGAGTTGCATGTCATATTACTTCTCTCCAGAGGAAAGGGAAGAATTATTTCAAGACAGAGAAGTGTGAAGAGGCTTTCTAGAACCTCAAGAAGTGTTTGACTAGCACACGTATCTTAACAATTCCAGACCTTACATGTGATTTTATGGTGTATGTTGATGCTTGTTTGGAAGGTCTAGGAGTGATCCTTATGCAGGAAGGACAAGTAATTGCTTATGAATCTTGCAAACTCAAGGAGCACAAATTGAATTATCTTATACATGACCTTGAGTTGGCACCAGTAGTTCATGCATTAGTCCAATGGAGATATTTTCTATTAGGATACCAATTTGAACTTCATAGTGATCATCAAAACTTGCAGTATATCTTTACCTAGCCTAATCTAAGTGCCAAAAAAAGGTGATGGATGAAGTTTCTTTGTGGATATGACTTTGAGGTCAAGTAAATCTAGGGTATGAAAAATCTAGTAGCTATTAGAAATAACATTCCACCAATACAACTGAGAGGGGGTGGGGGGGTGAATCAGTTGTATGATAGATTATTAAAATTTGAATAGCAACAACACCAAATAGAATGATAACACAATGAATGCCAACAAAATAACATAATATTTTGTTGTCGAGGAAACGCTGTTAAAGGTAAAACCCAGATATAGTATCCTTGTTAGAAGAGTAGCCCTATTAGTGTGTGTGTGAAAATTGTACCTGATTTGTAGACACAACACTTCAGTAAAACATTAGAGGTTAGCTATAATCAAAATCATGCAATGAATTGAAAGATAATTTAACCAAGCAATTTACTGCCTTCTAGTAGGTGCGAGATTGATGTTCTCAAATTATTATCGAGATCAGTGACCTAGACGACACCTAAATGAAGGATTTGAATGCAATTGATCTAGATATGAAATATGAATGCAATTAATCTTTTTTATTTTTTATTTTCTATGCAATAAGATGAAAACTTGATATGAAATCTATGATATGCTAAAAACTGATATGCTATGAATTGATCTAACAATGATATGAAAATGAATCTAAATGAATGTAAAACAAAAAAACAAATTGATCTCACAATAGCCTTGATTCACAATAAGCTTTGATTCTCCAAATTCCAATTCTTCAAAATAGTTGTGAAATTTGTAGATGACTTTGGCAAAGTAAGCTTGCAAAATTATGAGATGAATTATGAAGAGCTAAAGCCTTGGTTTTATAGAAATCCAGGGCTTTGGAGGTGCATGAGAAAAAGCCATAAATCACTCAAATAACTCAGCTTAATTTTTGAGTTATCTGATAATAAAGATAATTTAATTCACAAAAACATGCAAAAGCTAAGTTTTAACTCAAAATAGAGTTTAGCTTTAATTGATAATTGATAGTTGTCTGCTTTTATGATTGTGCAGGTTTTATTTATGAATTAATTAAATAAATAATGTGATTTATGCTCAACTTAACTGATTTTTGAAATAAAATAATTAATTTATGGGTTAATTAACTATTTTATCAAACTTTTATTAAAAACTATATTATTAAATAATGACAACTTGCTTTAATTAATTAAATAAAAATTTAATCATTTATTCATAAGATATTGGATTTATTGTCAAAATTAAATAATACAATTAATAATAGATAGAATTAAATTTAATTACATAATTAAGTGGTAAGATATTAAATCTAATTAATTAAATATGAAAATATTCAATTAATCAAACTTAGGATAAATGTGATTTATCGCCAAATAATCATTAAATTAAAGATAATTAACATAATTAGGAATATTGCTAGGAATATTCCCCGATGCAGAATTTAAGATAATCAATTAGGATTCGATGATGTGCAGATGTGCCTTAGAATAGGACTTTGATGTCGATTTCATTTGATTTGATGATGTAGGAGATTAATGAACTTATAGCCCATTTTTGGGGTATTACAGTTAGGAGCTGATTGAAATATTACAGTACATAGTCCTTATTAGAAGAAAGACCCTATTAGGAGTCAAGAAAAAGAGTAGGCTCACTACCCAAGCTCACTTCCCAAAGAAGGTTATGTCCACCTTTAGAACTCACTATTCACAACACAAGTGTATGAAAGGAAATACACAATCCTTGAATTGTCTCATAGAAACTATCTTTTCTTGATCACTTCCAATGAAGTATATAAGTTATCCTCTTCTCTACATCGAGTAGACACAAGATCACAACTTCCACAATCCTCTATTTACATCACATTCATACTACACATCTTTTCAAAAGAAAAGATCTTATATAAATACCTTATTACAAAATAAATGATCAGGTCGGCCAATTAGGCTTTCCTAATATAAAAATATTCATATAACCCCTTGCTAAGATACACACGATATCTAAAAAACATATACAATAATTAAAATTCAATAATTAAGATCCAATATACGTAATCCATGCTTGAAATCCATAATACATGCTACAATTCTGAAATCGGCCCCAGACAGGTCTCCTTTAGAAGACACGCCACAACTAACATTATCATGCATCCCATGACTTGCTAAGATCAATGAACATTCCTCAATGTGTTATTTGACATCCCTTAAGCTCACATATACTAGATCCACATTGCTTGTAAGATATACTCAAAACACAGAGACTTACTCTGTCAACTTCCACTGTCACAGTCTAGTAACCAGTTTTCACCAATTTTTCTCTAACTCAACCAATATAAAATATTACATTATGAAATCTTAGATATAAGATCAAAACACCTCCCTGCACACACAAGTGTATTCACACATTCTGAATCATCTGTAAAGTGTCCATACACTGTAATAACTAGTCTATTCTCTCCATGGAAACATATGTTGACATTAGTGACAAAACATGAATGACAACAGTAGTAATTCCAACATCCCTCAATCAGGATAATGTAGCGATTAGAAATATTGAATGCATTAGTAGTATATAACAATCTCCCCAATTTATTAGTAATATCCAACAATCTCCCCCTTTGGCATTGATGGAAAGATATGGGAAAATCCATCAACCCAAAAAAGTATCCTCTTAGTATCCTCAACATAATCTCAAATAATGAACTCTTCTCCATAGAATTTATTATAGTAAGAATTTTCACATAGTGTATTTCCCCCTTTGACAACAATGGAAAAGGTGCCATAAGTCATCAACTATCTTCATCAATAAGGTGCTGAATCACCCAAATATATTTTGTAGGTCTTCAATGATCACTCCCCCTAAGGAGTAGATCCATACATCAAGTCCAGAACATGATAATGCTCTGATAACCTCTGGATTGATGCATCCCTACATCATTTAATTCTCACTAGGAGGGGCTTTCACCCCAAGCATACCTCTGAGATAATCAAAGGAATCTTTTGGTAATGGCTTTGTAAATATGTGTGCTATCTACCTTATTTCTTTCTTTGCAAACTTGTCTCTCAAGAAGTGATACTTAATAGAAATATGCTTGGTTTTAGAATGCATCATAGGATTCTTTGACATATTTACTATACTGGTGTTATCACAATGGATAACCACTGCTTCAACAAAATTTATTCCAATATCTTTTAGCATTTGTTTCATCCAAACAATTTGAGTGTAGTTAATAGCAGCAACAACATACTTAGATTCAGTAGTAGATTGAAAAATGCACCTCCACTAGTTCTTTTCATGTCATGAATATTCCCTACCCAATCAACATCAATATAAGCATGTAGTTCAAAGTCATCATTTTTATCATACCATAAGCCATATTCCATTATTCCTTTAAGGTATCCAAATATCCTTTTTATAGCAGTCATGTGTGTTTCTTTAGGATCTTTCTGATATCTAGCCATAATTCTAACAACATTAGCAATATCTGGTCTAGAGTGAGTCAAATATTGTAATCCTCCAATCATTGATCTATACTTGGTCTGACAAAAACTCTTGGTCTCATCTTTATTTGTCAGTTTATGACCATTCACCATGGGTGTACCAACTAGTTTACAATCTTCCATTCCAGACTTTTTCAACATTTTTGTAAGATACTTAGTCTGAGAAATAAAAATCCCATTCTTGCTCTGATTTATTTATAGTCCAAGAAAGAATTTCATTTCACCTATCCTGGACATCTCAAATTTATTCTCCGTCTCTTTTTAAAATTTCTTAAACATTTCATCATTGCCTCCAAAGATAATATCATCAACAAAAACTTCTATTATCAGAATTCCATCTTCACTAGTTCTTAAATACAAGTTACTTGTTGGTGCTAAAAAATGTTGGACCATTTTGAGGCCAACTGACAGGCACAAACAAGTGCCTCTACAATTCTGACTTGATCGATCCAAGGTTGGTAGACCTGAATTAAAAGTTCTTTCAAACTGCACAAACATGTGCACAGATGAAAGTGATTCCTTCCAAAGGGGTTAACAATCCTTGGAGGAAAATAACCTAATCTCCTAATTGTCAAATAGCTTGAAATCTAAACAAAGGCTTGAAAATAATGCTAAACCTAATTGAAATGCTTTGTAAAGAAGATAACAAATATGATATGTAAACCACAAAAAGAACAAAATGACCATTACAAATGAAAAAAAATAGACAAGTGCCTGATGCCAAATTGGGAATAGAGTCAGCTACATTTAATCCTACGTATAAACAGAGATGGTTTTAAGGTAACCGAATCTTGTAAAGTGAGACCATCATCCTACTAGCTTCAAATGAAACAAAAATTTAAACAACTTATACAATTAGTCCTATGGTTTTTAACCCAACTTAAGAGCCCGAGAGGAACAATAACAGGTTCTTAGACCATGCTACTGATATTCAAATTGTATGAATTAGTCATAAATAAATGCATCAAATAGAGAACATAGTAGGATACCCTGGTTCATAGAGTAATCCAAAAAAGTAATTTAAATAAGAAACTATATTAACCTTAAAGCACAAGGACTTATTTGTCATTCGTATTTGAAAATTTGGACATTATGTTCAAATCTCTAAGTTGGGAGAGTTTTCAATTTTTTGTCGTGATATTAATTCTTGTTAGATTACAAAATGAATCAATATAAATATATTTCCCAATGGTTCCCTGTAAAAGGACATGCCCTTTCACAGGACCTAATCATAACAACTAACCCTAAAATACATAATAAACCATAATAATGGTTCTTAGGAATATTTCCCATACAAATACATTGATTTATTGTTCTTTGGTGTTCCATGCATAATAATCTGATATTTAATTTCCTGCACAAAAACACTTAACATTAGATAGTCAAAATAAAAATTTATTACATTCATACTATATAAGGTTCTCATAAAAAATATAATTATTTATTTATTAATTAAGAATTAATCAAAAATAAATTCATGTCACACTTTATACATGCATTTGATAAATAATGTGAAGAATAAAAATTAATTAAATGTCATCCTCATTAATTATAAAAAACATAAGCAATCACATTAATTGTTAAATCATAAGGAATTACAATATTCAAAAATAATAAATAAAATGATATTATGTTAAGAATATTGCTTTTATTTTCAAAATAAAACATAATAAATCTATTCACAAACATAATGCAAAAATACCACATAGAAATATTTTAAAAGCAATAGGGTAAAAAGGTTTTACAATCCACCCTAACGAAAAGATGAAAGTACTCACCCTAAATATCAAATCATTCCACTTTAGGGTAAGTACATTGACTTTTACAAAATAACCACCTTAATGTTTATAAATATTTTCTAATAGAACAAAATTAAGACTTTAGTTTTAGAAATAAAATAAGAAAAACAAACCCTAAATAGAGATGAAAAATCAATTTATATTACATTCACAACTAGATTACAATAATAATGTAAAAATACTAAAAGCCTTTTCACCTTATTATATAAACATATTGAAGTTAAAAATACAATAAGGTGAAAATACCAAATTACATGTAGGGGTATGAAAACAAAAAAAATGTTTCTAAAACACACATCAAAATCCTAAAACATAACAATACTTATCACATACATATTTACTTCATCATATATTTTTTTACTTTAGGGTTTTTAGGAGTAAAATGTAAATTAAGAAAAATAATTATTAGTGATCACAAAATATAAAATGTCTATCTCATACCAAAATATTTATTTTCTATAATAATTTATTTTCAAAAGGAAATAAAATTATCTTTAACTTATACCTTTACTCACACTTACACTCTCAAGGAATAACATAGAGTAACTAGTAGGGGTAGAGTCGGGTAGTTAGGTAGGAAAAGGGATGGGTCGAGAGGTCGAGTGTTCAACTCCCTCTCCCCATTCTTTTTCCTATAATCAAAAAATAGAGAAATACATAGACACATAATATTTACATTATTTAATTTGAAAAGTAATTAAGGAAGAGGTTACTCCCTGTGTAAGAGGTTGTATTAACTTCTCACCTGCACATGAAAACAAAAATAAATAAATTTCTCCTCGTAATCCTCTCGAAGAAAATAAATAGACTAACTGGTTAAGGAATAGGAGGGCAGATAGGTAGGAAAAAAGGTTAGCTTGAGAGGTTGAGGGTTCAACTCCCTCTCAACACCTTTTTCCACGTAATTTATTTTATTTATCATTTTTAGAATAATTTTATTTAAAAATGAATATACATTAAATAAGTTGAAAAATAATTAACAACCTAATACATGAAAAATGATAAACATATATGCCCTTTTATCATTTTGATTTTTTATCATAGAGAAATTATATGAAACTAAAAATTAAACATCATACTTCCTTGACGTTTCGTCCATTTAGAACCTGAAATTTTTAGTGCCAACAGTGGCTCTTATTGGGGATGTGGGTCCATACCTAGACACAGTGAGAATCCAACATTCTCCAGAGATGCAGACCACTAAACATAAAGTATTAACAATATAAAATAGTGATAAATAAATAAACTAAAATATAAGGAATTAAATCAAAAGAAAAACAAACTCAGTTATCTCTCCCAAAATAATAATTCTCATGCTGAAAATAGCAAATATAAAATAAAAAGATTAAAAAGAATTGATTTCTAAAAGAGATACTTACTTGAGCAGGTGTCCTTACCTCTGTCAAAAACCTTGTTTTGGTCATGTAACATTTTATGCCTTCTTGAAATGCATTGAACATAATTCTCATGCCAATCATCACAATCCCCAATGTAATAAATTTGTTCACCATGTGACACATTTTCTGACTGTGGGATATCCTCTTCATAGTCTGGAATTTTTTCTGTATTGAGAAGGTTTTCCTCCTGATCATGATTTTCACTTGTTCCACACAAATATGATCTGGTGTATATGTTTCCTCAATCTGTTCACGATTTTCCTCTTCATATGAAATTTTATTAGGGCTTTCTCTAGATTTCTCAGTGCATTCATTTTCTTCCATTAAATCATCATATACAATTTTAAGAATGAGCTTTATCTGCTCATGAGTTACTCTTAAACTGTATATTTTGTTTTAAAAAATTGGCCTGATATCAGAAGGTATTTCACAGAAAATATCCATCATCCTTATAAACAAACTCACCATATTTTCATTATCATACCATTCTTAAAATTATTTTCTTTCTTTCTTTCTTTCTTTACAATTATTTTCAATTCTCCTCTCATGTTGAGTGTGATTCTCATTGTGCTGCCAATTATCTTTATTTATAATATGTTGGTCACGTAAATAAATATTACAATTTGCATTATTGGCATGAATCCTCTTTTCACCACGCTCATCTCTTCCTTGCATTGATTTATGAGGCTGTCCATAAATATTTTCATCATAACACTTACCATTGTTCATGTGTAGATACTTCTACGCAAAGTCATGTTGATGTTGTCTTTGGTTATCTCCATGATACATATCAAATGTATTTGGGTGTTGTATCACATCTTCATGCCCTGCGTGAATGGTCTTCAAGCTATCATCATAATGTTGATAAGCTCGTGTATATTCTTCACAACGTTTATCCCTTTCCTGCACAAGTTTTGGATTATGTAGCTGGTGTATGTAATAACTATTATCAGATTTCTCATTATGTGCCAAGTAATGAGTCCCGTCTGGCTTCTCACGTGAGTGTGCATAATGTTGAGATTTATCATTATGTAAACCATTATGCTGGCGAAAATTATTTGCAAAAACATCTTTTAAAGGATTTCTATCCTCCTTTTGCGTAATTTTATGAATATATTATGGCTGCATATTATTACGTATACCTTGTGGTTGTTGACATGTGTCTTCAAATTGGGCATGGACCTGCCATACATTCCTTTGGTCTTGCGTAAGCCCATAAGGCTATTCACTCCAATTTTTGGAGTGTTGTGTTTTTCCCTTTTGCTGCATTTTATTTTGTCCATAATATGTATTATATGGATCATGCTGCTTTTCACGTGGATCACCGTGATTGGTTTGCTAATCATTATTTTTACAATAATCCCTTTTATTTTGCGCAAGCTGGCCATCATATAGTTGTTCGTAAAAGTGTTTATTATATTTTTTATTTACTTTCATCCAATCTTCATTCTACGCAAGTATATCACCATTGTTTTTTAGTTTGTACCAACCATTATTACCTCCCTTCATAGCATAGGCGTGAGTTCCAGAATGTTGGATTAAGTTTGGGTGATAATCATTATGCATTTTTTGCATTTCAATATATCCACCATGCATATCACGAGGACCGTGCTGCTGTTTACGTGGATGATGTGTGTCCAAATTTTGCGCACATACTCCATCATAATTGTTACATGATTGTAATTTATCAAAATCATGGTGATTCATGGTATTACTTCCCATGTTATAATCCTCCCTATGCTACGCATGATAAATATCATTTTGATGCTCACGTAAATCTTCATATTGTTGATTGTTAATATATCCAAACTTATTATTTACTCTGTAACTATTAACATACTACTGATTGTTCTTCTTATGCAGGTTATCATGATGCTGGAAATTACTTTGCATGTTTTGTCCAGGCACTTCTTCTGTGCTTTGTGTATTTTCATTGCCCCAACCATAAATATATCTTTTTGGTTGGTTACATACATAGTGCTCATCTTGTGTTTTTTCTTGAGATGGTACACAATAATTATTTTCACCTTTTTTTTTTATGTGCTGGCCACATTCACTATTTTGAACATTCTTATTACAATATTCACCTTCTCTTTGCAAATATTTACCTTGATTAAAATAAGTTTTTTTATTAGAATCACTTGACTATAAGGTAAAGTCATTTTCTGTGTAACATCCATCCTCTGCACATAAATATCTTTTATTAATATTTATATTTCCGTGTTCATTTTCATAATGCTTCTCATTATGATTTTGATCAACATTATTAAAATTATGACCAAAATGATCATTATTTTTCTGCTCTTGTCCACCGTTACCATAATGAGAATGAATGTGTATATCATTATTGAATAGACTATGTATATTTCCATTACACATAGGTTGTCCTTGAAAATCATATTCATTATCATAATCTTGATCTTTATTATTCTGATAAACTTTAACCTGGTGATTAGACTGTGTATATTGATCATATCCTAGGAGATTCATTTTATTATTTTGATCATGTTGTTCTCTGTCACTGCCTTTTCTCCAATGATCTTCATCTCCCTGATCATTGTTATTCCCTCTTCCCCCACTGTTTTGATTGTCATAGTGATCATTAATGTTCTCTCGATCATTATCCATCTTATACAATGGATTAGAAAAAACTTTAAATTGATCATTGTTACTTCCCATAATCCTTTCTTCATTATTTGGTTCCAATTCGACAAACCACTTGTTCTTTAGAGATCTTCTCCCTCACATAGGATTGGCCTAAAATTGAGTTTTAGAGTCACCACCTCACCTTCTATGAGGAAAATATAATTTCTCTGAGTCTTTAATCCCAATAGAGTCTCTATAATATTATGAAACTATCCTTTACTGATAGCATTCCCCAGCGGAGTCACCAATTTGTTGGTGCTAAAAAACACTGGACTGTTTTGAGGCCAACTGACAGGCACAAACAAGTGCCTCTACAATTCTAACTTGATCGAGCCAAGGTTGGTAGGCCTGAATTAAAAGTGCTTTCAAACTACACAAATATGTGCACAGATAAAAGTGATTCCTTCCAAAGGGGTTAACAATCCTTGGAGGAAAATAACCTAATCTCCTAATTGTTAGATAGCTTGAAATCTAAACTAAGGCTTGAAAATAATGCTAAACCTAATTGAAATTCTTTGTAAAGAAGATAACTATATGATATGTAAACCACAGAAAGAACAAAATGACCATTACAAATGAAAAAAATAGACCAGTGGCCGATGCCAAATTGGGAATAGAGTCAGCTACATTCAATCCTACGTATAAACGAAGACGGTTTTAAGGTAACTCACTCTTGTAAAGTGAGACCATCATCCTACTGGCTTCAAATGAAACAAAAATTTAAATAACTTATACAATTAGTCCTATGGTTTTTCACTCAACTTAAGAGCCTGAGAGGAACAATAACAGGTTCTTAGACCATGCTACTACTATTCAAATTGTATAAATTAATCATAAATAAATGCATCAAATAGAGAACATAGTAGCATACCTTGGTTCACAGAGTAATCCAAAAAACTAATTGAAATAAGAAACTGTATTAACCTTAAAGCATAAGGACTTATCTGTCATTCACATTTGAAAATTTGGACATTATGTTCAAATCTCTAAGTTGGGAGAGTTTTCGAGTTTTTTGTCATGATATTGATTCTTGCTAGATTACAAAATGAATCAATATAAATATATTTCCCAACGGTTCCCTATGAAAGGGCATGCCCTTTCACAGGATCTAATCATAGCAACGAACCCTAAAATACATAATAAACCATAATAATGGTTCTTAGGAATATTTCTCGTACAAATACATTGATTTATCATTCTTTGGTGTTTCGTGCATAATAATCTGATATTTAATTTCCTACACAAAAACACTTAACATTAGATAGTGAAAATAAAAATTTATTACATTCATACTATATAAGGTTCTCATAAAAACTATAATTATTTATTTATTAATTAAGAATTAATCAAAAATAAATTCATGTCACACTTTATACATGCATTTGATAAATTATAATACATGAAGAATAAAAACTAATTAAATTTCATCCTCATTAATTATCAAAAACATAAGCAATCACATTAATTGTTAAATCATAAGGAATTACAATATTCAAAAATAATAAATAAAATGACATTATGTTAAGAATATTGCTTTTATTTTCAAAATAAAACATAATAAATCTATTCACAAACATAATGCAAAAATACCACATAGAAATATTTTAAAAGCATTAGGGTAAAAAGGTTTTACAATCCACCCTAATGAAAAGATGAAAGTACTCACCCTAAATATCAAATCATTCCACTTTAGGGTAAGTACATTGACTTTTACAAAATAACCACCTTAATGTTTATAAATATTTTCTAATAGAACAAAATTAAGGCTTTATTTTTAGAAATAAAATAAGAAAAACAAACACTAAATAAAGATGAAAAATCAATTTATATTACATTCACAACTAGATTACAATAATAATGTAAAAATACTAAAAGCCTTTTCACCTTATTAGATAAACATATTGAAGTTAAAAATACATTAAGGTGAAAATACCAAATTACATGTAGGGGTATGAAAACAAAAAAAATATTTCTAAAACACACATCAAAACCCTAAAACATAACAATACTTATCACATACATATTTACTTCATCATATATTTTGTTACTTTAGGGTTTTTAGGAGTAAAATGTAAATTAAGAAAAACAATTATTAGTGATCACAAAATATAAAATTTCTATCTCATACCAAAATATTTATTTTCTATAATAATTTATTTTCAAAAGGAAATAAAATTATCTTCAACTAGGTAGGAAAAGGGATGGGTCGAGAGGTCGAGTGTTCAACTCCCTATCCCCATTCTTTTTCCTAGAATAAAAAAATAGATAAATACATAGACAAATAATATTTACATTATTTAATTTGAAAAGTAATTAAAGAAGAGATTACTCCCTGTGTAAGAGGTTGTATTAGCTTCTCACCTGCACATGATAACAAAAATAAATAAATTTCTCCTCCTAATCCTCTCGAAGAAAATAAATAGACTAACTGGTTAGGGGATAGGAGGGTAGATAGGTAGGAAAAAAGGTCGGCTTGAGAGGTCGAGGGTTCAACTCCCTCTTGCCACCTTTTTTCACTTAATTTATTTTATTTATCATTTTTAGAATAATTTTATTTAAAAATGAATATACATTAAATAAGTTGAAAAATAATTAACAACCTAATACCCTGAAGCCCCATCGAAGTAGTTAGTTATTAATAAAATATAATGGCCTTGTCCATTTTATCAAAAAAAATAAAAATTAACAACCTAATACATGAAAAATGATAAACATATATGCCCTTTTATCATTTTGATTTTTTATCATAGAGAAATTATATGAAACTGAAAATTAAACATCATACTTCCTTGACGTTTTGTCCATGTAGAACTTAAAAATTTTAGTGTCAACATTACTGACAGCATTACCTTTTCTGAATCCAAGGTGAAGTAAGTACTTGTCTAACCATACATACCAAGCCCTTGGAGCTTGCTTTAGTCCATACAGTGCCTTCTTCAACTTGTATACCATGTCTTCATTTTTGGCCAGAGGAAATCCGTGAGGTTGTTCTGTGTACTTCCTCTTGAAGATCTCCAATTAAAAATGCAAATTTCACATCCATCTGATATACCTTGAAATCTTTATGTATAGCGTAAGCCAAAAATAATCTCACAGCTTCTAACCTAGCAACAGGAGAAAATATCTCTTCAAAATCTATGCCTTCTTGGTGTGAGTATCCTTTGCAAACCAATTTTTCTTTGTTTCTTACAAAAATTCCTTCTAAATTCATTTTGTTTATGAAAACCCACTTAGTTCCTATTACATATTTGTCTTAAGGTCTAGGAACCAGTTCCCAAGTGTTATTTTTATTTATCTGATCTAACTCTTCCTACATAGCTTTGATCCAAGATTCATCTCTACAAGCTTCATCAGTAGTCTTGTTGGAATTAGGAGAGATAAGTACTGAGAGGGGAGGGGTGAATCAATGCCTTCAAAAAATTTACTTGTAAACCTTTCAGATCTATGATTGTAAACAGTGATAACCTTGCAAACTAACCTGTATCTAATTACATGTATGAATCATCCATTTAACTTATGAAAGTAAAAAACATGAAATCAAAATAGAAATCACATAACACAAGTATTTAGGTAACGCACAAACCTTTGTTAGAAGGTAAAAACTGCAGTGGGGATGACACCCACAAATTCTTCACTACTACAGATAGAAAAGGTTTTCCTGTTAGGGCTACAAGTTTTGATCACTTCTGGTGATCTTACCCTGTTAGGAGTAACATATTAGATCAGCTAGATCTACCTAGTTATAGGATTTTAACAACACTAATGAAGTGTTCACTTGGTTAAGAGATTTACATAAGGCTGTTAAGTCTACTCTGTTAAGATATTTATCCAAAACTCTATTACAATTGTTAGAAAGGAATAGGCAATTATCTGCTAATTGACAACTCAATTATCTGATACAAAGCTATAAGTTCTGAATGTATTTCACCTTTTACTATGACGAATCTCTGCTCTGAACTACTTTTGTAGCCTTTTCTGATTCTGCTTAATCTGATATTCTCTGCAAACTACTTTGTTAACTGATAGACTTGAAGTTAGGAAAATGCTTCAAGTTTCTCCTTGATTCATATATCTGTTCTCGCATCAGTTCACATCACAAATGATGTAAACATATATTTATATAGCGATATGCTTTTTCCACTTTAACAAAATTAGGTTACACAACTTAGTCATAACCCTAAGATCTATGGTGTAAAAAAATGACCTAGATCAAACTATTACATAAGATATACATTGCATTTAATGAATATGATAACAATAAATATTCCTCAATCTTTGTAAAATGTTTTCTGATATGTTGTAACCATTTGCATAGAAGAATGTTCCATTTCAGATTACTATGCCATTTTCTGTGATCCTCGATAAACACTGTATAAACTGCTTAGTGTATATCATGATGCTCGATGTTTACTATCTGTCGGTATCAGTGTCTGCTATTGCTCGGTAAACTATGTAGTGCTCAGTGTGTAAGCTTTACCGACTAGTCTGTCTTGCTTCTAGTTATCGATTTGCTCAATGTAAGTGACCGACTGATATCTTTGATAACCTTTGATACTAATGACAACCTTGAATGCTCAATATAGATAACAATCTCCCCCTTTGGAATTAGTATCAAAACTTGAATGTATACCTTTCTAAAGTATACCTTTTATCTCTACCATATACATATGTACTTATCAAAATTTCTAAAGTACTCCCCCTCGATGCATGCTTCCGGTAATATGTAGCATACATAGCATCTATGTACATATTTGGCATAATGACTTATACATTGATTTCCCCCTTTTTGATAGTAATGCCAAATACAAAAACTTAAACTATATACTCACATCTTGTCAAAAATATGCTAGTGGGTTTTCTTGACTGACTCCAAGAGGTTTTCCCATTCCTCTTTCAAGTTGGTGAGAGAAATATGCTCAAGACCGACTTGTGCATGCATGTCAAAGATGTTCTCCAACATCAAAATCTCAGGTGTTGCAACAAGTTGTTCTTTTTTGACAGTGTGTGCCTCAAAAAATTTCAGGTATGGCAAGAGTTCTATCCGTAACTCAATGACCTGCTCAGTTAGGTGCTCTTCTTGTTTCTTTAAATCTACTATCAATTTCCTGAGTTTTTGAACTTGGTGAATGTGCTTTGTGAAAGCATTTGGCTCAATTATAGCTACAATTGTACTGACTTTGATTTCTACTTCTAGTCCTTTTATCTTTTCACTAACTTCAACAGTGAAGGTATCTACAGTACAAAGCTTTAGTAAGAAATGACAAATTATCTAGGTGATAGATTTTATCTCGGTAATTACCTCAAAAAAGTTGACCTTAATTGCCACTTCTTGGCTAATTCTTTCTATTAGTTTTTTTTATATCCTTGACTCTACCCTTTCTTCAATCTATTTGTCTGCATCAGTATTAGGGGCATTGATCTTCTCTGTTAATATAGCAAGTTGATCTATGATGGGAGTATCTTCATCAATGCTCACTTTAGGTACCACCTGTTGTAAGATATCCATCACATATCTTAAGATTTCTTTTCATTTTGTTTCTTGCTTCAAATTTTCTTGCACTACCTTTCTTTGACATAATTCCCCATATCTACTTAATTCCTTATGGCTAAGGGTCCTAGAGTCACACTCAAGAATAATTATCACTTCATCCAGAGTGACCAACCCTTTTCCTTTCTTTTTCTTCTTCTTCTCTGATACTAATGGTGATTTCTTCTCAATAATGACAAGAGACTTGTCTCTAGTCTTTTGAGTATCCTCCCTAGTTGACACACTCTCTTCCTTCTTCTACTCCTCGGTAGCCATTGGCTCAGTTGATGAAGTGGGAGCCTCAGGTGTGGTGTCAGATGGGATCACCTCGGTTGCCTTTGTCTCATCTATTACCTTTGTCTCAGTGGAAGGTGCCTCTATTTTGTTAGGCTCATCTGTCTCTGTAGGTTTCTTAGTTTCTTGTACCCCTGTGGTGTCTTTGTGTTGCTTGGGGTCTGAGCTGTCAGGTTGTTCCTATGAAATAATTTCTACTACTTTTGTAAGTATAGGAAGCTCGCTCGGTAGTGATGTAAATGCACATTCAGTGACTTTTTCTTCATCTTGATTGTTTAGGGGTGCAATAGTTACATCCTCATCTTCCTTGTCATCAGGATCACCATTTTTGATGTCCTCAATGAGTAAATCATCATTGGTTTTCTTCTTCATTTGTATCTCTACTTGATCCAGTGCAACCTATGAGATATTTATGTCTTCTTTTTCTTTAGTGATATCAATTACCTCGGTAAATGATATACTAGAATCCTTTGACTTCTTTGCTACAAAATCATCAATGTATATACCTTTTCCTTTGGAATTTTGTCTCTTTTGTGGTGGTGAAGATGTAGTTGATGATCTTGTCCAAATACCTTCTTGTACTAATAACTGCTTC
The DNA here is from genome assembly GCA_027943335.1 of Chamaecyparis obtusa. Taxonomy (NCBI): domain Eukaryota; kingdom Viridiplantae; phylum Streptophyta; class Pinopsida; order Cupressales; family Cupressaceae; genus Chamaecyparis; species Chamaecyparis obtusa. The sequence continues at coordinate 216,848 of BSBK01005072.1, forward strand.
TTCTTTGGAAATTTGGGAGGAGGAACCGGTGTGGGATCTTTTTCTTCTTTAGACTCGGTTTCCTCACTATCATATGGCTTGTCAGCTAACATTAACTAACCTTCAATTTCCTATTCAACTGGTGTCTCCTCAGATGAGTTAGAGACATCTCCAAATCTAGTAGTAAGATTTGTCTTCTTTGCCCTTCTATACATTTTACCGATCTTTATGCCTATAGTGATTCTAGATTTGGCCTCTTCATATGTTCTGAACCTAGTGGCAATGGGGTCTTTTGGTAATGTAAGCAGTGCATTAATAGATTTTAGTGCAAAATTATGGTTCATTTCATAACCCATAGGTGCCAACCATTTTGATCTAGGTTCAACTTCTTTTATCATTGAATGATCTGTGTCTACTACAAAACAAATGTCTATCTCAAATTTTTCAACTAATTCCCTTGGAATTCCACTTCTTTGATGCATTTTGGTCTGAAATTATTTGAAGTATGCATCAAATTCTATATTTAGTTTATCTCCTAACTTTCTTATCATCTCGGTAATCTATGTAGTTATTGGTTTATCTATTGTCTAGTTTATTTTATCGATGCCAGGTACATACTTTTGTAGATAGAAAAATATACAAACAAGCAGTGATCCAAACTTACAGGTGTTTGACTTCTTTGACCTTATAGTCTTCATGTTTTCTTGTAGTTGATGTAACAGTACCTCGAAAAAGATCAACTTGGTGACCTTTCTCCACAATTTTGTATGCCATGTCTACTGTGCTGCAGGGTATGCTGTTGAGTCTGCTTGATTGAAATATCTTGTACCCAATTACATGTGCTGTGAACTTAACTATTGGGTCTTTGATTGATGAAATTTTTAGTGCCTGACCATCCCATTGAGCTCCAGTGTTATTCTCAACATTAGGTCATGATGAACTACGGAAGGATTTTTCATTGTTAGTTGTAGGGAGGCCAGTAACCATACTGATCATTTTCTTAGTGACCTCAATTGGTTTATCCAACCAAAATTTTCCATCGTGATACCTACTCAATATGATTCTGATCCAGTCTATCTTAAATGAATGTGGATAGTATGTGACACACAATAACCTTGATTCCTCAATCTTCTTGTATTCTTGTTTTAATTTTCCATTAGTGCCACAGAGTAGTTGATGTGTTGTAACAGTTTCATAGTCTCCTACTTCTCCAATTTTGCAATGAATATATGCTCTTACGTCTTCTTTCAATAAAACCCTATCTGGTATGCTTGAGAAAGTGCCCATTGAATCTGTTTGTGATGTGACCTTGGGATGTGGCTTGAACTTATGTTCATCAAAATTTTCCCTTACAATCAGATTAACTTCTTCCTCGACACTTTGTGATTTGCTAGCGGATGATGTAGATGCCATAAATCGATTTAGGGTTTCGACTAGCAGCAAGTAAAATAAAGTGTATGATAGAAAATGAACTTACTCAAAATCATCAAAGAGTGATGTCGGTTCGATCTACAGTAGCCTTGAATTCTTTTGAAAATATTTCTAGCTCGAACTCTTCTCTGTGAAATCTTCGCTCTTCAAAATCACAATGTAAAAATGAACTCTATTTCCCATGTATTTATAGAATTTTTGATATTCTCACTCAAACTTTCATGCATTTAATGCTTGACCTAATTTTAGTTCATAATAGCTGTCATCTCGATGACAACTAAAAAATTTATCCACTCGATTAACACATAATTTCTTCATCAGTTGGTACATTTCCTCAATTAACCTTAAATAGTCATTACCGATAGGTAATCAGCTCTCAGTCTAACTTTTATCAATTGTATAAGTTTGTTAGCACAACATATATAGGGATTTGTATGTAAAATGTGATCATTTTGAAATGTCAGTTCCATACATACCTATATCACCTTAAGTGGAGGTACCGATGTCACCCAATCCAGTGGATGAGGTTTCACCAATAGCATTACTTGACTCATCATTTTCATTAGATTCCTTTCTCCACATCATGTTCCTTATTTTCATGATATCTGCAATAGTGTGTCCACTCTCAAATACATGATTTTCATTCGGTTCTCTATCTCTATAGTCCTTTCTTAAATGACCAAATTTATGATAGTGCATACATGCCATTCCAGTGCTTGTCCAACTTCTTGATTGTCCAATCTGACTCTTTCTATAAAAATTTGCTGCAATGTGTCCATATCTACCACAAGAAGTATTATTAGCCCAAGTGTTATAATCCCAAACATAAGAATTACCTTGTCTCTTCGGTTGATAAGGCTTTCATTGTGATTTCTGCTTAGGAGTCCATACTTTCTTCATCTTAGCCTTACACTCTCATGTAGTGTGTCCATTTTTATTATAAGTATAGCATATTTTCTCCATAGTAGTATTGTTAGCAATATCATTCTATTTAGCTCTGCACTCATAAGCTTGGTGTCCAAATTTACCACAGTAATAACAATATCTATTAAACTTAGGAGTGACAAGAGGTTTACCTTGTGCTTTTCTTCTACACACATTAGATGTATGTCCCAGTTTGTCACAGTGATAACATGTCAATGGTTTAGGTTTCTGACTTTGATTGTTGTTGACTTGTTCAGCTTGCTGTGATGATTCTCCTTCACCGGTATAGCCTAGACCAGCTTTACTCCCAAATATTCTTTGATTAGTCAGAAAGTCATCAATCTTCTTAGAACTATCGTTAGCCAATTTCATCATTTCATTCCTTAGCATCTCATTCTCCTCTCTGAGTCTTGCAACATCTTCTAGTCTTCTTGTAAACTCTCCATTCACTCAGTTTACTTCTTGATTCACAGTCATCATTTGATTAGATACTTGGAAGTGATGATCAGTGAGTCTCTATATTTCATTTTCTTTAGCTTGAAGTTGTTCAGTCATCTATCTTCGGTCATCAATAGCCAGATTCCTTTCTTGCTCAGCTTGTCTAGCATTGTTCATTATTTCTACCATTCTCACTATCTGAGATTCTTGACTGATTTTTAGTGCTTTCACTTGATCAAGCAAGTGCTGATTCTTTTTAGACAAATCAATGATTATGCTTTCAAATCCATCAGAGATGCTTCCAGAACTAGATCCAATATGCTCAAACATTTCATCAATAGATTCTTCATGGCAACTGATCTCATTTTGTAGAATAGCTAGGTTCTTCTTTTCTACCAGTAATTTCTTCAGTCCTTCTCTGGCTTTCTTATACCATTCAACAAACATCTGCATCTATATCTTTTGATTCTCAATAGTCTTATCAAGCTTATGTCTCTCCATGACTTAGATCTTTACCCTTCATTGGTTAAACTGTTCAATAAGAGAACTGTGCTCTGATACCAATTGTTGGAATTTGGAGAGATAGGTAGTGAGAGGGGAGGGGTGAATCAGTGAATTCAAAAACTTTACTTGTAAACCTTTCAAATCTATGACTATAAATAGTGATAAACTTGAAAAATAACTTGTATCTAATTGCATGTATCAATCATCCATTTAACTTATGATAGTAAACAACATGAAATCAAAATAGAAATCACATAACACAAGTATTTTGGTAATGTAGAAACCCTTTTTAGAAGGTAAAAATTGTGGTGGGGATGACACCCACAAATTCTTCACTACTACAAATAGAAAAGGTTTTCCTTTTAGGGCTACAAGTTTTGATCACTTATGGTGATCTTACCCTGTTAGGAGTAACATATTAGATCAGCTAGATCTACCTAGTTATAGGATTTTAACAACACTAATGAAGTGTGCACTCAGTTAAGAGATTCACATAAGACTGTTAAGTCTACTCTGTTAAGATATTTATCCAAAACTCTATTACAATTGTTAGAAAGGAATAGGCAATTATCTGCTAATTGACAACTTAATTGTCTGATACAAAGCTATAAGTTCTGAATGTATTTCACCTTTTACTATGATGAATCTCTGCTCTAAACCACTCCTGTAGCCTTTTTTGATTCTGCTTAATCTGATATTCTCTGCAAACTACTTTGTTAACTGATAGACTTGAAGTTAGGCAAATGCTTCAAGTTTCTCCTTGATTCATATATCTGTTCTCACATCAGTTCACATCACAAATGATGTAAACATACATTTATATAGCAATATGCTTTTTATAATTTAACAAAATTAGGTTACACAACTTAGTCATAACCCTAAGATCTACAATGTACAAAAATGACCTAGATCAGACTATTACATAAGATATACATTGCATTTAATGAATATCATAACAATAAATATTCCTCGATCGTGGTAAAACATTTTTTGATATGTTGTAACCATTTGCATAGAAGAATGTGCCATTTCATATTACTATGCCATTTTCTGTGATCCTCAGTAAACACTATATAAACTGCTCAGTGTATACTATGATGCTCAGTGTTTACTGTTTGTCGGTGTCGGTGTCTTCTATTGCTTTGGTAACTGTGTAGTGCTCGGTGTGTAAGCTTTACTGACCAGTCTGTATTGCTTCTAGTTACTGATTTTCTCAATGTAAGTGACCGACTGATATCTTTGATAACATTCGATACTAATAAAAACCTTGAATGCTCAATAGAGATAACAAGTCTTTGGTTCAACTTGATAAATCAAACAAATTTCTTCCCTTATCTTTGATCTATTCATCATACCTTGATTTACATTGCCAATAATTTATTTTCTAGGATGGTCTTTCTTAACATACCTCAGAGTCTTAGAAACTTTATTTGTGTCCTCATCACAAATCTCATTCTCACAATAAATATCAACATGTTCTTCTTCTTCTTTTGTAATAGCATCTTCCTTCATTTTTGTATTCTAATAACAATCATACATTCTCTCTTGTATCTAAAACTTTTCATCTATCTTCACATTGTTACTTTCAATCATCTTTGTCAATCTCAGATTAAAACATTTGTGAGCCTTTCTTTTATTAGAATAACCAAGAAAAATTCCTTCATCACTTCTAGCATCAAATTTCCCTATTTTATCATCTCTTTTGATATAGCATTTACTACCAAATATTCTAAAATATTTTACAGTAGGAGTATGATTAAACCAAAATTCATAAGGAGTCTTACTTGTACCTTCTCTAATTTGAATTATGCTCAATGCCTATATTGTTGTCCCAACATCTTCTCTCCAATGTACATGAGATACATTTCCTTCTAGCAACATTGTCCTAGCAACATCCAATATTGTTTTGTTTCTTCGCTCTGCTATCTGATTTTTTTATGGAGTCCTAGGAGGAGATGTATGTATTTTTATTCCATGTTATTCACAATATGAATTGAATAGATCTAAAGTAAACTCTCCACCTCTATTTGATCTTAGACATTTTATCTTTAAGCCTAATCATTTTCTACTTTTTCTTTGAATAACTTGAATTTTTCAAATGCTTCTAATTTCTCTTTCAAGTAAGTGATCCACATCATTCTAGAAAAGTCATCAAGAAAAAGTATAAAGTACCTTTCACTATAGTATGACCTTTTCCTTGTAGGTCCACATAGGTCTTTATGTACCAGATCCAACTTTCCTTTTGTTGTATATGATTTACTTTTATAACTACTTCTAGTCTTCTTTCCCATAACACATTCTCTGCACATAGTGTTAGATGGTTTTACAATTTTTGGTAGATATATCACTGCATTAGTCAAGCTTGCCTTCACAATACTGTTAAATTGACATGAAAAAACCTTATGTGCCATAACCAACTGTCATTTATCTTCACAACAAAATAAGAAGCTTTAGCTGTGTTTAACTCAAATACATTACCTCTGGTTTTAGTAACAGTTGCAATCAAGTTTCCTATCTTACTTCTAATAAAACATTTCCCATCAATGAACTTTAATTGATATCCCTTATCCATCAACTACCCAACACTCAACAAGTTATGCTTAAGTCCATCAACAAGCAATACATTGTCAATACTAGTCTTTCCATCCAAAGAAATAGATCCTACTCCTATGATAGGCTTAGGAACATTGTCTCTAAATATTAGAACACCGCCATCATATTTATTTATTTTAACAAACTTTTTTTTATCTCCAGTCATATGATGTGAGAAACTGTTGTCTATAACCCATTTATATTTCTTTTTTTTTTTTATCGGTAAAAGGCCGAAGCCCTATAAATTTTTTATTAATATTTAAAAGTTAGTTTACAGTGTGACCCCACTTGCTACAGGCACTGGTAGGAAAGAACGGGGTTGAGAAAACCTCCAGCCTTGCCTGGGACCAAAGGTCCTATAGTTATACAAAATTTATGTGGGCATACCCACAACTCAATAATTGTCAAGATTTGTTAAAAATACATCATTCTCATGGGCATTCCCATGGGTCTCAAGCACTCAAGGATTGGCTATGAATACAAATTACAACGGGCATACCCACTGCTCGATCGAATCGAGTGATGCTGTTACATTTTTTACATTGTAAATTTTAAGGATATGATTCCAAGTCGTATACAATCATATGTTGTTATATGGATAACCATCTTGGATTCTTCCATGATATAGTGGTTTGGGTGCCTGCTTGATAGATACCTCCTGAAAATCACAATAGAAATCTTCCAAGTCTCGAAGCTAAGGGTATCTATAATAATTAAGACAATAAAATATAGAAACCACCGGTTAAAAATATTATATTTACCTTCCTCCAGAGTGGGATAGCTCAGGTACCTGTCTTGCTGCATAAGATATTAATTCTAAACTAGCCTAGACATACATCATTATGCTAAAGAGTTTTATCTAATTACAAGGCCTAAGGAGTTATTAACAAGATTATTAAACCAGAGGTCTACAGTTAACCAAACATCCTGACCATCTTTGGACAAAAGTTAATACAAAGATTATCCATGTGAAATCTTAATCTTAATACTCTACATCAATTGTAAATGTTAAATAAGCCCAACAAAAGGACCCCTCCACCACAAAGGATGAACCTTATCTTCTAAGTCAGAAAAATAAATAATCTATACTATTTAAAAGTTAAAACCATGCTCCTATGTTTAGGGGTATAAAAATATTCTCAAGGGCACAAATCAACCATAGCTTATCTTTTAACCCAACTTTGAGTTAGCTGTTAACATAATTTAAGATCTTTAAGAAGCTTCTTCACAAGATTACAACAATTGTCATTGTTACATATACTACAACCATATCAAACATAAAAACAATGTATAACATTTTGAGGAGGCTAAATAAAAATCAAAAGGGGTGTGATAAGCTGGGCTAGACCTTGATTTCCTTATCTCGGGCCAGAGCCTCCATGAATAGTAGAAAATCCATCTCAGTACAAAGGCAACACAAGGGACGTAGTTGATAAATGATTACAAGATTGCATGTATACATTTAATTAAATCATTATATAGTATATTGTAGAAGACTATAATAAATCAAGGGAATACTTGCTTATAAGATTCACCTTTAACAGAGAGATAAACATGGACCATTTAACCCATTTATATTTCTTATCAACAAGTGATACTAAGAATTTTTTCTCATGTAATGATTTTTCTTCTTTAATAGAAATAAATCCAATCTCCTCATAATCACAAGCATTATCATCATCGTAAATATCTTCACTAGAATAATAAAATTCCTTTTCCTTTGAATACTTAGGCTTGAAAAACTTAGGTTTGTGCTTAGGAACTCTTGTAGGACATCTAGATGCAAAGTGACCTATCTTATTGCATGAAAAAAATTTCAAAGGTAAATTTCCTTCAAATTTACCCTTACCTCTCTTTTCTCTTCTAGCAATCAGGGAAACAAGTTCATCTAGCTTTCTTTCTTCTTCTTGTATTTGTTCCCATTCATTAGCATACTCACCAATCTCTTCCTTTATATTAGCATTGCTAGAGCTCACAATTCCAGATATTGTCTTCGTATGTGTAGATGCCTTAAATGTTGTTTCAACTTTAGGTAAAGAATCTCCCAATTCTGCAGCTTCAAAGGTAGTTAGCTTTGCAATCAACATTTCTCTACTCAATTTTTTATTCAAAGGTATAATCTCTTCTATAGCCTAAACATTGGTCTTGTAAACAGGTGTCAATGATCTAAGGATCTTTTCAATGACTTCTTCCTCTTCATAAGTGTCTCCAAAATTTATGATTCCAATCACAACCTCGTTAACTCTTTGTACATAAGCCCTAATATTTTCATCATCTTTCATTTGCAACTTCTCCATTCTTGTTTTCTAGTTCTATAATTTTTCTTTCTTAGTAAACTTATCTCCTTCATACAATGATTCTAATCTTACCCAAATTTTGTGTGCTAAATCTAGATCTTTCACCTTAGTAAATTCTCCTTGAGAGACTGCGCTGATCAGTGCTTCCCTTATGACCATGTTATAAGAAAATGTCTTCTTTTCCTCATCAATAGCTTTGTCTAATTCATTCTTAGTCTTCATGGTTAACTCATTCTTTGTAATCTTCTAGTAGTCGATGCCAAAACATAGCAAATGAGTTCGCATTTTGTTCTTCCAATTGTCAAAGTTTTCATGATCAAATTTTGGATTATCTTTCATATAGAATACCATCTCCAAGATCACCTCAAGCTATTAAGATTTATCTGTAAGGACTAGTAGATCTAATACCAATTGTTAGAAATAATAGTCCACCAATACAACTAAGAGGGGGGAGGTGAATCAATTGTATGACCGATTATTAAAATTTAAACTTTGAATAGCAACAACATCAAATAGAATGATAACAAAATGAATGCCAACACAATAACACAATATTTTTTTATCGAGGAAACCCTTTTAAAGGTAAAAACCTAGTGGGAATTAATGCCCACTAATGATGTATTGAGAGTACAGTATCCTTGTTAGAAGATTAGCCTAGTTTGGAGTTGATTGAAAAATTACAGTAGATAGTCCTTGTTAGAGGATAGACCCTATTAGGAGTCAAGAAAAAGAGTAGGCTTCCTGCCCAGGCTCACTACCAAAGAAGGTTATGTCCACCTTTAGAACTCACTTTTTGCAAAAAAAGTGTATGAAAGGAAATACACAATCCTTGAACTGTCTGATAGAAACTATCTTTTCTTGGTCAATTCCAATGAAGTATATAAGTTATCATCTACTCTACATCTAGAAGACACAAGATCACAACTTCCACAATCCTTTGTTTACATCACATTCATACTACACATATTTTCAAAAGAAAAGATCTTACATATATACCCTATTACAAAATAAATGATCAGGTCGACCAATTAGGCTTTCCTAATATACAAATAATCATATAACCCCTTGCTAAGATACACACGGTACCTAAAAAAAGTATAAAATAATTGCAATTCAATAATTAAGATCCAATATACGTAATCCATGCTCGCAATCCATAATACACACTACAATTTAGAAGTCATCCCCAGAAAGGTCTCCTCGAGAACACACACTAAAACTGACATCATCATGTATCCCATGATTTTCTAAGATCAACGAACATTCCTTAGTGTGTTATATGATGTCCCTTAAGCTCGCATACACTAGATCCACATGGCTTGTAAGATATACTCAAAACATAGAGAATTACTCTGTCAACTTCCACTGTCATAGTCTAGTAACCATTTTTCACCAATTCTTTTGTAACTCAACCAATATGCAATATTATATTATGAGATCTTAGCTATAATATCAAAACACCTCCTTGTACACACAACTATGTTCATACATCCTGAATCATCTGTAAAGTATCTGTACACTGTAATAGACAGTATGTTCTCTCTATAGAAACATATGTTGACATCAGTGATAAAACACAAATGAGAACAATAGTAATTCCAACATCCCTCAATTAGGATAATGTAGTGATTAAATATATTAAATGCATTAGCTATATCCAACAATCTTCCCAATTGTATTAGAAATATCCAAGAGTAGATGACATCTTGAGTCGCGGGAGACATGAGATATTAGGTTTGAATCTAGGTGTAGATTTGTCAAGTTGTATACTCCAAGAACTTCCTTTAGATACTTGGTACAAGGAAGTGAGAACTGAGATTAAGTCAAAGAGATCTTTGGAGGGTACATTTTTAGGATATGTCTTGGAGTCAGATAATATTTTGTGTTACATGATTTGGATATATGTACCCCCATCAGATGATATTTGTACCTTGATCTTATTTGAGACTCATCATACACCTTACTCAATACATCTAGGTGTCAAGAAGATGCATGTAGATCTTCGACAACTATACTATTGGTCTAGTATGAAACATGAAATTACTAATTTTGTGGCTAGATGTTTAGAATGTCAAAGGTTTAGGGCTTGCCACCATCATCTAGTAGGTCTTTTACAAACCAATCTTGTTACTTCATGGAAATGGGATATCATTTCGATGGATTTCATGGTGGGTTTGCCTATGACACCCCATAGACATGATTTTTAGAAATAGGGAATACTGAGAGGTGGGGTGAATCAGTATTCTACAACCTTTATCTTTTTCCCAATTATGGATATAATAGATTATCTTTACACATGCATAACATAAGAAGCTAAACAACATGCATAGCAATAAAACTAAAGAACTCATAACACATAATATGTTCTCGAGGAAACCCTAGCCAAGGGAAAACCCCAGTGGGGATGGAACCCAAAAAGATCCACTAATCAAAAGTATCATGTTAGGGATATTGAACCTATTAGGAGTCTATTACAAGCATATAGTGTATCAGTCCTGATTAAGGGACTATAGGCCTTGTTAGAAGCCTCAACCCTTTTAGGAGTTGTCAATACAAAATTTGATTACCAGATGAGCCCACTGCCCAAACAAGTAATGTACAATGTATAATGATTACAAAATGGATTAAGGTACATAACCTTATGCTTCTTGCATCAATATCTTTTTGTTGCTCTTACATTCACATCATATCATTACAATATTACCACATATCTCTTCTTCTTCTTACAATTTACAATTACATATATACAAGTTATTAAGGCTAATAAGTTCATACCTAGAGGGGGTGGATGTGAGGTCCACTTTCGGCCCACATAGTGATCCTGTGTTATTCATATTAGCTATCTTTTTGATTATGTTTCTTTCAAAGACACTTGGACTTTGTCGACTACTGTTATATTATGTTTGACTCGATGGACTGTTCTTTTGATGATTCTGCATATGGGATCCATGATGTGTAGATTTGGTTTATGTTTTTATATGATGTTTTGTGAACCTGATGGTCTAGATGATATTTAAATTACATTATGTAATTTCATTTGAAATGTGCAATCAAATCATGAATATTACATGCAATTGAAGTATGAGTTGAATTATGCAATTTAATGATTAAATTTCGCTATATCATATATGTTTATTTTAATGGTTTTCTTCCTTGAATTACTGATGCTGCATTTAGGTATTGCAGGTGGAAGGACCATGGAAACACATTCGGGGAAATCACATTGAACGTAGGGTAACCAGTTAAACCAAGGCCCCGTCTATTAAGAGACCTGAGGCCTCGTTGTTAAGTAATTTATTTCGTAACAGTAATTTGAATGTTTGTGTGTTTTAATGTTATGTGTTGTGATATTGGACGTACCGTGTGTGAAATGTTATTTTGTAAAGTGTCGCTTGACACTATTGTTAATGTTATCAAGGTACATCGTGTGTTGTGTGAGAGCACTTGCTAGGAGTGTTAGGGAAATCTTAGCACACCTTTTTGCCATAGGAATCTTTATGCAGTCTCATTCTCCATTTCCGATCTTATTCTCGACATGGGTTTAGAGGGTTAATAATGGCCTTAGGAGATAGTTTTATGCTAAATTTGTTAACCCATTCCATGTACCCATGGGTTAGGGGTATTTTCACCTCTTCAGAAGCCAAAAAGTGACTTTAGGACCCTTTTAAAAATTCATTTTCCTTCTTGAGCGAAATTGCAACTTGCATGTTTGAACCTCATTTATGAGGTTAGGTGTAGAAGCCCTATTTAGAGGAAATTTTGGCTTGGGGTGATTCATTCACCCATTCTCTATTTTTAGAGAGTCTTCAGAAAGTTAGAGAAGAAAAGGCTTGAAGCTTGGATTAGGGCTCAACATCATTCTACCATAGCTTGGATTTGAGGTAGGAATTCTTGTGCTCTTTCTGTTTGTTTGAGAGGTTTGTAATTGTGATCATGTTCTTGGCTCCCCATGGTTGGTCATGGTGGAGGCTTGTATTGTTGGTTGTGTTTTGACCCAACTTTTGGGCATCACACATATATACAAGTTATTAAGGCTAATAACTTTACATGGTTGGCTTCCATTTATCTTTATCTAAGGGTTAACATCTAGGATTTCATCCCTTTATATTGTTAAGACATTATTTTGATAAACAAAATAATCCCTTAACTCTTTACCAATTCTGTCTTCAAAACTATCCTATCGGCTTAACACTATCTTCGGTAAAACTATCATAACTAATTTTGTACATGTCATACTAACTTGCACTCTAAGATGGGTCATCATTAGACATCATAGAGTCTATGTTCAAGTGCACAAGCACTGAACTTACTCTAGTCAATGTCGTAAACAAAAACTATCCTAGAGTACACAGGTGAAAATGTTGTCTCACACAGACAAATTTGCAATGCCCTTTACTATACTTGCTCTCTAACCTTTGCGCTCTTCATGTGGATCATATGTTTCCATAATGACAACATCTATGTACTTAGCTTAGCCAAATTGCCAACAATCTCCCCCTTTGTCATTGGTGGCAACATATGAGGAAATTGGCTAAGTGTACAACTCAAAATCTAAAAATTGGCCATAGTATAACATATACATATACTATCCTTATAACTCCTCAAAATATAATTTCTAATACAATACTCCCCCTAAGAGTATCAATCCATATCATATACAACAATTTTATGTTCTATATCTCTCCCCCTTTGACAACAATGACAAAATAAAGTAGGGAGGGCTACAAAATTGTCACAAAAAGATTATACCTTAGTTCCCTATTGCAAAGCCAGTAAGCTTGAAACACAATCTGAAAAATCAACTTTCATTGCTTCTATCTCCTTCTCCCATGATTTCTTGATGGAATCTGCCACATTGAGTAAAGTGCTCAGATCATAAGCTATTATTTGACATGCTTGAAGGTTTTCAAAGTTAAATTTCTAAAAAGATGCCTTTGTCGAAAGACATTCTCCCAACTGTTCTTCAATTACACATAACTTCATAGAAGTGTGGTCTCTCAAAAGAGTAAATCTTCTCATTTTTCTATTCCTTTCATCTTGCAAAACTATAATTTCATCATAAAGCTTCCTAACTTTTTTCTCAATATCTAATACCTTCACATTGGGGCTAGAAAGAAGGTTACATTCATTCTGAATTTTTGCTTCTTTCAACTTTATCTTCTGATCTTCTTCTATTGTTAAGGTCTCTAATTTTGCACACTGTATGTACAAAGATTTTCTTGTTCCCAAATGTTTTCTAAAGTCCTTGATACAGATATCAAGACTATTAATATCATTCCTCATATTCTGACTAATATTCAAATGCATTTCAGCTTCATAAGCTTCTTCAGTTCTCACTTTTGCAATATCAGATAGATTAGTGAATTCATCATCAAAAGTGCTCATTACCTTCTTAGCTTTCTCCAAAGGGTCTACCTCTGTAATTTGTGTAGTTACAATGCTTTGTAACTATTATACACTAAGTTTGCATCCTTGTTTCAAGCTCTCTTGGTCTTGATAACTTAGTATAACATGGGAATCATCTCCAGGTTGTGGGACCTATGCTAACTTAGATGAGACCTCCGAGTTCTAGGTTGGTTCCTCTTGGATAATCACCTTAATTTGCTTCTTGACAGGAAAGTAAATTCTTGAGGGGAAAAGCGATAGAAGGAATGCATGAAAGGGAAAGTAACTTGAAAGAAAACTATCCTACTACGTGATACACCGAAATGATGGTTTGAGTTATAGTATCGAGGATGAAATCAGTGCACAAACTCAGGTCTAGGAGATCATAACTTACTAAATAGGCTTGCATCAATATTTCATAGAAGGGTTTAAAATAGAAAGAGGCTATTTAGGGAAAGAGAGAATTTTAGAAACAATAGCATTCCTAAGAATTGAACACAATCTATAACCTGCAAACAAACATCCACTTCTGCAAATAGGTATAATAATGAGACAGATTGTCAGGGGGTTTAAGTATACCCACAAGATCATTCAAATCAAATCACCCACAAGAATACACATGAATTGCAAAAAGAAAGAGGGATCAAGAACCCTAAGATATCATTGAAAACATACATATACTTTACTCAATAAGAGAAAATTTAGACAAGAAGGTATAGGGACAGAAAGAATGTCACAAAATACCTTTCCAATATCTAAAGTTCCAATGAAAGTTACAAACTATAGAAAGTCAGAGGGTAGAAAGAATGCCACGGATAACTCCTCAGAGAGAAAATTCTCTTTTACAATTGCCAACTCTGAGATTCAAAAAGCTCCAAAAAATAATATATACATCTCCTCTATTGCACGCAGGCAGGAGCAAAACCTAACTATGGTTTACATAGATTTTTATAAAATAATCAAACGCTAACTCTGTCAACTTTGATCATAAATGCACATGAAAATATCCCAACCAATTAGATATCATGTTCGTGTGTCCATCCCTGTACTACATCTGCCTGCAGACAAGCCACCTTGATCCATCTACCTCCCTGCAATTTGGCTCACCATAACTATTCAAATCTGGTACTCTGAGATATTTTTTAGGATTAACAAGGCAGAAATAACAATTATGTGCAAATATAACTAATATCAAAAAATAATAAACCACACAGAATAGAACACAATGGCACACAGATTTAACGTGGTTCACCCAATCCTTGGGCTACGTCCACCAACAGCGAGTCCAATATTATTATTATCCAGTGATTACAACCTGATTACAATCCGTAATCCCTTACAGCCCAATTCTGCTGTAAGTACTAAAATCATACTTCATAAAAATCCCTAACCCTAAGCCATATTATACAATATTTTCCCGCTTTAGGGTTAGAATGAGTTATAACTAGTCGGCCCAAATAACCGAAAAAAGTAGTCGGCCTCAAAAAAAAATTTCCTCAGGGGCTGCGCCCCCGAACCCCTACTCTTGGGGGCTGCCGCCCCCAAACCCCCACTCGGGGCCCGGCCCGGCCCCGAACCCTGGCGAGGTCAGGAGAAAAAGTGTACAGTACTTTCCTGGATAGTACTTTCCTGATTAGTCACCACAAGCTAACAATCTCCCACTTGGTGACTGATCAGTATCCACACTATACTAAAAAACCTCCCACTTGGAGACTGATCCTGTAGCAATACCGCTACCCACATGAGGCTCCCACTGGATTGAACCACCTTGGACTCAGTTGTTCCTTTATTTTGTTCAGTCTAAAAGACCAACTGAAGCTGAACATGAGTTCAACTTCTCCCTTGTTACTACCTTGGTAAACATATCTGTTGGATTATCATCAGTATGAATCTTTTCCAGCCTTAACTGTCCATCATCCAAAACTGATCGAATGAAATGGTACCGCAACTGTATGTGTTTTGTCTTTGAGTGCAAAGCAGAATTCTTTGCAAGATGAATGGCACTTTGGCTATCTATATGTATAAAATTATCCTTTTGTGGATGTCCCAATTCTTCCATGAAGAATTGAAGCCATATCATCTCCTTGGCTGCCTCTGTAGCAGCAACATACTCTGCCTCTGTAGTGGATAAAGCAACCACCTTTTGTAGTCAAGAAATCCAACTCACTGCTGTCCCACCAACAGTAAATATATAACCTGTAGTACTCCACCTGCTATCTATATCTCCTGCCAAATCTGAGTCAACATAGCCTTGTACAGTAGTAGTAGAACCCCCAAAGTGTAAACACTTACTGGATGTGCCTCTCAAATATCTGAGAATTCATTTGACTGCATTCTAATGCTCAATACCAGGGTTACTCATATAACGGCTAACGACTCCCACTGCGTGTGCAATATCTGGCCTAGTACATACCATAGCATACATTAAGCTCCCTACAGCTGAAGCATAAGGTACCTTAGACATTTTAGTCTCTTCTTCTGGTGTCTTGGGACACATATCCTTAGTCAATTTCAAATGACCAGGCAAAGGTGTGCTGACAGCTTTGGCATTTTCCATAGAGAAACGTTGCAACACCTTCTCAATATAATCAGCATGAGATAGAGACAATTTCCTATTTTTCCTATCTCTACAAATTTTCATAGCAAGGATTTGTTTTTCTGCCCCCAAATCCTTCATAGCAAAAGAGTTTGCTAACTATTGTTTCAACCCCTTAATGTGATCCATGTTAGACCCAGCTACAAGCATATCATCAACATATAAACATAAAATAATGTAGCTGTCATCATCCAACCTCTTAAAATAAACACAATGGTCAGAATGACACCGACTATATCCATGCCCATTCATAAAAGTGTCAAATTTAATATACCATTGCCGAGGTGCTTGCTTCAAGCCATATAAACTTTTCTGCAATCTGCACACTAAATTCTCCTTACCTTTGACCTCAAATCCTTGTGGCTGAACCATATATATTTCTTCATCCAAATCACCATGAAGAAAGGCTGTTTTAACATCAAGCTGCTCTAAATGCAAATCTTCAGTAGCCACAATACTTAAAACAGTACGAATAGAAGTCATTTTAACAACTGGAGAAAATATCTCATCAAAATCAATACCATGTTTCTGTGCAAATCCTTTTACAACTAATCTGGCTTTAAATCTTTTCGTACCTCCATCCTCTTCTTTGATCCTGTAAACCCATTTATTCTGTAAAGCCCTTTTACCTGCAGGTAACTTACATAAATCCCATGTCTGATTTTTCAGCAAAGAGTCCATTTCATCTGTCATTGCAGACTCCCACTGAAGCTTTGTATCCACCTGCACAGCTTCATTATAACATTCAGGTTCACCAGCATCTGTTAACAGAATAGAATACAAAGATGGAGAAAATCTTTCTGGAGGTCTACTTAGCCTTGTTGACCATCTAACACTCACTGGGGTGTGTGGTATTTGTTGTTGCTATTGTTGCGGAGCATAAGGAACTACTGGAACATGAACTTGTGGAGTATCATCCAGTACTACATAGTCATTTTCTTTCTTCTCATGCTGCAGCAACAAATCTTTGTACAATACTTTCTCATTGAATATGACATCCCTGCTTCTTACAATTTTATGATTTTCAAAATCCCAAAGCCTATAACCAAATTCATCAATGCCATACCCAACAAATACACATTTCTTTGACTTAGCTTCCAGCTTGGTTCTATTTTCAGAATCTATAAGTGCAAAAGCTTCACAACCAAAGGTTTTGAGAAAAGAATAACTCACCTTCTTACCACTCCATGCTTCCTCTGGAATACCACAGTCCAAAGGAGTAGAGGGGCCTCTATTGATTAAATAAACAGCAGTGTTCACTGCCTCTGCCCACATATTTTTGGGCAGCCTAGCATGCAACCTCATACTCCTTGCACGCTCCATTATTGTCCTGTTCATGCGTTCAGCCACTCCATTTTCTTGTGGAGTCCTTGGTATAGTTTTCTGCCTACGAATACCATTAGAGGAACAATATTCTTCAAATTCTGTGCTGCAATACTCACCACCATTATCAGATCTGAGACATTTTAACTTTTTACCAGTCTTAGTCTCAACCAAGCATTTCCATTTCTTAAAAGTTTGAAATACATCAGATTTCTATCTAAGGAAATAAATCCATACTTTTCTTGTTGCATCATCTATAAATGTAACATAATACAGAGAGCCACCAAGGGAAGATACCTGAGCTGGTCCTCATACATCTGTATGCACAAGCTCTAATCTCTCATTTTTCTTTTCCTTCCCACTCTTCACAAAACTAACTCTCTTTTGTTTTCCATAAACACAACTTTCACAGAAATCCATATTGACACATTTCAGACCAGGTAAAACTTTCTTTGAATGAAGTAATTTCATACCTTTTTCACTCATGTGCCCGAGTCTATTATGCCACAGTGCTGTGTCAAAATCTACAGCAATAGTTTGATGTTCTTCCTGCTCAACTGCAGCCACTGTTCCTGAACATTCATTATCTTCTGAAACAATTAAAGTAGAAGGAACAGTATGACCTGTACAAAGATATAAGGTGCCTACTTTCACACCTTTTGCTACTACTAAGGAACCTTTTGAAACCTTCCAATTTTTATCATTAAAAGTAACTGTGCAACCCTCATCACCCAGTTGCCCTGCTGAAATTAAATTCCTACTCAGCCTTGGAACATGTCTTACCTCTTGTAGTAGCCAATGATTCCCATTCTGCAACTTAATCTTAATTTTTCCCTTTCCAACAATCTGACAGGGTTCATTATCTCCCAAATAAACTAGCCCAAAATCCCCTTGGACATAATCAACAAAATAACTTCTATGGGGTGTAGCATGAAATGAAGCCCCAGAATCTAAAACCCATGAATCATCAATACTTTCTAAGGACAAGAGCAAAGCATCCTCCTCAGATTTGTTACTTACCACATTTGCCTCCTTGTTTCCATCATTTTTGTCTCCTTGATCTTTCTTCCGAGACCAACAATCTTTCTTCTTATGACCTGGTTTTCCACAGTACTAGCAATCATTTGGCCCTTTAGATTCAGACCTCTTTCCCTTTGATTTTCCTCTTGATTTCCCACGATTTCCAGAGTTGTTTCCTCTATCTCTTGTTCTGCCTCTGCTTTCTGTGTTCAATACACTACCCAATGTGGATGCCCCTGAGCTTTTCCTATGAATTTCCTCACTCAATATAACACCAATAACATCATTATACTTTAGGGTATTAGAACCAGAAATAGAATTACTAACAGCCATTACCAAGCCATTCTAGCTTTCTGGCAAAGAACACAAAATCAAGAGAGCCCTAACCTCTTCATCAAAAGTAATTTTAACTGAGGTTAATTGACTTGTAACTGTATTAAACTCATTCAAATGATCAGTAGCTGATCCACCTTCTACCATTTTCATATTAAATAAACGCTTCATAAGAAATACCTTGTTTGAAGCTGAAGGCTTTTCATACAACTTTGCTAGGGTTTCCATCAGATCTTTAGCTGTCTTTGCTTCAGTAATATTGAATGCCACCGATTGTGCCAGGCATAGATGAATACTCCCCAGTGCCTTCCTATCCAAAATATCCCAATCCTCCTAAGACATTGATTGCTCTTTCTTGGCTACTCCCTCTAATGGCCGCCATAGATCCTTCTGATAGAGATAATCCTCCATTTGCATCTTCCATAACTGGAAGTTCTGCCCATTAAACTTATCAACCTTCAGCCTACCCTCTTCTGCCATTTCTCCCACTTAACCAAGAGACTCTCCCACTAACTCGTGAGACCTGCTTTAGAGAATAGATGAAAGAACGAATGAAATAACCTCGCTCTGATACCACTTGTTAGGATTAACAAGGTAGAAATAACAATTATGTGCAAATATAACTAATATCAGAAAATAATAAACCACACAGAATAGAACACAATGGCACACAGATTTAATGTGGTTCACCCAATCCCTGGGCTACGTCCACCAACAGCGAGTCCAATATTATTATTATCCAGTGATTACAACCTGATTACAATCTGTAATCCCTTACAGCCCAATTCTGCGGCAAGTACTAAAATCATACTTCATAAAAATCCCTAACCCTAAGCCATATTATACAATATTTTCCTGCTTTAGGGTTAGAATGAGTTATAAGTAGTCAGCCCAAATAACCAAAAAAAGTAGTCGGGAGGAAAAGTGTACAGTACTTTCCTAGATAGTACTTTCCTGATTAGTCACCACAAGCTAACAATATTTCAATTTAAAAAATGGTTAAACGGTTATAGGTGGCACTAAATCCTCTTCATCCATGGCTAATAATTAAATTTGACCCATCCTTAAAATGTAGTTGTTAGATCTTCTTATTTTACCAGGTACCACTTACATTTCTTAACCCTAACCCTGTATTCACCTCAAGTTTCCTTTTTTCTTTAGTCACTGAAATGCCTAACCCTTTATCTAACTCTGGTTTATCCTGATGATTACAGAAATGAATCCACAAACTTGGGCCCATCTCACCACTTTTCATCATACCATTGATCGACTGCAGACACCTCGGATCTATCTGGCAAAGGACCCACTCAACCTTCCTTCATGACCTAATCCCAAATCGACGGTTATCACATGATGTCATGGCCTCAAAAGATTCTTTAAGATCATGTGCTGGCTATAGATCTTATATTTTTGCCACCTCACTTAAGAAATACTCAGACCCACTCTGATGCCACCTATAATACTCAGCAACCAATAAGAATTTATCACGTCAGACGAACCCACAAGATAGAGCCTTGGCAATAAAGCAAGCTCAATAGTTGGCGTATGATCGCATGGGCTAAGAATATTACATAAGATCATGCACCAACTATAGATTTTAAATGAGAGATAGCCCACTAGGCCCGCTCTGACATGGCTCCACATCATAACTCTATGACCAACCAGGATCAAACACCTCGGACAACTGGTAGTAGACCCACTGACAAACCAAACATTGCACTAAAGAAGAGGATCGACGATCATCTTTATACTACGATCCTTAAAGAGACATCATCTTCACCTAATGGTATAACAAGAGCCATCAATCATGCATGAACTTTAACTTCCAGGAAACCGAGACCACCAAACAAACCTTAACTACTCGCCAGATCATCGGATGTTAAAGACTAAACCGCCAGGAATAGGAGAACTCGTGAACAATGTAGTTGAAGAATTGGGAAATGTAAAGGAATATTCTGTGGGGTCTTAGAGATTTTATGACTAAAGGAAACCTAACCTCAGAAGATAAAGCACACATGGGAAATAAAGGTTTAAATGGCCGAAAAAGGTAACAGCAAATTAGAACAGGCCCTAGGGTTTTGAGGGTTTTTTGTTATAACGGCTAGATTTTCAAATTAAAAGCTTTCAGACCAGAGAGTTGAGTGTTTGCAGAGACCAAAAGACAAGACACAAGACCATGAAAAATCCAGGGGTGTAACAGGATAAAATGGAGACTGTCGAGTAGAGCCTAGCGTAACCAAATTTGTATGGAACAGGAAAAATTGGGTAACATTTTGGCAATTTTTGCTGGATGTCAGCCTGCTAGACATGGAAACCAGTGGCCTTGAGAAATCCATTGGGCATAAGAGTCATCACTTGAACATAGAACCTTGACAAAGAGATAGATCTGGCATGAGAGGAAAAAAACTATGCACGGGTGCTTCTTAGAAAATAGGAAGGCTAAACTAGAAAACAGGGACAGAAAGCAGGAAAACAAACCTATCCTAAACTAACTAGTGCAGAAAACTGGTCAAACAAAACCATTCACTAGTTTGTTGAAATAACTACCCCTCCTCTTTAAGATACAATATTTTACATGCATGAGAATAGCAAATAATTAATGAAGCACACAGTTGTGTGAAGAACTGATGCACTACCTTTTGAAAGACATAAACAAATTGACTCACCTCCACCAACAGATTCTTATTTTCATTATCTAGGTGTAGATAAATGAGTTGAGCTTGTCCCTGCTAAACTGATAGTTCACCTTCAGCCTCAGCTTCATTTGAATGCTCATGTTTTGACACAAACTTGACTGGGCCCTTATGGATGGCCTCCATCCTTGCTAAGTACCTAAAGGGGCAATCCCTGGAAAGAATGAACTTAGGGCTCCCTTTTCTAGTGTCCAAATGAATCTCATCAATAATTTTAGCAGGATGATCAAGAATTTGTCCCTCCATGATAATCTACCATATATTTTCCTCTTCTGTAGTTGGGACACAATTAACCTCCTGATCTCCAAACTCCTCCTTAAGAGCATGCAAGCCATTATCCTTTTCAGGAAGATGAGGAACATTAACAAGAATTGAGCAGAAAGCATCAATTATCAAATGAAAAATATCTTGATGCTCTAAGACAATAGCAACTGTACCATCTTAATTCTCACAATCAGAGGGCTCAACTAGTGACTCTTGTACTACCTCATCCTGCTCAATGTAAGAAGGCATCTCTTCAAATAGATCAGTTGGGCTTTCACCTTCTTCACATTCTTCTTTATCCTTATCTGACTACTCCAACCCACCTTGATGTAATAACCCTACCTCTTCCTCATGATCATCATGAAAAAGTTTACCTAAAAGACAAAAATCATCTTCTTTTTGGTGGCCTGAAATGCTACGAGGTGTAGGGGGATCTTTAGGAATTTGTTCATAGGGCTTTAGTTGTTGTAGGAACGGCTCACTATCACTTAGGAAGTGAAAACTTTTAGGTGTCTCCTCTATAAGGGGAAGATTAGGTGCCTGGAAATTTGAGATAGGGTCATGAATGGGCTCAGGCAAGAAACTTGGGATTTGAACCTTGTGAGTTTCTTATCTTGGCACTTGTTGCATCCCATCCTTAGGGGGATATTCTTAAGAGGCCACTATCTCTTGTTGTAACACTTTTGACCTTTGTCCATTAGGAAGCTCATAGTTCAAGAGAACAAGTGGAAAATCTATAGCCTCTTTCCCAAAAAATGGGTGTAGGTGACTGCTAGCTGCTTTGATGCTTTGTGTTGGGAATGTCCTCCTAAATGGATTATATGGATGAAAAGGCCTCTTTACCAATTTTTTTCCTTTTTCTTTGATTCTTTTCTTGATATTGTGGCCTACTTTTTTGATAAAATTTCTCCTAAGCTTGGCACTACTAGTTAGGACCTTGATCCTATTGTTGATAAGGTGGCCTTTCCTCCTAATTCTACCCTTTTAAAATGATCAAATCCTCGGTTAGAGCCTACAACAGGCTCATCATCTCTTGGTTTGTTTCTTTTTTATCACTTCTCACCTCTTGTTGACTACTTTTTAATCTGAGTAACTCTTGAGAAAGGTCACATATGGATTCCCCATAGCTAGTGTCGGCTTGATGTTCTATTAATGCATGGATGGGAGTAAATGGAGGCATTTGCAGAGGTATAGTGGGCTAAGGATTGGGAGAGATAGGAATGGGTGATCTTGGGGTTATCATATGAGCCTAAATTAAGCAATTTTCTACCTTTACAACTAGGTCAAAAGCCTGAGGCAATGAAGTACATCCTAAAGACTGAATCATGACAGATATATCACTAGTTAGGCTTCTCAAAAAATAAAGGAAAGCACATTCTGCTGAAGGCCTTATATTAATTAGAATCCTATTCCATGTCTTGAGGAATCTGCCATTAAAATTAATCATCTATTCTCGAGGATCTCTCTTTATTATTTGGATCTACTCTACTAGAGACAAAGAGTCTAAATCATCCTCAAAGTGCTTGCTAAGGAGCTCTCCAATTCTATCCTATGAAGTAATGGAGCCAACTGTCAGACTTCTAAACCATTCCAGGGCCTTGCCCTTAAAGGAGGCAGCCAACAACTTGGTGGCAACATCTTCCTCTATGATGTTATGTATACTAAAGATGGTAGCCACATCTCTCATATGCTCAAAATTTGTAGTTTGTCCTTCACCTGTGAAATTAGGTAGACTCTTTAGTGCTACCAAGGGTACATCATGGTGTTGGGAAAAATTTAATGGACTACCCTGATTAAAGGGTGCAAATGCAAATTGTCTTGCCATAAGAAGGGTCTATTTTTCCCTAAAGGTCTATCAGGAATTGGGTCTACTTTTTCTTAACACCAATGGAGTCACCAGATATACTTAAAAACACTAACCTCTCTAAGGTTTGTATTATGTAATCAGTATATCAGAGATAGCATAATCTTCAAACATAAACTTCTCTCATTGTCCCAATGGGCATGCTAGAATTGTTATACACTAAGTTTTCACCCTTGTTTCAAGCTCTCTTGGTCTTGATAACTTAGTATAACATGGGAATCATCTCCAATTTGTGGGACCTATGCTCATTGAGATGAGAACTCTAGGTTCTAGGCTAGTTCCTCTTGGATAATCACCTTAATTTTCTTCTTGACAGGAAAGTAAATTCTTGAGGGGAAAAGGGATAGAAAGAATGCATGAAAGGGAAAGAAACATAAAATAAAACTATCCTACTAGGTGATACACCGAAATGATGGTTTGAGTGACAGTATGGAGAATGAAATCAGTGCACAAACTCAGGTCTACGAGATCACAACTTACTAAATAGGCTTGCATCAATATTTCATAGAAGGGTCTGCAATAAAAAGAGGCTATTCAGGGAAAGAGATAATTTCACAAACAATAGCATTCCTAAGAATTGAACACAATCTATTACCTGCAAACAAACATCAACTTCTGCAAATAGGTATAGGAATGAGACAGATTGTCAGGGGGTTGAAGTATACCCACAAGATCATTCAAATCAAATCACCCACAAGAATACACATGAATTGCAAAAAGAAAGAGGGATCAAGAACCCTAAGATATCATTGAAAACATACATATATTTAACTCAATAAGAGAAAATTGAGATAAGAAGGTATAGGGACAGAAAGAATGTCACAAAATACATTTGCAATATCTAAAGTTCCAATGAAAGTTATGAACTATAGAAAGTCAAAGGGAAAAAAGACTACCATAGATAACTCCTTAGAGAGAAAATTCTCTTTTACAATTGCCAACTCTGAGCTTCAAAAAGCTCCAAAAAATAATATATACATCTCCTCTATTGTAGGCAGGTAGGAGAAAAACATAACAAGGGTTTACATAGATTTTTATAAAATAATCATATCGTAACTCTATCAACTCTAATCATAAATGCACATGAAAATATCTCAATTGATTAGATATCATGTTTCCTTGTCCATCCCTATACTACATCTATCTACAAACAAGCCGCCTTGATCCATGTACCTCCTTGCAATTCGACTCACCATAACTATTCAAATCTGGTACTCTAAGATATTTGAATTTAAAAAATGATTAAATGGTCATAGGTGGAACTAAATGCTCTTCTTCCATAGCTGATATTTAAATCTGACCCATCCTTAAAATGTAGCTATTATATCTCCTTATTTTACTGGGTACTGCTTACATTTCTTAACCCTAACCCCATATTCACCTCAGGTTTCCTTTTTTCTTTAGTCACTGAATTGCCTGACCATTTATCTAAATCTAGTTTATCCTGACAATTACTCAACTAAAGCCACAAAATTGGGCCCATATCACCACTTGTCATCATACCATTGATTGACTATAGACACCTCAGATCTATCTGGCATAGGACCCACTCAGCCTTCCTTCATGACCTGATCCGAAATCGATGGCTTTCACATGATCTCATGGCCTCAGAAGATTCTTTAAGATCATGCGCTAGCCATAAATCTTATATTTTTCAACCTCACTTAAGAAATACTTAGACCCACTCTGATGCCACCTGTAATACACAGCAACCAATAAGAACTTATCACGTGAGATAGACCCACAAGATAGAGCCTTGGCAATAAAGCAAGATCATTGGTTGGCGTATTATCGCATGGGCTAAGACTATTCCATCAGATCATGTGCCAGCCATAGATCTTGAAGGAGGGATAGCCCACTAGGCCCACTCTAACATGGCTCCACATCATAACTCTGTGACCAACCAGGATCAAACACCTCAAACAACTGGCAGTGGACCCACTGACAACCCAAACACTGCACTAAAGAAGAGGATTGATGGTCATCGTTATACCGTGATGCTTAAAGAGACATCATCTTCACCCAATGGTATAATGAGAGTCATCGATCATGCATCAAATTTAATTGCTAGGAAACTGAGACCACCAAACAAACCTTAACTGCTTGCCAGATCGCCGAATGTTAAAGACTAAACCGCCAAGAATAGGAGAACTCGTGAACAATGCAATTGCAAAATCGGGAAATGTAAAGGAATATTCTGTGGGGTCTTAGAGATTTTGTGACTAAAGCAAACCTAACCTCAAAAGATAAAGTGCACATGGGAAATAGAGGTTTAAGTGGCCAAAAAAGGTAACAACAAATTAGAACAGGCCCTAGAGTTTTGAGGGTTTTTTGCTATAACGGCTAGATTTTCAAATTAAAAGCTTGCAGACCAGGGAGTTGAGTATTTGCAGAGACCAGAAGACAAGACACAAGACAATGAAAAATCCAAGGGTGTTACAAGATAAAATGGAGACTATCGAGTAGAGCCTAGCCTAACCAAATTTGTATGGAACAAGAAAAATTGGGTAACATTTTGGCGATTTCTGCTAGATGTCAACTTGCTAGACATGGAAACTAGTGGCCTTCAGCAATCCATTGGGCATAAGAGTCATCACTTGAACACAGAACCTTGATAGAGAGATAGATCTGGCACTAGAGGAACAAAACTGTGCATGGGCGCTTCTTGGAAAATAGGAAGACTAAACTCGAAAACAAGGACAGAAAGTAGGAAAACTAACCTATCCTAAACTAACTAGTCCAAAAAATTGGTCAAACAAAACCATTCACTGGTTTGTTGAAATAACTACCCCTCCTCTTTAAGATACAATATTTTACATGCATGAGGATAGCAAATAAGGAATCAAGCACACATAGTTGTGTGAAGAACCGATGCACTACATTTTGAAAGACATAAACAAATTGACTCACCTCCACCAACAGATTCTTATTTTCATTATCGAGGGGTAGATAAGTGAGTTGAGCTTGTCCCTACTAAACTGATAGTACACCTTGAGCCTCAACTTCATTTGAATGATCATGTTTGGACACAAACATGACCGGCCCCTTATGGCTAGCCTCTATCCTTGCTAAGTACATTAAGGGGCAACCCCTAGAAAGAATGAACTTAGGGCTCCCTTTTCTATTGTCTGAATGCATCTCATCAATAATTTTAGCAAGATGATCAAGAATTTGTCCCTCCATGACAATCTACCATATATTTTCCTCTTCTATAGTTGGGACACAATTAACCTCCTGATCTCCAAACTCCTCCTTAAGAGCATGCAAGCCATTATCCTTTTTAGAAAGATGAGGAAACTCAACAAGAGTTGAGAAGAAAGCATCAATTATCAAATCAAAAATATCTTGTTGCTCTAAGTTAGCAGCAACTATACCATCTTCATTCTCACAATCAGAGGGCTCAACTAGTGAGTCTTGTACTACCTCATCCTACTCAATGTAAGAAGGCATCTCTTCAAATAGATCAGTTGGGCTTTCACCTTCTTCACTTTCTTCTTTATCCTTATCTGACTGCTCCAACCCACCTTGATGTAATAAACCTACCTCTTCTTCATGATCATCATGAAAAAGTACACATAAAAGACAAAAATCATCTTCTTTTTGGTGGCCTAAAATGCTACAAGGTGTAGGGAGCTCTTTAGGAATTGGTTCATAGGGCTTTATCTACTATAGAACCGGCTCACTGTCACTTAGGGAGTGAAAAATTTTAGGTGTCTCCTCTATAAGGGGAAGATGAGGTGCCAGGAAATCTGATATAGGGTCATGAATGGGCTCAGGCAAGAAACTTGGGATTTGAAACTTGTGAGTTACATGTCTTGGCACTTGTTGCATCCCATCCTTAGGGGGATATGCTTAAGTGGCCACTATCTCTTGTTGTAACACTTTTGACCTTTCTCCTTTAGGAATCTCATAGTTCAAGAGAACAAGTGGAAAATCTATAGCATCTTTCCCAAAAAATGGGTTTGGGTGACTACCAACTGCTTTGATGCTTTGTGTTGGGAATGTCCTCCTGACTAGATTATATGGATGAAAAGGCCTCTTTACCAAATTTTTCCTTTTTCTTTGATGCTTTTCTTGATATTATGGCCTACTTTTTTGATAGGATTGCTCCTGAGTTTGGCACTACTGGTTAGAACCTTGATCTTGTTGTTGATAAGGTGGCCTATCCTCTTGATTCTGCCCTTTTAAAATGATCAAATCCTTAGTTAGAGCCTGCAGCAGGCTCATCATCTCTTGGTTTGTTGCTTATTGATCAATTCTCACCTCTCATTGACTACTTTTTAATCTGAGTAACTCTTGAGAAAGGTCACCTATCTATTCCCCATAGCTAGTGCTGGCTTGAGGTTCTATTAATGTAGGGATGGGAGTAAATGGAGGCATTTGTAGAGGTATAGTTGGCTAAATATTGGGAGAGATAGGCATGGGTGGTCTTGGGGTTATCATATGAGCTTGAATTAAGCAATTTTTTGCCTTTACAGCTAGGTCAAAAGCTTGATGTAATGAAGTACCTCCTAAAGACTGAATCATGACAGATATATCACTAGTTAGGCTTCTCAAAAAATAAAGCAAAGCACAATCTGTTGAAGGCCTTATATTAATTGGAATCCTATTCCATGTCTTGAGGAATCTTCCATTAAAATCAGTCATCTATTCTCGAGGATCTCTCTTTCTTATTTGGAGCTGCTCTACCAGAGACAAAGAGTCTAAATCATCTGTGCTTGCTAAGGAGCTATCCAATTCCATCCCATGAAGTAATGGAGCCAACTGTCAGACTTATAAACCATTCCAGGGCCTTGCCCTTAAAGGAGGCAGCCAACAACTTGGTGGCATCATCTTCCTCTGTGATGTTATGTATACTACAAATGGTAGCCACATCTCTTATATGCTCAAAAGTTGTAGTTTGTTCTTCACCTATGAAATTAGGTAGACTTTTTAGTGCTGCCAAGGGTACATCATGGTGTTGGGAAAAATTTAATGGACTACCCTAATTAAAGGGTGCAAATGCAAATTTTCTTGCCATAAGAAGGGTCTATTTTTCTCATAACCTCTATCAGGAATTGGGTCTACTTGTTGTTAACACCAATGGAGTCACCAGATATACTTAAAAACACTAACCTCTATAAGGTTTGTATTATGAAATTAGTATATCAGAGATAGCATAATCTTCAAACATAAACTTCTCTTGTTGTCCCACTAGGCATGCCAAAATTTTTATACACTAAGTTTGCACCCTTGTTTCAAGCTCTTTTGGTCTTGATAACTTAGTATAACATGGGAATCCTCTCCAAGTTGTGGGACCTATATTAATTGAGATGAGACCTCTAGGTTCTAGGTTGGTTACTCTTGGATAATCACCTTAATTTGCTTCCTTACAAGAAAGTAAATTCTTGAGGGTAAAAGGGATAGAAGGAATGCATGAAAGGGAAAGTAACTTGAAAGAAAACTATCTTACTAGGTGATACATTGAAATGATGGTTTGAGTTATAGTATGCAGCATGAAATTAGTGCACAAACTCAAGTCTAGGAGATCACAACTTACTAAATAGGCTTGCATCAATATTTCATAGAAGGGTCTACAATAGAAAGAGGCTATTTAAGGAAATAGAGCATTTCACAAACAATAGCATTCCTAAGAATTGAACACAATCTATAACCTGCAAACAAACATCC
Source organism: Chamaecyparis obtusa (assembly GCA_027943335.1). NCBI lineage: Eukaryota > Viridiplantae > Streptophyta > Pinopsida > Cupressales > Cupressaceae > Chamaecyparis > Chamaecyparis obtusa. The sequence goes on from BSBK01005072.1 coordinate 246,161, forward strand.
ACTTCTGTAAATAGGTATAGGAATGAGATAGATTGTCAGGGGGTTGAAGTATACCCACAAGATCATTCAAAACAAATCACTCACAAGAATACACATGAATTGCAGAAAGAAAGAGGGATCAAAAACCCTAATATATCACTAAAAGCATACATATACTTAACTTAATAAGAGAAAATTTAGACAAGAAGGTATAGGGACAGAAAGAATGTCACAAAATACCTTTGCAATATCTAAAGTTCCAATGAAAGTTATGAATTATAGAAATTTAGAGGGCAGAAAGAATGCCACAGATAACTCCTTAGAGAGAAAAATCTCTTTTACAATTGCCAACTTTGAGCTTCAAAAAGCTCCAAAAAACAATATATACATCGCTCGTATTGCACACAGGCAGGAGCAAAACCTAACTAAGGTTTACATAGATTTTTATAAAATAATAAAACCCTAACTTTGTCAACTCTCATCATAAATGCACATGAAAATATCTCAACCGATCAGATATCATGTTTGCATGTCCATCTCTGTAATGCATCTACCTATGGACAAGCTGCCTTGATCCATCTACCTCCTTGCAATTCGGCTCACCATAACTATTCAAATCTGGTACTCTAAGATATTTGAATTTAAAAAATGATTAAATGGTCATAGGTGGTGCTAAATCCTCTTCATCCATGGCTGATATTTAAATTTGACCCATCCTTAAAATTCAGCTATTAGATCTTCTTATTTTACCAGGTACCGCTTACATTTCTTAACCCTAACCCTGTATTCACCTCAGGTTTCCATTTTTCTTTAGTCACTGAATTGCTCGACCCTTTATCTAACTCTAGTTTATCCTGATGATTACATGACTGAAGCCACAAACTTGGGCTCATCTCAACACTTGTCATCATAACATTGATCAACTACAGACACCTTGGATCTATTTGGCATACGACCCACTCAGCCTTCCTTCATGACTTTATCCCAAATCGACGGCTGTCGCATGATCTCATGGCCTCAAAAGATTCTTTAAGATCATGCACTAGCCATAGATCTTATATTTTTTCCACCTCACTTAATAAATACTCAGACCCACTCTAATGCCACCTGTAATACTCAACAACCAATAAGAAGTTTTCATGTTAGACGGACCCACAAAATAGAGCCTTGGCAATAAAGCAAGATCAATGGTTGGTGTATGATCACATGGGCTAAGAATATTCCATTAGATCATGCGCCAGTCATAGATCTTAAAGGAAAGATAGCCCACTGAGACCACTCTGACATGGCTCCACATCATAACTCTATGACCAACCAGGCTCAAACACCTTAGACAACTGGTAGTGGACCCAGTGACAACCCAAATGCTGCGCTAAAGAAGATTGACAGTCATTATTATACCATGATGCTTAAAGAGACATCAACTTCACCCAAAGGTATAATGAGAGCCATCGATCATGCATGAACTTTAACTACTAGGAAACCAAGACTGCCTAACAAACCTTAACTTCTCGCCAGATCACTGGATGTTCAAGACTAAACTATCAGGAATAGGAGAACTCGTGAACAATGCAGTTGTAGAATCAAGAAATGTAAAGGAATATTCTGTGGGGTCTTAGAGATTTTGCGACTGAAGGAAACCTAACCTCAAAAGATAAAATCCACATGTTAAATAGAGGTTTAAGTGGCCCAAAAAGGTAACAGCAAATTAGAACAGGCCCTAGGGTTTTGAGGTTTTTTGCTATAATAGCTAGATTTTCAAATTAAAAGCTTTCAGACCAGAGAGTTGACTATTTGCAGAGACTAGAAGACAAGACACAAGACCATGAAAAATATAGGGGTGTAACAGGATAAAATGGTGACTGTCGGGTAGAGCCTAGCCTAACCAAATTTGTATGGAACAGGACCAATTGGGTAACATTTTGGTGATTTCTACTGGATGTCAGCCTGCTAGACATGGAAACCAATGGCCTTGAGCAATCTATTGGGCATAAGAGTCATCACTTGAAGATAGAACCTTGATAGAGAGATAGATCCGGTACCAAAGGAACAAAATTGTGCACGGGCACTTCTTGGAAAACATGAAGACTAAACTAGAAAATAGGGAGAGAAAGCAGGAAAACTAACCTATCCTAAACTAACTAGTGTAGAAAATTGGTCAAACAAAACCCTTCACTGGTTTGTTGAAATAACTAACCCTCCTCTTTAAGATACAATATTTTACATGCATGAGGATAGCAAATAAGGAATGAACCACACACAGTTGTGTGAAGAACCGATGCATTGCCTTTTGAAAGACATAAACAAATTGACTCACCTCCACCAACAGATTCTTATTTTCATTTTTGAGGGGTAAATAAGTGAGTTGAGCTTGTCCTTGCTGAACTGATAGTTCACCTTCAGCCTTAACTTCATTTGAATGCTCATGTTTGGACACAAACATGACTGGCCCCTTATGGCTAGCCTCCATCCTTGTGAAGTACATTAAGGGGAAACCCCTAGAAAGAATGAACTTAGGGCTCCCTTTGCTAGTGTCTGGATGCATCTCATCAATAATTTTAGCAGGATGATCAAGAATTTGTCCCTCCATGATAATCTATCATATATTTTCCTCTTCTATAGTTGGGACACAATTAACCTCCTGATCTCCAAACTCCTCCTTAAGAGCATGCAAGCCATTATCCTTTTCAGGAAGATGAGGAAAATCAACAAGAGTTCAGTAGAAAGCATCAATTATCAAATCAAAAATATCTTGATGCTCTAAGACAATAGCAACTGTACCATCTTAATTCTCACAATCAGAGGGCTCAACTAGTGACTCTTGTACTACCTCATCCTGCTCAATGTAAGAAGGCATCTCTTCAAATAGATCAGTTGGGCTTTCACCTTCTTCACATTCTTCTTTATCCTTATCTGACTACTCCAACCCACCTTGATGTAATAACCCTACCTCTTCCTCATGATCATCATGAAAAAGTTTACCTAAAAGACAAAAATCATCTTCTTTTTGGTGGCCTGAAATGCTACAAGGTGTAGGGGGCTCTTTAGGAATTTGTTCATAGGGCTTTAGCTGTTGTAGGAACGGCTCACTATCACTTAGGAAGTGAAAACTTTTAGGTGTCTCCTCTATAAGGGGAAGATCCGATGGAAGGAAATCTGAGATAGCATCATGAATTGGCTCAGGCAAGAAACTTGGGATTTGAACCTTGTGAGTTTCTTGTCTTGGCACTTGTTGCATCCCATCCTTAGGGGGATATGCTCTAGAGGTCACTGTCTCTTGTTGTAACACTTCTAACCTTTCTCCATCAGGAAGCTCATAGTTCAAGAGAACAAGTGGAAAATCTATAGCCTCTTTCCAAAAAAATGGGTTTGGGTGACTGCCAGCTGCTTTGATGCTTTGTGTTGGGAATGTCCTCCTGACTGGATTATATGGATGAAAAGGCCTCTTTACCAAATTTGGCATTTTGCTTTGATGCTTTTATTGATATTGTGGCCTACTTTATTGATAGGATTGCTCTTGAGCTTGGTACTATTGGTTAGGACCTTGATCTTGTTGTTGATAAGGTGGCCTATCCTCCTGATTCTGCCCTTTTAAAATGATCAAATCCTTGGTTAGAGCCCATAGCAGGCTAATCATCTCTTGGTTTGTTTCTCTTTGATCACTTCTCACCTCTCGTTGACTACTGTTTAATCTAAGTAACTCTTGAGAAATGTCACCTATGGATTCCCCATAGCTAGTGCTGGCTTGAGGTTCTATTAATGTAGGGATGGGAGTAAATGGAGGCATTTGCAGAGGTACAGTGGGCTGAATATTAGGAGAGATAGGCATGGGTGGTCTCGGGGTTATCATACCAGCCTGAATTAAGCAATTTTCTACCTTTACAACTAGGTCAAAAGCTTGAGGTAATGAAGTACCTCCTAAAGACTGAATCATGACAGATATATCACTAGTTAAGATTCTCAAAAAATAAAGGAAAGCATAATCTATTGAAGGCCTTATATTAATTGGAATCCTATTCCATGTCTTGAGGAATCTTCCATTAAAATTAGTCATCTATTCTCAAGGATCTCTCTTTATTATTTGGAGCTAATCTACCAGAGACAAAGAGTCTAAATAATCCTAAAAGTGCTTGCTAACGAGCTCTCCAATTCTATCCCATGAAGTAATGGAGCCAATTGTCAAACTCCTAAACCATTCTAGGGCCTTGCCCTTAAATGAGGCAGCAAAAAACTTGGTTGTAGCATCTTCCTCTATCATGTTATGTATACTACAGATGGTAGCCACATCTCTTATATGCTCAAAAGTTGTAGTTTGTCCTTCACCTATGAAATTAGGTAGACTCTTTAGTGATGCCAAGGGTACATCATTGTGTTGGGAAAAATTTAATGGACTACCCTGATTAAAGGGTGCAAATGCAAATTGTCTTGCCATCAGAAGGGTCTATTTTTCCCATAAGCTCTATCAAGAATTGGGTTTGCTTGTTCTTAACATGAATGGAGTCGCCAGATATACTTAAACACTAACCTCTCTAAGGTTTGTATTATGCAATCGATATATCAGAGATATCATAATCTTCAAACATAAACTTCTCTCGTTGTCCCACCAGGTGTGCCAGAATTGTTATACACTAAGTTTGCACCCTTGTTTCCAGCTCTCTTAGTCTTGATAACTTAGTATAACATGGGAATCATCTCCAGGTTGTGGGACCTATGCTCACTAAGATGAGATGTCCAGGTTCTAGGTTGGTTCGTCTTGGATAATCACCTTAATTTGCTTCTTGATAGGAAAGTAAATTCTTGAGGGAAAAAGGGATAGAAGGAATGCATGAAAGGGAAAGTAACTTGAAAGAAAACTATCCTACTAGGTGATACACTGAAATGATGGTTTGAGTTATAGTATGGAGGATGGAATCAGTGCACAAACTTAGGTCTCAGAGATCACAACTTACTAAATAGGCTTCCATCAATATTTCATAGAAGGGTCTGCAATAGAAAGAGGCTATTTAGGGAAAGAGAGAATTTCACAAACAATAGCATTCCTAAGAATTGAACACAATCTATAACCTATAAATAAACATCCACTTCTGCAAATAGGTATAGGAATGAGATAGATTGTCAGGGGGTTGAAGTATTCCCACAAGATCATTCAAATCAAATCACCCACAAGAATACACATGAATTGTAGAAAGAAAGAGGGATCAAGAACCTTAAGATATCACTAAAAACATACATATACTTAACTCAATAAGATGAAATTTAGACAAGAAGGTATAGGGATAGAAAGAATGTCACAAAATCCCTTTGCAATATCTAAAGTTCCAATGAAAGTTACAAACTGTAGAAAGTCAAAGGGCAGAAAGAATGCCACGGATAACTAATCAAAGAGAAAATTATCTTTTACAATTGCCAACTTTGAGCTTCAAAACTCTCCAAAAAGCAATATATACATCTCCTCTATTACACGCAGGCAGAAGCAAAACCTAACTATGGTTTACATAGATTTTTATAAAATAATCAAACCCTAACTCTGTCAACTCTGATCATAAATGCACATGAAAATATCTCAACCAATCAGATATCATGTTTGCCTCTCCATCCCTGTACTGCATCTACCTACAGACAAGCTGCCTTGATCCATCTACCTCCCTGCAATTTGGCTTGCCATAACTATTCAAATTTGGTACTCTGAGATATTTGAATTTAAAAAATGATTAAATTGTCACAGGTGCTGCTAAATCCTCTTCATCCATGTCTGATATTTAAATCTAACCCATCCTTAAAATGTAGCTCTTAGATCTTCTTATTTTACTAGGTACCGCTTACATTTCTTAACCCTAACCCTATATTCACCTCAGGTTTCCTTTTTTCCTTAGTCGCTAAATTGCTCGACCCTTTATCTAACTTTGGTTTATCCCAACGATTACATGACTGAAGCCACAAACTTGGGCCCATCTCACCACTTGTCATCATACCATTGACTGACTATAGACACCTCAGATCTATCTGGCACAGGACCCACTCAACCTTTCTTCATGGCCTGATCCCAAATTGATAGTTGTTGCATGATCTCATGGCCTCAAAAGATTCTTTAAGATCATGCGCTAGCTGTAGATCTTATATTTCTTCCACCTCACTTAAGAAATAACCATACCCACTCCGATGCCACCTATAATACTCAGCAACCAATAAGAACTTATCACATCAGACGGACCCACAAGATAGAGCCTTCGCAATAAAGCAAGATTAATGGTTAGCATATGATCACATGGGCTAACAATATTCCATCAAATCATGCACCTACCATAGATCTGAAAGGAGAGATAGCCCACTGGGCCTACTCTGACATGGCTCCACATCATAACTCTATGACCAACTAGGATGAAACACCTTAGACAACTGGTAGTGGACCCACTGACAACCCAAATGGTATAATGAGAGTCATCGATCATGCATGAACTTTAACTTCTAGGAAACTGAGACCGCCAAACAAACCTTAACTACTCGCCAGATCACTGGATGTTAAAGACTAAACTACCAGGAATAGGAGAACTCATGAATAATGTAGTCGTAGAATCAAGAAATGTAAAGGAATATTCTATGGGATCTTAGAGATTTCATGACTGAAGGAAACCTAACCTCAGAAGATAAAGCGCACATGGGAAATAGAGGTTTAAGTGGCTGAAAAAGGTAACGGCAAATTAGAACATGCCCTAGGGTTTTGAGGGTTTTTTTCTATATCGGCTAGATTTTCAAATTAAAAGCTTGTAGAAAAGAGAGTTGAGTGTTTGTAGAGACCAGAAGACAAGACACAAGACCATGAAAAATATAGGGGTGTAACAGGATAAAATGGTGACTGTCGGGTAGAGCCTAGCCTAACCAAATTTGTATGGAACAGGAACAATTGGGTAACATTTTGGTGATTTCTACTGGATGTCAGCCTGCTAGACATGGAAACCAATGGCCTTGAGCAATCTATTGGGCATAAGAGTCATCACTTGAAGATAGAACCTTGATAGAGAGATAGATCTGGTACCAAAGGAACAAAATTGTGCACGGGCACTTCTTGGGAAACATGAAGACTAAACTAGAAAATAGGGAGAGAAAGCAAGAAAACTAACCTATCCTAAACTAACCAGTGTAGAAAACTAGTCAAACAAAACCCTTCACTGGTTTGTTGAAATAACTACCCCTCCTCTTTAAGATGCAATATTTTACATGCATGAGGATAGCAAATAAGGAATGAACCACACATAGTTGTGTGAAGAACCGATGCATTGCCTTTTGAAAGACATAAACAAATTGACTCACCTCCACCAATAGATTCTTATTTTCATTATCCAAGGGTAGATAAGTGAGTTGAGCTTGTCCCTACTGAACTGACAGTTCACCTTCAGCCTCAACTTCATTTGAACGCTCATGTTTGGACACAAACATGACTGGCCCCTTATGGCTAGCCTCCATCCTTGCTAAGTACCTTAAGGGGGAACCCCTAGAAAGAATGAACTTAGGGCTCCCTTTGCTAGTGTCCAGATGCATCTCATCAATAATTTTAGTGGGATGATCAAGAATTTGTCCCTCCATGATAATCTGCCATATATTTTCCTCTTATGTAGTTGGAACACAATTAACGTCCTGATCTCCAAACTCCTCCTTAAGAGCATGCAAGTCATTATCCTTTTCAATAAGATGAGGTACATCAACAAGAGTTGAGCAAAAAGAATCAATTATCAAATCAAAAATATCTTGTTTCTCTAAGTCAGTAGCAACTGTACCATCTTCATTCTCACAATTAGAGGGCTCAACTAGTGACTCTTGTACTACCTCATCTTGCTCAATGTAAGAAGGCATCTCTTCAAATAGATCAACTGGGCTTTCACCTTCTTCACATTCTTCTTTATCCTTATCTGACAGCTCCAACCCACCTTGATGTAATAACCCTACCTATTGCTCATGATCATCAGGAAAAACTACACCTAAAAGACAAAAATCATCTTCTTTTTGGTGGCTTGAAATGCTACGAGGTATAGGGGGCTCTTTAGGAATTGGTTCATAGGGCTTTATCTGCTATAGGACTGGCTCACTGTCACTAAGGAAGTGAAAATTTTTAGGTGTCTCCTCTATAAGGGGAAGATGAGGTGGCAAGAAATCTGAGATAGGGTCATGAATGGGCTTAGGCAAGAAACTTGGGATTTGAACCTTGTGAGTTTCTTGTCTTGGCACTTGTTGCATCCCATCCTTAGGGGGATATGCTTGAGAGGCCACTGTCTCTTGTTGTAACACTTCTAACCTTTCTCCATTAGGAAGCTCATAGTTCAAGAGAACAAGTGGAAAATCTATAGCCTCTTTCCCAAAAAATGGGTTTGGGTGACTGCCAGCTGCTTTGATGCTTTGTGTTGGGAATTTCCTCCTAACTGGATTATATGGATGAAAAGGCCTCTTTACCAAATGTTGCCTTTTACTTTGATACTTTTCTTCATATCGTGGCCTACTTTGCTGATAGGATTACTCCTGAGCTTGGCACTACTTGTTAGGACCTTGATCCTATTGTTGATGAGATGGCCTATCCTCCTGATTCTACGGGGTCTTAGAGATTTCATGACTGAAGGAAACCTAACCTTAGAAGATAAATCACACATGGGAAATAGAGGTTTAAGTGGCTAAAAAAGGTAACAAAAAATTAGAACAAGCCTTAGGGTTTTGAGGGTTTTTTTCTATAATGGCTAGATTTTCAAATTAAAAGCTTGCAGACCAAAGAGTTGAGTGTTTGCAGAGACCAGAAGACAAGACACAAGACCATGAAAATTCTAGGGGTGTAATAGGATAAAATGGAGACTGTTGGGTAGAGCCTAGCCTAACCAAATTTGTATGGAATAGGAAAAATTGGGTAACATTAACTTCTCTGTTAGTTCTTTCAGACTCCCTTCAAGATTCTTTACTTTCTTGTTCTTGCCAATAATCTTATTCAAAGAAGTGATCAGTTCCAACTGATCATAATGATCAACTTCTTTTCCTAAATCGTCAAATGAATATCCAATTTCCTTCTTCTTTCTAGTCTCAGGAGTAAGACTGATGTCTTCTTTGATAGGAATAGGTGCTTGAATCTCTATTGCTTTGGGTTCTTCAACATTGGTTTGTGTCTACTCTGCTTCTATATCAAGTTCATCAAGAGCTAAATTGTCAACAATGTTTCTTAAATTCTTGAATACATTCTCATTAGTATCCAAGGTGACCTTTGTACCTTCTATATTCATTGATTCATCTTCAATTCTAATAGCTAGAGGAAAAGAAATATCCTCTTGTTTTGCTTCACCTACTTGATCTGCTGCAGTTGATGGTTCTCCAACAATTTCTACCATAACCTTGATTATTGCCTACTCTATATCATAATTAACTTCTTCATATCTTCCTCCCATAATTATAATGGTTATCCTTTTGGTTCTTAGGTGGTTGCTTAAGGCCTTCAATATCTACTTTAGGTGTGCATCATCTCTCATATCACAAAAATTTCTTACTAGATTCTCTCTGATAGAAGTGTCTTCTTCTTGTGCTCTCTTCTTTCTATTTACAAGTTTTTTATACAAGCCATCAGGTATCTGACCCTGAATAGTGTCAAACTTCTTATTTGCCAAAACCATGTGCTTTATAATTACATTCTCCAAGTTAAGTCTATCTGAGTAATCATAAAGACTATAGTACTTATTCATTCTAGTAAAGTCTCCATTTTCAATAATCTACTCATTAAGCTTTTCAACTTTAGGTTTCCAATCTTTCTTCTTAACCAAAGTAGTGTCATCATCATTAATTATTGCAACTTTCCTAGGAACTGGTGGCACCAAAACTTTCTACCTCTTACCAGGTCCAGTAGAAATTTCTTTCATTCTCTTGCTAGGAGTGGAGGAGGTAGACCTAGTAGGTCTTCTTGTTTCTTGTTCCATCTCTGGTTCCTCTACTTTCACCTTGACTTGAGGTTCTTTCAGCTATACTGCAATTGGTGGGGTAGACAAAACTTCTTTTTGTTCACTCATTCTAATTGCTGCTACTGTATTCTTTTCTATCTCAAACTCATGTTGTGTCAATCCTAAATATTTCAATATTTTCTTTATGGTGCTGTCAATTCTCTTCTTAGACTACTTCTCCTCAATTATAGCTTTTGTAGAGTTGAAATTCTATTCAAAAGTTCCAAACCATTTGAACTGAGTGTCCAACTTACACTTAAGTAACCTTCCAACATATTCTTCTATTTCTATCTCAGATATCTCATAGCCAAGAGGGTCTATGAACTCAATTATAGGCTCTACTGCTTCAATATAGGTAAAGTCGGTGTCAACCATAAAACATATATCATTTTTATATTTCTCCCTAATAGACTGTGGAATCCTTGATATGTTGATTACCAATTTCTGAAATGTCTTCATCACTAACATAGCACTCTCATTCACTTTGACAATAACATGTTTCATATATACTTTATTTATCCTTTCCATAGTAGATTGACCATCATTCCAATCATTTGCAATGGTGTACAAAAATCTTCTCAATAGGTGGAAAAACATGTATGTAATTAAGGATGAAAATATAAAATTGTGCATACTTAGTTTTCTTAATCTTCTCCAAGTTTTCAAACAATTGTATTCTCAGAATTTCACACATATCAACTGGTACCTTGTCAATACACATTAAGTAGGCTATGTGTACCATTCCAGCTACCATGTCATCTTCTCTAGAATTTGCACAAAACTTAGTTGTTAGGTACTTGCATAAATATCTAACATCATGGCGTTTGATCTTGCTAATCACAATTCCTCTGCCATTATAGGTTGATTCTGTGTTTTCCATGACTATTTTCCTCATATTCTTTTCATTTAAAGGAATATCACCAGTTTTAGATAGTCCAGTGACTTCATGAATCAAGTCAGCTATAATGTCTATCACTCTATCCTCTAGCCAAAACTTTCCATTATGAATTCTGCTCAAAATAATCTTAGTGCATTCTTCATTGTCAAATTCATATTGCAATGCATACTTAACAATCTCATTGTCTTTCAAATGTTCATATCCTTGTTTCAATGTCATATCTTAATTGTAAATCTTCTGATATTCATTGGTAAAATCACTATCACTAATGGTTTCTAGCTTGCATCCAAGATAACTTCTCACATTCTCCAAATGCAAAACTCTATCTGGTACGGATGATAATGCTAAACTAGGGTTATCTTCTTCCAAGGGTTCTACTGGTTCCCTCTTCATTCTAGGTCTATTTTTGTCTCTGACATTATGAATTAAAGATACATCCATGATTGCTTCTAGTTCTTTATACTGATTTAAAGATCTGCTAAGTAAAATACCTCAAATTCATGATTCTAGGGCTTGCATAGATTCGACACTCAAATCTTTCACCAAATCATTGTAAAATGCTTCCAATCACTTCTCTTTGCTATCCTAAACACTTCAACTCACTTTGATAATCAAATAACATCGATCATAACCTTTTATTACTTCAATCTCACTTAGGTCTGACATCACATTCAATTCTTTTGCCGCTTCTTCCAAAAAGTTCTTTTTGTTAACTTGCAAAAACTTAAAACTTCTTGCGATCTCGCAAAACATAATATTTTCTTTTGTGCTCTTAACCATAGCATTAGTACATCACAAACTACCTTACATTAACTGCGCAAGACTTAATTCATCATAAATCTACTTCTACACTAATTCTAAGTTCCTAATCTACTGTAATTTTCATAAATCAAATGCTTCCAGATAGGTCAGGTAAGGATTCATTCTTACCACTTGATACTTCACCTTTCTGATTACCTTCAATGTTGAATATGTCTCCTTGATCTGTGCCTTTAACAAACCTCACTTCATCTGCATTACTATAGCAACCTTTCTGACTATTTCTTGCATCTTCATTTCTTCTTTCATGATTTCTAGGGTTAGGGTTAGGATAAAAAACTCCATTGTTCATTCTACAAAATCTTGTTGTATGTCCAATCTTGTTGCATATCTGACAAACAGTTCCATTGTTTCCATATCTTGGTCCTTGCTGATTGATTTGTGATCTCCAGTTTCTAGCAATGTGTCCAACCTTGTTGCATCTATAAGATACTACTCCATTTCTTCTGTTCATATCTTCATTAGGTCTCTTATCTCCATTGTTAGTATTCCTAAACATTCTACTATCATAATTGTTTTCAATAACTTTACGTTTTCTATATTCAATAGCTCTATGTCCAAAACCATGACAATTATAACAATAACCATTAAGAGGTTGAAATTTCTTACCTGTGCAATCTCTCTTCATATGACCAATAGTGTTACAACCAAAACATCTACCTTTGAATTCTCTTTGCATACCTTTGGGTGATTCTTCTTTCTTAGGTGGTTCTTCTCCTTTAGGTGATTCTTCTGATTTGTTGATCTCATTAGACTTATTCTCATCTAGACTTTCAGATATTTTCAGATCTAGTTCCTTCTTCTCAACATTTGTTATGAATATGTTAAATCCAAGTCCAGTATTATCATAGGATGGTTTCCCAAAAGATTCTTGTTCATCGATCTTCTCACTATTTGAATATAGCCTTTCAAGTTGTTGTTTGGATTGAGTCAGTTCGCCTTTCACAATCTTGTTTTATTTCTCAAGTTCAACATACTACAAATTGACTTTCTCAAGTTCAGATGATACATTGCCACGTTCAAATTTTAGTTCTTCATTTTCAATCTTCAACTTTTCATTCTCAGATCTTAGATTTTCTTCATTCTTGCTATTTCCATCTTTCAAACTTAATTTCAGTTTTGCTATCTTCAGTTCATGCTTAAGGATCACATTTTCTTTTTCTAAATTGTCATCACAATCCTCAATAAGAATTTCAGATTCCTTTTCAGATTTCAGATCTTCCAACTTCTTTTTCAATTTCTCAATGAGTTTCTTCACATCATCATATTTCCCTTTCAGAGTGTCTCTTTCATCAGTAAGCATATCAATCTATTCAAGAGCTTCTTCAAGATTCTTTTGTAGTTGATCCATATCCATAGAGATCTTACTCAAGCTACTAGGCTTTCCTTGAATGATTCTTTTCCGAGTAACTAAGCTCTGATACTAATTGTTAGAAATAGGGAATACTAAGAGGGGGGGGTCAATCAGTATTCTACAACCTTTATCTTTTTCCCAATTATGGATATAACAGATTATCTTTATACATGCATAACATAAGAAGCTAAACAACATGCATAGCAATAAAACTAAAGAACTCATAACACATAATATGTTCTCGAGGAAACCCTAGCCAAGGGAAAACCCTGGTGGGGATGGAACTCACAAAGATCCACTAATCAAAAGTATCTTGTTAGGGATATTGACCCTTTTAGAAGTCTATTACAAGCATATAGTGTATCAGTCCTGATTAAGGGACTGTAGGCCTTGTTAGAAGCCTCAACCCTTTTAGGAGTTGTCAATACAAAATCTGATTACCAGATGAGCCCACTGCCCAAACAAGTAATGTACAATGTATACTAATTACAAAATGGATTAAGGTACATAACCTTATGCTGCTTGCATCAATATCTTTTTGCTGCTCTTACATTCGCATCATATCATTACAATATTACCACATATCCCTTCTTCTTCTTACAATTTACAATTACATATATACAAGTTATTAAGGCTAATAAGCTTACATGGTCAGCTTCCATTTATCTTTACCTAAGGGTTAAAATCTAAGATGTTTTCCCTTTATATTGTTAAGACATTATTTTGATAAACAAAATAATCCCTTAACTCTTTACCAATTTTGTCTTCAAAATTGTCCTGTCGGCTTAACACTGTCTTCGGTAAAACTATCATAACTAATTTTGTACATGCCATACTGACTTGCACTCTAAGATGGGTCATCATTATACATCATAGATTCTATGTTCAAGTGCACAAGCACTGACCTTACTCTAGTCAACATCACAAACAAAAACTATCCTCGGGTACAAATGCGCTCTGCTATACTTTCTCTCTGACCTTTGCACTTTTCATGTGTATCATATGTTGCCATAATGACAACATCTATGTACTCAGCTCAGCCAAATTGCCAATAGCTTTGAATGGTTGACCAAGGTGGCACACTTCTCTCCTATTAGAGCATCCTATACAACAACTTTAGTGCCTAGGGTCTTCATGTACGATATTGTGAGGTTTCATGGTATACCCAATATTATTATATTAGATAGGGATCCAGTATTCATGATTGCAGTTTGGACCTGTTTGCAACATGATCTTGGAGCACAACTGAATTTTAGGTTGACATAACACCCCAAGACTAATGGTCAGACTACATGGGTTAATTAGGTGCTTGAGGATATGCTAAGGATGTATGTCATGGATAGATAGACTCATTGGGAGGAATATTTTTATTTGGTTGAGTTTTCCTACAATAACGGATACCATAGTTCAATTGGTATGTGACCTTTTTAGGGTTTGTATGCTCATCTTTTTCGTACACATTTGAGTTGGGATAGGCTGAAGGATCATATTATGCTAGGTCCTAAGATGCCTCGAGATATGGAGCAACATGTGGAGTGCATTTGTGATCATGTGACCACAATGTAGGATAGGCAAAATAAATATGTAGATACTCACAGAGTGGACAAATAGTTTTCTATTGGTGTTAAGGTGTTCTTGAGAGTGCATCCATGGAAGAGTCTGATCTATTATGGAAAGGGTTCAAAGTTGGTGCCTTCTTTCATAGGAACTTTTGAGATTCTTGAGAGGATAGGACCAGTTCCTTACCATCTTGCTCTGTCACCCATCTTGTCTCGCATTCATGATGTTTTCCACGTTTTAGTCCTTAGATAGTTTATACCAAATGTTGCACATGTACTTAACTAGAATGATTTTTAGGTAGAGGATGAGTAGATGGCTTTGGGCCCCATTCATATTATTCAATAGTGATATCTGACCCTCATGGATCAAACCATCAAGAAAGTGAAGCTCCAATGAGATCATATTGATGATCCATAAGCAACTTGGGAGGATGCAATAAGATTACGAGATTTATATCCCTATTTCTTTGTAGGCTTCCAGGAGTAAGCCTTATTCAAAGGGGGGGTGGATGTAGGGCCCATACAGAGTTTTCTTTTTTAGTTTTATATTTCCAAACTCTTTTAGGCCACTTTTATGTGTACGTTGATATTTTAGTTATTATGTGGTTTTAGATGTATGACACTACATGGTGATTTTAATAAAAGAATAATTATGGATATTATATTGATGTAGTTAGATGATGTTAGTTATTTTAATGATGATAATTTATATGTTTTAAATGATTCTTGTGATTATGATTATACTTACCCCATTCTTGCATGTGTATGGTTATCATGTATACTTTTACTTTCTTGTTTGACATGTTTGATATGGTTGAGGGACGAAGTTGTAGTTACCTACTTGTGGGATCCATTATCACTATAACTGATAGAAATGTTAAAGATTGATTATCTGATTGTGATGATGATGAAGACTAACTAAGATAAGAGAAATACATGATAGTAGAAAGGTTAGATTAGTTATTGTCTTTTCATTGATTTCAATCAATTGATTTCTAGTTTATATTATGTTTCCATATCATTTGATATATGATATAAGTTGAATGAGTTAAGGAGATGAAGAAATGAGATGTTGTGAAGTTGAAAAACTTAATTGGGAAAATGATACATATCAAACAATGATTAGATTATGTTGATATAATTTTTTTCTACCTAATATATAATTATATCAAGACAATAAAGCACGGTGATGAAGATTTGTCAATTCTATAAGCAAAATAGTTTTGGCTATCGAGCACGATATGACACTCAATAAAGGTAAAAGTTAAAATGAAGCAAGTCACTTAGTAAAGGAAAAGGAAATCAATGCACCGAACATAAAAGAAAGGTTTAGGCACCAAGAAAAGTTAACCAAAATTTAGAGTTATCTACTGAGAAAGGAACAATTATTAAATAAGGATTAGAATGATATTTAATGATTAGCTATGATGAGGTAGATGATCATGATGATGAGGAAATTTAGTTACAAGAGATCTAAGGATAGGAAAATTCAAGGTGAAGATCTACGACTTAGATCTAAATGGTTAAAGCAAAAGGAACAAGTTTCAAGAAAAGTTCAAATTCCTAGGTGAAAAGAAAATGTGTTACCGAGATCCAGATTCAAGGTATAATGAATCAGATGGTTAAGATTGATCAAGTAAAAATGAAATAGAGGAGATTAAGAGATAAAACATGTCTATGTAAAGGATGTATTTGTATGAACAAATAGATGGAAAATTGAAGAGTTGAAGAGTCACCGATTGATGTTGTGAAGAAGGAACAAAGAGTTTCTGAGTGGGAAAGAGGGATTTGATGAAGCGTTGAAGCTAGTGGATAATGAAGAATTAAAGTGAAGATAGAAGAGTGCATAAAGGATCTGGTTAAGAAAAGATAGTTGCAAATTTACAGGTCAAACCATTTACTGTTGCTTACTAGCATTTGTAACATAGAAAACTCTTAATAGAGTGGACTTAAAAGTCTTATTGTAAAATCCTTGAAAAAGGTAACATTCTAAAGAGTGTTTGAAGCCCTCTAACCAGGCCACTCCTAACAGGGTGAAGATCCTAACATATCTAAGGTAAATATATTGACCGGGTCACACCTAATAGTGTGTATTATAATCTTTAACAAGATTGTCTCTTAATTGGGTGTACTTTAGAAGAGTATTTTCTTAGTGGGTGATAATTCCCATAGTGGTTTTTCCTAAAGCGAGGTTTCCATGCTAAATATTGGTGTTACATGTGATTCATGATTTGTCTAAATGATTCACTGATTGTTAAATTTTATTTATGTTTTTTGGTAAATAGTAAAGTGTGTTTAACCGAGATATCACCAACTTAACCAAAGAAAAGTTTTTAAGGTATTTGGAATCAGGAATTAGTGATTCACCCCCCTCTCTATAATCCAATAATTAGTATCAAAGCCTAGTACTTTGAAGAGATAAGTTTGAAAGACTTGAGTAAAATATTCAAAGATGTATAGGAGAGAAGTATCTAAGTGAATAGAGGTAAAATGGATTCACCACTATTCAGATGCAGAAGGGGGAATATGAGATCTATTCTCAAAACCCAAATTCCCCAAAGAAGAGATCCAATTTGATCAACCTAGAGGTTAATACACAATCGAATCAATTTGTGGATGAATATGGAAGAGAGAGAGAGAGTAAATCCAATATTTACCTATATGGAGGAGGATTATGTTTGGAAATCTAAAATAATAAATACTAACCTCAAATTATGGTAGATTTGGAAAATGTTGAGTTCTAAGGTCTTTGTACACTTTTGGGAAAATTTGAAACCTGTCCTAGACTAGAAATGCTGAGACAAAGAAAACCCAGAAATCTTTCCTCAAGATGGCTCAGCTTAGGTTTGACCCTCATAAAAGGTCAAAGACCACATTCTTTATTTTAAGTTCAATTTGAATTCTATTCACAAATCCTGGAAGTTCACCGAAAAGGGTATCCAAATTCACTCTCAGATCTAAATTTTTGCAACTGTACCTACAAGAAAATGGGGGTTTTTTGTTGTATGGGGGGTTTGCCTTGGTCAAACCCTAGTTTGGAAACAACCTTAATATTGAAATTGAAATGGAGAATGCTAGCAAGTAGTAGAAAAGGATCTAACACCGAAGCTATGCAATTCAATAGATATGCAATTGTGTTTGAAATGTAAACAAGTATATTGATATGAAAGCTTGAACACAACTATAAATCTAATTCAAACCTCCATGGTTGTATGCTTGGAATTTACCTTGGTAAGAGAATGAAATGGATCTTGAAGGAAGATCACACCATCATGATGGCTAGATCTAGGGTTTGAATGATAAATCTTGAATGCTTGAATCCTTGTGTTGGTTCCTAGATGGGATTTTACACTCCATGAGATACCAGTATTCCTATGACTAATGTTAAGGAGTGGTTAATTCTAAATATGGGAAATCTATAAGCAACTAGACCAACTATAGGGACAAGACTTCCCTCTTCACTTCTGGCTCTGCAAAACCAAGGCGGGTACACCTAATCCAATAGATTTAACTCTGTTCTTTATTCAATACTAGATCTTACAATAGATAATAGTGAGAAATTACTAAATAACAACCCATTATTCATTGACTCTCCATCAATGGGTAGGACAATACATACAAAGTAAAATAAATGTAAAAGACTGGTATTAATTCAATGTTTTTCAGGATTACAAGATTCCAATCATTCCATACAAAGATAAGATAGGAAGATTAAGGCCAGTGCCTTATTCATTGGGAAATAGAGTCAAAGAATAGAATGAATAGAAAAGTGTTTGATGAAAGGTGGGTCTTGAACATAAATACAAACTACTTCAAATCTTTCCTACTTTCAGAAATCCTTGAATAGATTCAGTAAACATGCATCCAACTCAAAGCAATTTTAATCCAATCCTAGATCAGAACTCACAGGAGAGACAAAGATCCAAGATTCATAGTAAGTTCTCCCTTTAAATGTTGCATACATCAAAACCTGAACAAAGCTTGCAAAATAACAACATCAACCTGTACTTCTCTATTTCTCTGATAAAATGATACAAAATTTACAATCCCTGACTGAGTGTTAGGTTTCAGAATTTTTATCTTTTTCTCCTAAGCTCTCAATACCTAGAATGATCCTGAAAAATCCTTTATATACAAGGAAATGCAACAAGCTACCGATCATTCTAGGGTTACAAAAATTCTAAACTAAAAACCTTTACAACAACTTCAAAAATTTACAATAAGTACACTTGCTGAAGTAGGTGAGATATTTGTAGCTGATCCACTTTGCTTTGTCTTCAATACTGTTCTTCATCTTTCTTCAACAAATTTGATTTGCAACATCTCACTGTCCATATTGTAATAAATGTCTTTTCGCATTTCAACAACCTTTACGACCCAAAAAGCAAATGCCTTTGTTTTCTCTAAGAAGCTAGTGGAGTATTAACTTTTTCAACATGAGGTATGTACTAATACCTCCACCTATCATATACCTCTTCACTTGGGAACTCAAAATTGGAAAACTCAGCCTTTTTCTTTGATAATTGTTCCCACTCATCTTCAATCTGAGTAACTCTATGCTTAAAATTGTCAAACGTTGATTTAGCATTCATTAACAACTTGACAGTGCCGCTAAAAGAATAAGTGTTACTTAGGACACCAATCACCCTCTCTGATAAAAGTGTGTCCATCTCTTCTCTCCACTAATATGCCTCTTTTAATTTCCCTTTATGTGTGAAAATAGTAGGCACCAGTTCATAGTTTGAAAGCATCAATTCAGCTTTTAGCATGCTTGATTTTTTGATAAAATTATCTAGAATGATACCATACTGTACCATTTTCTTTACAACCTGATGCACTGGCTTAATCAGTGGATCAAGGTCTTCTTGTCCTTTTGACAGCATATGAAATAACTTTACATTAGGAGACCTTTCAATCCATTTCTTCAAAATTGGGAACATTTATCTCTTCTCCTTATTCAAGGTTTCAAGTAAAGAATATTATTTACAGGCATGACTGTGGAAAATAGAGGGCTTCAAATCAATAGAAAAATGCATAATTGCATCTATTATCTTTTCCTCATACTTTTGGTTTTCCAAATTTTTGGCCTTTATGTTCTCATCTTTTTCTTTCTCCAACTATACCCTTATTTCCCTCAACATATTCATTTCTTTTGTCAGTGTTTACTTCTCCCAGATAACCCTTGCATCCAAATTTATCTCTGGGTAGGGGGATGGTGGTAGCTCAATTATTGGGCTTGAAGATGAAGCCACTATAGGCTTATCAGAAATCACTAACTAAGGAGACCTATGATCTAAGTGCCCTGAGAATTGTGCAATCAATTTGTCCTTCTGAATTAGCTCAACCTTGAGCTCATTGTAAGATTTAAGGACCATTTCAAATTTGAGCCTAAGCTCTTCTTTCTCTCTGGCATCCTTTTCTGCCACACTAACATTGAATTTTGCAATCTCCAAAATTAAATTTGATGCCTCTACACCAGATGTCTCCCCTACTCTTTGCACAAATAAACTGCCTGTATGTCTTGTAGAGAGAGCTTCTTTTCTTCCTCTATCTTCTTCCCTCTTTAAAGACCACATTACTATGGCTGCATGATCATCAAAAAAGATAGTTCCCCTAGTAGCCTATTTGGCCTGCTCTAATGTAGAAAGATTCTTTACCTTACTCTTTCTATTTTGATCAAAGATAATTGCATCAGCAATGTCCCATTCTGGCAGAATCAGCACCCCTGCAGTATGAACCATGGCCCTTCCTTCTTCAGGAGTAATCTTTTCAAATTGTTTGACCATCTCTGCCTTGGTTTCATTTTCAATTTCTGCTATGACTTTATCAGGATGCTCCTCCTTTTTCTTTTCACAAATCTCCTTGTATTGGCTTATTTTCATTCTCCATAGGAATTGGGAAAATTCCCTAGTTTTAACAAACTTATCATTAGTAAGGAAAGAATCACTAGCTTGTTTCAAGATAGGGTCCAATTTTTTACCCTCAAATTCATCAATAGTAAGGTCCATGGCCACCTATTTAGCTACATCAGACATCCCTTCTTGCAATTCATCACTGGAAACCAAGATGTATCCCTCATTCCTCATTTGTATCAATTGCTCAGCTACCCCATGTTCATCTAACTGGATGGGGGACTAAGAAGGGGAATAAACCTCCTCCATTGGCTTTACTTCTTCTTTCTGCCTCTTAGGAGAGGGTCCCTACATTGCTAGATCATCCATGGGCCTTTTCCCTTTTGAAGTAGAGGGAATATCCTCACTTATTTATTGTGGTGGTAAGAGGACAATGTACCCACTCCTTTTCTACATTGTATAAACTCCTTTTGGAGTCAACTTCATGTATCTAGGTTGGCTCAAAATCTACCTTACCAATTTAGGGTCTGTCCTACTTACTGCAGCCTTCTTCTCATTTATAGGATGCATGATGCCTTCAAAATGCTCTACAAGGGCATCCACTTTCCTAGCCCATGGTTCAAAACCTTTCAATGGGTCATAGGCATTATCAAAATTTCTTATAAAGTCTACAGTGTTCTTGTAGACAACCCACTTTTCTTTCTTAATCTCTTGAGTTTGAAGGTCAAACCCATTTCTTACTATGTCCTCAGGGAAGTTGAACTGATGCTCTATAAGAGTACACCTAATCTTGTCTTTGAACATTCCTGAAAGAAAACCCTCTATGTTTTCACATCTCACCACTACTTTGGTCATTTTTTAGGGTTGCAATACCTTATTTAAATGCACCCACCCTCCTTTTGTGATCACATATTGGTGTGCAATAGTTATATCTGGGAAAAAGGTTCCCCTTCCTTTCCCACTAAGAGTAGACTCCTGCAAGTCACCAATTTGTCTCAAAATCTCTACATATCCCAACTTTAATGGGACTTGATAAGGTAAAATATAAGGTGCTACCTTGCAACCATACACTCTGAAAATTGTGGAAACTAGATATAAAATTATATCCCCAAAATTATGGATAATGGTGATATCTTGGCAATATTCCTTTAGTCTAATCAGTCTCAATAGCTCCCTTGGGATTCTAGGATTATCAAATAATAACAAAGTTCTAAGTCTAGAAGAAAAATCCCTATCAAAAGCAATATAGCTAGCATCCATCTTGTCCCATGATAGAGTTGTGGTCCATAGCTGGACTAGGAGGGTTTCTCCATTTCTCTCTTTCACAGTATTTACTATTGAGCTGAAGAACTACTCACCTTTGTATAGGAACATGTGCATAAGCATAGAATACCACCCAAATGGCCTATTAACCTTCATGTGCTTGATTCCCTACAATCCCTCATGGATCAAATCAGTAAGATGAGATGCAAAGTCAAGAATTAGTGCCAGCTGGGGGTGCAGTGTTTGCACAATCATGAACATGTATGGGACTGGCATATGAGTTGCCTCATCATGCCCTAGAATTAGAGTAATAGACTTATAAAATTCTTGTGCTATTTTACTAATCAAATCTATCCTGAAAGGCTCTGGGGTGCTTGCACTTATAACACACATTGATCCAATTTGATCAATGAAATCCCTTAGAGGCCCCTGCTCTCAAAATATCCTTCTATGCCTCATATATCTCTGTAAACACTTTAAAATCTATCTTATCCAACCCAATAGAAGGGTCATTCAATGAAAAAACCTCCCTAATCTCATCCTATGTAATGCTAATTAGGTTCATTCCATTGACATCCTTGACACACCTTGTCACAAGATCATAGCACTTGGCAATTTGAATTAATAACTCAGCGTCCATGAAAACACCAGGGCATATTAACCTCCCAACATCAAACTCCCATATGTTACTAAGGGGGGCACAAGAATTTCTTTGTGAATAAGCTACTTTGAATAAAATAAGACCATTATCCTTCTCCCCCACTTTGGCATCTCTCATCCAATTACCTATGTCATGGAGTGCCTCAGCCATAGAATCCCTAGGGTTTCTTGGGACAAGTTCTTTCATCCTTGCTACCCCATTATCAGAATGCAGGAGTAGTTGCATCAAATCTTCAAAAAGCCCTCTCTTTCTATACTCTATCTGACCAGACAAATTCCTCTTTGGTGGCATTTTAAAACTGGGGCTTTATAAAACAATATATCTAAACTCGAGAAAAAACCCTATAAACCTTGTAACTGGAAAGACAATTTTGTTTATAACACCTTCATAGATTTGAAACAACTTTAAACTCATAAAATAGACCTACTAGACACCTACAAATTCTTCACTTGAAATCACTTTGAGAGAAAAAATGAGCTCACCAGAAAGATTATGAGAATGGTGAATAGAAACCATGATTCAATTTTGATGTATAGCACCGACAATTGCCTACAATCTATCCACATGTAACACATTAAATCTGCCATTACTAAAAGTTGGCAGCCTCAATTATTCACAAGATGTGAAAAACATCACTGAGCCAAATTTGAATTCTGACCATTGATATATCTCCACCTGGGTGCATCAGATGATTGGCAAGTCAAATAGCATAACCCTGCGTCACTTTTCCCTAACCTAGTTCTCAACCAATGAGAACATTTCAAAATTACCATGTGGGGAAACATAATAACTTATCTTTACTTCATCCAGAATAGATAGGTGTCACCTCATCACTAAAGTGCAAACCAAAACTTGTCAGAAGAACAAACTCAAGATATAATGACCACCATAGATGCACTTTGATCAGACGATCATTAGATTTTAATAAAACCTTGGCCCTACTAAACACTTTGAAAACCTTCAATGAATCAGGAGATGCCACCTCAAAAATGTCAACAAGCTGAAAAATCCCACCTCATCTGTGGTGTCAGAAAACACCTAGCAATTGAAACATGTTACTAATACCCTGGGCCAATCAAAAAAGACCACATCACTAAAAGGTTCTAACATAGAGGACCCACTAAACAGTCTTCATCTTCAGACAAAATCAACGGTTGTTGCTATATCATGATGCATAAATGGATAGCATCTGGGTCCAACAGTATAATGATAGTTGTAGATCTTGTCGACTCTTTAGAGTCCAGAGCATCACAACATCAAATGGGCCCACTAGGATAGGTGCTGCATTGTCACCATTTCGCATGTTAGGGAATTTGACAAAGAGCAGTCTTGTGGTGCAATGACAACCACACAATTTAAAAGCTTTATCCTTTATAAAAAATTAAACCAAAACTTAGGCTTTAATGGATTTAATTAATAAAAGGGGAATGTGATTCAAAAGCCTAACCACTCAACACATAAAACAATGAATAAAGAGGGTCAAAAAATTAGCACATGCTTTATAAAGGATTAGTGGGCCAAAAAGGTAACGTTAAAACATAACATGGCATAGGAAGAATTAAAGCTTGAATAAAAGTTAGGGTTTTCTAGCATGAAGACTAACCCTCAGACTCTCGAAAAGGATTATTTTTTCAAAAATATTAGCATGGCGCTGGACAAATTTCTAATAGTGATAACTCCTTGATCTTTAATGGATAACTTGGATGGAGAAGAAGACTTGAATTCTTGAATGAATGCTTTCTTGATCACCTTGAGAACTTGAGAGAAATTGCTTGAGGATGAGATATGAAAACTTGATTTCAAAATGAGAGAGGAAGGCCTCATTTTATAGTGATCTAGGGCATATTCCTCTAGAGGGACCACCTTGGAGAATTAAATCCCAATTAGGTCCTCACCTTTAGAAAATATACCTAGATTAAATGAAATTAAAGGATTTATCATCCTGAAACCCGAAATGGCCAATCCGGAAGCGGGAAAATAAATCTCCCGAAAGCCTGAAGCCCAGAAATTTTGGAAATTAGAATTTTGGAGGAAGGGGTCAAAGTCAAGATTCACCCTAACCTAGTCAAGGTTGACCTCGACCCTGACCTAGTCAGGTTCTAACTTGACCCTAACCCTAGTCCGAGGTTGACTCAGAACCAAGTCAGGAGGTCTCGAGGATGCCCAAAAACCTAGAACTGATGCTAGAATAGGATAGAATGTCAATAATAGACATAAAATCCTATGATTATCATGATGAAGGCTAGGAGGATCCATTTCTAAATCCTTCCTAGAAATAGAGCTATGAAAGAGGGAAATTCAAGAGAATCCTTAAGATCCTAACCCTAATTTCACCTACAATGAAGCAAAAAAGAAGTGGAAAGCGGGGAGAAAGCCAGATCAAAGTAAAGATCAATTCAAGGCATCCAATATGACCCCAAACCACTTAATCAGAGGGCTAAATGCTCTTAACATGGAAGTGCTTCCATTTTGAGATGATACACTAAGTTGAACAAGGAAATTTTCTCAACATGGAAAAGCAAGATGAGGTTGTATCTATCTTGGATTGGAGAATCTAAATTGAATCTTTTGACTAATGAATACACTCCACCACTTCCCAAACCAATGAAATTTGACCAGATGAGTGAAAAGTGGGAACACAACTCGGTTATGATAGAGATTGCTTATTCCCTCACCGATGTTGAATTTAATGATGTTAAGGCTTGTGTTAATTCAAGAGAGAGGTGGGATAGACTTACACTTATATATGGATGAGATCAACATGTACAAAAGGCCAAGGTTGATAGTCTCAGAGGAAAATATGATAAAATGAGGATGATGAATGAAGAGAACATCACACAATACAATAGCAGAATCAAGGAAGTTTTGAGTGTCATCAGAGGTGCTGGTGGAACATTGAATAATGAAGAAGTGGTAAGTAAAATTTTTAGAACTCTTTCTTCTAAGTATGCTTTTAGAGTATCTACTATTCAGGAATTGAGATCTATACCAAACAATGTTGTTACTCTTGAAGCCCTAATAGGTAAGTTGACTACATTTGAGCATAGTAATTATGATAATAGTCTACTAACCATTGAAATTTCCTTCAAAACATCTCTAAGCATTGGTACATAAATAAAAGACAAAGAGATTCATAGTAGTTCATATGGAAATGAATATGATAGTATTCTAATTGAAGAAAAAGAACAAGAAGAGTTAGAGGCACTACTAGCTAAAAGACTACCGAGAGGTAAAGGAAATTACAAAGGCAAATTACCTTTGAAATGTTTTAATTGTAATAAGATTGCTCACATTGCATCTAGATATCCTAACAATGACATGAATAATAAAAATGACAAAAGAGACAACTGACACTAAAGATTTAGAGAATAAAAGAATAAAGGTAAGAAGTCTTGCTACCTAGCTGACGAAGGTGTAACCGATGATGAATCTAATTCTACTAAACAAAGATATGAAGTTTTCTATGTTGTTGTAAAGGAAGACTCAAATGAAGAAAAGTATGAAGATGAAAAATCACTTATTTCTCATGTAAGTAAACCTAAACTATGGATAATTGATAGTGGATTTTCACATCATATGACTGGTGACATTGATAAGTTTGAGAACCTAGAAGAGTATGATGGATGATTTGTCAGATTTGGCAATGATGCTCTATACCCTGTGAAAGGAAAATGATTAATTATATTGAATGAGAAGATGAAATGTAATGATGCATATTTAGTTAAAGGACTAAACTATAATCTATTGAGTGTTGCACAACTGAACAATACTGGTCACTGACTGGAATTTTAGAATAGAAAGGTGAAGATTTATGGTACTGATGGAGATCTAATTGGAATTGGTGAAAAATCTAAAGGTAATTTATTTTATCTTGATACTACTGCAAAGAGTTTCTTATTTACTAAAGTTGAATATGTATGGCTATGGCATAAAAGACTCTATCATGTAAATTTTGATAACATGATTAAGGTGACCAAAAATAATAGAGTCACAGGTCTACCAAAATTAAGAAAATCTGATATAGTAATGTGCAAAGAATGGAAGATTGGTAAGATGACTAAGACAAGTTTCTCAAGTAAATATTACTCTACCAATGGTATTTTAGAACTAGTTTACACCAACCTTTGTGGTCCTATGAGAATTCAAAGCTATTATGGAGAACGATATTTCATTTTGTTTGGTGATGATTATTCAAGAATGATGTCTGTTATGTTTCTAAAAGAGAAGTCTGATGCATTCCAAATGTTCAAGTGGTATAAAGCTAGAGTTGAAAAGGAAACAGAAAAGCAACTGAAATGTTTAGGATCAGATAGAGGAGGTGAATTTATCTTTGATGAATTTACTGTCTTCTACAATGTGAATGGAATCAAAAGACAAGTATCTAAACTGAGGATTCCACAAAAAAAGGGTATAGCTCAGAGAAGGAATAGATCTATAGTTGACTTTGCTAGAACATTGTTGATTATTAAATAATTTTCACAAACATTCTAGAGAGAATCCATCAATATTGTTGTCCACACACTCAATCAAGTACAATTGAAGAAAGGAACCAACAAGACACCCTATGAAATCTAGTTTGGCCACACACTGAATGTAAATTACTTTAAAATTTTTGGAAGTTGGTGTTATATACTAAAAGATAATAGAGATGGAAAGTTTGACTCTAAAGGAGATGAAGGTATATTCCTAGGTTATTCATCAAAGAGGAAAGCATATAAATGTTTGATCAAGGCAACTATGAAAATTGTTGAAAGTCCAAATGTGAGAATTGATGAATTTTCAAAAAGGAATGAAGAGGATAGAAAAAAGGAACCTGAGGATTAAAAAATTTTATTTATGTACATGAAAGTAATTTGGTTGAAGCAACTGAGTAGAAATGAGGAGGAACCGATGACAAAGATAAGCCTCCATCGAGAGATGAAAACACTGATGAACAATCTATCAAGCCTGTATTAGCAAAATATGTGAGAAGACACCAGTCATCTAGAAAAATTATTGGAGATAAGAACAAAAGAGTCATGAAAAGAAGTAATTTGAAGGATAACACATGTTTTATTTATGAATTTGAGCCAAGACTAGTCAAGGATGCACTAGGAAATGAAGACTGGATGAATGTTATGAAAGAGGAAATTGATCAGATTGAAAAGAACAACACATGGTCACTAGTACCGATACCTAAGGATGAGAATGTGATTGGAAAAAAATGGATTTTCAAAAATAAACTCAATGAGAAAGGAGATGTGATTAGAAATAAAGCAAGATTAGTCTACAAAGGGTATGCACAAGAATAAGGTATTGACTATGGTGAATTTTTTTCCCCTGTTCCTAGATTAGAAAGTGTAAGGATATTACTTTCATATGCTTCTTATAAAGGATTTAAAGTTTATAAGATGAATGTTAAGTTTGCATTTCTAAATGGAATTCTTGAAGAAGAGGTCTACACTGAACACTTGAAGGATTTATTTAGAATTCTAATAAGGATATGGTCTACAAGCTACAAAAAGCACTCTATGGGTTGAAGCAAGCACCCCGAACATGGTGTAAAATATTACACTCTTATTTAGTTAAGATTGGATTTCAAAGGACTAGTGATAACAACAATTTATACTTTAAATGTGATAGTACTGATAAAATTATGATTGGTGAGATATTTGTTCATGATATTATATTTGGAGGAAATGAGATAATATCTAAATCATTTGTTGAAGAAATGAGAAAATAATTTGAGATGTCTATGATTGGAGAGATACAATTATTTATTGGACTTCAAATTCAACAAGTAAAAGATGAGATCTATATAACTCAATCTAAGTATATCAAGGAGATTCTAAATACATTCAATATGGAATAATCTAAACTAGTTGTAAATTCCCAAAGGAATATGACACAAAGGAAGTAAATGAGACACTTTACCGATCTATGATTAGTAAACTACAGTATGTTGTCCACAACCGACCAGATATTGCACATTTAGTAGATATTGTTGCAAGGTTTTTTGCAAACCCAAAGGAGACACACATGTCTGCAATAAAGAGGATATTTAGATATCTAAAAGGGACTAAAGATTTTGGTCTGTAATATACAAAAGGAGGAGATTTTGATCTCAACGTGTATATTGATGCTGACTAGGCTGAAAATATTGATGAAAGAAAAAACACTAGTGGAAGAGCTATCTTTTTAGGACAAAGACTAGTGACATGGTTAAGAAAGAAACAAAGATGTATCTCACAATCTACTATTGAAGCTGAGTATGTTATTGCAACTATTAATTGTTCTAACATTGTGTGGATCAAACAATTACTTGAAGGTATGCGTGAAGAGATTACTAATCCAAGTACAATCTATTGTGATAATACAAGTGATATTAACATATCAAAGAATTTGGTGATGCATTCAAAGAAAAAACATATATCTATCAAGTATCACTACTTAAGAGAGAAAGTACAAGTTAAGCATGTGACATTGGAGTATGTGAATTCTAAAGCACATATAGCTGATATATTTACAAAACCACTACCAAAGGATTCTTTTGAGTATCTCTGAGGTAAGTTAGGGGTTCTTCCCCTATCCAATTTTCACTAAGGCATGATGCATGCTGCATCAATTCAAGTATTCAATAGAATATCTATTTTGGGAGTTGATGCTAGTGTTCACTCTTTAGGTGAAGCCTGAAGTTGTGAAAAAAAGTTTAAGACTATAATGAGAGATCTATACATCTAAGGTATGATTTGAGTTTGTGTGTCATTGGAATTGTTGTCAAAGAGGGAGAATATGAAGAATGAGTCAATTGATTTGTAAAGGAGAATATTATAGAGGAAGATGAACAATGGAGATTAGAAAAGAAGTTGTCAAAGAGGGATAATAAAGAAGATCTACTAATAGAAAGAAGAACAATAAAAGAGGGAGAATATGAAAAACAAAGAGAATTTACAACTTAGAGGGAGTACATGAATGACAATGAAGTGTTACCATCATCAATTGAACACTAAAGATTGTTAGTGTTGTCATCAATGCCACACTACTACATTTGGGGTCAAATTCTGACGGCCATTTGTCAAATTTGCAATGCTAATTTGTCAGCATTTCGACAAATGGGTCCGTCACCATTTTTGCATAGGAAATTGTGATAGAAGACGTATCCATCAATTTACCAATACCATATCACATTAGAAACTTGCACATGGCAACAACTTCATTATGGCATTTTATACAATTCATCCATCAGAATTCTGACACAATGACCTATTAACTGTCAAAAACATATCCTTTCTGAAATTATAACTGTTGGAATAGCAATAGTTTCCACTTAATTTTGACAGATATACATGTCAGTGATATGGCATTAATGTTGAAGTTTCTATCAAAAAATTTCTATTTGCGACACTTAAAATTTCAGAAGAGCGACAGTCCTTCATTATTTTTCTGACAAGTTCCCTGTCGAGCGTATAGCATTACTGTCGGAACTATTGTTGTAAATTAGTTTTCTCTGACATTTTATCTATCAAATGCATAGCACTTCTATCAGAATTAATTATTAAGTGTCGAAAAACCAACGGATATGCACATTAAAGATAAAACAACTCAAGAAACCATCATAGGTTCTCTCTTTCTTCGGTCTATATTATTGATAGAATGTTTTACCTTTCATTAGCTCATCAAATCCAGGGATTTGAAAGAATTTAATAGAATATTTTCATGACAACGTATATTATTTAAGTTGACATTGCATGAATTTATCTATGTTGCATGTATATTATGAGGACGGTGATAAAGAAGTATGGCCATCCATGACCATGCTTCTTTATCACCGTCCTCATAGTCTACAAGTGCATGAAGTAGATAAATTTGTGCAATGTCAACTTAAATAATATATGTTGTTATGAAAATATTCTATTAAATTCTTTCAAATCCCCAGATTTGATGAGCTAATGAAAGGTAAAACATTTTGTCAATAATATAGACCAAAGAAAGAGAGAACCTATGATGGTCTCTTGAGCTATTTTATCGTTAGTCCTAGCTACTGATCGATCATTGAGAATAATCATCACCTTGCATTTATGTACACTACACAAATTGATCTCAGTCTCACAAAAAAATTTTACACTTGTACATCTCATCAATACTGGAGGCCTAAATTAATTTTATACTATCACTAGCACATTTCGTGCATGGATGAGAAACAGTATCCAAAGTTTCTAGATAACCATTTTTGAGAAGAGGAATGAGTGCAGGCTAAAGAAGGGATAATTCCACAACAGAAAGGAAGACATCTTTTTAGCCTGGGTCTAGATCCTACCCCAATTGTCGAAGGATCCAGGGCTAGTCTAGAAAGATGTCTTCCCATTTTGTCTGCAACATTATGTCCATCCATGATCTCAGGAATATCATCGTCTTTCTACTCTTCATTTGCCAAAATATATCACTTCTTCAAGCTTGCAGAGTAATCTTATTAATAAAAGAACTCTTACCAACATTAGGGTACCCACAGATCAAAATAGTTGATTTTATTGGTGCTTGTGCTCAAGGATATTGATTCACTATTTTGAAACGGCCAAATCATTTTTATTTCATTTGTAGACAAAAGGAGTGGGAGAAAATGAGTGGGTGAAAGTTGATCAAGCGTGAGAGAAGGCATTGCATTTTATTTGATCATGAATGCTCTCTGAAATGACCAATCATGTTTTCTATTCAAATTTTTTTGGTGTTTGTTTTTCCCATATTCAGTAGATAAAAATCATGGCGGTAGCCACTTAGCCATCTTTTTGATGTTCCAGGTATTTTACAAAGATACAGGTATGTGGATTTATCATTCAGTTGCTTGCAGTTATCGGTCAAATGCAAATATTTTGTCAAGTTGAAAGGGCAAGATATCAGTTTGGTGTTTTCAGTTTATGTTAAAAGTTGATTTGGTAAAATCCTCAAAAAACACACTACATGTTCTAAAATGTAAAGAAGTTGAATGTTAAATGTAAGATATATATCTCATCCATAGTAATCAAAAGAAAGGACATGAAACTTATAAGGAGATTTACCAATCCAAAAATATAAGCGAATAGGAAACATGATTGGTACCTTATGAATTGGTTTTTGAGGTGCACGATCTTCATCAATCTCCTGAGAACAAGACCCCTCCTCACGAAAAATGCATTTAATAGATTAAACAAATCTACAAAACTGAACCAATGACATGTTTAGAACAAAGAAATAGATTGATAATAATATGCTGAAAATTCTATTATGTTTAATACACGCAAAAGGATCAGTCCCAACAATTCTTAAACATACTTTATCTGATATGATAATAACATGATAATTAAATTGATAAGGGTGTTATATGCATTTAATCTACCAATTACTAATTACAAAAAAAACAAATTACAAAATTGAACCAATGGTATATTCTTCGTGTGGTACAAGGAAGATTTGGCTATCAAAAAAAAAGTGAAACAACCTCATCATTTTTATTTCAATTGGATAGAGGAGCAAAAGTTGAGCATGAGAGAAGGTATGTGATTTCTTCATCTTTCGAGCATTTGGCATCATATTCGACTGCAAATTTCAAATACATTGCATTTTATTTGATCATGAATGCTCTTTGAAATGACCACATTCTACTAGTGTCATGCCCTAGCCCGTGCTTTATCTCCATTATTTGATATTATTGGTGCTTGTGCTCAAGGATATCAATTCACTATTTTCAAATGTTTGGATCATTTAGACAGTTACATTTCCTGACTATTCCTCTAGTACATAGTCAAGAAATGTAACTGTCTAATGATTATATGTAATGTTGAATGGATTAAATGCTTTATTTTTGGTAGAAGTGAATGGAAGGAATAGTGTGTATTAAATACAATCCAGTCACTTATTGAATGCTTTGGAGACTACTGGTTTGACTATCCATGCACTACTAGTGATTGAGATTCATTAAAGCATACAAAACCATTCATTTTGGGGTTATTGTGTGTGGATGCAAATGTAGGTTTGATTTGGTTAATGTTTAGAAGAGATCAATAAAGTATTTAAAGACAATCTTACATGTTTGGAGAGGTTTGAGAGGCACTTATCATGACTGTACCCTCGCAAACATCGGCATAGACTGGTTTTACTAAGTTTCCTTTCTCTATTTTGAGGTTTCCTTTCTCTGCCGCAGGGGTACAGTCAGAGGGTTCATTGACAAAATGATCCTTTAAATGGTTACTATGAATATAAATGATTTGATATAGCATATTGCTCATTTCACTTGAAGTTTGGAATAGCTTGTGCAAGGGTGAAAGTATTTTTGATCATTTTGGTCGTGACTGTTCCTCTACACAATCAGGAAATGTAACTGTCTAATGATTATATGTAATGTTGAATGGATTAAATGCTTTATTCTTGGTAGAAGTGAATGGAAGGAATAGTGTTGGTGTTAGGTTTCATTTATTATTTAATTCAATGGTTTCCAAGATGTGTTGAGGAGTTTTCTACTTGTTTAATGTTAACTGTTCCTACACAATCCACTCATACAACAGTGAAGTTACAAAACTGAACCGATGGCATGTTTACAATACAGAAATAGAATGATAATAATATGTTGAAAATTCTATTCCATTTAATACATGCCAAAGGACCGCATTCTAAATTATTGTCACTGAAATGACTGCATACTACTAGTGTCATGCCCTAGCCTGTGCTTTAACTCCATTATTTGATGTTATTGGTGCTTGTACTCAAGGATATCCATTTTTTTGAAATGTTGACTATGGTTATCAAATGGACAGCCCATGAGCTTCTAGCTAGGCGCCATTTGTATTGATAGCTTAGGGCATCAAATGTATTGTATCATTGATAGTTGATACTTTTTTAAAAGGAAATAGGACAAAGAATGATTTTTATTTAGTTTCTCTATTTTGATCCCTAAGTAGCTTACAACTGTAGAGAAGTATATGTAGATTTACAGATGCAGTTGCAGGATACATAGCAGCCGATAATTCATAATAAATCCATGCATCCAATTTGAATAGCAATTAATACAAAGAACTAGGGTTCTCCAATGGCCCAATCATCCGAACCTTGACTATCCCGTCAACCAGTGACCCTTCAAAACTAGGTTATCATGCAATCAATGAGTGATCCTTCATTCTCCTGGTGAGCTTCTAGGTAGCCACCATTTGTATATTTGATAGCTTAGGGCATCAAATGTATATTGTATCATTGATAGTTGAGACTTTGTTAAAAGGAAATAGGACAAAGAACGATTTTGATTTAGTTTCTCTATTTTGATCTCTAAGTGGCTTACAACCATAGAGAAGTATATGTAGATTTATGGATATAGTTGCAGGATACATAGCAGCAGATAATTCACAAGAAATCCATGCATCCAATTTGAATAGGAATTACTACAAAGAAATAGGGTCCTCCAATGGCCCAATCATCAGGACCTTGACTATCCCCTCAACCAGTGACCCTTCAAAAATGAGTTATCATGCAATCAGTGAGTGATCCTTCATTCTCCTAGTCTACACTACAGCCAAACATATTGGAAATACACAATACAATGATAACAAGTCTTTCACAATCCCCCTTCCCTTAAGGAACACTATTAACCATCCCTTACACATAGCATTTCACTATTTTATGAGTAGATTGTGCAGGAACAGTTAACATTAAACAAGGAGCAAACTCCTCAACACATCTTGGAAACCATTGAATTCAATAATAAATGAAACCTAACACCAACACTATTCCTTTCATAGTTGCAGAATACATAGCAGTTGATAATTTACAAGAAATCCATGAATCAAATTTTTATAAGGATATCCTACTAATCAATAGGAATTTTCTTGAGATGACCAATAATTATGCATTTTGATGGCAGTGTGCTAGTTCAAAAGGATAATATAAATCTGAAATAATTTTTTTTTATTTTCTCAAACTATAAATGTGGTTAAAGGGAAAATATTATGGCCCCTACACTATGGTTGTTAGCCTAATTAAGGTAGGCCTACCTTTGCATATAATAAGAGGCCAACATGAAACAAACATCCAGAGGTTAGGGGGTTGTTCCCTATCCATAATTTATTATTTAAGTGCTAAGTGATGATGGGTATATCGTGTAATTCATACCTAGTGTGTCTCTTTCTTTCTCTCCACATTTCACATTAGGAGTATATGTTATAAAATACTAATGAAATCAACTATAGGTCAAATCTAATCAAAATTGCAATATAAAGATTAAAATAGATCTTGAAGAAATATGGGAACCATTTTTTACAGATATTGTAAAAACGAAGAGAAATACTCCAAAGAGGAAATGCTTCAATGTGGAACAATTGAAGGACAATATTTTACTTGTATATGCACATCTGCAACGTTTTTGATATATTTCTAAGAGAAAAAAACCATAGAAAGAATAACATATAGAAGAAAGTAAAGAATAATGATCATACTTTGAGATATTGTGGAAAATTAAAGGAAAGAATGCTTGGTGGGGTTATCATGCAATCAGTGAGTGATCCTTCATTCTCTCAGTTTTCCCTACATCCAAACATATTGGAAATACATAATATAATGATAAAAAGTCTTTCAAAATCCCCCTTCCCTCAAGGAACACTATCAACCATCCCTTCCATTTAGCATTTCACTATTGTATGAGTGGATTGTGCAGGAACAGTTAACATTAAACAAGGAGCAAACTCCTCAACACATCTTTGTTGTAAACATGCCATTGGTTCAATTTTGTAAAAAAAAAATTTGTGTTAAATGCATTTAAATGGAACATTAAGCATAGTAATAATATGCTTAGTCTATTAGTAATTGCAAATTAAATGCCCATAACACCTTTATCAGTTTAGCATGTTATTATAAGATACTAAAGAAGACCTGCTATTTGTCAGAGAAATCTTCACTATCCCCCACAATGAAGAAAATGAAGATTGACCTCCTACCCCACAACAAAGAACATTGTAATAAGAATAAGATAGTGCCAAGAAACATTTTCACAAATATGAAATGTGAGGAAAAGTAATAACATTAACAATGCCAAGATTCACAACATTAAATTTCACCTGCAGATGAGTTTCTGCAGTGGGTTGCCCAACATCAAAAATATGTTGAGTTGCATTTGAGCTGTAACAAAGAGTATCATGTAAAACAAACCCTAAACTTTGAAAGCGTTCTCCAGCTTGGCAATTCAAAATTCAATCTAGGCAAGCATCAGTAAGTGAAATAAATTATAGACATCAACATCAACATCATCATAATCATTAGACATAAATTATAGACATCAACATCAACATAATCATAATCATTTGGAGGGTATTCATTTTGGTCCTTGGATAGTACTATGTTTCTTGAAAGTTCTTGTGATGCTTCTAAACTTTAAAAACATATTTTATGGCTTAATGATAATATAGATTAGTGTTTTGTTTTCTAATGGAATGTTGTTGATCATTCATGGTCTTGAAGAAACTTTTGATTGTTTTGATTCTTGAGTCTTGACGTTGTTTCTCAATGTGATATAGACTGACCACAAGATGGTTTAGTTGGTCCTCTCTTTCTATTTAATCATTTGTCTTCTTCATGGTGTAAGTGTCAATATGTTATAATCCAACCAGCATGTCATACCCCCACTTTTGAAAAACCTCACAGAATGCAAATCACAGCCAAAGACTTGGGTGATCAGCATACACAAACAATGATTACCCTTAGGAAACAATGATCATTAATATTCATTAATGGCAGGCAGTGATTCCTTGGTAATAAAGGCATTGCCAGCATTCATCATCTTAACCAAGTCATGGGTGGTGATCCTTGAAATAGCACAATTAGTAAAAGGAAATAACAACATAAGTCATGGGTGGTGATCCTTGAATTTGGAGTGAGGAAGAAGGAAAATTGGAGAACAAAATATGGAATAATCAAGTTGGAATTGGAGAAGAATTCAAAAATAAACTTGAATTAGAAAAAAGCCAAGTTATTTGGTTCTTTGTTTGAGGCTGGGTTCCGATTCTACTTTTGTTCTCCTCTAGGTTCAACTTGGGTTCCTTTGGTAGGAACTTGGGTGCCTAGGCCAATCCCGGGTGCACCTGCAGTATTATATATGTGTAGCCTGTAAGGGACATCTTCTGCTCATCCATGTATAATATCTTGATGAGAGTTCTTAGGAGAAAGACAAGATGTTAATGGGAGATGGAGAAACCAATATCAGAACACCACTTGAAGCCTTGCAATGTTGAGAGTGGGATAAAAGCTACACTTGAGACCCTATATAAGGAACAAACTTATTGACCTTCACTTTGTTTTGAGAATAGTTTTATATTCTATACTAAATAGGGCCAACCACGTGAAG
The DNA here is from genome assembly GCA_027943335.1 of Chamaecyparis obtusa. Lineage (NCBI taxonomy): Eukaryota > Viridiplantae > Streptophyta > Pinopsida > Cupressales > Cupressaceae > Chamaecyparis > Chamaecyparis obtusa. Next base: position 282,834 of record BSBK01005072.1, read on the forward strand.
GTGGAAACTCAATTTGGCCTCACACCCCCCCCCCCCCTAACATCACTCTAAATTCTCTGTTAACATCTAACAGTCATTCATTATTTCATCCATTAATAAAATGTAACATTCATTAATTATCACACGATAACATTCATTCACACATTAATAAAATGTGACATTCATTAATTATCACACGATAACATTCATTAACACATTATAAAATTTATGAACATTCACTACAACATAATTAAATTCATTGGCATATAAAAATCAATCATTATCAATTAAGGTGCATAGATGACAATCATTTCTTTTTTTTCTTTTGATTTCTAGTTTTTAAGATATAATTATAAGATGAGTATCAATATCATCATCATGATCATCTACCCTCTCATTAGATCTCAATGCATGCCTGGTTCTCTGTTGATGCAAAGGGGGGTCATCTGCAATAACATATAAAAGGGTTAAATTAAAAACATTTTAAGCATTTTAAAGTATTTCAGTACTTTACAGGCCATAATCATATAGCTCTTTACCTAATCTAGTCACATCATCAACATCAAGGTCAGTTTGTCGATCCATGAGACTGTGGGATGCTTGTGAAAGGAGTCTAGGTACCTACATATTTAATTCAATTATCTAATGTTAGCTAAAAAACTCATGATACATATACTCAAAACCACATAGTAAGTACATTAAAAACCATAAGTATCCCATAGTAAGTACATCACAAATTAATTAGATTAAGCATTAATTGCATAAATTCACATTTCTATCAAGAAATCAATATTAAATAGATTAAGCAGTGATCATGTAATTGTACATTTCATTCATCTTCTTCTTCATACAACTAATTGCCATGATCATCATTGATGTTGACATCATCACCACCACCGTCATTGTCTTCATCTTCATCATTGTCATCATCATCAACATCATCATCATCATCATCATCATCATCATCATCATCATCATCATCATCAGTAGCAACATCATCATCAGCAACATCATCATCATCATCATCATCATCATCATCATCATCAGTAGCATCATTAGTAGTATCATTAGTAGCATCATCATCGTCATCATCTTATTCTTCTTCAAGAAAAGTTGTGTCAGGAACATCATCGACTAATTGTTGTTCGTGATCATCATCTACATCATCTTCTAGTTGTTCACAATCTTCTTCCATCGCATTATACCTCATTGGCCTTCCTCTTGGATCATGTCTAACAAAAAATGACCAACCTGATTTATGAGGAACCTCTGAGTAAAATACCTACTCACATTGGCTTGGAAGAACATAGGGTTCATCCCCAACTGGCTCAAACCACCTTGTATTAATCATTGGAAATCCATTGTCATGTTCAATAACAGTTCTATCAAGATCATTTTGATTAATTCGTAGCCTATACCATCTAACGATGAAGAGAACTAATTTGAAGGAATTAAAGTCACACTCAAGTATTTCATCCAAAATTCCATAGTATCGATTTTTGGACTCTCGGGCATCTAAGTCATTTCTAGATGAAATATTAGTCACCTGAAAGACTGCACTTATCCCAAAATCACAAGTTTTCTTTGTGTCATCCAACTTTTTGATGCAAAATTTATGACCATTTCAAAACATAGCCTTGTGGTGTTTGACCTGCAAAAATATGTAAAACATGTATAAATTAATGCATCGAGAGTTCATAAATGTATGAGTGATTAACAAATTTATATGTACCTGGAAATCTTTTAAACCATGTGCTAAATCTATTTCCCTTTGGGTAACATTTGGATCTTCGTTACGATGAGCTTCATTAACCAATGAAGACATAGCTTCCCATGTTAATGTGTGACCTAAATGATGACATCGTTCAATCCATTTTGTCATCCAATCTTGATTTTTTGCAATATACAAATGTATTGCATCCCACTCTCGAGCAGCTATACAAAAAATAAATAGACGACTTACAAATGATTAGTTTTGAAGATTAAGAATTAATTAACAGCTACAATAACATCTTATAATTTATTACCTCTCACTTTCCTCATTCTACCTTCCCCCACCAAGTACTCCCCTTCAAATTTTCTAATAGTGTCGAGATCCCAAATGCGATCTATATGGATCTTTGTTGCAAGCTTAGGAAGATATTCAGTAACATACATTATAGTCTAGTATACCATATATCCCTCCACCATAGAATCCTTAGGATGTGCTCTTTTCCAAACCAAAGCCTTCACAAATTTCAAGTGCCTCTCAACCATCCACATTGACCGAGTGTGTATGGGTCCACACATTTCAATCTCCTCAACTTGGTGTATGAGGTAGTGTTCTTGTGCATTGAAAAAGGTTGAAGGTAGACACTTTTGCATTTCACACATTAGAAGAGGAATTCTTCTCTTCCAGTATTTTATATCTTCTCTATGGATTTCTTTAGATGACAACCACCTACAAGACATTCAATACACAAAAATATATAAACATGAGACTTTACAATATATATATACAACAAATTGAACAGATATCATTGCTTACCTCATGTATTTTCCAAGATCATATATCACTTGTTTGATGTTATTGTCAAAGTTCTCTGGGAGAGATAGGGGTAGCACATACTGCAACAATTATAAAAATAATCATGTCATTCTTTTCTCATATAATACAATGAGAAGTACATGCAGTTTACAAATATATTGTAAATACAAAAGAACATGACTTACCTTGATGAAGGTATGCCAATCATGCATTTTCAACCCTGGCCCAAATTCACCTTTCTTTGATATGCTACTCCTTATGTTTGCAGCAAATCCTGTGGGAAATTAAATTTTTCGTATGACTTCTTTTATGGCATCACCTTGTTGTTTTGTTAATAACCAAGGAAGGGCACTTGTATTAATCCATTCTCCATTTCTATTTGATTCAATGAAATTTTGCATTGCATGATTGGATTCATGAATGTTGCTACAAATTTTGACAATTTTTTCTTTGTCACGCCTTACATCCAATATCTTCCACAATGTCTCCATTACATTCTTTCCAATATGCATAGTATCAAAGAAATGCACATCAAGTAGCTGCTTGTAGTAGGGCAACCTACTAAATTGTTTGGGATAACTCTTTAGTCCCTTTGGAAGGTGCTCAGTAGTGTTACCTTGACAACATTCATGATCATCAATCACATAATCAGCAAACAAAACACAATAAAAATATACAAATTCCAAACATAAACCGTTAGGTAGAATGGTAGTACCTTGACGATTAATTCTATTATATTCCAACTTCCATAAGTGAGGTTTCATTCTCTGTGGCTTAGATGTAATCTCTTCTTTCCCATTGAAAAGATGCTTTTCGGTAATTTGATAGTTATGATTTTTATGGAGAAAGTGTCTATACTCATCAAACACCTTCTTTCCTAAACTTTTTGAATAATGAGATTTCATCTTTGGACCACAAACTGGACATGAAAATTTTCCCTTTGTTTGATGACCTACAAGGTAATGATACAATTGGATTAAATATGTTAATTTTTATTTTTAGAATTATCATGTGCAACTTGAATTCACCATAACATACTAGAAAAATGTGTTAGCCCTGGGGCATCATGTATTGTCCATACAAGCATTGCATGGAATTGAAATTGTGTGTCTCCTATTGGTCTACAGATGTCATACATAGTGACACCTTTCCATAACTCCACCAACTCATTGATAAGAGGCTCAATATAAACATTCATATCTTTAACTTGGTATTTACCTGGTTGAATGAACAACAAGATTACATAATTATTGTGACCATTTTACTACAAGATTTATAATTACATGCAGATAACTATTAAATGATCAAATACCTAGAAGAATCATTGCCAACATAATGTGCTCCCTCTTTATTGACATCTATGGAGGAATGTTATTGTTGATGACAAAAATAGGCTAAACAGTGCAAATAGATCTTAGATCTCCAAATGGATTGACACCATCCACTGCCACTAAAAGCTTGAGATTTCGAGGTTCTTCGATAAAGTGCGGCCACTTTTCCTTTATGTCCTTAAATATAGAACCATCCACAGGCATTCAAATAATGTCATCTTGACTCCTATTGCATGCATGGTAATCCATAAATTGTGCCAAGCTATTACACCTAAATAATCTTTGCAAATGTGGTATAATGGGGATGTAATGAAGAATCTTGTGAGGCACCTTTTTTGTTATTTGATCTGTTCGATATCTACTTGTATGACATTCAGGGCATTCTGTTGCAAATTCATGTTTTTTATGATAAATAATATGATCATTGGGACAAGCATCTTTTGCTTGATACTCTATTCCAATATCTTTCATAGTGGCACATAATTCTCGGTATGAGCGAGGGAGAATATTCGATGGTGGTAACAAGAACTCACCTATCAATCTATAGAAAAAAATATATGTTGTTAATATTAACAATATTTATGGTACATGTTCCACCATTTAATTACTATAATGACATATATGACATACCGTAGCATACGTGACATTGTTGTGTTGGATAAACCATTCATAACCTTCAAGTTCAACAACAACAATACAATAGAGAGAAGAGTTGTTTGGGAGCCTTTGTAAAGGGGCGTGGCTACCTTATCAAGTAGAGGTATATCATGGATGACATCAACATCATCCTGATCATCATCATCAGTTGTGCCAATACCAAATGTGTCATGGATCAATGAATTAGTACCATCATCTGGCACATCATTATCATCTTCCATGGGATCATAATCTTCAGCTTCAATATTTGCACCTCCATGATCATCCACTTCCAAAGCCATATTCTCAATATTCGCACCTCCATGGTCCATACCAGGTACTCCCCTAGGGAGGTTGACCTATATTAAAATGATGAACACAAATAAACCATGATAATGATCTCATCATCAGGTGTATTTCATATATATATTAATTGTTAAATAAATATAATGAAAAACTTACCAATTCATGATAATCAAAGCCTCCTTCAATGTGACCATTATCCCTACAATGTCTCTTAGCCATTTTGATTAGCAATCTTCTAATGTTTAAGCCCTTACAATTATTGCAGGGACAATAACATTTTCCATCACCTTTTCTTTTCAAGTTCGACCACAATCTAGATTGATTGCATCCCCATTACCTTCTTCACTTGGATTGTCTAACATGATGCTTCTTCACTTAGATTATATATAACCTAATTATATATAGAAATTGAAAACTTAGTTATGAAATGATGTTGTAGTATTGTATACCAAATTGAAACACTTCTATTATTGTATTCTTCCACCTCAAACTCTTTCCTATTGTGGCAAGAAAGAAAGATATTCAAATAATATAGTAGTTTTTAAATCAAAATAAAATGGAGGCAAGTTGTTGATTAAGGGTGCAAGGAACAACACCCGTCAGTACTTTTATCGAATTGTAAATTTCAATTTTGAACCATTTTGTGAATATAGAACATGGATCATGTAATCTTAGAAAATAACAAAATGTAGACACGACAAATTACTTATTTTGTTATTCTACATTACTTACTATTTGAGTGCACGTTCCACCTACAACTTGATCAAGTCTTGTTTGATGCTTCAATTTTGTGTTAACTGTCCTGTAGAAGTACACAATTTTGTATTTGCCCAATATGTTATTCAAAAAACAATAATAGAATAAAATACTTGTTGAGAAAGATCATCATAGGAGTATCAAAAACTCAAGATTTAAGGTAACACAACATTATAAGACTCTTACATTCAACCTTCAACTCATGCACCTAATAAATAGGAGAAAAAATACATGAAATTGAAAAATTTAACTAATGAATTGTGTTTTTCTTCTCATCTTAATTGGCCAAATTTATATGAGATTCTAAAGAAGGCCTCACTCTTAATCAGCCAAATCTTCCTTGTACCACACAAAAAAACTGTGTGATAACTATGTCTACTCCAACCTTAATTGTTTAAGAATTTATCATATTAGATAAAGTATGTTTAGGAATTTTTGGGACTAGTCCTTTGGCGTGTATTAAATAGAATACAATTTTCAGCATATTATTATCACTTTATTTCTTTGTTGTAAACATGCCATTGGTTCAGTTTTGTAAAAAAAAATTGTGTTAGATGCATTTCAAATTATCTTAATTGTCTTCTGATTGTCTAAATGCTTCTTTATTTGTCAACCAATTAATACATGCTACTATATAAAGAAGATAGTTAGAAGACAATGAAGATTTTTCTGACAAAAATGAATACACTAAACTGAACCAATGACATGTTTACAAAAATTATCATAACTCGCAAGAAAAACTAAAACAATGGCATGTTTATAACTCATTAAGAGTGAGGAATAGCTTGTGCAAGGGTGAAAGTAGTTTTGATCATTTTGGTCGTGACTGTTCCTCTACATAGTCAGGAAATGTAACTATCTAATGATTATATGTAATGTTGAATGGATTAAATGATTTATTCTTGGTAGAACTGAATGGAAGGAATAGTGTTGGTGTTAGGTTTCATTTATTATTGAATTCAATGGTTTCCAAGATGTGTTGAGGAGTTTGCTCCTTGTTTAATGTTAACTGTTCCTACACAATCCACTCATACAATAGTAAAATTCTATGTGGAAGGGATAGTTGATAGTGTTCCTTGAGGGAAGGGAGATTTTGAAAGACTTTTTATCATTGTATTGTGTATTTCCAATATGTTTGGATGCAGAGCAGATCGGGAGAATGAAGGATCACTCACCGATTGCATGATAACCTAGTTTTGAAGGGTCACAAGTTGAGGGGATAGTCAAGGTCCTGATGATTGGGCCATTAGAGGACCCTACTTCTTTGTATTAATTTCTATTCAAATTGGATGCATGGATTTATTGTGAATTATCAGCTACTATGTATCCTGCAACTGCATCCGTAAATCTGCATATACTTCTCTACGGTTGTAAGCCACTTAGAGATCAAAATAGAGAAACTAATTCAAAATCATTCTTTGTCCTATTTCCTTTTAACAAAGTCTCAACTATCAATGATACAATATACATTTGATGCTCTAAGCTATCAAATATACAAATGGCACCTACCTAGAAGCTCACTAGGAGAATGAAGGATCACTCACTAATTGCATGATAACCCAGTTTTGAAGGGTCACTAGTTGAGGAGACAGTCAAGGTCTAGATGATTGGGCCATTGGAGGACCCTAGTTCTTTGTATTAATTTCTATTAAAATTGGATGCATGGATTTATTGTGAATTATCGGCTGCTATGTATCCTGTAACTGCATCCGTAAATCTACATATACTTCTCTAGGGTTGTAAGCCACTTAGGCATCAAAATAGAGAAACTAAATAAAAAACTAGTTTTGAAGGGTCACTAGAAGAGGGGAATGAAGGATCACTCACTGATTGCATGATAACCCCACTAAGCATTCTTTCCTTTAATTTTCCACAATATCTCAAAGTATGATCATTATTCTTTACTTTCTTCTATATGCTATTCTTTCTATGGTTTTTTTAGCTCAAAAATATATCAAAAACATTGAAGATGTGCATATAAAAGTAAAATATTTTCCTTCAATTGTTCCACATTGAAGCATTTCCTCTTTGGAGTATTCTCTCCATTTGTACAATATCTGTAAAAAATGGTTCCCATATTTCTTCAAGATCTATTTTAATCTTTATATTGCAATTTTGATTAGATTTGACCTATAGTTGATTTCATTAGTATTTTATAACATATACTCCTAATGTGAAATGTGGAGAGAAAGAAAGAGACACACTAGGTATGAATTACACGATATACCCATCATCACTTAGCACTTAAATAATAAATTATGGACAGGGAACAACCCCCTAACCTTTGGATGTTTGTTTCATGTTGGCCTCTTATTATATGCAAAGGTAGGCCTATCTTAATTAGGCTAACAACCACAGTGTAGGGGCCATAAATTATGGAACCCAAAATAGTGCATACTTGTATTAAATTAGGTTCAATATACTAAAAGGGAATGGAAACCATGCAATATTGCCTCATGGGGATGGAAGAAACCCTTCACCAAGAAGATGGTTATATCTGCAATATTTACTAGAGGCAAAGAACATAATTTGGTTCCAGCAATTACTCCTAGAAGATAATGGCACCCACAAAAAACTTGGAAAATATAGCACTCACTATATCTTTTATCACTCTTTTAAAGATGGGACAATAAATCTCAAAGATTGATCAATGAATTATTGAACACAAAGAACCATTGACAGATATAATTCATGTGTACAATAGCCAACAACCAGTTGTTCCAATCATGGTGTCCAAAAATTATGTTAGAAAAGGCATCTACAAATCCCTTACACAACCATAATAGATTCAAACCATGAACTATAAGAATCTAACAATGGGACTAACAAAGATACAGCCTAAACAAATCTTGATCATATTCCACCCTATTGTAAGGCCCAATAAGTAACTCTATCTTAAAGCTACACATTCCTCTAGATGAAGCTCAAAGGTCAGGTAGCTGAAGCATAGCAATACTTGAATGAATATAGGAATAATTTGATGTACAATCATTTGCTACCTTGGTTTGTGGGTTTTCCACATATTATTTTCCCTTTAACCACATTTATAGTTTGAGAAAATGAAAAAAAATTATTTCAGATTTATATTATCCTTTTGAACTAGCACACTACCATCAAAATGCATAATCATTGGTCATCTCAAGAAAATTCCTATTGATTAGTAGGATATCCTTATAAAAATTGGATGCATGGATTTCTTGTGAATTATCGACTGCTATGTATCCTACAACTATGGAAGGAATAGTGTTGGTGTTAGGTTTCATTTATTATTGAATTCAATGGTTTCCAAGATGTGTTGAGGATTTTGCTCCTTGTTTAATGTTAACTGTTCTTGCACAATCCACTCATAAAATAGTGAAATGCTATGTGGAAGGGATGGTTGATAGTGTTCCTTGAGGGAAGGGGGATTGTGAAAGACTTTTTATCATTGTATTGTGTATTTCCAATATGTTTGGATGCAGGGCAGACCAGGAGAATGAAGGATCACTCACTGATTGCATGATAACCTAGTTTTGAAGGGTCACTGGTTGAGGGTGTAAGGAAACTCAGGTGCGGAAACAGCTTCCTACGCTAATCTCTATAGGAGAGTATTGTGCAAATTCTTTTAAATCCTTACAATTTCAGATTCATTAACTACTTTAACAAAGATATTGCAACCACATACCATACATATAGAAAAATAGAGAATGACACAATGATATACCCTGGGGAAACCTTTCGGTAAAAACCCCAGCACTCCAAAACATGCACAATGTATTTATCAAAACTATTACAGCTTACAATACACTTGCAATGCAAGTTCTTTCAGAATATTTCTAAACCCTTGAAGACAAATCATGGTAGCTTAAAACATTCCAACAATACACTCGCATCATATCTCTTTGCAACCCCAAAAAAAGTTTATATCATGCGCTTCACTTTTTAGGGCTACTCCCAAAGAGTGTACAGTACTCAAATTTATCAGTTGCCACATGTCTTCACCTATCATTGAATCTTCCTAACATAGCTCTTATGTGTCATAGGAATCCGTCATAACCATTTTAGCCATGATCTCCTTACACACAATTCAAGATGCTAAAACATCAACATTATTTGCAAGAAATACATTTTACAAAACAAATAATAAGAATAGGAATTATCCAAGGTTGAGAAACCTTATTCCTAATAGAGGGGACAATCAAGGTTCGGATGATTGCACCATTGGAGGACCCTATTTCTTTGTAGTAATTGCTATTCAAATTGGATGCATGGATTTCTTGTCAATTATTAGCTGCTATGTATCCTGCAACTACATTCATAAATCTCCATATACTTCTCTAGGGTTGTAAGCCACTTAGGGATCAAAATACAGAGACTAAATCAAAATCGTTCTTTGTCCTATTTCCTTTTAACAAAGTCTCAACTATCAATGATACAATATAAATTTGATGCCCTAAGCTATCAAATATATAAATGGCACCTACCTAGAAGCTCACTACGAGAATGAAGGATCACTCAATAATTGCATGATAACCCAGTTTTGAAGGGTCATTGGTTGAGGCGACAGTTAAGGTCCAGATGATTGGGCCATTGGAGGACCCTAGTTCTTTGTATTAATTTCTATTCAAATTGGATGCATGGATTTATTATGAATTATTGGCTGCTATGTATCTTGCAACTGCACCCATAAATCTGCATATGCCTCTCTAGGGTTGTAAGCCACTTAGGGATCAAAATAGAGAAACTAAATAAAAATCATTCTTTGTCCTATTTCCTTTTAACAAAGTATCAACTATCAATGATACAATACATTTGATTCCCTAAGCTATCAATACAAATGGCACCTAGCTAGAAGCTCATGGGTTGTCCATTTGATAACCACAGTCAACATTTCAAAAAAATGGATATCCTTGAGCACAAGCACCAATAACATCAAATAATGGAGTTAAGGCATGGGCTAGGGCATGACACCAGTAGAATGCGATCATTTCAGTGACACCAATTTACAATGGCATCATTAAACATATATGCTAGTAATATCAACAAACGTGAATCCAAACATTTGAATACAGTGAGTCGATATCCTTGAGCAAAAGCACCAATAACATCAAATAATAGAGATAAAGCACTAGCTACGACACAACACCAGTAGAATGTGGTCATTTTAGAGAGCATTCATAATCAAATAAAATGAAATGCATTTGAATATGATGCCAGAGGCTTGAAAGATGAAGAAATCACATACCTTCCCCGCACTCAGCTTTCGCTCCTTTTCTCCTGCTCCCTCTATCCAATCGAAATAAAAATGATGAGGTCATTTCACTTTTTTTCTTTATCTATACTCCAAATTTGTCAGAATTCTGATGGTCAATTAAACACCCATCAGAATACTGACATCATTGGGACCTATTACAAAAAAAAACACCAAATTCGTAATAAAAAGTTACCCGTCAGAAACTTCTGTCAAAATTTGGCCCCAAATGTAGTAGTGCCAAAGAGGGAGATTGTTACTATAACTGATAGAAATGTTGAAGATTGATTATCTGATGGTGATGATGATGAAGATCAACCAAGATCAAAGGAATAAATGATAGTAGAAAGGTTAGATCAATTATTGTATTTTCATTGATGTCAAGTAATTGATTTCTAGTTTATATTATGTTGCCATATCATTTGGTATATGATATAAGTTGAAAGAGTTAAAGAGATGAAGAAATGAGATGTTGTGAAGTTGAATAACTTAATTGGAAAATTGTTACATATCAGATAATGATTAGATTATGTTGATATAATTTTATTCTACCTAATATATAATTATATCAAGTTGGTAAAGCATGGTGATGAAGATTTTTCAAGTCGGTAAGCAAAATTTTTTGGCTACTGAGCAGGGTATGTCACTCAGTAAAGGTAAAAGGTAAAAGGAAGTAAGTCACTTAGTAAAGGAAAATGAACTCAAGGCATTGAAAACAAAAAATAAATTTTAGGCACCGAGAAAAGTTAACCAAATTCAGAGTTATCTACTAAGCAAGGAATAGTTATTAAATAAGGATTGGAATGACATTTAATGATTAGCTATGATGAGATGGATGATCATGATGATAAGGAAAGTTATTTACAAGAGATATAAGGATAGGAAAATTCAAGGTAACTATCTATGACTTAGATCTAAATAGTTAAAGCAGAAGGAACAAGTTTCAAGAAAAGTTCAAGTTCCTAGGTGAAAAGAAAATGTGTTATCGAGATACAGATTCAAGGTATAATGAATAGGACGGTTAAGATTAATTAAAGAAAAAATGTAATATGGGAGATTAAGTGGGAAAGTAGGATCTGATGAAGTGTTAAAGCCAGTGGATAATGAAAAACTGAAGTGAAGATAAAAGAGTGCACAAACGATCTGATTAACCAAAGCTAGTTGCAAATTTATAGGTCAAATCATTTACTGTTGCTTACTAGCATTTATAACAAAGAAATTTGTTAACATAGTGGACTTAATAGTCTTATTGTAAAATCTTTGAAAAAGATAACATTCTAAATAGTGTTTGAAGCCCTCCAACTAGGACACTCCTAAAAGGGTGAAGATCCTAATAGATCTGAGGTAAATCCCTTGACTGGGTCACACCTAATTGTGTGTATTAAAATATTTAACAAGATTGGCTCTTAACCGGGCATACTTTAGAAGAGTATTTTCTTAGTAAGTGACAATTCCCATATTGGTTTTTCCAAAAGATAGGTTTCCATGTTAAATACCGGTGCTACATGTGATTTATGATTTGTCTAAATGATTTATTTATTGTTAAAGTTTATTTATTATTGCCAGTAAATATTGAAGTGTGTATAACCGAGTTGTCACCAAGTTAATTAGAGAAATTTTTTTTAGGTATTTGGAATCAGGAATTACTGATTCACCCCCCCCCCCCCTAACCCTCTCTATAATCCAATATCCACATGATGTCCTGATCCCCACAATTTCTTGTTTTATAAATATGTATGTACATACTGGTATTTTATGCAAGTTTGCAGTTACTAAGCATCAACTTCCCCGAATTATCAAGATGAGAGTACCCTAACACAAGTCTCAATGGTAAAAAAGGGGAGATAATACTCAAATCCAAATCCCTACCTAAGCCATTCTAATGTCCTAAAATAGTGGACAAGATTATGATATTTTACCCTCTCCAAACTTGTCCAGGTAACGTGAGTTTATATTCCCTTCCTTGAGCATGGTTATGGTTCTCAAAGTTCAGTTGATTTTTGGTTAATTGATGTGACTGCTATAATTAGATAATTTATTTAGATTGATTGTGTAAATTAAATAAATTTAATTTAGCTATTTAAATGTGAGAGTGTTTAATTAATAGAAATTAATTAAATACATTTATTAAATTTAATGATGCAAATTAAAAGGCTTATTTTGAAAATAAAGATATTTAATTAATGAAAATTAATTAAATAAATTCACTTTAGATTTAATTATTTGTAAATTTAACTTTTTGAATAAAAGGTATTATTAAATGAAAATTAAATAACATGTGCAAAATAATAGTAGACTAAATGTTATTATTTAATTTAATTCGAATGCATTAAGTTGCACAACAAAATTGAAATAAATTAAATAAAAAGAATCAGTCAATTTTGAGTTAAGTGGTTTAACAGGAACAAGTTAGAAAAATAGACTTGAGTTCAACACTGTAATTAGAGGAATTAAGGAATTGATGGAAACAAGGCTGTGAGTGGAGTTGAGTTCCAAACTTTGCATGTGGAATTCAATTTCCTATATTGTAAAAGTTTGACCATTATTACCAACACACAAGTTTGGAGAATTTTTGGTTGAAGGATTCAATATTTTGAAAGCTTGGATTTGTCTTCATTTTTGGTCGACGTCGAATTTATCTATTTGGTGTTTGAGGTAGGGTTTAGAATACCTTGGTGATTATGTTTTCTGTATTTTTGGAATAAGTGTTTTCTCCGTGCCTGTCAAATCTGGATATTTTGGATTTTTTGTGATTTCTCTTCATGTTGAAATTCTAGAATTGATTGTAGGAAATTTTGGTATGCATGCAATCCTTGGTTAAAACTTTGCTTGATTTTAATTAGGGTTTTGAATTTATGGAAATAGTGAAATTTAGAATAATGATTGTTGGAATTATGTGAGAGAATATTTTATCTTGAAACCCTAGGTTCAATTTTACAATAAATATATTTGGAGAAAAAACTCAGATCTAGTATAGGGTTGAAAGGAAAATTTCAATTAAACTTTAGAAAATAACTTAGGAGAAAAACCTAGTTTAATTATGCATTGGAAGTATTTTCCCAATTGTGTCTACGTTTTTACATATTTTTATTGAGTCAAATTAGCCTTTGCAAAAAGATATAATTTCCTAAATTCTTATTTTCAATTTTTTTTTAAAAAATAAAAAATGAAAAATGAAAAGAGGGGCTTGTTGTTCGAGGAATAATAAATTTCTGGTAAAAAATTATTTTTAAAAAAATATATATTTTAAAAAATATTTTCTTTAAAATTTATTATTTAAAAAAATGGAGGAGAAGGTGGGGCCTACCCCCAACCTTCCCCCCATTTTCCATTGCCTTACGATAGCCCATGGTTGTCGCATGATAATCCTTGGTGTTGGACTAGTTGTGGAAAGGTAAGTACTGAGAGGGGAGGGGTAAATCAGTATTGTAAAATACTTTTTAAAATATTAAACTTTCATTCCAAACCATTTACTGATTCCTTATCTTTTTCATGCATCTCATGAAACATATAAAAGATATAACAAATAACACAAATATTTGGTATTGTAGAAATCCTTGTTAAATGATAAAAACTATAGTGGGGATGACACCATAAGACTTCACTATTGTAGAATAAAGTTTGCTCAGTTAGAGCTACAATGTTTAAATATTTCTAATAGCTTACCCTGGTAAGAGTATTAACCTGGTTAAGAGTCTAAAGACTACTAATTCTAGCTTGTGAAAGAATTTTACAATTCTAATCTAAGAACTACACTTGGTTAAAGGATTTAAAAATAAGATGTGCTAGGATCTTCTCAGTTAAGAGACTTTGCAACTCTAATTAATATTTCATTAGTAATACTAAATATGTCTATCAAAATTGCATCAAACATATGCTTATTAGACTCTATGTGCTCATTAACTCATTACCTCATACTGTGTACCTTTCACACTAACAATTTAGTACTCAGTGGCTTCTCCACTCATCACCTTCTTTGTAATCTACTTCACACACACAATATCCTCTTCCATTCATATAAACCAAAACCACCATTCTGATCTTCATACTCTAATCCATTTATATATAATTCTAGAAATGATTCTAGATGTTCTAGAATCATCTCTTCAAGCGGTGCTCAAATTGTTTACTCTTCCAATGCATATTCTATCCTTAATTCTCATTACTGGAGCTCACCTTGTAATCATGTGTAATCATCATGTTTTGATCTCCAATGTTGTATTATACACTCTCCTCAAGATTAGTAAAGCATTTTCTATTCAGTGTCTAGATTCAATGTACTTAAATATTCTTTTGGTGCTGGCCTTCTATGCTCGGTAACACATTTTCCTTAACTCAAAAATTGTCTCTTCTTCTCAGTTTGGTGCTCGGTTATGCCTTTCTTGGTGACTATGCTTTCTTTCCCTTTACCAAAATTCCTTGTCTTCTTATTTCTTTTACCGAATAAATTTCTCTGCTTTACCAACTTATCTTTTCTTCATTATCGAATGACTTTGACAAACAATATGACTTCCTCTTAACTAATGAAAACAAAATAAATCTTAGGAGTATCAATCTCCCCCTTTGGAATTAGTTTGGTATGTTTTTTTAAAAACCTTCAAAGTCATCAAAAATATCAAAAAATTTCCTTGTCCATTTTTCTTCCTTGGTAAACATATTACTCCCCCTAAATTAATATCTCTGGTACATATCCATACTGTATACGTAGTTCCCATTTCTACAATTATCCAAACACTATATATATATTCCGCTTTTGATATATGTATATATTTCCCCTTTTTTAACAAAAATGCCAAAATATTAACTTACTACTTATCCGGTGTGGGGATCTTGTCAAAAATGGTTTTGTACTTATCATGTGCATCCTTGATTGATGTCTTCCACGTGTCCTTAAGTGTCTGCAACACTATAATTTTCTCTCTCAAATCTAATGTTAGACTTACCATATTATCCATAGAACTTACATCTGGTGTGCTAACCAAATCTTTTTCCTTTTGAATCTGTCTTTGAAGTGATTCTATGTGTGGTATCAAAAAAATTTGGAGTTCAAGTAGATCCATTCTGATCTTGTTCTCCTCCTTTCTTAACTCAAATTTCACTCTCATCAAGTGCTTCAACCTCTCATAGTATTATTTTATTGACTTAGGCTCAGTGGAAATTTTGGATAACTGCTTTCTGAGCTCTTTTTCCACATTATTATCTTTTTCTCTTATCTCCTTTGTGAAATTGGAAATCAAACAATTTTTCTAAAATTAAAAAAAAATATTTGCAACTCATTTTCCAATTCTTTGTTAAATGAGAATGAAAAAAAGAACTAAATGATTTGTTTAGCCGACAAAAGTTGATGAGCTGTAAAGTGTATGATCACGGAGTAAAAGATAAAGTTTGTTATGAGATCAACGGCTAGAAAAATTCAAGGAAGATCTAAAGGAAAGATTTGAAACGTGTTACTAACACATCAGCCGAGGAAGGTTTAAGTGGCAAAACCAATGAAGGAGATTAAGCGACAAAATTTGATGGATGAAAAGAAAATAGTTTACTTGTCTATTTAAGAGACTAGGGTTTTGTTATGAAACTTATGCCAGAGGAAAGGATACTGTAGAGATATCGCATGAACAAGCTTCATGCATGCCTAATAAAAATGGTTAAGGAGAACCGAATTGTAGAGATTACCGAATGTTAAAAAGCTATAATCGAGAGATAGTAAGTTACTAAATATTGTTGAAATAGAATTGATATATTGATCAGAGATTTGAATGAGCATAATATAGATTTATACATCTGCAAATCAAGTTGTATTGTAATCAAATCAACTATTGTTACATTTTAACCATTGTAATTAGATAAATCTCTTAATCGAGTAGACTTGAAAGTCTTGTAATGTCATTCATAGAATGCACATTTGTTATCCTGTCAACCCCATGGTGAATGCTGGTTGGACGATAACGGTTAGTGTTAAATCCTCTAACAAGGTCACACCTTATAGTATGTTTTGTAACCTTTAATAAGTTTGGGTCTTCACCGACCTCACTTCAGAAGAGTGAACAATTTTTGGGTTGCCGGTCCTAGGTGGTTTTTCACTTTACAAGGTTTCCATGTTAAATCTCTTGTGTAATGTGTTGATTGTGATGACTGTTGGATGTCATACTTTACATGTTGCATATTATATTTGATCAGTAGTTACTATATGTTATTGACTAGTAATCGGTAAAAGCATAGACAGTTTACTATTATATGTTACCAAACTGCAGAAATTTGTTTAAATTGTTTTTGGATATACATTTTGTATTTGGGACAGTGGATAACTGATTCACCCCCCCCTCATTTATTCTAACAATTGGCATCATAGCGTATTGGTTTCTTTGAATAGATTTTTGAGGACTTCAGCATAAAGATCACAAAATGTATAAGAGGGATGTGCCAAAGTTGAACAAGGACAACTTTACAATATGGCAAAGCTGAATGAAACTGCATATATCTAGAATTGGGAATTCTTCCCTCACACTATTAGAGAATTGCTACATTGCACCGCCCAATGGACCCTTGACTCTTGATCAACTAAAAGATAGACATGAGCATAACATTACTATGATGGAGATTGTTGCTACATTGACAGATGCTGAGTTTGAAGATATTAAAGATTGCACTACTGCTAAATATATGTGGGATAAAATTTCTCAAGTTTATAGTGGTGATACAAATTTCAAGAGAGCCAGAGCCGAAAGCCTAAGAGGAAGATTCAATGATATGAAGATGAAGGAAGGAGAAAAAATTATGCAGTACACAAATAGAATAAAGGAGGTAGTTCATGCTATTAGAGCATCTAATGGAGTTATTAATGAAGACAATATGGTAAGAAAAATTCTAAGGACTTTATTGTCTATTTATGCCATCAGAATATCTACAATTCATGAAAATAGGTCAGCACCCAACAGTACTCTCACTCTTTATAATCTGATTGGAAAGCTAACAACATTTGAACTGAACAACTATGATAACAGTGTTGTACTGACTATTGATTATGCTTTTATGACTTCTCTAAAGTTTGGTAAGTCTGTTGGAAATATTCAGGGATTAACCGAGTTACTGAGAGGGGAGGGGTGAATCAGTAACTTCAAATTTTCTTACAATTACAGATGTATTAACATATAGTTCACTTTTTCTTTATGCATATAGAAAGCATGAAACTTAAAAGCATTCACAACAATGACACATAGATTTGGTTACCCAGAAACCTTCCAAAAAGAAAGTAAAACTAGGGTGGGGATGAAACCCACAAAACTTTAGTACTGCAGAATAAAGTTGGCCGGTTAAGGCTTACAATTTGATCACTTCTGATGATCTACCTTGTTAGGAGCAAAAAGGATTTGCTAGATCCACCTTGTTAAAGGATTTACAAACATACAATGAAGTATGCACTCGGTAAAGAGATTTTACAACAGACTGTTAAGTCTACCTGGTTAAAGGATTTTAGCACTGATTCACCTATTAGGATGAAATAGTAGATCTCTTGCTTTGCAACTGGATTGCTGATTGAGATTCACTGAATGTACTGATCACCTTATGTGATGAATTTGTCTTTGTTGTTCCCTATATTGCTGTAGCCCTTTGTAATTCGCTTATCTCTGCCTTTCCTTTTTATTCACATACATACTCATATAATTACATCTTGACATCTTTACAACATTGTTTATATACAAGTCTAAACAATTAATTACAATTACAAAGTCATCTTGACAAATAAACATAAGTGCCACTAAGTCGGCCCAAGTATGGTTACACGGTTCCTGCAAACTAACTTGATGACTTTCTGATACTCAGCGTCCACTGCATTACTCGGCATCATCATGCACTCGGTAGAAGTGAAGGCACGGTTCATACTAATCACTTGGTAGGTTTTGAACTCGGTAAATACTGGTGACTCGGTAGACATAATGTTACTCGGTTTACACTGTCCTGCTCGGTTTGTATTATCTTGATCGATTTGCACTGTCTTGCTCGGTTTGCACTATCCTGCTCGGTTTGCACTGTTCTACTCGGTTTGCACTATTCTGCTCGGTTTGCACTGTTCTGCTTGGTTTGCACTGTTCTGCTCAGTTTGCACTATTCTGCTCGGTTTGCATTGAGAATGCAAATAAGTGTTGTCACTAGTGGTAATTTTGCTTAATGCCAACAATCTCCCCCTTTGGCATTAGTGACAAAAACACTTATTGCTCAAAACTTATATACACTTATTTGATTTGATTTTTTTTTTGAATTTGTCTTTGTCATAGGGCTTTATACATTATCTCCCCCTTTCAATGTGCTAACTTTTTCTATATACAAATCTCCTTCTATACATATCTCCTTCTATACATATCTCCCCCTTTTTGATGATAATGCCAAAGGTGTATATACAAGTGATTTACAGAGAGAATCCAAAATTTGATAGAAAATCAGAATGTACCTTCATGATTAGTGCCAGGGTTCTGTCCCAATTTTCTTGCAGAATCTTGCATGTTTGGATTGCAATTTGGACTTCTGCAGAGAGTTCAATCATGTGATCTACTATAGAGAACTGATTGTCATGAATCAATGTTTTGGAATGTTCAATGTGCTTATACATTGTATTCATGATGGGAAGGATCATGTTCTGGATGTCTAGTAGTGTGGACCGGATCCTTGTGTCTTCTTTTAGTAGATCTAACTGCATATTTGATAGGTATGAGACTTTCATGTGATGAGCAGAGCTTGAACTTGGTTCAAGTTGCAGCTTTTGTATGCTAATCTTCATATCCTCATCCATTTTGTTCATTTTATCCTTAACATCCTTTGTGAACTCGGCAATATTGCACAGTCTCACTAAAAGAGAGGTGACATTCGAATAGGTGGATTCAATATTTGACAAATCTGAAGACAATTCCACTTGATTAATAGCTATGTGCTGAGCAATGTGCTCAAGCACTTTATTGTTGAATCTTTTCTCAGCTCTTTCAACTAACTTTTCTGTCCCAGATGAATCCTCATTGTATTTATTTACTGCTTCAGCTAATTGTAGCAAAACATGTTGAGAGGAGTCTACTTTAATACCTAATGCATCAGACAAAATGTCTTTAGCTTCCTTAATGATTTGATATTCCTTGTCTCTCTCCTCTTTAAGCTTCTTTTGCTTTGCTTTCCTTTGGAGGATCTCACCTATATTTTGCATTTGGTCTGTTGATAAATTTGCAAAATCTAATGTTGGAATCTCTATTTCTTCATCTAGGTCTATATCCTCTACTATATTCTTACCCAAAAATTTTATACTCGGTAGAGCCTTAGGCTTATCTGTACTTAATGCCTTAGTAGTAGTGACAATAGACATAGTAGGACTGGCTATAGAGACTGGCACACTATCTACTGGAGAACTTAAAATATTTACACTTGTAGAATCAAAAACTGGAATACTTACTACTAGAAAACTTGATGAAGTGGGAGACTGCAACTCGGTAGAAGAAATGGTGGTTGCTTCTATTGTTGCTATAGGTGATTGGATAAAAGTTGAAGTTGTCACAACCATGCTTGAAGGTGTCTCCAGGCTAGATGTAGAAACTTTTACTGGAGAGGTAGGAAGTGATGCAATGACTTATGCTGCTATTCTCACAGTATCATCTACCTCAGTGGCTTCTTCTTGTTCATCACTGTCATCTTCAATATCTTTTATTATTACTGTTTCAATACTCGGTTGGTGAAGATGGTATATGTTCTTCCATGTGGCATTTGCAACCTTCACAACCGATTCAATATTGTTGATCAGAATCAAACAAGTATTGAACTTTAGTGTCATCTTACTTTCATTTTCCTTTAATGCCTTCTTTACTTCATCATTTTTCAAGCTCGGCATTAGCTGTCTCAGAGTTTGATCAAATATGTCTATCACAGTTTGCTTTGCATTTCTCCATCTCATTTTTATTGGATTTAATAAGACTGCTGGAACCTGTGGGGCTATTTCATCAGGAGAGTATTTCCACTGTCCCATCTTTTCAATAACAACATCTTCTAATTCCTTCTATTCTGTTTTCGATCTAGTTTCATATTTAAAGGATTTTATGTTACTTACTCCAGATCCTGATCCGTCTCTAAAAAGTTTGATCCTCTCTTGAAAGTTTAGAGGAGGGCTTTTGAATACTATATCTTTGTCTGCCTTGTCTGCCTTATCTTTATATGCCTTACCTCTTGCACTTCTCCTTGTAAATACAACAGTGGGAGGCTTAGGTGCCTTAGTGATGAAAACCTTTCCTTTCTTCTTTGCAGGTTCTAGTTCCTCTATTTTCTCATCCTTTTCCTCTTCTTCTTCATCATTATCTCCTTTGTCCTCGGTTAGCATTTGCATTTTGGCTATCCTCTTCTTTCCTTTGTTTACCGCCTCTGGAAGTTTTATGCTTAATTCAATTCTCACCTTTGCTTCATCATATGTTCCAAAATATGGAGCTTTGGGATTAACAGGCTGATTAAGAAGGGCTTCAATGATATTCTTGGTTTCATCAATATTTACCTCATAAGGAAGAGGTTTTACATATACAATCCTCAGTTTAGCTGCTTGAATATATACATTTTCACAGTCTACCATGAAACAAATGTCATCCTTGTAATCCTCCCCCAACTTTTGTGGAATCCAGAATCTATCATTCATTTTCTCTTTGGAAGACTCAAAATAACTATCCATGATGCTTTCAAAATTTTCACCCATTTCTAAGATGTATTCATTTATCTCATAAAGGACTGGCACATCTTTTCTCCATACAACTTTTCCTTTGGAAGGGAAGAATTTTTGAACATAGAAGAATAAACAGACCAGTAGGGATCCAAACTTACATGGATTGTTTTTGGAAGTTTGAATGCTTTCCATGTTCTTGTTAAACTATTTTAACAATAAATCTGCAAGGTCAAATGATAAGTTGTTCTTGACCACTTTGTATGCTAGGTCAATAGCTTCACAGGAGACACTATTCTGTCGACTTGAACTGTATATTTTATGGGCAATTATGTGTGTACCAAACTTTAGTTTAGCATCGGTAATGCTGCTAACTTTCATGCCTCTACCGTCCCACTCGGCTAGGGTTTTCTTTTCTAGTTCCGACCAACCTAGGGTTTTGGTAGTTTTTACTTTGTTCAACATGGGAAGATCGATGATTTGATGAATCATCTTCTTGGTGATCTCTATGGGTTGCTCAAGCCAAATCTTTCCATTATGTATACGGCTGAGAATGTATCTAACCCATTTCTCCTGAAAGTTTCGAGGTAAATGTGCAATGTGAACTAATCCCTTATCTTCCAGATGTTTGTGCTCGGGTTTCAGAATACCATCCACACACAGTTCTTCACGCACAATATCTAGTTCTAGGTTCCCCATTTCATGAATTACATAGTTGAAATGATTGTGAATATCGTTAATAAGTAGTACCTTAGGAGGAATCTGAGATTGAGCTCCGTTCGGATCTAGGGCTGCTGCAATTGCGGGCACGATCTTGTAGTCTGGTGCTCTCCATTCCCCTTGGACTAACATTTCAGATCCTTTCTTCACTAAGGTGCTGGAAGATGCCATGGTAGCTCACAGAAAATTCTTTTCACAAAAGGTATTTGAGTCACTGGATTGCTCTTGAAGTTTTCTGCTCTCAAAGTGCTAAAATTCACGGTGAGAAATGAGTTCAATTTCTTGCCTTTTGTTTACAATTTTGTCATTAATGCTCAATACAAATTAGGGTATGAATTCTGATAGACTGTCACCCACTATGAATTAATTGCTCGGTGAAGACTTCGCAACTCGGTGAACTCAAGAATTCATATTGCTCTGACCTCGCTCGGTAAAGACTAATACTGACCTTGTTCGGTTAAGACTTGTACCGACCTTCCTGTGATCTTACTGCATCTTGTATGTTGATTTAGATCTTTCTTTTAATTTGGTTCTGGAACTGCTTGAGGTTTGTCTAGGAGAATACAGTTCCAGTGCTTTCTTGGAAATTTAATTTGAGTCGGTAGAGCCACCCATTCCATTACTTGGACTGGTTTGCTCGGTAGATTTAGGAATCCACTTTTGTCTCACTTGTTTCCTGACCTTAGTTGCTTCATTATTCTTTCCATCTTCAACTTCACTAGCATTCATGCATTTTTTGGCTATGTGATCAAGTTTAGTGCATTTGAAGCATCTTATGGTAGTATCTCTTTTCCTTAGATGATGTTTTATGCAGTTCATGCCAATATGTCCATATTCTCCACAGTAATGACATCTACACCAGGTGTTGTAGTCCCATCCAAACATTGCTTTCATAATTTTTTCTGTTGGATTGAATGTCTTGGATCTGCACTCGAATGCTTTGTGACCTTGTTTGTTGCAGTTGTGACAATTACCTCTGAATCTTGGTTTTTCCCTGCATTCATTTGCTTTGTGACCATGTTGATTGCAGTTGTAGCATTTTCCATTGAATTCTTCTTTTTCATTGTTCCAACATTTATTTGAAGTATGTCCTATTTTACCACAATGATTACAAGTAGGTTTTTGATTTCTTTGAGTACCTTGTTTAGAAGATTCACCTTCTCCTTTGTATCCAAGTCCTGCTTTTCCTTTCTGCCTATGCAGATTTCGCTCATACAGCTGATTCAAGTCTTCTTGGATTTTCAACATTCCTTCATTGATTTGTTTTTTGGCGTTTAGGTCATCCACCAATCTTAGATTGATTTCCTTTGCAGATCTTAGTTCTTCTCTTGTGTTTTCTATTTCTGATCTTAGATTCAGAATTTCCTCATTTGTATGGGAGATCTGATCAATTAGATTTTCTAGCTGAAGGGTTTTATTTTGGACTTCATTGTTCCTTCCATCTAATTCATCTTTCAACTTGTTTCTTTATTCTAAGATCTCACAAAATCTTGTTGAGTGTAGCTCTTGTTCTCTTTTTAATTTTCTCACTTCTTCCTGCAGAGACCCATTCTTTTCTAGGAGTTCTTTGACAGCATTGTTTGCTTCAACTGAGCTATTTGAGGGAAAAAGATCTTCAACCTTTTCTTCAATGTAATTCTGATCATTCATCTAATTTGCAAGTTCCTTCCTTCTTCTTAGGGATTGGGAAAGATGTTCTTTTGCTTCCTTGAGTTTAGCTATAGCCATTTCCAGATCTAGCTTTTCATTTTCAATCACCTTGTTTAGTTTGAATACCTCCATTGTCCTGGATCTTTGCTCAAGCTAGTTAAGCTTTATCTTGAGAACCAACAAAGCTCTGATACCAATTGTTGGAAATATTCAGGGATTAACCGAGTTACTAAGAGGGGAGGGGTGAATCAGTAACTTCAAATTTTCTTACAATTACAGATGTATTAACATATAGTTCACTTTTTCTTTATGCATATAGAAAGCATGAAACTTAAAAGCATTCACAACAATGACACATAGATTTGGTTACCCAGAAACCTTCCAAAAAGAAAGTAAAACTGGGGTGGGGATGAAACCCACAAAACTTTAGTACTGCAGAATAAAGTTGGCCGGTTAAGGCTTACAATTTGATCACTTCTGATGATCTGCCCTGTTAGGAGTAAAAAGGATTTGCTAGATCCACCTTGTTAAAGGATTTACAAACATACAATGAAGTATGCACTTGGTAAAGAGATTTTACGATAGATTGTTAAGTCTACCTAGTTAAAGGATTTTAGTACTGATTCACCTGTTAGGATGAAACAGTAGATCTCTTGCTTTGCAACTGGATTGCTGATTGAGATTCGCTAAATGTACTGATCACCTTCTATGATGAATTTGTCTTTGTTGTTCCCTATATTGCTGTAGCCCTTTGTAATTCACTTATCTCTACCTTTCCTTTTTATTCACATACATACTCATATAATTACATCTTGACATCTTTACAACATTTTTTATATACAAGTCTAAACAATTAATTACAATTACAAAGTTGGCTTGACAAATAAACCTAAGTGCCACTAAGTCAGCCCAAGTATGGTTACACGGTTCCTGCAAACTAACTCGGTGACTTTCTAATACTCGGCGTCCACTGCATTACTCGGCATCATCATGCACTCGGTAGAAGTGAAGGCACGGTTCATACTAATCACTCGGTAGGTTTTGAACTCGGTAAATATTGGTGACTCGGTAGACATAATGTTACTCAGTTTACACTGTCCTGCTTGGTTTGCATTATCTTGATCGGTTTGCACTGTCTTGCTCGGTTTGCACTGTCCTGCTCGGTTTGCACTGTTCTACTCGGTTTGCACTGTTCTACTCGGTTTGCACTGTTTTGCTCAGTTTGCACTATTCTGCTCGGTTTGCACTGTTCTGCTCGGTTTGCACTGTTCTGCTCGGTTTGCACTGTTCTGCTCGGTTTGCACTGTTCTTCTTGGTTTGCACTATTCTGCTCAGTTTCCACTGAGAATGCAAATAAGTGTTGTCACTAGTGGCAATTCTACTTAATGCCAACAAAGTCTAGTAGTAGAAATAATAAGGATGATAGTGATAGCAATACTAATGATGAACTTGATGAGCTTGAAGCTCTTATGGCCAAGAGATTACCTAAATGAAAAGGTAGATATAGAGACAAATTACCTTTAGCATGTTTTAACTGTAAAGAGGTTGGTCATATTACTACTAGATGTCCAAATAGGAAGGAAGATGATAGAAACAAAGACCAATCTGGTGAACGAAGCTATGGGAGAAGAGACAATAGAAGTTACTGATGCTACAACAGAGACACCCAAGACAATAATGACAAAGGAAAAAAGGTATGTTACTTTCCAGAAGAAAATGAATCTGATTCAAATTCATATGATGATGTAGAGGTAGTATTTGTTGCTATGAAGGATGATTTTGAGGAAGAAGAAAAGCATGTAGAAACAACACTGATTTCTAAGGTTAATAAAAATCATACATGGATTATAGAGAGTGATTGTACACATCACATGACTAGTGATGAAGAAAAATTTAATCATCTTGAGCAATACAATCGAGGATTTGTAAAAATGGGTAATGATACACCTTGCATGGTTAGAGGAAAGGGATCCTTACTAATAAATGATAGAATCCAATGTGATAATGCTTATTGGGTAGAAGGACTAAACTATAATTTTCTTAGTGTGTCACAACTGAACAATTCAAGTCACTAAGTTGCTTTTGAGAGCAAGAAAGTAAAAATATTTGATGATGGAGGAAGACTTGTTGGAACAGGAGCACAATTGAAAGGTAACTTGTTTTTATCTTAACAATGATGAGTCTTCTTTCTTAATGATAAAAAATGAAGATGCTTAGTTATGGCATAAAAGGTTATGTCATGTGAACTTTGATAACATGATTAAAATCAGTAAAAAGAAAAAGGTTAGAGGTCTACTAACTTATCTAAGCCTGATCATGTTATGTGTCATGAGTGTCAGAAAGGTAAAATGAAAAAATCTAGTTTCAAAAGAAAAGATTATTCAACAAAGAAAATACTTGAGTTAGTTCACACTGACCTGTGTAGTCCTATGAGAACTCAGAGTTATTATGGTGATAGATATTTCATTCTTTTTGTTGATGACTATACTAGATTGATGATTGTCATGTTCTTGAAAGAAAAATTAGAGGCATTTAAGATGTTCAAGTGGTATAAAGTAAAAGTAGAGAAAGAGACTGGTAAAGAATTGAAATGCTTAAGATCTGATCGAGGTGGTGAATTTATTTCTGATAAATTTAATAAATTTTTTAATGAGCATGGTATTAAAAGACAAGGCTCTGCACCGAGGACACCTCAGTAAAATGACATTGTTGAAAGGGTGAATAGGTCAATAGTTGATTGTGCAAGAACACTGATGATAGAGAAAAATGTTGCATAGACATACAGGAGAGAGGTAGTTAGCACAATTGTTTATGTTTTGAACTGAGTACAGTTGAAGAAGGACACTAATAGAACACCCTATGAGTTATGGTTTGGACACAAACCCACTGTAATTTATTTCAAAATTTTTGGAAGTAAACATTTTATTCTGAAAGATGAAAGAAATGGAAAGTTTGACTCAAAAGGTGATGAAGGGATATTTCTTGGTTATTCCACTAAAAGAAAAGCATATAAGTCTCTAAATAAAGTTACTAATAAAATCATAGAAAGAGCTAATGTTAGGGTTGATGAGTTTGATGACAAGAATGCAGAAGAAAGAACAAAGGAAATGGAAGAATACGGTAGATTCACATACATTGAGCATCCAAAGTATCTACCGACATCACAGACAGTGACAACTGGTCAGTAGGAAAACAACACCGAGGAACAAGAAAGAGAAATTGATTAGCAGGAAGGGCCTACCGAGCAGGAAAATGAACCTAAACATGATGAACAAGAAAGAAGAGATCAAATGCTAGCAAGATTTTTTAGAAGACACCATCTTGAGAACCAAATTATTGGTGACAAGTAAGCTGGCATAAACAAGAAGTAAGTCAAGACAAGGTACATGCTTAGTTTGTGAATATGAACTAAAGAATGTTAAAATTGCATTGGAGAATGAAGAATGGATTAATGCAATGAATGAAGAGATTCAATAGATAGAGAAAAAAAAAACTTGGACCTTAGCACCTAGACCTAAGGATAAGAATGTTATCGGTACTAAGTGGATCTTCAAAAACAAGCTGAATGAAAATGGAGAGGTTGCAAGGAATAAAGCCAGACTAGTTTGCAAGGGGTATGCATAGGAGGAAGGAATTGACTATGGTGAGACCTTTGTACCTATTGCTAGACTATAAGGAGTCAGAATGTTACTAGTTTATGCAGCACATAAGAAATTAAAAGTTTATCAAATGGACGTTAAGTCTACATTTCTGAATGGGATACTTGAAGAAGAAGTCTACATAGAACAACCAAAAGGGTTCATTGATCCAGACAAGAAAGACATGGTATGTGGATTACATAAATATTTGTATGGTTTGAAGCAAGCACCGAGAGCCTGGTATGAAAGGATGCATACTTATTTGTTAAGTATTGGATTTGTTAGAACTAGTGAGAACAACAATTTGTACATGAAAGGAGATACTTATGATACTATTCTAATTGCTGAGATATTTGTGGATGATATTATGTTTGGAGGTCAAGATCACACATGTAAATCCTTTGCTGATGAGATGAGAAAAGAGTTTGAAATGTCTATGTTTGGAGAGATTAAGTTCTTTCTAGGACTACAGGTGATTCAGTAAAGTGATGGGATATTCATCACACAATCCAAGTATATAAAGGAAGTACTAAAAACATTTGGCATGGAAGATGCTAAACCAATTGGAACACCAATGGTCACATGCTACAAATTGACTAAAGAGGATGAAACTACCAAGGTGAACCAGACACTGTATCGATCAATGATTGGTAAGTTAATGTATGTAGTACACAGTAAACTAGATATAGCACATGCTGTGGGAATTATTGCAAGATTTTTTGCAAATCCTAGGGAGTCTCACATGATTGCTACAAAGAGAATCTTAAGATACCTAAAGAAGACAAAAGATTATGTATTATGGTATCCTAAAAAAGGCAAGTTTGAACTTAAAGTATACACTGATGTTGATTGGGCTAGAAATGTGGATGATAGAAAAAGCACAACCGGAGGAGCATTTTTCTTCAGTGAAAGACTTGTTACCTGGACAAGTAAGAAGTAGTTTTGTATTTCCCAGTCTACAGCTGAAGCAAGGTATGTTGCTGCTACTACAAACTATTCAAATATTGCATATATCAAGCAAGTGTTAGAAGGAATGAATGAGATAATCACTGAGCCGGTGATTATTTACTGTGATAACACTAGTGCTATAAAAATTTCAAAGAATCTAGTGATGCACTCTAAAACAAAGCACATATCCATCAAGTATCACTACTTAAGAGAACAAGTGTAGGAGAAGCAAGTGAAGCTAGAATTTGTTACATCTAAAGAGCAACTTGCTGACATATTTACTAAGCCTCTACTGAAAGATACATTTGAATAATTGAGGACTAGACTTGGGGTCTGTCCCCTATCTACCAGTCACTAATGTGATCTAGAGGTTGCATCAGCCTAATCTTATCAGAAGATCATTCATGTTGATTTAGCATAGTTCACACTTTTGATTTATGTCTAAAGTTGTGAAAGTTGTGAATAACTGGAATAGACTTGCATAACAATATACAAAGATATAGTGAATGCACTGGATAAAAGAGAGTTACGTGTCTACTATAGAGCTGTATGGTTTATTTGTTTCTTTGGAATTTTTGTCAAAGGGAGAGATAAACAATATGATAACTGAGGAGAATACATAAATGTATATCTAAGGGAGACACAATCTAAAAAGATACAGGGAGAGATAAATAGAAAGAACATAAGAGCTACTAAAGATCATATCTACAAAAGATAGTTTGCACATTACAATGTTGTTATGTAACATAGTGATTAAACAAATTAAGCTAAGGGAGATCTTACCGAGCTACAAAATTTGTTTACAGAGTTGTAGAATACATGTTTGGTATGTGTATGGTATACTTCATATTGCTTGAGTTGCCATCAATGCCAAAGGGAGAGATTGATGAACTACAACTTATTGAGAACCTGATTGAAGAACTTCAAGTGATTAGATATCACCGAGCACAAAATTGTTATGTAAGATAAATGAATCTTTTTTATGTTGTCATTGATGTCAACTAGCTTTGACAATACTTATCATGGAGTTGCAAACATCTAACACATCTGTAGAAGAGAAGAGAAAGATGAAGAACTGAGTTATCTACATGGAGAAAGATGGTTATGATAGATAAGGATAAGGATTACTCTTGGTAACTTATTGATGAGTCTATGACTTCATATTGTTGACTTGATTATGTTACATTAATCTTTTATGAAGTTGGGAGAAAAATGTTACAAAGCAGTGTGGTCAGTTAATGAAGCATTCAAGTATACACTGAGCAGTGTAGTGTATACCGACCACAGTATAAACCAAGCTTGTGTTCACCAACACATTTCTTTGTTAACCGAGAATGAACAAAAGAACTAAATGATTTGTTTAGCCAAAAAAAGTTGATGAGCTATAAAGTGTATGATCACGGAGTAAAAGATAAAGTTTGTTATGAGATCAACAGTTAGCAAAATTCAAGGAAGATCTAAAGGATCGATTTGAAATGTGTTGCTGACACATCAGCCGAGGAAGGTTTAAGCGGCAAAACCAATGAAGGAGATTAAGTGGCAAAATCTAATGGACGAAAAGAAAATGGTTTACTTGTCTATTTAAGAGACTAGGGTTTTATTATGAAGCTTATGCCGAAGGAAAGGATACTGCAGAGATATCACATGAATAAGCTTCATGCATGCCTGATCAAATTGGTTAAGGAGAACCTAACTGTAGAGATTACCAAACATCAGAAAGCTATAATCGAGAGATAGTAAATTACTGAATATTGTTGAAACAGAATTGATATATTGATCAGAGATTTGAATGAGCATAATATAGATCTGTACATCTACAAATCAAGTTGTATTGTAATCAGATCAACTGCTATTACAGCTTAACCACTATAATTAGATAAATCTCTTAACCGAGTAGACTTGAAAGTCTTGTAATGTCATTCATAGAATGCACATTTGTTATCCTATCAACCCCATAGTGAATGTTGGTTGGATGATAATGGTTAGTGTTAAATCCTCTAACAAGGTCACACCTTACAGTATGTTTTGTAACCTTTAATAGGTTTGGGTCTTCACCGACCTCACTTTAGAAGAGTGAACAATTTTTGGGTTGTCGGTCCTAGGTGTTTTTTCCCTTTACAGGGTTTACATGTTAAATCTCTTGTGTTATGTGTTGATTGTGATGATTTTTGGATGTCATACTTTACATGTTGCATATTAGATTTGATTGGTAGTTACTATATGTTATTGACTACTAATCGGTAAAAGCATAGATAGTTTACTATTATATGTTACCGAGCTGCAAAAATTTGTTTAAATTGTTTTTGGATATACATTTTGTATTTGGGACAGTGGATAACTGATTCACCCCCCTCTTAGTTATTCTAACAATTCATGGTCTTACACCAACTAGGCTAGGGGTCTCTTTCTTTACTCTAATCATCTTCCCCTTGATCTTTGAAGGCTTAACAACTTCTTCATCTTCATTATCAACAATTCCTAGATTCTTACATAGTGTAATTATCATTTTTTTAGTTTTCTTGGTTGCCTTAGGTATAAATATACCTGCCCTTATTTTATCCTTAACTTCTTCACATGTTCCATACCGAGTTGAAATTTTATCATCTGATTTCTCCAATAATCCTTTTATTTGAATTGTGGTGGAATCTATATTCATCTCATGACCCATAGGTGGTAACCACTCGGTTCTAGGCTCCACCACCCATATGATACAAATTTCAGTATCAACCTCAAAACATAGTTCATCTTTGTACTCTTCCACTAACTAAGGTGGAATTCTAAATCTTTTATGCATTCTTGATTGAAACTTACTAAAGTATTCATCCATGATTATATTAAAATTATCACCTATGCCATGAATAAACTCATTAATATGATAAACAATGGGTTTATCTTCTTTCGATGTTACTTCACTGGCTATAGGAAATGAGTTTTGGAAGTAAGAGAAAACAGATACCAATAGTGGTCCAAACTTCAATATATTTTTCTTGGCTTTCCTAATGGTGTTCATTTTTTCATCTAGCTATTTTAATAGTATTTCACACAAATATATCTTCATATCCTTTTTAACAATTTCGTAGCCAATGTCTACTGCTCCACATGGTACACTGTCTACCTGAGATGATTGGTATATTCTGTAGGATATAATGTTGGATGAAAACTTCAATTTAGGACCTTCTAATATAGATAAATTTTAGTCCTATTCCATCCCATTTAGCTTTGGAAAGCTCACATAACTTGTTCTTATCAGTCTTCTTGTAAGCCCTCAGTCTATCACCAACTAGAAATCATGTTACTATATGCAAGACATCTTTTGTGATTTTCACTGGCCCATCAAGCCACATAAACCAATCATGCACTCTTCTTAATACAATTCTCATCCATTCATGTTTGAAAACTGTTGGTACAATCATAGAATGGCCCAAACCCTTAGCCTTCAAATGTGTGTAGTCGCTCTTAGAATTCCCATTTACACAAAATTTTATGTAAGATGTGTCAATCTCTCCTTGACATATGTCTTTGATTTTGCAGTGGATGAAGGCACAAACATCTTCAATCAATATTACCCTTCGTGGGATCGAGGATAAAGCTCCTATAGACACCTAAATTTAATTACATCATTTCTTAATTTTATTTAGTCTTCTCCTAAGCATTTCATTAATTAAATATTATTATTTAATTAATTTATGTCATCCCCTAGTTTATTAATTTAATTAATTAACTATAATCCAATTAATTATCTAAATGACAAACCTATAGTCTGATAATTAATTAAATCCCTATTCCTATATTAATTTAAATGGATACATGTATCTAAAAATAAATTAATTCATAAACTCCTTTTTCCTCCCACTTGGAATTAAATAAAATATTTAATTCTAAATCCTATTTAATTAGCTAAAAAACTCATGCTTAGCTAATCTAACCCTCCACTCATTCTCTCTCCTCCCATCACATCCTCCTAATCTTCCACTTACCCTCTAAACCAAGCTTAATCACCCCTTAAACATTTTCAAAATCATAATCTAAGATTAAGAAATGCTAATCCATCACAAGTCAACCCTCATGTCACCATCATCACATCCTCCAATGCCAAATCATAAAGTCTCTTACACATCTCTTACACACTTGTCCCCTCTCACACCTTCCAAAGTGGTCACATCCCTCAAGGATTTAGCTTCTCCTCTCATCCTCCCCCATTGTGACACTTGTCACAATGCTATGCATTTGATAAAGCACAATCCATGTGCTCTCTCTTGGATGCATCTCCACCCTTCCTCAAGTTTTCATCTTGACTGTCCATTTATCTTCCATTTTCCTTTATATTGAGCCTCTTTCTTCTTTATTTTCATCCACCATTTGAGCAAAGTTATTATGCCCATTTGAGAGCCAAAATCATCCAAATCATCCTTATTATGCCAAAATCCCTCCAAGATCCATCATTTGAAGATTGAGCATAGCATTGAGCACACATCCAAATCTTTGGACTACATCTAAAGATCAAGAAGGCTTTTGGAGTGTTTCTTTGAGGTTTGCATTCTTTATTTTGTGGCTTTCTTTTAGTATAATCTTAAGCGTTATCTAGCTTGTTTTGTTGAATGTTTAGCTTGCTTTCCATTCCTTAACACTACACTTTTAGGTATTACATTTTGGCACGCCCGATGGGACCCACTTCAAGGGTCATTTCTCTTCATCTTCCTTATTTTTCTTTGCAAAACTAACCCAAATACTAAGGTTTTTTATTGTTTGAGTGTGTTGCAAGGGTTTTTTTGGGTATTTTGTAGGTTTAGGGCCGAAGAGGAGACATTTGCACAGACATTCCCACCATCGGATTTTACACAACATCAACATCTAAAAAATCCTCATTTTTGCGGGAACGCTGATTCAGTCACGGGAATGCTTGTATGGCTTGTGTGAATGCATTCCCATAATGAAAACTTCTATTTTTCTATCTTTTTGTGCTCTCTATCCCAACTTTACCAGTGACTAATAGTACCCTTTTTGCGGGATCACATTCCCACAACCTAGGAATGCGCATTGACTAGGTGAGATTGCTTGTGTACCTTTTATAAGTCGTACAAATTTTTTTGTTGTTTTTTAAATTTTTCCTTCATTCCTGCAATGCAAGATCAATGTTTGACTATTGCAGGAATGTTGTTTGACCTGGTGGGATTGACTGTTAACCCTTTGTAAGTCATACGGCCCTGTCATTTTTCTGAGGTTTCTGACTTCATTCCTACAATGCAAGATTTACTGTTGACTTGCAGGAACGCCGTTGACACTGGGAATGTGTCTCTAGGTATCATCCCCTGTCCAACATTTATTACTCTTTGTTAGTTTTTTTATTCTGACGATCTCGTAGGAACACGTGTACGATTTTGCGGGAACGCAATTTTTTTGTTGCAGGATTGCAGGTATTTGCGGGAATGCTGGTTAAAAATTCTAAAACATAACTCACACATTTCTCTTGGTGTTTAAAATAAATGAAAATCCAATCTCAAATGCCTAAGAAAAATAATCAGAAAAATCTATGTTTTTTTAGATGTTTTAGTAAATTGCATTTTTGGAGGTCTTTGGAGCATTTCTAGGCTATGATTTCTTACAATAGTCTTGTACTATTGAAATTTTCCTCTAGATAATTGGATTATCTTTCCAATGATATAAATGGCACATCATTTCAAGCTGAGCAGAAAGTTATGTCTTCTGCAAGGGGGCATAAATTTTGAAGAAGTTGTTTTTTCATCATTTAGTTGTTTGTTCTAATCGAATTGGGCTCTAAACAATCAAATCTTGAGTGCATAATCAGAATGAATAAAGCAATCAAACAATTTCATTTTGGAATCTAAAAACAAGCAAACTCAATCTTGAATGCTAAAGGAAGTAAACACTTTTCTCATTTTTGCAAAGCAAATTTCATTTCCAAGCATTGCCTTTTACTTTTTAAAGAACCTTGCATGTTAAGAAAATGAGTTTTTGATGTTCTAGGATAGAAAACACTTAGTCAAAAACTAGGTTCAATTTGGAAATGAATACTTCTTGGCGTGTTTGAAGGATGTTTGATGTTCTAGGATAGCAAACACTTAGTCTAAAATAGGTTCAATTTGGAAATGAATACTTCTTGGCGTGTTTGAAGGATTTTTTTTCAACACTTCCTTAGAGCTTTTCATTTTTGCATAAACCTTGTTAAACTAAGTGACATGGAAGAAACTCACTTGTATTTGTATCCTCTCCCCTTGCCTTTGCAGATCTTGGGTGAAGAGAAAGATCAAGTCTGATTGACAACAGTTCTAGCGAGGCCTGTCTAGAGAGAAGCACTTCCTCTTTAGAGAATGACCTCAAACTGGTAATTCCCCAGCCAGTATATAAATAAGGTTTTGAGAAAACTCTTTCCTTATCCCTACAAGCTTAGGAAAGGCATGTTGATGGTAGCCCAAGGTAGGTGAATATCCCTACCATTTTGGCATGGTCAACTAGGCTCTTAAGTGAGTCATGTGCATACAAATTGATTGGGGGGATGCCACAGATCTTACTAGAAGCCATTAATCAAAAGCCCACCTGATCTACTCCCAAAGGTATCATAATCTTTGTGCAAGGACTAACCCAAGTGGTTTCCTTGGTTTCCTGAAGATTACTCACCATTTGTATTCCTCTTTTGGGATACCAATTTGTGGGCAAAGGTTGTGATACTAGCCTATCTTGCAGGTAGAAATTGCTTGTGCATGTTCTCAAAGTTACAAAACCAGTGAAAACATCTGTTGAACATACACAATCAAAAAGTTCTACAAAAAAATCATTTTCCATGTCAGTTTAATCCTCCAGTCTAGAAGTCACCCAAGCCTCCAAAATCTTATCATCCTAGTCTCCTAATCTTGGTCTTCACATCATCCCGCATCCTTTCCATCCAGTATTGTCCTCCTTTCCTCCCCATATCCTAGGCTAGCAAGCTCATCTGGGTCATCTCTCATCCCCTTTCCATCCTCTTTAGAGTCAATCTTTCCTCCTATCTTGAGCTTGATCCAAATCTCAATCTGAGCTTATTGACCATCCTAATATGAGCTTTAGCTTTCCTTCCATCCTCATCCTTCATCCCCATCCAACTCATCTGTAAATTGTCATGTCCCAATTTCTTTATGGTGAGTTTGGTCATCCTACCTTTTCTCCCACTTTATCCTATTCCAATGATGATGATAGTCTTGTTGATCATGATGAATACCTTGAAAACCTTAGCAAGCTTGCTCCAAAAATCCCTCAAAATCCAATCATCCCTCCAAACTACCCCACCTGTTCTCCATACATACACACTAGTACTCCTTATCATACCTTAGACAAGGGAAATCCATTATCCACACCTTCTTCCTATATTGTACCCACTTATCCCCCACATCCTAATCCAAATCCTCCATCTCCTTATCCTCCAACCCATTTTCAAAATCAAGATCCTAGTCTTCTAATCCAACACCATAATCCCCATTATATTGCTAATCCACCATCCTATCTATCCTACCTTTCTCCTCCATCCTATCTCAATCTACCATCTTCTATTCCTACCTACATTACCAAAAATCCCCTTCTACAAGAAATATGCATCCCTCAATCCACTTCATATCCCATGCCTCCATCCATCACCCCCGCCACACCATTTAGTCAATCCAGTTCACAAGTTTCCTCCATGCCCACTTATGTGAACTATCTAGTCATTCCATCCTCCACCTCCTTTTTTGCACAATCATCCCCTCAACCAAGCTCACAATCCACTACCCCACCTACATGTATGGACTATCCTAGATGTCCATCTTGTACACACTCCAATCCTTCACCTCAACCTCCATCACAAAAGTCTGCAAGGATTTTCACAAGGAAGCTAGCAAAAAATCCATCTCCTAAAGCTGAAGAGTCATGTCATCTCAATCCTTCATGTGAATCCATCATTGATGAGGCCCATCCACATCTCCCATCAGCTATCCTTCTTCCATATACCCCACTTATTGATCCTCTTCCATCTCCTGACATCATTGAGTTATTCCCATGCATTGATTCCACCTAGTCCCCATCCACTTCTCCTCCCAGCATTATCCAAGCCACATCCAATGAGCCTCATCATTTCACCCCTCTACCTGTCATCACAATTGTAGAATATCCCACCCTTTTATCCATACCATCTAAAGAGTTCTCCCTTCTTCCTACCATCACAATTGGAGAATCTCCCATCCTTTCATCCATCTGATCTGAAGAGTACATCCATACATCCCTCATCACTTTACCCACACACATCCAATCCTATAAAGATCTTGTCCAAAAGCATGTTGAATCATCCATTGAACTAAGTCAACATCCAATCCCTTCACTCCCTCTATTGCCTATTCTATTGCTTCCATCACCCCCAATCCAAGATCCCATCATCCCAATTCTTCCAATCCTAGAGCTTATAATCTAATTTCCTCCAACTCAAGATCCTACCATCCCACTTCCTCCATTACAGGATCCATTGCTGCCATCCACTCCTCCATCTCAAGATCCACTGCCATCCCCCAATCCTAGTCAAGATCATATCATCCCATCCCTTCCATGTTGTGATCCTCTAATAGCTATCCCTCCACCATCACTCTATCCCCTTGGTCCACTTACATTTGTTAATGGTGGCCCACTTGAAGCAAAATAAATAAGTTTCATATCTTCCACCATGAAACCTAATACTGGAAGTTTATCTTATTCCCCAAGTTAGAAGTATTCATTCCTAGATAAAATGCTCAAGAAATGGAATTATCAAGGTAAAGGCCTAGGTTCTCATGAACAAGGAAATATAGAGCCCATATAGGACAAGAAACATCCAAAATCATGTGGTATTGGTCATACATCTGAAGAAGGCACTTCCTCTAGAAATTTTGGTACAGCTAAATCCAAATTCAAACATCCTTCCAAAAGCACCACTGCATCTTCCCATTGTCCCTCCAAATTTTACAACACCATTCCTCCTCCTCCATCATTACAACACAAAACAACCTATCACATTCCTCCTTCATTTTCCAAATCCATTTTGAGTCCCTATGTCCCAAAATCTACCATTACATGTCCTCCACATACCAAATGCATTTTGGGGCCTTACATCCCAAAATATCATCCCCCATCTTATCCTAATCAATCCTTCATCCACCATAAAAGTCTCATCCCATACATTCCTAGTTAGGATCAACAAAGGCACAAC
The DNA here is from genome assembly GCA_027943335.1 of Chamaecyparis obtusa. Taxonomy (NCBI): domain Eukaryota; kingdom Viridiplantae; phylum Streptophyta; class Pinopsida; order Cupressales; family Cupressaceae; genus Chamaecyparis; species Chamaecyparis obtusa. Next base: position 320,429 of record BSBK01005072.1, read on the forward strand.
CCAACATCTGCTATCTTCCAATCTCCTTCCATCTCTCCATCCATATCTCATCCATCCCATCCACCTCCGCATATTCTTTCCAATGCTCCTCGCAATTTCGATGCCAACTCAAAAATGCATAAAGGCAACTATCAAAAAAAAAATAAGGATTTCCATGTCCACTCTAATTGACATGATCAAGAAAAGAAAAAACCAATCAGGCAATCTAGAACATCCCAATGGCCACAAAGGCCCATCAAAGAAAAAATGAAATCCAATACATCCCAATGGCCACAAAGGCCTGTCAAAGCAAAATCAAAATCTACTACATTGCCACAAAGGCCCACCAAAGCTAAAGTGAAGATGATGTGGATCCCAAAGCAAAAAGATGCAATGCATATAACAACAATACACAATGGCATCCAACATTGCTAATCCACCATCTACTCAGTCTTCTCCTCCATCTCCTAAATCCATTTTGTGTCCCTATGTCCCAAAATTTCCTAGCACAAATCCTCTATCCTATTTGCATCTATATTCCACAACCCATGCACTTCATCCACCCATCTCACAACATGTGCCAATGTTGGTCCTGACAACATCCTCCTATCCTAATCACTTTCCATCCTTCCATCCAAACTCTTTCTACCACCATCTCTCTCATGCCATGCATATCCCCCATCTCACCAATCTCATCCATGCCTTTGCATAATCCACCAATCTAAATAAAGTTGTACCAACATCTAGAAAAATTAGAAAAGTCAGCAAGACAAACAAAAGTCAGTGACAAGTCAGAAAATCCATAAAAATTGGAAAAATCAAGAAAAATATGAAAAAAAATGAGAAAGAGAAAGAGAAAAGCATTCATCCAATGGTGAAAACTTGGCAATTCAAGCACCCGAGACAAGTATCATGATGAAAACCTAGCAAATAGGCATCATGCGTAATCCCTCCATCTAGATCCACTCCATGACTGGGAACAATTTTCCTTCTAGCACATCCTATCCAGCATCTAATCCATCCCATTTATCTCTCACCTTCTCCATACTCCTTTGGATCTTGATATAGAAACAAAGACCACCAGGTATTACATTTTCCTTGTAGCCAGTAGAATTACATAGCAGATTACTCAACAATGCAACACCAATTAATTGTTTAACACTAATTTTCATTAACATGTCTGGCTGTAATCATGACAAGGAGATCTAGGATTACTAAACTTGAGCTTGCAAGCCAAAATCCCCAAAAGCACCTTCCTCCCATCCCATTTCTACCCATCTTTTCCCCCATAAGCACCTCATCATGATGCAAACCTATCCACCTCCTTCACCTCACATTCTTAACCCATGGATTATGATTGTACAAATAGCCCCTTGTTCATCATCCCCTCCAGCACCAACCCCCTTCACCATTGCCTTTTTCAACCCTATTTCCTTCCTTCATCCCACTTCTTAGCCTATAGCACGCCTTCTTCCCCTTTTCCTTTCCAGATGCCGCCTGGGCCCCTTTTTCTTTCCCTACCACTCTCTTGAGGGGGCATCACCCAGTCTAACATCCTAACTCATAAACCGGGGCAACTCTACTACCAAGTCCATTCTTCATGTCATCTATTATTGCTAAAAATATCTTTGAAACAGTGTTATTTTAACACAATGTCAAAGAGGGGAAAAATGTAGACACCTAAATTTAATTACATCATTTCATAGTTTTATTAAGTCTTCTCCTAGGCATTTCATTAATTAAATATTATCATTTAATTAATTTAAGTCATCCCCTAGTTAATTAATTTAATTAATTAACTATAGTCCAATTAATTATCTAAATGACAAACTTATAGTCTGATAATTAATTAAATCCCTATTCCTATATTAATTTAAATGGATACATTTATCTAAATAAATTAATTCATAAACTCCGTTTTCCTCCCACTTGGAATTAAATAAAATATTTAATTCTAAATCCTATTTAATTAGCTAAAAAACTCATGCTTAGCTAATCTAACCCTCCACTCATTCTCTCTCCTCCCATCACATCCTCCTAATCCTCCACTTACCCTCTAAACCAAGCTTAATCACCCCTTAAACATTTGCACAATCATAATCCAAGATTAAGAAATGCTAATCCATCACAAGTCAACCCTCATGTCACCATCACCACATCCTCCAATGCCAAATCATAAAGTCTCTTACACATCTCTTACACACTTGTCCCCTCTCACACCTTCCAAAGTGGTCACATCCCTCAAGGATTTGGCCTCTCCTCTCATCCTCCCCCATTGTGACACTTGTCACAATCCTATGCATTTGAGAAAGCACAATCCATGTGCTCTTTCTTGGATGCATCTCCACCCTTCCTCAAGTTTGCATCTTGACCATCCATTTATCCTCCATTTTCCTTTATATTGAGCCTCTTTCTTCTTCATTTTCATCAACCATTTGAGAAAAGTTATTATGCCCATTTGAGAGCCAAAATCATCCAAAGCATCCTTGTTATGCCAAAATCCATCCAAGATCCATCATTTGAAGCTTGAGCATAGCATTGAGCACACATCCAAATCTTTGGACTACACATCTAAAGATCAAGAAGGCTTTTGGAGTGTTTCTTTGAGGTTTGCATTCTTTGTTTTGTGGCTTTCTTTTTGTCTAATCTTAAGTGTTATCTAGCTTGTTTTGTTGAATGTTTAACTTGATTTCCATTCCTTAACACTACATTTTTAGGTATTACAACTCCACCTTTGTCAATTTATGCAGAAACGGTGGGAGGAAGCTTATAGTTCAGATTTACAGTGTCAATCTTCTTGACTATAACTGTGATAACCTACAACTAATTGAATATCTTGAAGGAAGGAATGGATAATGGAAAGATAATGATTTATGATCACCAAGCTACTAAAGTGTATGTAAGATAATTAATCAATTAATGTATTTTCATTGATGTCTACTAGTTTTCAATGTACTTATCATAATAGCTACAATCATCTAAAGAAGGAAAATGGTAAAGGAATGAGATATCTACATGAAGATGAGATGGATATGAAAGATATGGATATAGTATACTTTGAGTAACTCATTGATGAGTCTATGGCATTATCTTGATGACTTTATTGTATTAGATGATTCTATTATGTATTGAAGATCAGAACTGAACAAGTTTACATGGTCGGTAAATGAAGATTTATGTATACACTAAGAAAGTGTAGTGTCTACTGAGTATAGTATTAACCGAGTAGGTAATCACTGACGCATTTCGGTATTGACCAAGTGAAATAAATAAATGGAGTTTATAACAGCTGACTGAAATGATGAGTTGGAAAATTGCTTATGATTCCAAGGTAGAAGATAATGTTTGTTATAATGATCAAACGATTGACAAAATTCAAGATTGATCGGATTAAGGAGAATGAAACATATTAATGACACAATTACCAAGGAAGGTTAAAGTGAAAAAATTAATGGGGAAGATTAAGAGGAATAATATATGGATGAAATAAAAATGGTTTATGGTGTCTATATAAGGAGACATGAGATTCATTATTGATTCTAGGATTTTGATGCTGCAGGAGAATTCACGTGAAAAAAGATTATTTTCATGCAACACTGATCAAACTGGTTGAAGATAGAACCAAGAAGAACTGCAGACAACATCGAGCATTAGAGAAAGCATATACTGAGTAAAATGGAGTTGGAGGAAACATAGATGTTGAATTTATTATTGATTAGAGGTATTTTGAGCTTAGCATAGATTTGAAAATAAAAAAATCAAGGTTGTAATGGAATAAGATCATTACTATATAAGTTTAACCATTGTTATAGATAAATCTCTTAACCGAGTGAGACTTAACAGTATTTTTTATTTCAATATGACATTCAATGAATTTTTATTGTTTTCTTCTTGACCCCATAGTGAATGCATGGTCAAAGGATAACTGTTAGTGATAAATTCTCTATCCAGGTCACACCTCATAGTGTGTTTTGTAACCTTTAACATGGTTGGCTCCTAACTGAGCTCACTTCAGAAGAGTAAATTATTTTGGGTTATTGATCCTAGGTGATTTTTCCCCTAACAAGTTTTCCACATTAAAAATCTATGTGTTACATGTGTTTGATGTGTTGAATTGTTATTTTACATTACACATTTCTATAACTAGATAGATTGGTGAACATATTTAATTTAGTAGTAATTGGTAGATGAAGAGAAAGGTATGGTTGATATCTTACCGAGTTGATTATTTGATTGAAAAATTTAATATATACATCTACAATATTTGGGACTGTAGGATAACTAGACTTAACTAATTGACCCCCCTCTTAGTTATCTAAAAATTGCTATCAGAGCATAGAGTGCTTGGAAAGAAAAGTTTAAAGTACTTAGTAAAATATCACGAGATGTATAAGAGAGAGGTGCCAAAGCTAAATAGAGATAACTTCTTGACATGGAAAAGAAGAATGAGATTGCATCTATCTGGGACTGGAGAATCTTCCCTATACTACTTGGATAATGAATTCATCTAGCCTACTGGACCTTTGAATGTTGATTGGATGAGAGATAGACATGAACATAATGTCTCAATGATAGAGATTGTTTCTTCCCTATCAGATGACAAATTTGAAGATGTCAAGACATGTACTTCTGCTAAACAAATGTGAGACACACTTGCACTAGTTCACAGAGGATATGAAAATGTGCTAAGAGCTAAAGTTGAGAGTCTTAGAGGAAAGTTTGATGACATGAAAATTAAAGAAGGAGAAAACATTTCACAGTACAACAATCAAATTAAGGATATTATCAATGCTATCCGAGGAGAAAGAGGTATTATTGAAGAAGACACTATGGTAAGTAAAATTCTTAGAACCTTGTTGCCTACTTATGCTATTAGAGTATCTACAATTCATGAAATGAGATCAGCTCTAAGTAATCATCTTACACTTGATAGTCTAATTGGTAGACTAACTTCTTTTGAGTTGAATAACTTTGATAACAATATTGTTCCTAATGTTGAGTCTACATTTATGTCATCCTTGAAAATTGGTAAATCAAGAAGTAAACACATGATAAGAATTGAGAGTGAGAGTGATGAGGATGAACTTGATGAGCTTGAAGCATTAATGGCTAGAAGACTACAGAAAGGTAAAGGAAGATATAAAGGGAAACTACCTTGGTTTGTTTTAATTGTAAAGAAATTGGCCATATTGTAGCTAGATGTCCTAATAGAAAAGAAGATGACAAAGACAATGAAAGATTAGATGAAATAAAATTTGACAGGAAGATAACCGAGAACACAAAGGAAACCAACAGTATGATAGAAGAAGAAACTAAGATTACAAAAACAAAGGCAAGAAGGCATGTTACCTTGTTGAAGATGATGATGATGACATAGACATGGACACTGATAAATAAATTGAGGTGGTATTCATATCTTTGAAAAAAGATTCAGGAGAAGAAGAAAGGTATGTTGAAACAACACTTATTTCTAAAGTTAGCAAGAATGATACTTGGATTATTGATAGTGACTGTACACATCATATGAATGGTGATGAAGATAAATTTGAATATCTTGAACATTGTAATAGTGGATCTGTTAAAATGGGAAATGATACACCTTGTCTAGTAAAAGGAAAGGATCTATATTGTTAAACAATAAGATTAGATGTGAGAATGCATATTGGGTGAAGGGACTTAACTATAATCTATTGAGTGTAGCACAGCTGTATAACATAGGTCACTGTGTTGCATTTGAGAATAAAAAGGTGAAAATCTATGACGAGACTGGAAAGTTGGTCGATACTGGTGAACAATATAAAGGTAATCTATTTTATCTTGATAATGCTGAAACTTCTTATTTATTGTCTAGAACTGAAGATGTGTGGTTATGGCACAAAAGGTTATGTCATGTAAATTTTGACAACATGGTTAAAATCAGTAATAAAAGGAGAGTTGGAGCTTTACTGAGCTTATCTAAACTTGAACATGTTAGGAATGAATGCTAAATATATCCTATGGGGGAGTATTCATAGCCATTCTATAGTAGTTGTATGTTTCATTCATCAATGTGGTTGTCATTGATGTCAACACAGTGATCTACTAGAGATTAGCAAAGAAGAAGACACAATTTGAATTAGAACACATGGAGTATTGAAGATAAAGCTATACGGAGTTGAGGACTTACTCTTTGTTATGTCTTGAGATTTTGGTCAAGAGTGTGTATGGAAATTCAATTATTCATGATAGTTATGTGTAATTCAATGGAAATAGTATTCAGGCAATGTTCCTGAGAAGCAGCTTGTGGTAGCTGGATGATATATCCTAATCAGGATAGAATCTAGCTATGCGAAGTTGAACAGTTGATGAAGAAATTATGATAGCATGGTTAGAGTTCACATGAGTGAAGAATTATTTTGTTTGGAAACTGACATTTTATATGTAATTGTGAACTATTGTGTAACGTGTGAAGGTTTATATTTTGTAATTGGCAAAATCATTTGTAATTATTTGAATGTGGTATAAAGGAAGGATTGTTTTCCTTTATTTTTGTAAGCATGTATGAGTAAGTAATTATGGAATTGAGCAATATATGTTGTAAGAGAATATGCGAATTACAGAGATCTGATATTGAGATATGGTGAAGCAATTGGTGCAGTTTGGCATAGATAGAGGAGAAAAGATAAGTTAATGAGATCAGTAACTATTTGGAATTATTCTTTTTGAGTAATACATAGATTAGTTGGATAGTGTGTTCAGTGATATTTCCCTTGAAGTTGTTTGGACAATGGGTCCTTCTGTCTTCCAGAACTCCTATCAGAGTTGGAATCTTTTAACAGGGATTCAAAGTCTCCTAACAGGGACTCATATGTACTAAATGTATTTCATAAGGCTCTTAATAGAGTCTATCCTCTCACAAGGAATTTTTATATTGGTACATCTTTTGTGGGCATCATTCCCACCGGGGTTTACTCTCTGATCAAGAGGTTCCCTAGTCAACATATCTTGTGTTACTATGTTGTTGTGTATGTTTATATTTCTATGGTTGTTGCTTGCATCGATTACATGGTTGAAATCTATTAATGGTGATAAAAGTTTTATTTATCCAATAATTGATTCACCCCCCCCCTCTCAGTTATCTTGGTGGACTTTACTTTCTAACAGACCATATCATGTGTAAACAATGTCAACTGGGAAAAATGTCAAAATATAGTTTTAAGAGCAAGAACTATTCATCTAATGTTATTTTGGAGTTGGTTCATACCAACTTGTGTGATCCTATGAGAACTCAAAGTTATTATGGAGATAAATATGTTATCTTGTTTATTGATGACTACTCTAGGATGATGACTGTTATGTTCCTAAAACAAAAATTAAAAGCTTTTAAGATGTTTAAATGGTTTAAAGCTAAAGTTGAAAAAGAAAGTGGTAAAGAGTTAAAATTCTTGAGATCAAATAGAGGTGGTGAGTTTATTTCTGATGATTTCACTAATTTTTTTAACGAGCATGGAATTAAAAGACATGTTTTTGCACTGAGGACACCTCAGTAGAATGGGATTGCTAAAAGGAGGAATAGATCTATTATTGATTGTACTAGAACACTAATGATTGAAAAAGATGTTGCACAGATATACTAGAGAGAAGTTGCATACACATTGAACCGAGTACAATTGAAGAAAGTTTCAAATAAGACATGTTATGAGTTATGGTATGGTTACACACCGAATGTAATTTATTTCAAAATATTTGGAAGTAGACGTTACATTCTGAAAGATGGTAGAAATAGAAAATTTGATTCAAAAGGTGATGAATGAATATTCTTAGGATATTCTACTAAAATCAAAGTATACAAATGTTTGAATAAGGCTACTAACAAAATGATTGAAAGTGAAAATGTGAGGGTTGATGATTTTGTTGAGAAAAATGATGAAGAAAGCAAAAAGGACCTGGAAGATTATGGTAGATTTACATACATTAAGCATCTTGACACTCTACTAGAGCAACATGATAATGATACTGAGCATCAGGCTATACAAATTGAGAATCGGGAAATAGTTACCGAGGAAGATCAAGATCCTGTACACCGAATGAAGAACATAATGAAGAAAAAAGAACTGAGCATGTACTTGCAAAATTTGTGAGGAGGCACCATCTATAGAATCATATTATTGGAGACAAGAAAGATGGCATGATGACATGAAGTAAGTTGAGAAACAATACATGCTTAGTTTTTGAATTTGAACCTAAAAATGTTAGACATGCACTTGAAAATGATGAATGGATTAAATCCATGAGTGAAGAAATAGATCAGATATTGAAAAACAAAACATGGACATTGGTACTAAGACCGAATGATAAGAATGTAATTGGAACCAAATGGATATTCAGAAATAAGTTGAATGAAAATGGTTAGAATATTGCTCGCATACACTACCTACAAAGGATTTAAAGTTTATCAAATGGATGTCAAATCTATATTTTTGAATGGAATACTTGAGGAAGAGGTATACATTGAACAACCTGAAGGCTTTGTTGATCCAAATCAGAAAAACATGGTATGTAAGTTGCACAAAGAACTATATGGATTGAAAAAAGCACCAAGAGCATGGTATGAAAGACTGCATTCCTATCTTATTAGTATTGGATTTGTTAGAACAAATGACAACAAAAATTTATACTTGAAAGGCGAAACTGGTGATAAGATTCTTATTGCTGAAATTTTTGTTGATGATATCATATTTGGAGGACATGATAATCTATGTAAATAATTTTCTGATGAAATGAGAAAAGAATTTGAAATTAGAATGTTTGGAGAGATTAAATTATTTCTTGGTTTGAAAATTTTACAACAAAGTGAAGGTATATTCATTACACGATCAAAGTACATTAAAGAAGTGTTGAAGACCTTTGGTATGGAATATTCAAAACTGGTCAGTACACCTATGATCATAGGATGCAAATTAACAATGGATGATCAATCAATTGAGGTAAATTAGATATTATATAGATCAATGATTGGTAAATTGATGTATGGTGTGCATAGTAGACCAGGTATTTCACATGTAGTTGGAATAGTAGCAATATTTTCTGCTAATCCTAAAGAATCACATATGACTATTGTAAAAATAATTTTGAGATATTTGAAAACCACTGAAAATTGTGGTTTATGGAACAAGAAATAGGGAAATTTTGAACCCAAAGTTTACAAAAATGCAGATTGGGCTGGAAACATTAATGATTGAAAGAACACTACTAGTGGAGCATTCTTTTTGGGAAAAATATTAGTTTCTTGGATAAGTTAAAAACAAGGATACATTTCTCAATCCACTATCGAAGTAGAATATATTATTATTGCTACTAATTGTTCAAACATTGCATGGATAAAACAACTTTTTAAAGGTATGAGTGAAGAGATCACTGACCTAGTGATCATATATTGTGATAACACAAGTGCTATAAAAATTTCTAAGAATCTTGTGGTGCATGCAAAGACAAGGCATATATCTATAAAGGATCACTACATGAGGGAACAAGTACAAGAAAAGCAATTGAAATTGGAGTTTTTGAAATCAAAAGAATAACTTTCAGATATTTTTACTAAACCCTTACCTAAGGATACATTTGAGTACTTGAGGACTAGAATAGGGGTCCATCCCTTTTCTATCGATCACTAAGGTGATTAGGAGGTTGTATCAACCTATACTTTATCAGAATATCAAATGATGTCGATGCATATTTCTCACACTTTAGGTTTCCTAACATTGTGAAAGTTAGAAGATGGAGAACAAACTGACACTACATATCGATACATGAAAGGTACTTGATCTGAACTGAACACCAGAGATAATATGTTGTTTACTAAAGAGTTGTTTATTATTTTTGGCATTGATGTCAAAGGGAGAGAAGAATCAATGAAATATTTATCCAAAGAGGGAGAAGAAAAAAAAAGGGAGAGAAGACTATAAGGAGAGAAAAGATAGACAAGAAAAAGATCAAATCTGCAAGGAGAGTCTGCATGAAATGTTAATTCTATGTAGTGATTAAACATATAAAATATACAAGCTAGGGAGAGCTTACCAAGTTACAACATTTTCTTACAGAGTTGTAGAAAATATATTTTGGTACTCTATGGCATATTTCATATTATGTTTCCATCAATACCAAAGGGAGAGATTAATAACCTACAATTGATTGAATATCTTGAAGGAAGGAATGAATAATGGATAGACAGTGATTGATGATCATCGAGCTACTAAAATGTATGTAAGACAATTAATTAGTTAATGTATTTTCATTGATGTCAATTAGTTTTTATTGTACTTATCATGATATATACAATCATCTAAAGAATGAAAATGGTAAAGGAATGAGATATCTACATGAAGATGAGATGGATATGAAAGATATGGATATGGTATACTTTGAGTAACTTATTGATGAGTCTATGGAATTATGTTGATGACCTTATTGTATTGCATGATTCTATTATGTATTGAAGATTAGAAATGAACAAGTTTATGTGGTTGGTAAATGAAGATTTATGTATACACCGAGCAAGTGTAGTGTATACCGAGTATAGTATTAACCGAGTAGGTAATCACCGATCATTCTAGTATTGACTGAGTAAAAGAAATAAATAGAGTTTATAACAGCTAACTAAAATGATGAGTTGGACAACTGCTTATGATTCTGAGGTAGAAGATAATGTTCTTTATAATGATCAAATGACTGACAAAATTCAAGAATTATCGGATGAAGGAGAATGAAACATATTAATGACACAATTGCCAAGGAAGGTTAAAGAGACAAAATGAATGGTGAAGATTAAGAGGAGAAATATATGGATGAAACAAAAATGGTTTATGATGTCTATATAAGGAGATATTAGATTCATTATTGAGTCTGAAATTTTGATGCTATAGGAAAATTCACATGAAAAAGATTGTTTTCATGCAACAGTGATCAAACTAGTTGAAGACAGAACCGAGCAAAACTGCAGACAACACCGAGCGTCAGAGAAAGCATATACCAAGAAAAACAAAGTTGGAGGAAATATAGATGTTGAATTGATTATTGATCAAGGGTATTTTGAGCTTAGCATAGATCTAAAAATATGCAAATCAAAGTTCTATTTGAATCAAATCATTATTATATCAGTTTAACCATTATTACTTATAAATCTCTTTTAACTGAGTAAGACTTAATAGTCTTTTGTATTTCAATGTGACATTCAATGAATGTTGATTATTTTCTTGTTGACCCCATATTGAATGCATGGTCAAAGGATAACTATTAGTGATAAATCTTCTAACCAGGTCACACCTCATAGTGTGTTTTGTAACCTTTAATAGGGTTGGCTCCTTACTGAGCTCACTTCAAAAGAGTGAATTATTTTGGGTTACCAATCCCAGGTGGTTTTTCCCCTAATAGGGTTTCCATGTTAAAAATATATGTGTTACATGTGTGTGATGTGTTAAATTGTTATTTTACTTTACACATTTCTATAACTGGATAGATCAGTGAACACAGTATTTAATTTAATGGTAATCAGTAGATGAAGAGAAAGGCATAGTTGATATCTTACTGAGCTGATTATTTGATTGAAAAGTTTTAATATTTACATCTGGTAGAATTGGGACTGTAGGATAGCTAGACTTAATTGATTCACCCCCCTCTTAGTTATCTAACAAACTGGTTTTTACATCTTGGGTGCCATCTTGATCTCAAAATAGTTCAATCAATACTAGGGTTCCAATTGAATAGTAACTAGAATCTATGAACTCATCTTGGTAAATACTTGAAATACCTCTAATAATTTTTGTAGATGTTCAGAATGATCAACTAAATGATTTTAATCACTCTATGATCTTATCTTCGTCAATGCTTCAAAGTGCTCACGAAAGTGTAAGGTAAAAATTAAATAGCATGCCCTCTATTTATAGTTTTTCCTTAGGTTAGGGCTTTCAACAACTCTAATTTGTATTTAATGCTTCTTACCTAACTTCATTTTTTCATTAACCAAACTACACTTTTCTTCACCGAATAGAGTAAAATAACTCATACACTTCACTGATCAACATATGAAATGATAAATTCACAACTTATATCCAAATGCATCTTAGTATGCTGATATGGATCTTTGCACTAAGTCTAGGAACTGATTTAAGATAAACTTTAGGTTATCAACTCCTATACATACCTTTGACTGATTAAGTGAAGATAGGTGCACCCAATCTAGAGGATGTGGTGCCATCAGATGTTCCAGGATTTGTTCCATCATCTTGTGACTTCCTTCTCCAAGTCTTATTCATATTCTCTCTAATCTCATCAATTTTGACTTGATTATTTTCACTCAGTTGTTCCTTGGTTGAATACTTATTTCAGTACCTACAGTCCTTGGCTAGGTGACCGACCCTGTGATAGTGGAAACAAGATAGTTCAATGTTTCTCCATGATTTATTGTTGTTCATACCATGCATCCTAAAGTAGTTTTCATTAATGTGACTAAATATTCCACATGTAGTACAAGTGATTATTGTATTATAATCCCATGGTATAGTAGGTCCTTGTTGGTTGTTGTCAACATTTTGTCAGTTGGGGACCCATTTCTCATTTTTCCTTTGTGACCTACATTCTCTAGATTTATGACCATATCTCTTGAAATTGTTACAATAACCTTCAAGTCTTGGCTTCCTTGGATTGTTAAAAAATCTTTCTCTACATTCAAATTCCTTATGACCATACTTATTATAGTTGTAATAATGACCTTTAAACTTAGGAGTATTCAATGGATTACATCTTTTTCTTCTATAGACATTTTTGTGTGCCATAGTTTCTCACAATGATAACATGTAGGCTTCTTTGACCTCAGTGGGGTAGCATCTTTATCTTAGTTGGCTACTTTCTTGGAGGACTCACCCTTCTCGGTAGTTCTATTTACATTGTAATTGAGTCCATTAGTGTCTCTCAGTTGTCTTTGATTTCTCAGCTTTTCATCTAGAATCTTCAATGCTTCTTCATTTCTTTTCAAGATTCCATTAGCATCTCTTTTAGATTTTAGATCATTCTTCAAATGTTCATTCTTAATTCTTAGTTCATCTTCAGTTCTTAGTTCATCTATCTCTCCAACTTTCCTAGCAACATCCTGATTTTCACTAACTAGTTGGTTTGTCAAGTTGTAGTGAGTTTGTGTCAACCTCATTATTTCCTTGTCTTTCTCATCAAGTCTTGTATTCATTCTCCTTCTCTCTTCTTCAGCTATCCCTTTTTCATCTTCAAATTTTCCTTTTTGTTCTAGGATTTCACACATCCATACCAATTATTCTTCTTCTTGTTCTCTTTTTAATGTTTTCACCTGATCAGCAAGGGTTCTATTCTTTTCAGATGGCTATGATATTATAACATCAGATTCATTAGACATGCTTCCCTTTGATTGTTCTTCAAGTTCCTCAACCTGATCTTGAGTTTCTTTCAATTGATGTGCTAGCTCCTTCCTTTTGTTGATTGATTGTTTCAATTTATTTCTCAATTCTTCCACCTATTTGTTATCCATTTTGAATTCCATTTCCATATTATCAATCACCCTTTCATACTTGTAGCTTTCCATCTTTCAAGATCTTTTCCTCTCAAGTGATAAAACTACTTAATAAGAGACTGAGCTCTAATACCTATTGTTGGACTAGGTGTGGGAAGGTAAGTACTGAGAAGGGAGGGGTGAATCAGTACTGTAAAATACTTTTAAACAAATTAAATTTTCCTTCTAAACCATTTATTGATTCTTTATCATTTTCATGCATCACATGTGACGCAAGGGCAAGGTGGCTAAAGGTAGAATTAGGGCTAATTGAGACTTCTTAAACCCATAAAAATGCCCTACAAAGAGTTACACATGGAAGCAATATAAAACTCATATGAAATCAATGAAAACACAATGGATATGAGACAAGCAACTAGTCACAATATTGGTGCAATTATATTAAGTATTTCAACATGCCCGACTGTGAGGCCTTCCGGGTTTTGGTCTTATACAATGAGAATTATGAATTCAGAGTCTCAGCTCGCATCTTATTCCTCTAATATACTATCCTCAACTAGAACTACCACTAGAACTACTTCTACATCATCCCAAGCTCAAAATATATAGCCAGCAAAGCCACAAGTCGGCCATTCAGGCATTTAATTACAATATAGGTCCACTTAGGAGGAGAAACCAAAACTAAAGCTAGAACTAACAAAACATGATTTGAAGTTTCATTTAGGTCCACACGTGTGTGTGTGTGAAAATTGTACCTGATCTGTAGACACAACACTTCAGTAAAACATTAGAGGTTAGTGATAATCAAATCATGCAAAATTGAAATCTAATCTAACCAAGCGATTTACTGCCTTCTAATAGGTGCGAGATTGATTTTCTCAGATTGTAATCGAGATCAGTGACCTAGACGACACCTAAATAAAGGATTTGAATGCAATTGATCTAGATATGAATTGAATGCAATTAATCTATTTTTTTGGATTTTCTATGCAATAAGAATGATAAAAACTGATATGAATCTATGCTAGATGAAATTGATATGCTATGAATGCTATTGAAAATTGATATGCTATGAATGCTATTGAAAATTGATATGCAATGCTAATCTAACAATGATATGCAATATGAATGCAAAAATAAGATTGATCTCACAAAGATGTCGATTCACAAGAGCTTTGATTCTTCAATTCCAATTCTCCAGCATGATTGTGCAAAAATATGAGATGCTTGGATGCAAATTTGAGAGATGATTGAGAGATGAATTATGAAGAGTTGAGCCTTGGTTTTATAGAAATCCAGGGCTTTGGAGGTGCATGAGAAAAAACCATAAATCACTCAAATAACTCAAGTTGATTTTTGAGTTATTTTTAAATAAAGGATAATTAACTCACAAAAACATGCAAAAGCTAAGCTTTAACTCAAAATAGAGTTTAGCTTTAATTGATAATTGATAGTTGTTTGCTTTTATGATTGTGCATGTTTTATTTATGAATTAATTTAATAATAAAGTGATTTATTTCCAACTTAACTGCTTTTAAAGATAAAACAATTGATTTATGGGTTAATCAATTATTTAATCAAACTTTTATTAAAAACTATATTATTAAATAATGACAACTTGCTTTAATTAATTAAATAAAAATTTAATCAATTATTCATAGGATATTTGGATTTATTGTCAAAATTAAATAATACAATTAATAATAGATATAATTAAATTTAATTACACAATTAAGTGGCAAATATTAAATCTAATTAATTAAATATGAAAATATTCAATTAATCAAACTTTAGGATAAATGTGATTTATTGCCAAATAATTATAAAATTAAAGATAATTATGATGATTAGGAATATTGCTAGGAATATTCCCTAATGCAGAATTTAAGATAATCAATTAGGATTCGATGATGTGCAGATGTGCCTTAGATTAGGACTTTGATGTCGATTTCATTCGATATGTTGATATAGGAGGTTAATGAACTTATAGCCCATTTTTGGGGTATTACATTTTGCCCCTCTTTGAATTATTGTGTGAAGCGCAGTGGTTCAAAGATAGTCTATGTTTGATAAAGATATGAAACTGATTCAAAAGATAAACCGATCTCAAGATAGAAACTGACTGAAAGATATTGAGATAGGAGGTCCTGAATGACCAGAGATAATGTTCACTGTAGCAGCAAATGAACCTATGATTGTGAAAAAGTGTCCAAAACACCTGATTCCAAACCTTAGGATTGCAAAGAAGTGAGTGACCCATTCTAGACTCGATTGTCTTAGCAGAACTAGCAAGTATCACATCCGAATCCTTCAGTTGCCAAAGAACCAAGGGAAGAACACTGATGAACCGATGGGTGCAAAAATTGATATAGTTTACAAGATTAGGAGAATACCAGATTGATATGGATCTTGATGAATCTGATATGCCCCAAGTGATGGTAGATTTTCCCTGAGCGATGAGGACTTTTGATGAATAAGTAACTAGACGTGATTGTTTGTCTTGATCACTGATGAAAGATATCGATAGACTTGATCGACAGACTTTGAATGATGTGCAATACCATGCCCCCTTCGGGATTAAAATTGAAATCTGACAAGAAAAGTTAGCGTTATAGTTTAGAAGCATGTTAATTGATTTGAGAAGTCGTTATACACATCTGAGAATGCATTCTGCATTGTTAGAAGGTCCCAAAAGACCAAGTTTGACTAGGTTTGACCATGAGTTGACCATGGTTGACCAAGTTGAAATTTTTGATAGTTTGATGTAAGATAATCGGTTAAGGTGAATTCTAGATTTCTGTGATGATTGAAGGTTGATTATGCAAGCAATGAATAAGATAAATGATCTCAGATTTCAATTTTGATCCCGAAAAAGGATTCTACTTGCTGTTTCATTGGAGAAACCTTCGTGGGAGATTCAGCACTTGTTAGATTGGAAGAGGTGATTGAATAATTATTGAAGCATTGAAGTTCATTTAGTCATTATGAGATCATGCAACATGCAAAATGCAATGAGACATGCAAAATGAAATGCAACCTAAGACCTAGGACCTAGTCACTGATCATATGTCAATTTGTTATCATCATTGAACTTTTAGGTAACCGGATAAATCAATACAATGCCCACTAGCCATGAAACCATAGACATATGAATATCGATTTGTATGTGCAAGAATCAATACAACACCCACTGGTTATACAACCATGGACATATGAATATTGATTTTATTTTCAGAATGTCAGAGTAGATATAAGCACCAAGGCACAAATGCCAGGATGACCTAAATATCATGTCCATTTTGATATAGCAATTTGTATAAGCATCAAAACATAAACGTCATGATGATCTGAATACGCCTTACATTGCAAACACATCAAACAGTCAAGAGATCATTTTAAATCCAATGTGAATTACCCGTAGTGACCCTTTATCGTTCACATCCTTAGGCAAGATTGCATTCCACAGTAGGAGAAAGAACTTACTCAAAAAGACAATAGTTAGATCAAACTTCCTTGAATTTTTTGGGTATCAATGGTCGAGGTACGCATGGCCATCCAATTTGAGATAGAGGCTCTTACAGTCGGATACCATTTCAATCCAGAATTTCCAAAGTTATTAGATTTCGCATACGAGCAGAAAACAAAGAAAAGATTATGCCCCCAGTCATCACTCTCTAAATCCTATAAAGGACATCATCGAAGAGCTCGAAGGGACACAATATGCAAAAATCTCAATGCGAATCAGTAAGCATACAAGGAGATAAAAGCATGAAGCACAGATTGTTTTCAGTTTAAGTTTGATGTTTGATTGCATTGTTATAGATGCAAAATCCTTTCTGGAGACAAGACTGACTGACTGACTCAAATGAAGCTTCAAAGGACTCTGAGTGGATATGACACGTCTAAGATACATTGGAGACTATAAGATATGACATTGATTGCCCCCAAGTTTGAACATTGATAGGATACAGACGCGCAAGCTGATTGGTGTACAGACTGACTTATTGAAAACTGGAAATGTTGAAACAAACGAGGAGATATGTACAAACTAAAGAAAGACTGAAAGCTGGGAAAGACCAAGATTGTGCTGATAGATGGAGCATTTTGAACAAGTGGCACCCGTTTGCCAGGTTTTCACCATTTTGGTAGAGATTCTATTTTTGCTACCAAGGCGCCTATTTCCAGGTTTTCACCAAGGCACTTTTCTTTTTTTCATTTTTTTTGTATTTTTCATTTTTCAATTTTTTTTGTATTTTTCATTTTTTCAATTTTTTTGTACTGTTGATATTTTCTAATTTTTTTTTGTGAATCAGCAAGGTGCCTATTGCTAGGTTTTCACCAAGATGTTCATTTTTTCAGGACTTTTTCTGATTTTTAAGATTTTTTTTAGGACATTTACCAAGCACTGAATGCCTTAGGCGTAGAATTTCTTCAGATGGAGAATGTTGATTGGTTCTCAAAGTGGTTCTCCTTCAGTCATTGAGAGTTGATAGGCACCAGAGCCAAAAGTAGCAGTGATAACAAAGGGACCCAGCCAATTGGGTTCGAATTTCCCCTCGCGTTCTCGATGGGATTGATTTTTAGGATTTTCTCTCAAGACTAGATCACCAACCTGAAATTCTCTATGTCTGACTTTCTTGTTGTAGCCTCTAGACATTCTCTTCTGATATACTCTGAAATGATCATACACTACTTGCCTGCGCTCATCTAGTAATTCAAGTTCTTGTAACCTAGACACTCTGTAGTCATCATCAGCTACTAGACCATGCATTCTGATTCTGAGTGATGGGATTTCAACCTCAATAGGGAGTACCACTTCAGACCCATAAACTAAAGTGAAAGGTGTAGCCCCAGTAGGTGTTCTGATACTTGTTCTGTAGGCCCATTCTTATACTTGTTCTGATACTGGTTCTGATACTGGTTCTGATACTGATTCTGATACTAATTCTGATAATTGTTCTGATACTGGTTCTGATACTGATTTTGATAATGATTCTAATAATTATTCTAATACTGGTTCTAATACTAGGTATACTTGATAGCATATTTTTCTATTGCAAACTCCCAAGCAAGATCATATCATGCAGTCCCAATGTCTAGCAAGGTGGAGAACAAGAGGGATAGGCAAGCTAGTGGAAGAGATGGAAGACAAGAGAATAAAGGATAATGAAGGGAAGAAATCCTCAAGGGAAAACTCCTCAAGAATATCCAAGCTAGGGAAAAATTGTCATGTAAAGCGCATTTGGACAAGCAATGAAAGGCCAGCATAGGATAAGTCACAAAAGTGTAATGCCAAAGAAGGATAGGATGTAGTCCAAAGGAGTAGACATGTCAAGAGGTTTCAAAGCATCATGTTTTACTCTTCTTTTTTTTTTTATTAGATCAAGACCAAAGGGGAAAAGGATAGTGATAGGTGAAAATGAATGGAGGAAGATGGATATGAAGGCTAAACATGGAAGGAATGAAAGCAAGATCATCATAAGATAGCTCACAAAATAGTCAAATATTCATGTATAGATCAACATTGTCAAGATCAAAGAGAGAAGATGGAATGGATGAAATATGTTGAAGAACTACGCATGATGCCTGATTGCCAGGTTTTCATCACGGTACTTATCCAAGGCACCACAAGGGAGTGGTTTTCACCATAGGATGAATTTATTTCTCTTTACTTTTGCTACCAAGGTGCCTGTTTCCAGGTTTTCACCAAGGCACATTTTCAAATTTTTATTTTTTTCTCTTTTTGAATTTTTGGAAGAAGGCAAGCTTTTTAGATAGTGCTCCTTGAAAGGATAAACCATGATATACCAAGGATTCAAATGATATGCTCAAAGATGCTGATAGGGAAGGGGAGATGGAAGAGAAAAATGGAGGATAAGGTTTTATGTAAAGTGACTGAGGTTGGAAGATAGCAGGAATCAAGAGATAATTCTTGATATGATCAAAATTCTTTGCACAGTCTTCATTCCATGCAAAGGTCACACCTTTATGTAATGTCTTTGTGAAAGGTTGTGATATATCAGCTAACTATGATATGAATCTTCTGATGGACTGTACTCTACCTTGCAACATCCTCATTTGACTGATATTTGTGGGAGGTTGCATCTCTATTATAGCCTTGACTTTAGCCGGATCAACTTCAATGCCTTTCTTTGAAACTATGTATCCTAAGAGCTTTCCAGAAGTGACACCAAAAGCACACTTCTTAGGATTTAGTCAAAGACTAAACTATTCCATTCTATCTAGGATCATGCTCAGGTCTATTAGATGTTCAGTTCTAATCATGGATTTTGCCAAGGTATCATCCACATAATCCTCCATTGTTTTATGCATCATATCATGAAAAATAGATGTCATTGCTCTTTGATATGTAGCTCCAGTATTTTTGAGTCCGAATGGCATAACATTCCAACAAAAGGTTCCCCACGCACATGTGAAAGCTATTTTCTCTTGATCTTCTAGAGCAATTTTGATTTGGTTGTACCTAGAGAAGCCATCCATTAAGGAATACATTTCATAGCCCGCAGTCATGTCCACTATCATATCAATGTTAGGCAGTGGAAAATCATCCTTCGGGCATGCTCTGTTTACATCTCTAAAGTCTGTGCACACTCTGATTGAACCATCTGGTTTTGAAACAAGTACAATGTTAGAGATCCACTCAGCATAATCTATGACATGGATGAATCCAGCTTTTAGGAGTTTTTCTAGTTCTGCTTTGACTAAGAGCGCAACATGAGGATGCATCTTTCTCAATTTTTTATTGATTGGTTTTACTCCAGGAGCAATGGATAGATGGTGCATAATGAGATTGGGATCCAATCTTGGCATATCTGAATATTTCTATGCAAAGTTGATCTTTTTGTCTGATAAGAATGTAGTGAATTTTTGTTTCTCTTCTTCTGATAGAGATTGTGCTACATGTACCAATTGTGGTTCCTTTCTTTTACCCAAATTGATGGATTGAGTTGGCTCAATCAGAACTAGAGATCTATCCTATAAATGACTCAGAAAGACATCAAATATCTCATCCTTAGGTGCCTTGGAGAGGTTTTCACCTTTAGATACGTCTTTTCTTTTTACTTTTGTAGGATCTGAGACTCCCACAAAGTGGTTTTCACCCTCATAACTCTTTTTCTTTTTATTTTTATTTTTTTGACTAAGATATTTGATGTCTGACTTAGTCATGCTGACGCTTGCTTCACTTATGGAAGTCCTCATAGGCTCGACTGCATTGAGGTAACAAGCAAGGGCATAGTCACTAGAAAAGGTGTAAACACCATGGCTTGGGTTTGTGGAAGTTTGGTCGATAGGATCAGGGCATTGGATAATTAAAGCGGGAAAGGCTTGGGATATGGTGTTCACAAATGGGGATATGTCATCATTGGTCCTAACCCAACGCTCAAGTTCAAAGGTGATATTACAGCTCAAAATGTTCAATTTGTGAATAGGCTCAACATCATCATGGGAGTCCTCTTTAGCCATAGGTGGATCAGACACGTTAAGTTCATTGTTTCTCTCTAGACCTATGTTGGGTTGAGATACATATTGGTGAATAACATCAATATATTTCTCTGTGATAAGCTCATCTTCTTCTAGAATGGCACCCCATTCATAGTCATTTGACTCAGCTTCTGATTCAGGATCTCTAGGAAATCTTAGAAAATGTGTGAAATTAGGATGAATACCCCAAGAAGGATTACCCTCAGTCTCTAACTTGAATTCATATTCATGGGAATCAGTGTCAAAATAACTACCCCCTTCTTCTTGATCAGTTTGATCACCTTTGAGATTGGCTAGTTCTTATGGTGCAACCATCCCTTGTGCTATAGTAGGTTCTTGTGTGTCTACTACATTAATTCTTTTGATAGGATCATCTTTATCATCAAGAAGATCAAAGATCTCTTTAGGCAATTTTTCATAGGGGATAAGCTCAGAGCTATCTGAATCATCATCAGAGGGTTCTGTTTCTTCTTTCTTAAGAAGGGGTTCTCCTGGTGCAATTTGTTATATGACATGAGAACAACCACCTTTGAGATGATAGGGTTTCTTCTTAAACCCTAAGCCACCAGTATCTTTGTTGGCTCTACTAATATGTGAAATGGGTGTCACAAGACCCTTTCCGCTAATTCCTAGAGGTCCTTGACTGGAATATCCCATCTTGGCTATCAATTTGTTTCCTAGACCATATGAATTAGAAGGGATTGTAGGTGCTATAGATTCACTAGGTTGAAC
The DNA here is from genome assembly GCA_027943335.1 of Chamaecyparis obtusa. Lineage (NCBI taxonomy): Eukaryota > Viridiplantae > Streptophyta > Pinopsida > Cupressales > Cupressaceae > Chamaecyparis > Chamaecyparis obtusa. The sequence goes on from BSBK01005072.1 coordinate 342,156, forward strand.
AATTTTGGATTCAGAATCATCTTTGTATAGCCATGCAAGCACAGCTTCATCTTCTTCAAATTCTTGTTTGGATACTTGCTCCGCCACAAAATTCTTTTGTATGCTTCCATAGGTTCCTTAGGTTCTGATTTAGATTGCTTCAAAGATTGTCCATATGACTTGGGTGAGATAGGGAGAGATGTCAGAGACAAGACTAGCTCTATAGTGTATTCTCCCATCCCATTTTCTTTGATATTGATCTCTTTAGCAATGTCTTCCATCTTGGATGTGGAAGCCACATTTTGTTGCTTGATGGAAGATTCTCTGTTATTAGGTACAAGCTTATCGGCACTTTCCTTCAATGTATTGCAAGTTGTACTCAGATCTGCTAGGATAGTAACTTCTACCCCTTCATAGGGAAATTTCAAGCATTGATGGTATGTAGAAGGGATGGCTTGCATTTCATGGATCCAAGGTCTCCCTAGAAGGATATTGTAAGCCAATGGTAGATCAAGCACCTGACATGTGGTATCTTTGATGACCAGACCCACTCAGATGGGTAAGACAATGGTGCCTTTAGAAGCTCTTTCTTGTTTGTCATAGGCTTTTATGGTGATCTTCTTTCGAGGATCAATAGCCATCTCTAAGAATCCCAACTATGTGATTAAGCTGTAAGAACAAATGTTGAGGCCTGCACCCCCATCTATCAACACACGTTTGACTCGACGATTTTGGATCAAGACTTCTATGTGCAAGGGCTGATTATGTGGGTGACTTAGGGAGTTGTCATCTTCCTCTGAAAAGGAGATATATTGCGAAGACGTTAGATGACCAACCATAGTCTGGAACCTGTCTAGATCTAGATCATCAGGAACATTAGAGCCGAGAAAATCTTTGTCTAGGATATCTCTGTGAGTTGGAGATATTCGAAGTAACTCAAACATAGATATTTTGGCATTGATATGCTAGAGTTGTTGGATGATGCTGTAAGATGTAGGTCTTGCATCCTTTGGATTGGAAGATTTTAAGGCAACCTTCTGTTTAGAAGTAGATGTGAGATTGAAAGGTATCTTAGGGACATTAGATGAACTTGGTGTTTGTCCTTTCAGATGAGCCTGAGCTTGTGATCTGGTAACCGCATTAGCTGAGGAATGATTTATATCTCTTCATACAATCGTGATGACATTGCAGCTCTCAGAGAGATATGGTTCAACCATATTGATGACAGCATTGTTTCTAGGGTAGGCATAGTTGACTTTTGCCCCCATGTTAGGCTGAGAAGTGGAAACTCCCTTGCCATGTTGTGGAAACGGTTCTGTAAATGTTGTGTGATCATTATTGCTAGTAGGATTATCAATCGTGATGTCCCCTTGATCTATCAAGTCTTGAATGGTATGCTTCAAGTGGAAGCATCCATTAGTTCTATGGCCTTTAGTCTGATGGAAAGTACAGAATGCATTATCTCTCCACCAATATGGTTTTGGATCTGGATCAGGGTTTCAGATTGGTGGTAAAGAGATCATGTTATCAGCTATCAGGGTTCTCAGGGCAGATTCCAAAGATTCTTCCAGGGGAGTAAACTTTCATTTATTATCCCATCGTTTGAATGGCTTCTTTGGAGATGGTTCAGTAGATTTTTTCTCTGAAGCTTCAATGGCTTTGGTGGCAAGGGTGAGATTGTAGGCCGGTCCCTTTGATGAGGTGTGGATAGTGTCAACAACACCATCAGAGATGATACCTTTGTTTCTATTTCAGCTCTTATTTTTATCTTTTGAGCTAGATCCAGATTCAGACTTGTCCTTTTGAAGTGTGATTTCTCCTTTCTTGACAAGTACTTTCTCAATCTTGATTGCATTATCCACCATTTTATCAAAAGATACATGATCTTGCATTTGTAATGGATAATTGAGCTCTGGAACAAGGTTATTGATAAAGATTTCAAGTTTCTCCATTTCAAGAATTTGTCTAGCATATAGAGAGAACTTCTTTCTCCACATCTTGAGGAAAGTTAGGAATGATTCCCCTGGATATTGCTTGAGGTTACAGATATCGATCATGGTGACCATATGTTGAATATTGTAGGAATATTGTTGATAAAACAATTTAATCAATTCCTCAAAAGTTTTGATCGTAGAATGTAATCTTGAAAACCACTGAATGGATGCTCCTCCCAAGGATCTAGGAAAAAGATGCATTAGATAAGTCATTTCATGCATGAATTCCATGGATTGTGTATAGAACTCTCTGACATGATCTTGAGGATCAGAGTGTCCATCATATTTGTCATACTTTGGTATCTCCACTCTTTTTGGGAATGGTGGCATATACAAGTTTTTATCGAATGGGAAAGGACATAGGGGCTCCATGGAGAACTCCTTGGGTTCCTTCTCCTTCTTAAGCTTGTTAAATTTGACTTGTATAGCATGCATCTATTTTGTCATAGCTGTGAGTGGATTTTCTTCCTCATGTGTGATTATATCATCAACGTTAAAGTTGGGAGGAAGCTTAGCCCCTTCCTGGGCTAATTGTAAAAAGTATGCCTCTCTATCCACTTTCAAGAAATGCCTCATCATTCTCTAGAATTCATTGTCATTCTGACATCGATGGATTTCAGAGGGGGTAGGTTCTTGGTTGGCATTATGTTGAGAATGGTGTCCTTGGGATCCTCCTCCTAGAAAACTATGGTTTGTCCCTGCTTGAGACATGGTAGGAGTTTTTGGGCTCCCTGGAATAGATTGAGGAGTTTTCTGGTTACCTCTGTGAGTTGATAGAGGAGGTATGTAACCAGTTTTCAATCGAAAGTTACCAAGACCATCATCTTCATAGATACCTGACTTGATGAGTTGTTCAAGAGTTGGACCTGGGGTATTGGTCAAAAGTAAGTGCTGAGATGTTTCTTCTGATTTCTTGTGTGAAGAAGCTCTGGTCTCCACCATTAACTTTGAATGAAACAGAAGAAAAGGATGAAGACAACCAAAGAACAATTTGATTTGAGAAAATTAGATGGTGCAACCTTGTCAAGATTATGATAGTTTTGAAGATCTGATGAGATGTGGGTGAAGGAAACTGTGCCCTAGATGTTGGGATAGATCACCCAAAAGATAGCGGACATGAGTTCTCAACACTTAGTCTATTTTTGAAGATTGATTGAAGATTGATAGTTATGACAAGGTTTTGACACGAGATAAAAAAGACTCAAATTGATCAAACAGAAGACTAGAACAGATTCAAAAGATCAAACTCAGAAAATGGTAGAATGCTCAATAGCTACTGCTATGTTCCTAACACGATATTTTTGACAGATTTCTGAACTAGGCTGGAAACATTGGATATCTTGCAATTTGACAATTTCTGACAACTCTCTCAAATTTTTCCAAATGACACTCTGCAGACTCATACGACACTGGGTAGTCTATGAAACGACAGTTGCTAAACTCATACGACAGTTGGGTAGAAATGAAATGACAGTTGTAAAACTCGTATGACAGTTGGGTAGCAATGAAATGATAGTTGTAAATATCATACGATAGTTGCTAATAGGATTTTGACTTTCTTGAATTTGCTGGTTTGAAAACTCGTACGACACTGGGTTCTCAATCGTATGATAGATGGGCAATACTGAAATGACACTTGACAAACTTGTATGACTTTTGACTTTCTGAAATGAATTTTGACTCCCGAAAAAATTTACGTCAATTTTTGCAAAATTTAAGGTCTTCAGTTCTGGATTGTTTGCAAATTGTACTGTCTAGATTTTGTAGGTTATACCAGATTTGATCATTTTTAATAGCCAAGTAGATAAACAAGCACACAAAATAGCAAGCAAGTGATTCCAAGAACGTCTGAAAACAATGAACAAGGGCAAAAGCAACCTTGCGCATGAACAATCAAGTGACCAAATTGTGATAATCCCTGAGAGTACTAATTGTGTATGTTCCAAAATGTTTTGCAATAATGCACATATACCTAAGAATGAAAAATTGGCCTCTCTAGGGTTTTTAGTAATGGTTTGACTCTGCAACTTTTATGATTCAAAGGGGTGAACTCCAATCCCGACGCACCAGGGTTTTGACACAGTCTGAGAAGTTAATCTTCAAGAGCTGCTAGGGAGATCTGACAACCCAATAATGAACCATACCTGTGGAGATTTCTTCCACAAGGATATTTATATAGCGGCTGTCACTACCATGGTGAAAATGGCTATGACCGCTTGAGGTTCCGTCAACGCAATTTTCCCTGTGAAGGGATTGTCCACTACGGTTAACCCTCTCTAAAGGTGACTCACAATAGTATACCACAAGGGGACTTGGCTCTAGATCCAAGGTTTTTGACACCTTTTCACTTTTAACCCAAACAAAGCAAGCAGATTAATCTGACACGCTAAGACAAAGTTTTGTTCCACCAAGGTCTATGATATCAACACCACGTGATCTATCAACCTCTCTAGGGAGAGAATGTATCAATCAATAAGAGAAGACGCACTAACCAATTTTGATTCACCAAAGCTCGTGATATCAACCCTATGTGATCTATCAACCTCTCTGGAGAGAGAATGTGTCGATCAATAAGAGAAGATGCACTAACCAAGTTGAATGTGAAATGCACTAAGTATCCTCCCTACCTACAAGGATTCTGTCGTCAAGAAAAATTTCTCTAGGAATCCAATCTCTCAAGAATCATGAATAGTGTTCATAGGGCCTAATTACTATGTGAGCACAGATATATTCCCGAAAGCAAATCTACCAAAAGCATTTGAAAAGTAGAAAGAGGAACACTTAATGCTTAAATAAAATATGAGATGAGTCCACAAGGTGGAACACTTAACACCTCACACAAGCTGAAAATGAGTACAACTTAGAAAAAAAGTGAGTTCCTAAAAGCACAAAAGGGTTGCCAAGTGGAACACTTAACCCTTTTGTCCTGTTGACCCCTCCCCTTTATGGCACCAAGATTGCAACCACGAGGCAGAAATGAGGGGCCGGCAGATTAGCGAGTCCAATAACCCAAGATAGCAATCAAGATCAATCACAAGTATTCTAAGACTACTTAATGAATCCTTAAGGGATCACAACCTAGTATCAAATTATGCAAGTGTGTAGAAATAGATCAAAAGCATGAAAAGATGCACACAAGCTTGACACATAAGATATTTATTTTAAGTCCAAATCGAAATGTTTTTAGAACAAGAAGAATACCTCATGATCCTCATAACGCGCTTAGTAGATTCTACCTAATTTTTAGCAATTTTTGTTGAGCTTTTCCATGCAAGCAAGTGACAAACTCTCCAACAAGCAAACAAGCAAACAAGATATGCAAAATATATTCAACTTATGAAAACCATAGGGTTAGCTCTAAAAATCAATTGTTAGGAGCAATAATAACCATAAATTAATCCAAATTACAACTCATATCATGCATTGAATCATATGAAAAATAAGTGCATACCCATCATAAAATTTTAATTTTTTTGCACTACATTTGACTTAGTCAACAAGATCTAATTTTTTTGATATGATTTTGGCCACAAAAATAGAAATTCAGAATAGAGACCCCTACTTAAAAATAGAGAGCTTTCCAAAAATGCAAAAATTTTAGAAAAATCTCTTCATTTGTGCCCTAGAGACATGTTTTATCAAAATAGATTAGTTTTTAAAAATTGACTATTTGAGCTATTAAATTGCATCCAAATTTAAAATACAAATAATAGACCCCCTATATAATTTGAAGAGATTTCCAAAAATGTAAAAATTTTAGAAAAATATGATGATTTGCGTTAGATATTAATTTTTTATGAAAAATTAAAAAAAATATATTAAAAATTCAAAATAATTCTTAAAATTCTTAATTTTTTTTCAAAGCTTTCTTGATATGTCTCAAATCTGCAAAAAAAATTTTAGATCAAAAATCCAATCCGTTTGGGAGATAAAATTAAATCTTTGAAACTTTAGGGTTTTAGCTCCAAGAATCAAAATCAGCATGCAAAGGTGGGTTGCCCCACGGTGGGTGCCAAAAATGTGTGTGTGAAAATTGTACCTGATCTATAGATACAACACTTCAGTAAAACATTAGAGGTTAGTGATAATCAAATCATGCAAAATTGAAATCTAATCTAACCAAGCGATTTACTGCCTTCTAATAGGTGCGAGATTGATGTTCTCAGATTGTAATCGAGATCAGTGACCTAGACGACACCTAAATGAAGGATTTGAATGCAATTGATCTAGATATGAATTGAATGCAATTAATCTATTTTTTTATATTTTCTATGCAATAAGAATGATAAAAACTGATATGAATCTATGCTAGATGAAATTGATATGCTATGAATGCTATTGAAAATTGATATGCTATGAATGCTATTGAAAATTGATATGCAATGCTAATCTAACAATGATATGCAATATGAATGCAAAAATAAGATTGATCTCACAAAGATGTCGATTCACAAGAGCTTTGATTCTTCAATTCCAATTCTCCAGCGTGATTGTGCAAAAATATGAGATACTTGGATGCAAATTTGAGAGATGATTGAGAGATGAATTATGAAGAGCTGAGCCTTGGTTTTATAGAAATCTAGGGCTTTGGAGGTGCATGAGAAAAAGCCATAAATCACTCAAATAACTCAGGTTAATTTTTGAGTTATTTTTAAATAAAGGATAATTAACTCACAAAAACATGCAAAAGCTAAGCTTTAACTCAAAATAGAGTTTAGCTTTAATTGATAATTGATAGTTGTTTGCTTTTATGATTGTGCATGTTTTATTTATGAATTAATTTAATAATAAAGTGATTTATTTTCAACTTAACTGCTTTTAAAAATAAAACAATTGATTTATGGGTTAATCAATTATTTAATCAAACTTTTATTAAAAACTATATTATTAAATAATGACAACTTGCTTTAATTAATTAAATAAAAATTTAATCAATTATTCATAGGATATTTGGATTTATTGTCAAAATTAAATAATACAATTAATAATAGATATAATTAAATTTAATTACACAATTAAGTGGCAAATATTAAATCTAATTAATTAAATATGAAAATATTCAATTAATCAAACTTTAGGATAAATGTGATTTATTGCCAAATAATTATAAAATTAAAGATAATTATGATGATTAGGAATATTGCTAGGAATATTCCCTGATGCAGAATTTAAGATAATCAATTAAGATTCGATGATGTGCAGATGTGCCTTAGATTAGGACTTTGATGTCAATTTCATTCGATATGTTGATATAGGAGGTTAATGAACTTATAGCCCATTTTTGGGGTATTACAACATGATCTAATAATAGATCCCCAAATGCGCAAGATCCATTTTTCCCATATGGAACTACGCAAGCTGAAATACCACACGTTTCATGAGCGAAACTAGCAGAAAATTGATGCCCAAGGAAAATGGTGATAACTTCCAGATCCAAGTGAATTAGGATGTGCACCCTTAGGAGAATGCTCAAGATTAGGTCCACATCACTACATTAAATTCTCAAAGCAAGAAACTAACAGCAATATCAGTGACAAAACAAACATCAGACTGGTACAAGAAATAGGAAATATTTTTGGTGATGCAAGATTGCTCAAGACCCAAGATGATCTTGCATCAGAGACCTAGGGTAACAAAAGAACTGATGTCCACATCAAACACTACTCATATTCTGACCTAAATCATAAAGATCCAACTTAGCTTGTGTAATCCATGAATTGACTTCAACTAGCTTATCTTTCCACTGAACTAGATATTCCATGTAGTATTTTCCTCTGGTACTCTTGCTTACTCTACTACTCAAAATCTTCTCAATATTGTCTATGTCCTTCTTAGGATAATTTAGATCATATTCTACCTCATGATTTGATTCAAAGTACTCAAATATATCATAAATATTTAATATAGGTGATATATCCATGTCCTTCAGTAATTCTACTTCATAACCATTTCCACTATCAAACTTCTTCAGAATCTTACAAGGTCCAAATTTCTTCATTTTCAGCTTGTTGTAGGTACCAACTAGAAATCTATTCTTCTTCAAATGAATCATAACCTCATCTCCAACTTCAAAATATTTATGTCTCCTTCTCTTATCTTCTCTTTGTTTATATTTCATATTACTATAGCACTTCAGCACTTCTTCAAGTCTCAGTAGGTAAATCTCTCAGCTTTGTGGTTCCCTTAGGATGAAATCTAGTAACAATCTCAAATGGTGTCCTCTTACTACTTCTATTCACATAATTATTATATGAAAACTTCTTGTGCCAAAACTAAATCCCAATTAGTAGGCTTATCTTCAACTAAACATCTCAACAAGTTTCCCAAACTTTTGTTCACAACTTCAGTTTGTCCATCTGTCTAAGGGTGAAATGTAGAACTAAACTTCAACTTGTATCATGAAAATGTGACACTTTTGTGAATCCTTGCATGCAAGGAGACTCAATAATGAGTCATCGCAAACTAACTCACAGCTCTCTATCTGAATATGTGCAGGGATCAATATTGTGAGGCCCTCAGATCAACTAACTTACCCATGCAAGTACACATTCAGAACAAGAGATTCACAGATGAATAGCAAGAATGCTAATCTCTATTGAATCTAATCCATGCATGTAAATGAAAACTAATCTAAATATGATTGCAATGCATTAAATAAACTAATTTATTCAAATGAAATATATCTATATGCAAATCAAACTAAGATGCAATATTAAGCTATATGCTATTAAACTAAAATGCTTATAAAATCAAACTAATGTGCAATCTCAAAATGATAAAACTCAAGAAAATCTGTAACATAAGTATGATGTAAAAATTCATGATTCTAACTGAGAAGGAGAGGGCTCCTTTTATAGAAAAATGTGGATTTGAATGCAAATCCAGAATCAATGTGGAAAAGAGGAAACAAATGTCATTTTTAGAAGGTTTGTAGGAAAATGGAACTGCATTTATTTCATTTTTTTAATAATCGATTTGTTTCCTTTTCCATCACAAAAGATATTTTGGAGAAGATATTTTATTTATTTAATTAAAAATAATAATATCTCTCCTAATTAAATAAAATAAAATTATCTAATTTAAAGATAAATATTAATGAAATAAAATAAAATCATTTAATTAAAAATGAATTTTAATTAAATAACTTTATTTCAATTAAGAAATATTTATTTCAAATAAATAATATTATTTTATTTATTTAAAAGGGATTTATTTTTCTTAATTAATTAAATAAAATTAATTAAATATTCAAACCTTAGGAAGAAATGAAATAATTCAAACGGTTACGATTTGATCAAAGAAGTTTAATTCGAATATGTTACAAAGCATTGATTTAGGGATTGATTTTTGATAATTGAATAAATGGGGCCCAAAGTCTAGGTGACCATTTTAGGATGCATACATTTGCCCCTCTTTGACTAATGTGAGGTCGACTCAAGATCACATGTAGTCAAAGAATGGAATTACAGTGTGAGATTGATTTGGGATCAGAAAACAACCCAGATGTGTGTTCGACCGATGGTAACACATTAGGACAAGCATAAGCTAAAGCTGAAGGATGAGACATAGCTGAATCAAGTCCAAAATAGGAGATAAGAATCTCAAGCAAGGTTTCCCCAAGAGAAGCAATTGATAAACTGATAAAGCTGAATCAAGGATTGAAGTTTAGTAGGTACTGCCCCCTCGTGATCAAAATTGAAATGAGATAGAGAAGAAACAATAAATTGAAAAATTTGATCAAATGGAACAAAACATAAGGTTCTTGATGTAAGATAAAAGATATAAAAATCATAGAACGAAGGCAGATCAGCAAGAAAAATTATGCCCCAAGGTTGAATTAGAAGAAAAGAAGTGGGGTGAAAGCGAATGGAAGACAGAAGTTTGGAAGAAATGAAAAGAAATGGGAAGAAGAAAGAGGATTGCCTCAAGGAAGAAGATGCCCCAAAATCAATCAACTGTTTAAGTTAGGGAATTTTGATTGAGATCACGAAACAAGGTAAGGAAATGAAGAAAGTGATCACAGTTGATGAAAAGTCCACAAGAAAGATGAAGGGAACCCTCTCAAACTCATAATGCAGCCTAAAAGTGCAAATTTAACATGAAGTCTAAATAATGCAAGCTACATGAAAATGCAAAGGCATACTTGCAATAGGGTAACATAGGATTTTTGTGTTCATCATTCATTAGAGAATGTAAGAGAACTCATTTTCATCATAGGGCTGTTATTACCAGACATCGGACGATCACACAATCATCACTAGTCACAAACGCGACTATGAAGATATGAATGTGATTTATATCAGATTGGAATGTGGAAAGATTATAACATGAGCATCAAAGATATAAAGGTCAAGATGAATGCAATGTTAGCTTACCCCATTTAATGTAGAAAAACCATGCTCGCATCAAGGCATAAATGCCAGGATGACGATGAGAACGGTTGTGCAAAAATAGTCAAGGATGATGCCTTCAATTTCCTAAGTGTGTCAAGGAGACAACAAGAGACACTCAAGAGGTTCAAGACAACACCCATAAGTAGAAAGAAAAGAAAAACATGCCCCATGCCCCAAGTCTTCTATCTATGCATCACGGAGAGACTTGTTAGACAAGGACACTCAACGAAAATCAATATCAGTCAGCACACAAAAAAAATCATGACATATCTCAAGCATTAAGTGTTGCATTTAAAAATTTTAAGTGTGTAAACTGATACTGAGTTCCAAGGATAAGGATCAAATGCTTGCAAGTAGGTAAGATCACATGACCAAACTGGATAAGACTGAACTGATAAGTGTTGAAAAACACTCGATGTCAGGGGTTGTGTTGAAAAATACAATCGGGTTGGTGTTGAAAAACACCATTTACGAGGTGTCCTAAAGACAAGCATATCCAAGAGACCAAGGCTAACACAGTGATGCCCCCTAAACAAAGACAAAGATCAATTCCAAACCAAGGCAACAAGGACAAGGCATGATGGAGAAAGGCTAAGTGTCGAGGACGCATGCTAAGAAATAGGGGTGCGAAGGCCTCAAGTAGTGCCCATTTCGAGGTTTTCACCACTGGAAGAATTTTTTCAGGACTTTTTATAATTTTTTTATATTTTTTCTACCAAGGCACCTGTTTCCAAGTTTTCACCAAGGCACTTTTTCTATTTTTTTGATATTTTGAATTTTTTTTATTTTTTTTGTATTTTTTCAGCATTATATATGAATTTTTTTGGAATTTTTTTAGGATCAATAAGGTATATACAAAGGATGCCCCCAGATAGAATGGGCATCAAGGATAGAACTTCTTCAGGTGCAAAACATTGATAGGCTCAGGGAGCTACTCCCCCTCTTCAGTAGATAGTAGATAAGCACCTGTACCAAAAGCTGCTATGATAATGTAGGGTCCAAGCCAATTAGGTTTGAATTTGACCTTTTGTTCTCTATTCTGTTGGCTCTTAGGATTCTCTTGCAGGACAAGATCTCCTACTTGGAATTCTCTAGGGCGAACCTTTTTGTTGAATGCTTTGGACATCCACTTTTGGTAGACCCTCATATGGTCAAATGATGTTTTACGCTTTTCATCCAGAAGTTCCAATTCTTGTAATCTCATGGTGCGATAGTCTTCATCTGTAACTAGACCTTTGAGAGAGACTCTAAGTGATGGAATCTCAACCTCTAAAGGTAACACTGCTTCAGCGCTGTATGTGAGGGCAAAAGGAGTAGCCCCAGTTAGAGTATGAATACTCATTCTATAGGCCCACAAAGCCGAATTTATCTGTAGGTGCCAGTCTCTACCATTCTTATGAACTATTTTGTGTAAAATCTTGAGAATGGTTTTATTTGAAGCCTCTGCCTGACCATTTCCTTATGGGAAGTAAATGGAGGACCAATGTTGCTTTATCTTAAATCTTTGGTAGAGTTGTGTAAGGTCCTTGTTTTTTAACTGACCTCCATTGTCAATGATGATCTCAAATGGTACTCCATATCAACAGATGATATGGTTTAAAATGAATAAAGATATTGTCTTGCCTGAGGCAATAGAAAGTGGAATAGCCCCTACCCATTTTGTGAAGTAGTCAGTATTAGTGATAATGAACTTATGCCCACCTGATGAGTTGGGATGAATCTGCCCAATAAGGTCAAAGGCCCATGGTTGAAATGGCCAGTGAGATATAGAAGGAATTATCTCCCTACCTGGAGCATGTATCAGGAGTCCATATTTCTGACATTTTTTACAAGACTTGGCAAAAGCTACTACATCTATCTGCATCGTAGGCCAATAGTACCCCACCCTAAGCAACCTTCTAGCCATGGATAGACCATTAGAATGTCCCCCACATATGCCCTCATGGATGTCAACTAGCGCTTGATCAGATTTCTCCTTTTCTAAGCACCTAAGAAGTGTCCCATCTAGACCCCTTCTATACAAATCACCAGAGATGAGGGAATGGTGAGAGGCATTACGGACAAGGTTTCTTCTTTCAGATCAGTTAAATGTGCCAGGGATGATGCCATCATAGAGATATGAGTAAATAGCACCATAGCGAGAGGATTCATGATTGACAAGGGTACAAATGACATGGCTTTTGGGTGAGTCAAATATGGGATGTCGTAGCTCTTCCACCAGGAATTCATATCTAGACTCATGTTCTTCTAACTAAAGAAGTGAAGCAAGGGTGGCCATAGCATCAGTTGCTTTATTCTTAGCCCTAGGGATTTGCTGAAAGGTGACAAAAGTAAAGTACCATCTTAATGAATCAACCATTTTTTTGTAAGGTATCAACTTGTCATCTTTTGTTTGGTATTGCTCATTGACTTGATTGATGATCAGCTAAGAATCCCCATAGATATGTAGGTCTGTGATATTCCACTCTATAGCCATTTTTAGTCCATTTGTTAAAGCCTCATATTCAGCTATGTTGTTTGTACATGGGAAGAGTAACTTGTAAGATTTGGGAATAGTGTACCCATGTGGAGAGACAAACAAAACACCAGCTCCATAACCGTTTTGCATGTAGGAACCATCAAAGAACAATTTCCAGGATCTCTTAGTCATGTACATAAGATGTTCATCTAGGAAATTGACTTGAATGGGCATATTATCTTGAATTGGGAAATTAGCCAGTTGATCTGCAATAACCTAGCCTTTGATTGCCTTGTACTCAATATACTCTATGTCAAATTTAGAAAAAATCATCATCCATTTAGCGAGTCTACCCATGAGAGAAGCTTTACCGAGCAAGTATTTGAGAGGATCAATTTTTACTATGAGGTGTATGGTGTGCGCAAGCATTTATTGTCACAATTTTTGAGAAGCAAACACTACTGCAAGGCAAGCTTTTTCAATACTAGTATAATTGACCTCATAAGCAACAAGAGTGTGGCTAATATAATATATGGCCCTTTCTTTCCCTTATTCATCTAATTGAGCCAACAATGCCCCCAGTGAAGATTCAGTAGCTGAGACATACAAAATGAGGGGTTTTCCTAGAATGGGAGGCATTAAAATGGGAGGATTTGCCAAGTATTTCTTAATTTGATCCATGCTCTTCTGGAAATCCTCATTCCAAACACATTGAACACCTTTATGCAAGTTTTTATTAAAGGGTTGTGCTCTATTTGCCAATTGTGAAATAAACCTCCTTATGGATTGAAGGCATCCTTGAAGACTCCTCATTTGACTGATATTTTTGGGAGGTGACATGTCCATAATGGCTTGGACCTTTTCAGGGTCCACTTCTATCCCTTTGGCTGAAATGATGAATCACAATAATTTGCTAGAAGTAACACCAAATGCACACTTTTTTGGGTTTAATCTTAGTTGAACTTGTTCCATGCGATCCAGAATTACTTCTAAATCAGCCAGATGTGTTCCTCTTTTCTTAGACTTAGCGAGGGTGTCATCCACATAATCTTCCATATTCTTATGCATCATGTCATGGAAGATGGTTGTCATATCTCTTTGATAAGTAGCTCCTGCATTTTTCAATCCAAAGGGCATGACATTCCAACAATAAGTACCCCATGCGCATGTGAATGCAGTATTTTCCTGATCCTCAAGAGCAATCTTGATCTGATTATACCTAGAAAAACCATCCATCAAGGAATAGATCTCATAGCCTGTCATCATGTCCACTATCATGTCTATGTTAGGAAGTGGAAAATCATCCTTTGGGCATGCTCTATTAAGATCTCTAAAATTTGTGTAGATTCAGATGGATTTATCATGTTTAGAAATAGGTACAATGTTGGAAATCTAGTCAGCATAGTCTATGGCTCTAATGAATCTTGCACCAAGGAGCTTTTCTAATTCAGCTTTCACTAAAAGAGCTATATGAGGGTGCATTTTTCTCAACTTTTGTTTGACTGGTTTCACACCTAGAGCTATGGACAAATGATGCATAATGAGATTAGTGTCCAACCCTGGCATGTCTGAATATGTCCATGCAAAATTAATTTTCTTCTTTTGGAGGAACTCAGTGTAGGCTTTCTTTTCTTGAGGTGATAAAGATTTAGCCAAGTGTATAATTTTTGGAGCCTCTTTTGTGCCCAAATCAATAGCTTCTGTAGGTTCGACCAATACTGATGATCTATCCTAAAAATAGCTTGGGAGACTATCAAGTACCTCATCTGTAGGCACCTCAGAGGGGTTTTCACCCTTGGATACATCTTTTATTTTTACTTTTTTTGGTTCTGACACCGCCACACAGTGGTTTTCACCATCAGAACTCTTATTCTTTTTTTCTTTTCTTTTTATCTTGTGACTAAGGTACTTGATGTCAGGTTCTATCATACTTGTAGCTGGTTCACTAGGGGAAGAGACTATAGGTTCAATGGCATTTAGATAGCAAGTGATCTCATAGTCATTGTGAAATGTCAAGAGTTGAGGCTCTTGGTAACGTTAAGACCAATCAATAAGGTTGGGATCAATAAGAGGTAGGTTAATGACTGGTTCAATATGGATGGATGGATGAAAAGGATTCAAGGGTATGTATCTATGTTGATCTTGAGGAAAGATAGGAGATGTAGGTATGTAAGGACCCAAGATGGATGGTGAATTATGAGAGTTAGGAGGGGAAAAAGAAGGGACATAAGGACCCAATATGGAAGGAAGATGTGAAGTCCTTAGTAGTGGTGGAAGAGGTCCAAGGATGGAAGTGGAAGATGCAAAAGGATATTCAATAAGTTCATCAGCATCTATATGACAACCAAGGATATCAGCATCTTCAAAGTGAGCATCAGAATTTTCAATAGGATCCTGGACATCTTGAATAAGAGTATTTTCTTTGATAGGATCATTCAAAGCTTGCAAAGACTTAGGAAGAGTAGAAAGTGGAAGTGAACATGGAATGGTATAACAAGAAGATGGAAGGCTTTGATCTTGACAAGGATCTTTGGATAGCACAAGTGCAGAATTTGTCTCTTGAATAGGCTTAACATCAGAAGTAACAACACCATTTTTAATAACCTTAATGGAAGTATCATCTTTGGAAAGTGCAAGCATGGTAAGGTTATTTTCATTATCAATAAGCTCAACGGTGTTGGTAGTAGCTTGATCTTGCTTCGGAGAAGACTTAAGACATGGTGGAATAAATGAGGAAGGGTGTAAAGGATCAAAAGAACCATGACGTGGATAGAGAACATCATGAAAAGGAGTGGATGACATGGAGGGTTCTTCATCTTGATCTTTCTTTATATTCTTTTCTATATTAGTTTTAGATTCCTCTTGACATGAAGCCACTTCTAAGGACAAGGAAGTAGGTTGGAGTTGTATGGAAGACTTTGGTAGAGATGGTGAAGGAATAGCTGAAATGGGCATTATAGCGCATAAAGGCTTAGGCTCTTTAGATTTAGCATTATCAGAAGTATTTGCAGCCAAGTGAAGTTTAGCTTGAGTATCTTTAAGAGGTGGCCCTTGATGATAACTATAGGGAACCACATGAAAAGCATTAGGATCTTTGTTGGATGAAGAATTTGTGAAAGATTTGGAAGACTTGGAAGCTTTAGGAAATGTGTGGGTATTGCAAGAAGTAGGGGATGGAAGGGAACCATCACAAGACAAAGGTCCATCATTAACATGATCTTTCTTCAGAGTATAATCTTTATTTTCAGCGTGAGAGTTCTTAGAGGATACATTCTTATAGTATTTATGTTTATAATCAGCGCACTGAGCTTTCTCTTCCTCAAGTGAAGTAGATGTATCATCTAGGTATTGTTCATAGAAATCATCAAAGTCTCTTTCAAAATTAGAGTCATATGGATCACCATCACAATCTATCCAATGTGATGACCCTTTTCTAGTAAGCACGAGCACACGATGAGGAGGACTCTTAGGAATAGGGGTTTCATAGGTATCATTACATTGTCCATCATCATAGTCATCGTAGTCATCATAGTCATCAAAAATGGGTGTGTCACTCTTCATGGGAGAGGTATCACAAGGGCTATCATGTTTATCATCATGGTATGTCTTGAGACAAGGAGTAAGACTCTTGGGAGAAGTAGAAGAGGAATGAGATCGTAAAGAAGAGGAAAGTGAAGACCTAGTGGAAGAAGAAGACTTAGATAATGAGGAATTTGAATAATGTTTAGAATAGTCATGATAAGATTTGGGAGATGAAGAATGATGAGAAGACTTAGAATATGAAGAATGTTTAAAAGAATCATGGTATGACTTGGAAGATTTAGAAGATGAAAGACTTTTGGAAGAAGGAGGTCATGACAGGATCATGTTGATAATTCTAGCAAAGGCGTCTAATTCCTTCAATCTTTTTTCTATTTTTATCTTAAGTTTATCACCTTTTCCATATCTAGAAGGACTTTTAGAGGAACAAAACTCTTCAAATTTAGCAATGAGTTCAATATCATCCATTTTTAAAAGAGGTTCCATAGCAAGATATTTGTAATTCATGGTTCTGGAAGAAGAAGAATCAAGCATGGAAGCAACAAAAGAGATGAAATAGAAGAAAATAGACTAGATAGTAAGAGGAAAAGAATTAGGAAGATGAGAAGAATATCCCATGTGAAGAGAAGACTTTAGAAGAAAAACATGGGAAGGGAAGAAGAAAGAAGAAGACCAAGAGTCATCTTGTGTAATTGATATCATTAACGTTTGTTTTGATGTTGAGCAACATGACAGCACCTAGGATCTAACCTAGACTGACCAAGGAAGACTGAGAATTGAAGATGCTTGGTGATAAGATGGCCTCACAAAATGTCAACACCAAACTAAGATAATCAAAGTTCTCTAATGTCCAAAGGGAATGGTAAGATAGAAATTACAAAAGGTGTTACCAACACTGTCAAAGAGGTGCCTCAAATCAAAGGGTGACTACCCTTGGACTTTTGAATCAGGAGGTTGGACTAGGCCAAAATATAATTGAAATTGAATTTGATGGAAATGGTTTGGACAAAAAGAGTACTAAAATTCTCCAAGAATGTGGCTAAAAATTCTAGAGATAGACTCTCACCAAGAATAGTCTTTCAACTTGACAATTATTTCCAAGGTGACTTTGTAAACCAAATGATGCTATCCCTAGAGGACAAAGATAGGTCTCTAATGACAGGATAGAAAATCAAGCAAGCTGTAAAAAGGTTGGTGCTTCAACACAGGAACTTAGTTTTTGTGTTCATTTTAAAAGATCAATTACATCAATAGATTGTATCATTGATCAAGCACATAAGATAGCAATCAAGGAGTTCAAGCAAGCAATTGTCTTCAAACAATGAGCAAGGGGCAAAGCAACCTTGCACATGAACAATCAAGTGACTTAGTATCCTACTCCTTAAAGATTCTACTTGTGTATGTTCTTGAAAATGTTTTAGCAAGCACGTAGAACACAACAACATCCTAGCAAGCTGTCTACAAGCATATACATGGCTTTTCTAAAGGGCATCCTCGATATACGCAAGGTACATGAGGCACAAATCCATAGATGAGAAGAATCAAAAATCACACAACCGGGGGGAAACGGTAACCCAAATCTCCTCCTTCACTTCTCAAAGGTATAAAGTTCTTCGAGGCTTAGCCAAGAGTGAAATCTAACTCATTCCCAAGAGAGGTGTCTTTCAATTCACCTCCCAATATTTATACTCCACCAGAACACAGGAGTTAAGGTCATCCATTGAGGTGATGAAATCTCGAAGCAGGCCTTCTAGAAATGAAAAAGTAAGTAATTCACTATCAAAAGTATTGGAAAGCACTAAAGGTGGAACACTTAACGCTTAGAGAAAATATGAGGTGATTCCACAAGGTGGAGTAATTAACCCCTCACACAAGCTAGAAACAAGTCCACAACCTAGAAAACTAATGAGTTCTAAAAAGCACAAAAGGGTTGCTTGGTGGAACAATTAACGCTTCTTTTTATGTAGACCCCTCCCCTTTAATGTGGTGCTAACCTTGCAACCACGGGGTGGAACGAGGGGCCAGCAGATGAGCGAGTCCAATAACCCAAGATAGCAATCTAGATCAATCACAAGTAATCTAAGACTGCTAATCAATACTACTCATAAGTGCAAGAGGGTTTGAATCATGGAATATTTAACTTTCCAAGTAAACATGAAGTGAGTCCACAAAGTGGTGCATTTAACTCTTCATGTAAACAAGGAATGAATCCATGCCCTAGATTACTTAATGAGATTTTTTTGATATTGGAACTAAGAATTACTTAATGTTTAAACACAAACATTCACTTAAACACAAACTTGTATAAAATCAAATCTATGTTCATTCATTTCCCATTAAGAGCATAAAAAATGTGTTCTATGAAAGCGTGTAACACTCAAGCCAAACACATGAGAGATTAATTTTATGCCCAAACCAAGTGTTATAGAGATTTTAAGAACTCACCTTAGATCCAAAGATCTACAATCCAAAATTTAGCACACATCTGGAAAAAAACCCTAAGATGGTTAGATATGAAAATCAATTGTTAGGAGTTTGATTTAACATTGCTATCTTCAAGACAGTCTTTAAAGATTGATTTATTTGACCCATAAAATCACAATATTAAAATTTCTAGAAACAATAAATTTTTTATCCAACATCAAGAACTACCATTTCCCAAAATTACAAGGTCTTATGATTCCATTTGGTTCCTCAACCAATAACCTTTTCAGACTGCAATTTTTCTGTCATAAATCAGATTTAAAACACCAAATCCTGCCTAGGGAATCACATATCTTTCTCAAAAATAATACAAATGAAACCAAACCAATTTCACAGAAAATATTAATGAATCTAGTTTCCAAATATGTAAGTCATTTATTTTTCCCATTCATAAATTATTTCTTAAGAGCAAATCACTGCCTGCAACTCCAATGCAGATTGTTAAAAACTAGTTTTCACTCAAATGCCCATAACTTTCACAACTCTGTATAAAAATGACTCAAAATAAAATTAAATGAAATAAAATTCATGTATCTTTCCAATGAATATTATTATAGGTCCTAATTCTTCATAATTTTTCTGTACCAGACTTTTCAATCTGACTGTATTCAGAGAATCTCAAATCTGCAAATACCCACTTTCACCAAAATGATCATAACTTATTCATTTCTTTATAAAAATGAACCAAACAAAAATAATGATAAAGAGGATTCATCATTCTATCCATCCATTACTATATTACAGGGTTTCCAATCTGTATATGGCCGTACAAGGCCTGGAACCAACACTAAAACTGAAAAACCAATCAAGAATGAGGCCAGAAATTAATTTTTTCTGCCCCACGATGGGTGCCAAAATGTATCATGAAAATGTGACACTTCTATGAATCCTTTCATGTAAGGAGACTCAATAATAGGTCCTCGCAAACTGACTTACAGCTCTCTATCTGAATATGTGCAGGGATCAATATTGTGAGGCCCTCAGATCAACTAACTTACCCATGCAAGTACACATTCAAAATGAGAGATTCGCAGATGAATAGCAAGAATGCTAATCTCTGTTGAATATAATCCATGCATGTAAATGAAAACTAATCTAAATATGATTGCAACGCATTAAATAAACTAATTTATTCAAATGAAATATATCTATATGCAAATCAAACTAAGATGCAATATTAAGCTATATGCTATTAAACTAAAATGCTTATAAAATCAAACTAATGTGCAATCTCAAAATGATAAAACTCAAGAAAATATGTAGCATAAGTATGATGTAAAAATTCATGATTCTAACTGAGAAGGAGAGGGCTCCTTTTATAGCAAAATGTGGATTTGAATGCAAATCCAAAATCAATGTGGAAAAGAGGAAACAAATGTCATTTTTAGAAGGTTTGTAGGAAAATGGAACTACATTTATTTCATTTTTTTAATAATCAATTTGTTTCCTTTTCCATCACAAAAGATATTTTGGAGAAGATATTTTATTTATTTAATTAAAAAATATAATATCTCTCCTAATTAAATAAAATAAAATTATATAATTTAAAGATAAATATTAATGAAATAAAATAAAATCATTTAATTAAAAATGAATTTTAATTAAATAACTTTATTTCAGTTAAGAACTCTTTATTTCAAATAAATAATATTATTTTATTTATTTAAAAGGGATTTATTTTTCTTAATTAATTAAATAAAATTAATTAAATATTCAAACCTCAGGAAGAAATGAAATAATTCAAATGGTTACGATTTGATTAAAGAAGTTTAATTCAAATATGTTGCAAAGCATTGATTCAGGGATTGATTTTTGATAATTGAATAAATGGGGCCCAAAGTCTAGGTGACCATTTTAGGGTGCATACACAACTCAGTATTCATCTTCTTCCAAAGTGCTCTCCAAAAGTAACCAATAAAATTAGTATCTCTTTTTGAAAAAAATAGATTTAGGCAACCCATGCAATCTTACTACCTCCTTGAAAAATAATTCAACTACATGCAATACATCAGATGTCTCCTTACAAGGTATGAAATGAGCCATCTTAGAAAATCTATCAACCACTGCCAAAATATAATCATTACCTCTCTGAGTTCTAGGAAATCCAAGAAAAAAATCCATACGCACATCTTCCCAAGGTCTATGGAAAAGGTGTATAGAATCACACATTCTGACTAGTTCCTTTTTATACTTGAAAAATTTTGTAACCTCTAACCATTCTCTATACATCTCTATAAATCTGCAGCCAAAAGTATCTTTCTGAAATCAATTTCACATTCTTATCAATCCCAAAATGTCCAGCAAGTCCACCACTATGTTTCTCCTTTATTATGTTCTCTCTTGTAGATCCTCTAGGTATGTAGAACTGAACTCCTTTAAACAACATGTCTTCTTGAATGAAATAATCAGTCCATTTATCACTCACTGTTTGTTCTTTACAATCTTTCCAACATTCTGCAAAATCAATGTCAGTCTCATACAAACATTTCAAACTATCAAAACCAAGTACCTCAATTTTCATTTCTATCAGAAAACTTCTTCTTTGGCTCAAGGCATCAGCAACCTTATTTGACTATCCACTCTTATGCTTGAATGGAAAGGAAAAATTCTGCAAGAACTCAACCCACTTCATATGTCTCTGTTTCAATTTATTTTGACTTCCCAAATACTGCAAAGCTTTATGGTCATTATACAACACAAAATATTTAGGCATCAAATAATGTATCCATTTCTTCAAAGCTTGAACAATATCATAGAATTCCTGGTCATAAACTGAATATTTCCTCTTAGCATCATTCATGTTTTCACTAAAGAAAGCTACGGGTCTTCCTTGTTGACTCAAAATAGCTCCAAGTACACTTCCACTAGCATCACATTCAACTTGAAAAACTTTACTAAAATCAGGTAAAGCAAGTGTAGGTAATTCTGCAATTCTTTGTTTCAAAGTTTCAAAACTATTTTGTGCTCCATGTGTCCTTTTGAAATCCATGTTATCTCCTCTCATGGTTTTAGTCATACCATTACAAATAGAACTAAAATTTTTGATAAATTTTCTATAAAAACTTGCCAATCCATGAAATGATCTTACCTCACCAATATTCTCTAGTGTAGGCCAATCAAGTATAACTCTCATTTTCATAGGATCCACCTTTAATCCATCAGCTGAAATTACAAAACCAAGGTACACAATTTCTTCTTTCATAAATGAGCATTTCTTCAAATTAATCAACAACTTTTCTTCCTTCAATCTCTACAATACTTGTCTGATATGCTCAAGATATTCTTCCTTACTTGTATTGAATATCAAAATGTCATTAGGATATACAATCAAAAACTTACCCAAGAATCTTTTCAAAACTTCATTCATCAGCCTCATGAAAGTACTAGGTGCATTAGTCAAACCAAAGGGCATAACCAACCATTCATACAAACCTTCATTAGTCTTAAAAATAGTTTTCCATTCATCCCCTTCTCTAATCCTAATCTAATGATATCCACTTTTCAAATCAATCTTTGTGAAATACTTTTATCCACTCAAACTATCCATTATGTCATCCATCCTAGGAAAAGGAAATATGTACTTTACTTTTATCTTGTTTATAGCTCTAGAATCAGTGCACATTCTCCATTCTCCATTCTTTTTAGGTGCTAACATAGCAGGTACTACACAAGGACTCAAACTTTCCCTAATCAAACCTCCTTCAAACAATTCTTGCACTTGTCTATTCAACTCAATCTTTTCATCAAGTGTCAACTTATGTGGTGCTTTATTAGGCAAACTAGCTCCAGGTATCAAATCCATACAATGACTTATACTTCTCATAAGCGGTAAACCATTAGGTACATTATCAGAAATGATGTCATAAAATTTAGTAAATAAAGGCTTAACCTCAGGTGCATGTTCTAACTCATCTTGTTTCTCAATTTTCCTTGGAATTTAAAAAAAAAAAACATTTTGTTCTTTCATTTCTCTTGAAAACCTTTTACCATCAACCAAGCATACTCTAACTATAGTATGGTGACCTTCATCAAACTTCTCTACCAAAGGAAACAATATTTGTTTCTTTCCATCCATCCAAATAGTATATTGATTCAATCTACCATCATGAAAATCTTTCCTATCATTTTTAAAGGTCTACACAAAAGAATATGACAACAATCCATAGGCATAATATCACACAAGACTTCATCATGATAACTCCCAATTTTGAATTTAACAAGGCATTGTTCACTTACAAGTGGTTTATGCTCCTTCTAGATCTAAGTAATATGGTAAGGCTTAGGATGTCTCAATCTCTACAACTCCAATTTGTTAACCAGCTCTTCGGATGTCAAATTATCAGAACTTCCACTATCAATGATTACCTTGCAACATTTATCGATGATCTTACATCTGGTTCTGAACAAACTTTTCCTCAAAATAGGTTCCTCATCAGCTTTTTCATTCCACAAGATCCTTCTTAGCATTAAGTTCTCACCATGTTCAGGTTCATTAGACATTTTCTCAACTTCTTCATAAGCCAAATTGTTTCTACCATTACATTCAGTCTCCTTTCCAGAGTTAGTACATTAAAAAGCTCTATGTCCTTCTTCACCACATTTGTAAATGTAACATTGGGAAAAGGTCACCCAAAATGTAAATGACCAAATTGTGCTACATTATATTTGAAATGTTGTGTGTGATAA
Organism: Chamaecyparis obtusa; assembly: GCA_027943335.1. NCBI lineage: Eukaryota > Viridiplantae > Streptophyta > Pinopsida > Cupressales > Cupressaceae > Chamaecyparis > Chamaecyparis obtusa. The sequence goes on from BSBK01005072.1 coordinate 365,690, forward strand.
TATGATAAAAATGAGAATATAAGATGTACTTCTTAACCTCAAATTCTCAAAGGAAGATCCAAATTGATTAACCACAAGAGGATGGTCAATACATAGAGGAATCAATCGATGGAAAATATGAAGAAAGTGGATAACCTTATATTCTATTATAGAAAGTGTGTATTGAAATATTAATTGAATTTAAAAAAAATACTAACCTCAAGTGGGACAAATCTGGAAAATGCTATTTTTTGATGTTGGTGTACAGTTTCAGGGAATTCTGCAACTTGATTTGGGCTGGAAATGCAAAAATAGAGAAAATCCATAAACCTTTTACTTTTCTGAGTGAGGTCACCCTTGACCCAAGACAAGGGTAAGATCATACTCTAGGGTACAATCTTACCACACAAGGTCATCCTTGACCTACACTATTCCGATGAAAATTTTGTTTGTGGATCCTAGAAGCTCGCCAAAAAGGGTGCTTAGACCTACACTGATATTCATTGTCCCACACCTGGATCTACAAGAAAAAGGGTTTTTTTGTTAGATGAGAGGTTTTCCTTGGTCGAACCCTGGTTTGAAATCAACCTTGAAATGTAATGGAAATGGCAATATATAAACAAAGTAAATAGAACTATTCACCTTGCTTATGTTGAAATCCTTGTGGAGGATCCGAATCCTTGAATCCACAACTATGGATGCTCCAAATGAATATAGAATTGAAGGTAGGATGTCTCAAATCAATTGCATTAGATCTTCAATACCAAACTTGAGTGGATCTTGGAATAGGAAGAAGCTTGGATGAATGTGGATGGAGGAAATCTTCAACAAGAGGGCTCCAAAGAGATTAAATCCTTTAATGGCTATCAATGGATCTCCCTGATTAATTAGATCATGAATTAAATTCCAATTAAGCCTTAACCCATAGAAATGGACCTAGATTAAATACAATTTAAGAGCTTACCGTTCTGAAATCTAAAATAGCCGACCCGGAAGCGGGAAATAAAAATTTCTGAAGCCCGACATCCCGAAACCTCCAGAATCTAAAATTTGGATCTAGGGTCAAGGTTGAGGTTGACTTTGACCTAGGTCAAAGTCAAGGTCATCCTTGACCTAGGTCAAATTTGAGGTCGACCTTGACCCAGAAGGTCATCCTTGACCTTGAAGTCAAAGATCTCAGTTTCTCAAGAAAAGGTGCTAGAAAGAGGCTGGAAACAGGTGGAGAGAGAAGTAGAACAAGGAGAAAAAGCTAGATTTGGTCAAAGAGCCACTCAAAGGTGCTTGAAATGACCCCATACCACTTAATCAAAGGGCTAAACCTATCCTTAATGGAAGTGCTTCCATTTTTTGATGATACGTTTAGCACCCACTTTAGCAAGAGAATGGAGTCGATGCAAACTCTTGGTAAAGGATATCATAATGAAAAGATTATCTTATTAAAATAAAAGGGACAAAGAATCCTCAAGCCCCCAAGGACTCAAGTCTTCATCAACTCCAAGATCATAATAAGAGAGACATCTCTAGAGAGAGAGAGAGATATTATCTTGCCCAATGAGAATTTATGTCCCACTGTGAACCACACAAGGAAACAACGCAACTGGAAAGATGGAATTCAACCACCCAGTGGATGTGGCTCCTCAATAGTCAACCCATCAAAGATTCACCCCTAGGAATATTCTATTCCACAAGAGTAAAATCAAAATAAAAAGAGATCCAATCTCAAGGACACCTTCGACCTTAAGGGATCAAAAATTTTGAAACTGGAGGGATCAAGAGATCCTATAAAATAAAAATCCATGCTTTAAGGATTAGTCACTAATCCATAAAGGAAGAGAAGAGCTTTGAAAAATATATGTATATTGAAAGTGCGTGTGTGAAATAGGTGAGCAGAGTGTATGCCCCCATGTTAAAGTCATTGCTAACACTTTACCAGGAGAAATGGATTTAACGGAAACATAAACAACTCCATTGATTACATTTCCACTATGAGATGCCCCCAAAGGAAGACAAATCAAGGGAAATAAACACATAAACATACAAAGAACACATAAGGGATCTACCTACCCTAGGGTCAGTATGATCATAAGATAATATATATGATATTATTGCAAATGAATTGACATCATTCCCCAAAGAAAGTAGAACTACAATCACAGTGGAGGAAAGATCATGTAAGAGATACAAAGAAGGATCTTTTCAGGCCATGACATGGAGACCAAAAAAGAATTAGTGCTACCACATCATGAATCCAAGCGTATTACACAAGGAAACATTTACAAACAATATAATAGGTACAAGATAACATGAAACAACATATAGAAGAGTAAAGATACATATAGAGGAATAGTACAATAGGTTTGATTCCTTTATCACCTTGCACCAACAAAGTAACAAGGGTTATATTAAAGAATCTAACAACATTTAGCAAACACATTATGGGAGAAGCATAGTACAATGGACAAACACATGAAAAGCTACCATGAAGGACTGGCCAATCAAGCATGTTGCCTACTCTCCCCATCTTGTTCTATATCATTTAGAGAAGGTGGGTAACTTGCAAGAGGGACTATATCCAACACCATAGGAATGATACCCAATTCCAAACAAGGATCCTCTTGAGAATCATAATGTTTGATACTAGGTGTAAGTGTCAATTGTGATGAAAGCATATTAGGCAAATCAATGTCAATGTCAATAGTCTCATATTCATCATTAACATCATTAGTATCATCAAGAGTATCTTCTTCATCCAAATTAATCAAAATCAGATCTAAGATATGAATGGAATCATCATAATGTTTCATCTCAACATCATTATTAGTAGTAACTTCTTCTAACACCTCATGCATAGATTGATTAAAAGAAGGTAAAGAACTTTGAATAATAGAAGTACAGGATTTAGCTTTAGCATGAAGCTTCTTATGATGTTCATTAGAAAATTGATTAGGTTTTTTCTTGTTTGAAATATGTTGAGAACTAGGAGGAACAATTATAGGATCCTTCACAAGTTCTATAGGAGGATTAGTAGAATTCTCAGCAGACTGACAAGAAACACTAGGAGCTTGATTAACAGAACTAGAAGCTATAGATAAAGGAGGTATGGAAGGTGTAGGAAAAACACCACAATTAAGATCCATTGGTGGCATGCTTAACTCAAGAATCTTGTGATGTTTATAGGCTTGATATGAACAAAAAATATTATTAGGTCGAGAAGGACATGAATTAGGTATTGAAGGCCAAAAGAAGTCAAGTGTAGCACAATCCCTAGGCCTAGAAGGTTGATATAAACTATGATTAATCATCTTCACTTCTTCATCATGAACAAATTTAAGAAAATTATGGATAGGAGAAGAAACTGCATGCATGGCATTCAACCAAGGCAAACCAAGCTTAACTTGAAATTGATCAAAAGTAGGAACAACAGCAAAGGTAGTATTCACAATTTTACCACAAAGTGTAATCGGCAAGTCAATAGAACCAAATGATGGATAAAGAAAACCATTACAATTTTGAATCCATACATCAGATGTATCATAAGAATCATGTTGCAATTATTTCATAAAAATATTTTCTTCAATGATAACATTGACTAAGGATGTAGGATCAACAAGACAACCATGCATAGGTATCTGAGAAATCCTAGCATAAATTTAAAGGGGACCATCAAGAGCTTTAATAGCCTCAAAATCATCAAAGGTAATCAAGAGTTCCTGAGTGATGGAATATGGATGAAGTGACTGAGAGGGGGGGGGGGTGAATCAGTCAACCATAAAAACACTTCACAATTAATTCTTTGCAGATCCTTTAAGATATCTTAACAATGTTGTCTGTTTTAGTACTCGGTAAATAGATTTCAGTAACTTTGAAGATGCAGAAAGTATTAGCAATATTATCTTTAGATATTCATCAGTGCATGTAAATGATTGAGGAAGCAATTAAGAACACAAGAGACACAAGATTTAACGTGGAAACCCAATATGGGAAAAGCCACCAATGTATCTAGATACTGATTTTCACTTTTCTGAAGTGATGCCTGGTTAGAAGCCAACCCGGTAAAAGGTTACAAAACACACTGTTAGGTGTGACCTTGTTAGAGGATTTAAAACACCCTGCTAGGAGTGGCCTCGTAAGAGGTCTTGAAAACAATTCAATGGAATTGTCACCTTGTTAGAGGATTTATATTATGGCTGTTAAACCAACTCGGTTAAGAGATTTGAATTCACTGTTACAATGATAAGAAGGTAACAATGAAAAAAATGACCTGTATAATAATGCAACTGTCTTGCTGATTATAGATCTCTGTTCTGCATAAGTTTGATCCTCTCTGATCGAATAAATCTCTGCTGCTCCTCAAGGATATCTGAACATCCTTCACAAACTCGCATATATCTTTCCTTCTTTTCTTCTGTAAATCTTCTGCTGTGTTATATTTATCTTTTCACATTTGACCTTTTATTTATATGATTTTGGATTAGTCAAATCGTCATTATTTAGTATAACAGTCGGCTGAATTAAGTAAACTCTATTTGCAAAAATCCTTCAAGGGCCGACAGTGCTCGGTGACCATATCTTTTATAATTTTTCGGAGACCGAGGGAACTCGGTAAACACCAACAATCCTTCACCTTTGATAACCGACTGAACTCGGTAAATACTAACTTTCCTCGACAACCGAGTGAACTCGGTAAATACTAAACTTTCTTCGGCAACCGAGTGAACTCGGTAAGTACTAAACTTTCTTCGGCAACCGAGTGAACTCGGTAAGTACTAAACTTTCTTCGGCAATCGAGTGAACTCGGTAAGTACTAAACTTTCTTCAGCAACTGAGTGAACTCGATAAGTACTAAACTTTCTTCGGCAACCGAGTGGACTCGGTAAGCACTAATATCCCTGTCTGGCAGACCGACTAAGCTCGGTATAAGCAGATTGCTACAGACTATGACATAGTGTGACATCAAAGACAATACATAATTGAGTAGCAATTTCCTTCAGACAATTGTTTCCAACAATCTCCCTCTTTGGCATTGATGGCAACACAATATGTCATAGCATAAGAAATTTGAAAGAGTTAGCTCGGTTTGGATTCAAATCTCCCTCTGACAGCAAACTTCTTGTATCCTGAAAATTCTTCCTTCTGACTATTGAAAATTTCTTGAAAGCAATAGTAAAGACATAGCAAACTCTCCCTCTTTGACAACACATGCCAAAGACAATTCACGTATTACCGGTGAAAATTAATGTACCTCAAGTACTGATTCATATGCAATGAGTCCTTTAATATGCTACATCAACAGGTTGATTTTCAATCATGTTTTGGTTGATGCATCACTAAAACTGTATTTAGTGAGCCTCGGATAGGGGAATGACCCCTAACTTACCTCTTAGATACACAAATGCATCCTTAGGTAATGGTTTGGTAAAAATGTCTGCAATCTGTTCTTTTGTATGAATATATTCTAATCTGATTTCCTTGTCCTGCACCAATTCTCTGACAAAGTGATATTTAATAGCAATGTGCTTGGTTTTGGAATGCATCACTGGATTTTTAGAAATGTTTATTGCACTGGTATTGTCACAAAATATAACAACTGGTTCTTTGATTTCAACCTTCATACCTTCTAATAGCTGTTTAAACCAAACAATATTTGAACAGTTTACTGCAGCAGCAACATATTCTGCTTCGGCTGTGGATTGAGATGTACAATTCTGCTTTTTACTAGTCCAGGATACCAGTCTTTTTCCAAGAAAAAATGCTCCACCACTTGTGCTTTTTCTGTCATCAATGTTTCCTGCCCAATCAGCATCAGTGAACACTTTCAAGTCTATATTGCCTCCAAATTTATACCACAAACCATACTCTTCAGTTCCTCTTAAGTATCTTAAGATTCTTTTGATTGCCATCATGTGATTTTCTTTAGGTTTTGCTGAGAATCTAGCTACTATACTGACTGCTAAGGCAATATCAGGTCTTGTATGTACTACATACTGCAATTTTCCAATCATAGATCGGTATAGGGTCTGATCAACTTCTTTTGAATCATCATTTTTGGTAAGTTTCAGTCCAGTACACATGGGTGTACCAACTGGTTTTGAATCTTCCATTCCAAACTTCTTAAGTATCTCCTTAATGTATTTGGATTGAGTAATGTATATACCATTCTTGCTTTGCTGAATTTGAAGACCAACAAAGAATTTTATTAAACCAAACATAGACATTTCAAATTCTCTGTTCATTTGTTCTGAAAATTCTTTGCACTGATCCTCATTCCCTGTAAATATAGTATCATCCACAAATATTTCTGCCAATACAATTTTGTCATCCGGTCCTTCTTTAATATACAGATTGCTGTTATCATTAGCTCTTTTGAAATTAATCTGGATCAAATAGTTATGGAGTCTTTCATACCATGCTCTAGGAGCTTGTTTTAAACCATACAATGCTTTGTGTAACCTGCAGACCATGTCCCTTTTGTCTGGATCAACAAAACCTTCAGGTTGTTCAATGTAGACTTCTTCATCAAGAATTCCATTGAGAAATGCAGATTTTATATCCATCTGATATACCTTAAATCCTTTGTGTGCTGCATAAGCAAGTAGAGTTCTTACACCTTCTAATCTTGTAACAGGAGCAAAAGTTTCTCCATAATCTATACCTTCTTCTTGAGAATAACCTTTACATACCAGTCTAGCTTTGTTTCTAGATACTTGACCATCTTCATTCAGTTTATTTCTGAATACCCATTTTGTTCCAATTACATTCTTATCTTTAGGTCTAGGTACAAGAGTCCAAGTTTTGTTCTTTTGTATTTGTTCTAATTCTTCATTCATTGCTTCAATCCAACTTTCATTCTCTAATGCATCTTTGATATTTCTAGGTTCAAAATCAGTAAGTAGACATGTACCTTTTAGCTTGCTTCTTGTCATAGTACCATCTGATTTGTTTCCAATGATTTGATCTGGTGTATGATGTCTTCTGACATATTTGGCTAGTATAGGTTCCTTTCCTTTTGAATGATTCATGCTGTTGTCTTCTAGGATCTCTTCTTCAGGTTGCTCGGGCTCGGTAGATATTTGCTCGGTAACTTCAGGCTGAGACTCGGTCTGAATTTCTTCCTGTGACTCGGTTTGAACTTCTTCCTGTGACTCAGTAACTGTGCTTGGCTTGGTAGATATAGCTTCCTTGTTGATAGTTGTGTCTGTCAATGTTTCAGGTTCAATGTAAATGAATCTTCTGTAGTTTTTAGGTTACCTTTTGCTTTCTTCCTCAGTCTTTTCTGCAAACTCATCAAATTTCACATGTATACTTTCTATGACTTTGTGAGTAGATAAGTTCAGACATTTGTATGCCTTGCTTTTGCTAGAATATCCTAGGAATATTCCTTCATCACTTTTCACATCAAATTTATTTCTTCTGGATTCTTTTAAGATATAACACTTGCTACCAAATATTTTCATGTAACTTACATTAGGTTTATAGCCATACCATAATTCATAGGGAGTTTTGAATGTGTCTTTCTTTAGTTGTACTCGGTTCAAGGTATGAACTGCAGTGCTGATAGCTTCCTTCCAGTACTTTATAGCGATGTTCTTTTCTATCATTAGAGTCCTTGCACAATCCATAATAGATCTGTTTCTTCTTTCTGCTATTCCATTCTGCTCAGGAGTTCTAGGAGCTGATACCTGCCTTTTGATTCCTCTTTCAATGCAAAAGTTGTTAAAATCATGGGAGATGAATTCACCACCTCTGTCTGATCTTAAGCATTTCAATCTTTTCCCTATTTCTTTTTCTACTCTTTCTAAGTACCATTTGAACTTTTCAAATGCCTCTGATTTTTCTCTTAAATACATAACAGTCATCATTCTAGAATAATCATCAACGAAAAGAATAAAGAATTTATCTCCAGTATAGCTTTGTATTCCAATAGGTCCACATAAATCAGTATGCACAATTTCCAAAATTTCTTTAGACTGATAGTTCTTACTTTTGAAACTAGTTTTACTCATTTTGCCAATCTGACAATTCTTACATAGACCAGTGTCAGGTTTCTTCAAAGTAGGAATGCCTCTAACCTTCTTGAATTTGCTTATTTTTATCATGTTATCAAAATTCACATGACATAACCTTTTGTGCCATAGCCAACTTTCTTCTATTTGAGCAATAAGGCATGAATATTCATTGAGATCAAGATAAAATAAGTTACCTTTTGTTTGTTTGCCTGATCCAATGAGTTTTCCTTTTCCATCCAGCAGTCTTGCTTGACCATTCATGAATTCAACCTTGAAACCAGTGTTGATTAGCTGTGCTACACTTAGAAGATTATGTTTTAGTCCTTCAACCCAGTAAGCATTATCACATATGAGTTCTTTGGTTAATGAGATTCTTCCTTTTCCTTTTATACAACAAGGTTCATTGTTTCCAAATCTTACATTACCATTGTCACAGTCTTCTAGATATTCAAATTTTGTCTTGTCACCAGTCATGTGGTGTGAACATCCGCTGTCTATTATCCATATATCATCTTTTCTTATATGAGAAATAAGTGCTATCTTATCTTCATCATCATCAGATTCATCTTTTATAGCAATAAAGACAATTTCTTCTTCACTATCATCAGAATCTTTAGCCATAAAACATGATTTCTTACCTTTATCCTTGTATGATTTGAAATTCTTTTTTCCATAGTACTTGTGACTTCTCTTTTCTTCTTTGACTTGCTTGTTTGGGCACCTAGCTGCAATATGTCCAATTTCTTCACATGAAAAATAGATTAAAGGAGTTTTACCTTTATACTTACCTTTCCCTCTAGAGTACTTCTTTGCAAGTAATGCTTCTACAATTTCAAGATCACTATCAGAACTTTCTTCTGATTCCTCTTCACTGTCTGTCTGAACTTCTTTAATTTTCTTGTTCTTCTTTAGTGAAACCTTGGCCTCAAATGCTGATTCAATATTTTTGGAACTAGGAACATAGTTGTCATAGTTGTCTAATTCAAAAGCTGTCAATCTTCCAACTAAAGCATCCAAGGTTATACTGTGGTTTGCTTCACATCTTCTTTCTTGAATAGCTGATACTCTTATTGCATAGATAGGGAGTAGTGTTCTGAGTACCTTACTTATAACAGTCTCATCTGAGATTGTTCCTCCAGAAGCTCTGATTGCACTTACACTTGCTTTGATTCTTTCAACATATTTTGCAATGTTTTCATCTTCCTTCATATTCATCTTGTCAAACTGTCCTCTTAGGCTTTCTGCTTTGGCTCTCTTCACATTTGCATCACCACCATATATTTTCTTCAGTGCCACCCACATTTCATATGCAGTAGTGCAGTCTTTAATATCATCAAATTCTTCATAGCTGAGAGTAGATGCAATGTCTATCATCATGGTGTTGTGAGTCTTTTTATCTGCAATGTCTTCAACAGTTAATGCGCCATTAGGAATTGTATACTCTTCATCAATGTATTTGCATCCTGAATCACCAATGGAAGCCAGATGAAGTCGCATGAGACCTTGCCATGCTAAAAAGTTATCTCTGTTAAGCTTTGGAATTTCCCTCTTGTAAGACATCCTGATCTTTAGCTTAGGTCTTTGAAACCCTTTCTGCAAGCACCAAAAGCTCTGATACCAATTGATGGAATATGGATGAAGTGACTGAGAGGGGGGGGGTGAATCAGTCAACCATAAAAACACTTCACAATTAATTCTTTGCAGATCCTTTAAGATATCTTAACAATGTTGTCTGTTTTAGTACTCGGTAAATAGATTTCAGTAACTTTAAAGATGCAGAAAGTATTAGCAATATTATCTTTAGATATTCATCAGTGCATGTAAATGATTGAGGAAGCAATTAAGAACACAAGAGACACAAGATTTAACGTGGAAACCCAATATGGCAAAAACCACCAATGTATCTAGATACTGATTTTCACTTTTCTGAAGTGATGCCTGGTTAGAAGCCAACCCGGTAAAAGGTTACAAAACACACTGTTAGGTGTGACCTTGTTAGAGGATTTAAAACACCCTGCTAGGAGTGGCCTGGTAAGAGGTCTTGAAAACAATTCAATGGAATTGTCACCTTGTTAGAGGATTTATATTATGGCTGTTAAACCAACTCGGTTAAGAGATTTGAATTCACTATTACAATGATAAGAAGGTAACAATGAAAAAAATGACCTGTATAATAATGCAACTATCTTGCTGATTACAGATCTCTGTTCTGCATAAGTCTGATCCTCTCTGATCGAATAAATCTCTGCTGCTCCTCAAGGATATCTGAACATCCTTCACAAACTCGCATATATCTTTCCTTCTTTTCTTCTGTAAATCTTCTGCTGTGTTATATTTATCTTTTCACATTTGACCTTTTATTTATATGATTTTGGATTAGTCAAATCGTCATTATTTAGTATAACAGTCGGCTGAATTAAGTAAACTCTATTTACAAAAATCCTTCAAGGGCCGACAGTGCTCGGTGACCATATCTTTTATAATTTTTCAGAGACCGAGGGAACTCGGTAAACACCAACAATCCTTCACCTTTGATAACCGACTGAACTCGGTAAATACTAACTTTCCTCGACAACCGAGTGAACTCGGTAAATACTAAACTTTCTTCGGAAACCGAGTGAACTCGGTAAGTACTAAACTTTCTTCGGCAACCGAGTGAACTCGGTAAGTACTAAACTTTCTTCGGCAACCGAGTGAACTCGGTAAGTACTAAACTTTCTTCGGCAACTGAGTGAACTCAGTAAGTACTAAACTTTCTTCAGCAATCGAGTGGACTCGGTAAGCACTAATATCCCTATCTGGCAGACCGACTGAGCTCGGTATAAGCAGATTGCTGCGGACTATGACATAGTGTGACATCAAAGACAATACATAATTGAGTAGCAATTTCCTTTAGACAATTGTTTCCAACACCGAGGTCTTTTATTCTTAGGTTGTTTTTAAGGTTTTGGCTGAGATTTCATTTTAGGTTGTGGTTTTGGTTTAGGTTGAGGTGGATTTTGAGTTTGAGTTTGAGGTTGAGGTAGAGACACAGATTGACACAACACAACATGCTCCACATGGTTAACAATGAGATTAATATCATCCATCTTTGAATCATAAACAATATCCATAGAAGATGGATGAGAAATGGTATTAGTATCATGTGTAGGTAAAGGATTCATATAGATTTGAAGGTTTTGATTAGGAGGAGAGATAGACTTGTTCCCACTGTATACTAGGGAAAGTATCTTCATAGAATTAAGGTTGATCAATAAATGAAATAGTAACTAAATAAACCACAATAGAGAAACCATTTAGAAAACTAATGATCAATTAAGCATCCTATAGCTCTCTAACTAAGAATGTTAATGCAAAGCTCTCAGCAAGCTCCCATTAATGATAGTCCTAGAATGAGAATGATAAGATAAACAAGATAAAGCTAACAATTATATCAAAGTAAATGCTAATTAAGCTCTCAAATGCCTTTATAAACTCAAATTCCAAGAGGTTCAATGCAATTCTTAGATGTGTGGTTGATAATAATGAAGGAATTTAGGCCTTCCTTTTTAGATTTTCCAATGGTAGGGAGTGTAGTTGTATTTGATCATGATTAAACCTTGGTTGAGTCTTTGGTTCCACCCTTTGATGACAATGCAAAGTTTGTGTCCTCAAAGCTTGGGACAAGTAGATAAGATCAATGGTCAATATTCTCTTTCACTTTGAGTGATTGAGATTCAATTTGGCTTGATCCATGTGAATGCCTTTCCTCAAATATCATTGGTTGCACGGATTTCCTCTCCTTTTGGGTTGTTGAGAGTAATTGAGATTTATTAATTGATTTATTTTAGCCATGTGCCCCTTGAATGGGTTGAATTTAATTTAATTCAAGACTATACAATTATTTGATTTAACTGCACTTTGATTTGATTGCACTTCATTAAAATGCTCTCAATTTTGATTTATCTTGAATTACGACTTGATTTTAATTTTGATTGGCCAATTATGCATTGTGATTCAATTACTTCAATTATGTCCTTGATTTGCTTTGATTTGACTTAATCTACTTTGATTTGATCTTTGTCCATTTTTAGGTGATTACAAATGCCCCTCTTTGAGTTGACATGTGAAGCATGTCAATTCAAAGAATACTCTAATCTTGCTTGATGATAGGTCCTGATTCATTGATGGTCGATCTTCAATGATCGTTTGATGTCTTTTGATGGTCGATCCTTGATTTTTGATACAAGATTGATGCAGATATGATTGATATGAAACTCTCAATTGATATGGTTCTGATGATCATTGTAATATGATGTCTTTTTGATGATTAATTCCTAATATGATGCTTGATCTTGATGAAAAATCCTGATATGATACCTGATTTGATGATTGATTTTGATGCAATGCCCCATTCATTTGATTACAAAAAATTTCCTAATAAAAGCTTTCACTTTAATTTGATGATCGGTCTCTTGATTTTCAATGATGTTACTGTTGTTGATGTTGATCTGATTATCTGATGGTATGCCCCCTCAAAAATAAAACATATTGATGCTTGATTTGAAAAATTTTGATTGATTGATTGATCTAATATGTTTTCATTTCTAAAAAAAATGATGATATGCCATGATTCACAATTTTCCTCAGTTGAACTGATAGGTTAATATAGGTCAAAGTCAAAATTTCACCTCTAAGTTAGGTCAAATTAGCTTAAATAGGTTGAAAAACCTTGATTTACTATTCATTTTCACTTTTGACTTGTGAGATTTTGCTCTAGTTCTGCTTTGATTTTCAAGATGGTTGTCCCTATCAGAGAGCATTGGTTCAAGAGATGTCAACAGTATCAGAGACCAACTGACTAAGGACCTCCAGTGAGTCATTTTTAACTTCCTCATTGCATTTATTGCTCATTTATAGCATTTATTGCATCTTTTTCATGTCATCATTGTTTTAATTTTGCAAATTCACACGTAGCATAGTTTAAATGTTGTGTTAGCCTTTAAAGTGTCACATCCAAACTTTTTACTAATGCCTCCACATAGCAAACTGTCGCCTAACAATTTTTCATTATCACCTGAGAAGAATATGATTTCGTGTAGCCTTAGGGTTTTAATGCCAATTTGCATATGTTTTTCCGCATGTTAAACCCTAGATTTTTATTGTCGCCTAGTGTTATAAAGTGTCACGTGATACCTGAATTACCGCTTATGATAGATAAAGTGTCACATGATATCTTTTCTATATCATGTAAGATGAAATGTCACCTTGTATGCGTAAAATCACGCTTGAAAGATTTTTGAAAATTTTTCACTTGTACTTGATTTTTCCTGATGAAAAATTTGATAATTCCAAATGATTAATTCCAATGATAAGATTAGGTCTATTGCCTTTAAACAAAACAATTGATTAGGATATCAAGATAATGGTACCAACAAATATGATTTGTTAATATGATAGGATAAACCAATCAGTGTGAAAACTGATACGATTGATATTGATACTTCATTCTCAGGATATAGAGAGATGAACAAATGGTACTGGGTGTGATTACTTGATACTTTTGATATAATTGATTGACTTTAGATGATTCCTTGATATGGTATGCTGATATGATTCCTTTTTTTTTCCAAACAGGCACACTTCCTTATTCTCTACATATGGTCTGTTGCATCATGGGTTATTGATCTTGGTCAGGCTCTGACTCCTGTAGAGTATTGTATTGTTGAGATGTGCAGCCTCAGTTTTCTTCTCGACATGTCATGGTTCCAGCTGAACTATGGTCTTCTGACTGCTATGGTGGAGAGATGGCACTCTGACCACAATACTTTCCACCTTCCCTTTGGAGATATGACTATCACTTTGGAGGATGTGTATAGACTATTATGCATTCCTTGCCGAGGAGAGTTAGTATATTATGATTCTATTTATGATAGCACAATCTGCATACAAGTGTTTGGAGACAACACTATAGATGATGATGCTATTACTTGTCCATAGTTTGCTTCTTTCCCAACATTACCTATGGTTCTTGGTGCTCGTATTGGTGGATTATTGCTTCCTGACTAGCAAGGTCATGGTTTCTCAGTTGGGTGGGGTAGGATCCTCAAGGAATTACTTGCTCAGCCTCAACAGTTCAATTGGGGCTCCTATGTTCTTTCTTAGCTGTATCATGATTTACATGAGGTTGTCTACAGAGAGATCACTTCTTTGTCTGTAGGTGCAAGTGATTCTATAGTTGTGGGTATGGGAGCATCTTCCCATTACTAGGCCTATTTCTGACAGGATCCATGGTCGAGGATTTTCATATGATTTTTTGTATAGCGGCATGGTTGTCCAACATCATCTGGGAAAGCTTGAGTATTGGCACCGTTAGATTGATGATCTTGATCAGGTTCAGTGGTGACCATATATAGGGTGTGAGCACTGGAGGGAGGATGATGATGAGCTTCCCTATATTTTTTCTCCTTGATGGATGACTAGTAGGGCTACTACTATTATTGAGCATTTCTTCTTTAGCCGAGTGTCTCACCAGTATGGTAGATTACAAGATATGCCATAGGGTGCATCATTATATGCTCGTGTATAGGTAGAGTGATCGATGTGGGGTCCTCTGATTGATTATCAGTTTTCATGTGATTAGAATGTTAGTTTGGCATATTACAGATGGGAGATGCTTGTAGGTGTTTCTGATGTTGGCATGTCACATGAGTATCAAGACTAGTGGGCTCGTAACAAGTTTCCTCAATTTACTGATCCAACAAAGTGTATCCTAGACTGGGATGAGAGAGATGATGGTGGTGGTGGTGGTGATGGTGGTGGTAGGAGACATCAGAGATGGTGAGGATAGAGAGAGCCTCAGGTTATTGGTAGAGTAGGAGATGGACCATGAGGTGAGAGGTGGACATGTTCAAGATAGGGCTAGAGCTAGAGGATAGGATGATGTAGCTAAGGTATGCCCTAGAGCAACAGTGGATAAACAACATAGAGTTCATTGATAGCAGAGATAGGTACATATAGATGTTGCTCGATAGATTCCTGGTGGATAGGATCCCTTAGTTCAATTATAGAGGGTTGCTTTAGCACAGCAGGATTAGGTTCTAGCATAGTAGGTGCCTCCATAGGTTCAATAGTCACAGGATATGGGGAAGAGTTCATAGGCTACTCATAGCATTCATAGTGTAGCACAGGATTTTCATTCATTGAGGATAGATATATCTACTGTTGTTGGCATACTGGATCAGGTAGCTCTTTTGATGCAGTAGTTTATGACTCATGTGACTCAGAGACCTAGCACAGCAAGCACTTCTCAGGCTCCTCCTTCACAGGATAGACAGGATGATAGGGGTCCAGATGGATCGGGTGCTGGGGATGTATCTTGATGATTTGATAGAGTTGTTCATTGTTGATGTCACTTGTATCATGTTTCATGTTGCTTTATTGATTGGAACACTTGATGTATCACTTTCATGACATTTGTATCTTGATATACTGATGTACTAGATCATTTGATGAACACTTATATGATGATATACTTCCTTGATTCTCTTGATGTGTTTTGTTATGAGATTATCTTTATATGCAACTATATGGTGTTTATGATGCATTTACTTGTGATTATACTATGGATGCAATGTATCTTATTTTATGATATAGATAGATGAATGCATTGATGGATGGATTTATGACATGCTTTTCTCTATCTTTTCAATGTATGGATGCAAAGTGTTTTATGGAGATATGCATGTGAATGCCCCCCTATGTTTTCGGGTTTTTGGATGTATGTAGTTCTATCTCTAATTACATGTATGCAAATGATGTATGAGTAATGATTCTTTCTCTCTTTTTTTCTGAAATATGGATAATGAATAATGATTAATGCTATGCATGAATGCAAAAGATAATCTCACTTTGTTTTTTGATTAAAATCAAGGATAAGACGTTTGAATTGAACCCCCCATTTCTTTTCCCCACTTGCAAATTAAGCTAAGAAAGGAAAAACAATATATACAATGCACTTAATCTAAGATGTATGCAACTAACTATCATTATTCAAAGTTTGGAGCTTATAATCATCATTAAGCATTTTTGGAATCCTATTTTAGTACAACCATCACTACTTCAACTATGATGATATGGCTACTTTTTGCACCTATTTATTTTCTTTCCCATCTCTCTTTGGTATGACTATCATTGATTGAAGCCAATCATGAGAGTGTGAATACTGATTTTGTCAGACTCTATGTTGCAAGTGGATTTTAGTATTATGATATTGAAGATCAAAATAGCCAAGGTATATGTTTGCGTAAACAACAAGAAATCTCCATTTTATCCTATGTACAAGTCCTCGATGATTCTTTGATGATCACGTCTTTAGACAAATAATACATGGTTTGAAACTTTGATTTTAAGACAGTCATTTAGAAATCAAGAAAAATATCATCCTTTCATCATAGCTTGTCTAGTCTAAAACTTTCATCGATTCGCTAGAAAAACATGATTTCATCAATTGAGTCAACACTTAGAAAAAAATTTGCAATGTTTTTCAAATCCATATGTCAAGTGTAGTTCCATCCATTTCATATTTTTAATCCTGATAAAGATAAGGTCATTTCAGTTCTTGGATCAAATTTCATGTTTTAGGCTCAAATTGGATTAGGATGTAGATTTGAATAAGTGTTCCTCTTTCGAGTTTGATGAATTAATTCTCTGATTGAATAAAGATTTATTTGATGAATCCTTTTTTCTTTTTAATAGATTGCCCCCAGTTTGATATTGATTTCATTTGTGGGACTTAGGACAATTTGTCAATTAGATGACCAAAATCTTGAGGTACTTGCAAATGCAACTGTGGGGTTTTATTATGCAATATATACAAATGTTGGAAAATGCAATATTTACAAGGTGACCTTCTAGGTATGTGATTGACTTGGACTTTCAATGGTGCCTATTTACCAGGTTTTCACTGATTGAATGGATCTAGCTCTTTTTTCTATTTTTAAAGCTTTTTCTCTTTTTTTTTTGCTACCAAGGTGCCTATTTGCTAGGTTTTCACCAAGGTAGTTTTCTTCTTTTTTGATTTTTTTGTATTTTTCTTTTTTTTTTTCCATATCACATCATCAAGGTGCCTATTTGATAGGTTTTCACCAAGACAACATCTTTTTGAGGATCATATATGAATGTTTTTGCTTTCTTCATGCTCAATTTTCCACTATTTTTTATCTTTCTTGCTTGTCAAATGTTTTTGGTTTTCTGCTTTTCAAATGTTTTGTGCTTTTTCAGGATCTCTTTTCACTATGTACAATAAATATGATGCTCTTCATCTAATACTCTTTATACTCTTTCATCTACCTCATGTATAGAACTTCTTGAGATGTATGCTATTAATAGGCTCTTGCAGTTCTTCACCATCACAATCTGGTAGTTTGTAGGTGCCAGTCCCAAAATTTTCAACAATGAGAAATGGTCCTAACAAGTTTCATTCCAATTTTCCTTTCTTTTCCCTTTCTGCTTGGTTCTTGGGATTTTCTCACAAAACTAGGTTGCCTATTTGAAATGTTCTTGGCTTGATGTGCTTATTGTAAGCCCTTGACATCCTATTTTGGTACACCTTCAAATGGTCAAATGCTTGTTTCTATTTTGCATCAAGAGTTCTAGTTCTCGTAGCCTCACAACCCTATATTCTTCCTCATTTATCAAACCATGCATATATATCCTCAAAGATGGAAGTTCTACCTCCAAAGGCAAAACTGCTTCTATTCCAAAGACTAAGGAAAAAGGTGTAGCCCCTATTGGCATTCTTATGCTTGTTTTGTAAGCCCACAAAGTCGGGTTTATTTTGATGTGCCAATCTTTCCCTGAGTTGTCCACCATTCCCTTCAAAATTTTCAAAATGTTTTTATTTGTTGCTTCGGCTTGTCCATTACCTTGAGGTTAATAGATCGAAGAAGAATGATGAATCATGTGAAACTTGGTGCATAATTCCTTTAAGTCTTTGTTCTTAAAATGCTTTGCATTATCTGTTATGATAGCATGAGTTATGCCATATCTAAAAATAATATGATTGAGGGTAAACAAAGATATCTACTTTCATGTTGCAATTGATAGGGGCACAGCTTCCACCCACTTAGTAAAGTACTCAGTTGTCATGATGATGAATTTGTGACCATTCAATGTTGGTGGATAAATCATGCCTATTAGGTCTAGACCCCATTGATAGAACATCCAAGGTGTTGTCATCGGATAAAGCTCTTGTGCAGGCACATGTATCAATTTTCCATGGAATTGAGTCTTTCTACAAGTTTTGGCAAAGTTACAAGCATCTTTCTCCATCATAGGCCAATAATATCCTATCCTAAGAATTTTCTTGGCTAAGGTTAATCCATTTGAGTGTGACCCACAAATTCCTTCGTGGATTTCTCGTAAGGCTATGTTTGATTCTTCTTCTTCTAAACATCTAAGGAGCATTCCATCTAGACTTTTTCGATACAATGTTTCAAAAATTATGGTGTATCGAGCAGCTTGGTGAATGAAGCTTTTCTTTTGATTCCTGGTTTGGTCTATGGGAAGGATTTGATCTTTCAAGTAAGTGTAAATAGGTCCATACCAAGGTGAATCATTTATAATTAGCAAGAAAATGGTGTAAGTGTGGGTAGGGTCAAACGCAGGTTGAACCACTTCTTCTACCAAGAACTGATAGCTGGCACTCTGATTAGACAATTGCAGAAGTGAAGCTAAAGTTGCCATTGCATCCACTACTTTGTTCTTTTCTCTCGGCACTTGTTCAAATGTGATAAGTATGAAATACTTCTTAATATTGTCAACCATGTTTTTGTAGGGTATCAATTTGTCATCTTTCATTTGATATTCTTTATTTACTTGATTTATGACTAATTGTGAATCTCCATAAACCTTTAATTCTGTCACTTTCCACTCTAATGCCAGCTTGATTCCAATAACCAAGGCTTCATATTCTATTATATTATTTGTGCATGGGAATAGAAATTTATAAGACTTAGGGATAGTAGAGCCTTGAGGAGTGATTAGAAGTATGCATGCTCATGATCCATGATGAGTGTAGTAACCATCAAAATAAAGTTGCCATATTTTTGCCTCAACATTCACAATCTCTAAATCTGGGAATTCCACTTCGATAGGATGATCATCTTGAAGTGGTGCTTCTACTAACTAGTCAGCAATAACTTTCCCTTTGATTGATTTTCTATCAACATATTCTATGTCAAATTCACTTAGTACCATTACCCACTTTGCTATCCTTCCATTCAATGCTGTTTTCATAAGTAGATACTTTAAAAGGTCAATTTTGGCAATGAACCTTATCTTGTGAGCTAGCATATAATGGCATAATTTTTGGGAAGAAAAAATCATAGCTAAGCATGCCCTTTCCATAAATTTATAATTCAGCTCGTATTTGACTAAGGTTCTACTTATGTAGTAAATTGCCTTTTCTTTTCCGATTTCATTCTCTTGTGCTAAAAGTGCCCCCAATGAATTCTCCGTTGCCGAAATGTATAGGATCAAGGTCTTGCCTCTGATAGATGGCATCAAGATTGGTGGATTCATGAGATATTTCTTCATTATATTAAAGGCATCTTCACATTTCTCATCCCATTTGAAAATTGTGTCTTTATGCAATAGTTGGGTGAAATTATGACATTTTTCTACTAATTGGGAGATAAATCTCCTAATGGATTGGATCCTTCCTTGTAAATATCTCATTTGACTAATGGTTTTAGGTGCTTCCATTTCCATGATAGCCTTTACTTTAGCGGGATCCACCTCTATCCCTTTTGCAGATACAATATAGCCTAATAGTTTTCCAGATTGGACTCCAAATGCACATTTCTTTGGGTTAAGTCTTACTTTGAATTCTTCTAGCCTTTCAAAAAAATTTGCCAAAATTGGTAGATGTTCTTTTCTTGAGTGTGATTTGGCTAATATATCATCCAGATAATCCTCCATGAAGTTATGCATCATATCATGAAATATTGTGGTCATTGCTCTTTGATAGGTCGCTCCTGCATTCTTTAACCCAAATGGCATGACATTCCAACAAAAAGTACCCCATGCACATGTGAAAGCGGTCTTATCTTGGTCTTCTAGTGCTATCTTTATCTGGTTATATCCACTAAATCCATCCATGAGTGAAAACATAGAGTGTCTTGATGTTAAGTCTACAATGACATCAATACTTGGAAGTGGGAAATCGTCCTTAGGTCATGCCAAGTTTAAGTCTCTAAAATCCGTGCAAATTCTAATGGATTATTTTGCTTTTGATATAGGCACTATATTTTAAATCCATTGTGCATAATCAATGGCCCTTATAAATCCCACCTTCAATAGTTTTTCTAACTCCACTTTGACAAGTAGTGCTATATGAGGATGCATCTTCCTTAGCTTTTGTTTAACACATTTGGCTCCTTCTTTGATATTTAGATGATGCATTATTAGATTTGGGTCTAAGCCCAACATATCATCATAAGACCATGGAAATTTAACTTTATTTTCCTTAAAGAACTTGATGAATTCTATTCTTTCTTCGCTAGATAGTGATCCTGCTAGGTGGATGATCTTTGGCTCTATTTTTTACCCAATATTTATATTTTATGTTGGCTCAATTAAGATCAGAGATCTTTCTTCATAATGTTCTGGTAGAGCATGCAAACTCCCTTCCTTAGGTGCCTCAGTTGGGTTTTCACCTTTGGAAACATCCTTTATTTCTTTATTTTTTTCTTGATCTAATGTTGCCACAATGTGGTTTTCAACACTCGATTCTTTTCTTTTTCATTTTTTTTTCATTTTTTCTCGGATTGAAATTTTGGATGCTCCCTTTGATCATTTATTCTTGATATTCTCTGATAGAAGAGGGTTCAACCACGTTGAGGTATTGGGACACCATGTTGTCATTTAAGAAAATTGGCAAGGTAGTTAGTTCAATGACATTCCATTCAATTAAGTCTGGACGGATGAGAGTTAATGGGTCAAAACTTGGATTTGTTTCAATTGGATTCAAGGTGTATATCCCATTATTAGAGGGTTCATACATTGTATCTTGAAAATCTAGAACATGAGCTTCCTCTAAATGTTCTAAAGAAGAAGGATCAAAGTCCTCCTCACTAGGCTCCTCTAGGGTTTTTGTTGGTTAAAAATCATGTGGATTAAACCTAATGTTTGATTCTTCCATAGTAGGTCTCCATGAAGGAACGTATGGTTGACCTACCCATTGATTGATCTCTATTTCTATGCTTGGCACACCATTTAGGATCACTTGACTAGAACTAGATGCTTGATTTGACCTTGATTCTATTATTGGTCCTTTATCTTTGGTAGAAGCATAGGTATGAATGACATCAATATCCTTATCTTGGAATGACTCATATGATAGGGTCTCCCATTCCCATTCATTATAACCCTCATCACTATGAGATTCTAATTGTAATATTTGATCATAAAGTTTGGGATAATGTTTTTGGGTGTATCCTTCTTCAAGATACCCTAATCCTTCTTTCTCTTTGGAGTCTCGCCATGTTGATTTTATGGATTCAATGAACCCTTCATTCTTCATGTCTAAAGGTCCTTGACCTTTGTATCCCATCTTTTGCATGATTGAAAACCCTTTCCCATATTGATGTGTGGGAATGGTTATATTTTGGATATGTTTGACATGGGCACTTGATTCTTCATCTTTATATAACCAATTTAGGATCTCATTGTCTTCTTCATCCATGGTGGATGATGTGCTTGCCCTTAAAAAGTGATCATTATATTCATGAGGGAGATTTGAAGGTTTTCCAAAGGACTTTGGTGATAAAGGTAGGTCCATCATAGATAAGGAGTATTCGCCTACTCCTTTTTGCTTGATCTTACATTGCTTATCAAAATTCTTCATCATTTGGTCCATCTTTTGATAATGTGCCTCTTTGGTGGACACTTGGATAGCTTTAGCTTGATCTTCTTTTGGTTCTTCAATAATTTTATCCTCATTAACCTTCTCTTTTCCTTTAGTCGATGTAGTTTGGTTAATGAGTTTTGGTGTGTCTTTAATAGTAACTTCTTCTTCCATCTTTTATTTTCCTTTCAACAAAGGGATGTCCTTAGAACTTTGACCTTGCTCCATTTGATTAGGTATAGACCCTTGTGTATTGTGTGGGACTAACAAGTCATTGATAGGCTTGACATTATTACAATATTGAAATGGGTTCAAATCCCCACTTACCATTATCTCTTGCCCTAGATATGGGAATTTTAGGCATTGATGATAAGTTGAAGGAACAACTTGCATTTTGTGGATCTATGGCCTTCCTAACAAGATATTGTAAGTAAAATTTAAGTCCAACACTTGAAATATGGTCTCTTTTTGCATGGGACCAACTCTAATGGGTAATACTATGACTCCTTTTGAGGCTCTTTCTTCATCATCATAGGCTTTTATGGTTATCTTTTTCTTAGGGTCAATAGCCTCCTTAGAAAATCCTAGGGCTTTTACCAAGTTAAGGGTACAAATGTTTAGGCCAGCTCCTCCATCTATAAGGACTCTTTTCACCCTATGCTTATGAATCAACACTTCTATATGTAAGGGAAGATTTTGAGGATGATTAAGGGACATTTCATCTTGTTTAGAAAATGATAGGCAATGAGGTTCAATTAGGTGCCCTACCATATTTTGGAATTTGTCTACCTCCAAATTTAGAGGAACATTTGTTTCCAATAAGGCCTTCTCCAAGATATCCTTGTGAATTGGTGATAATTTGTGCAGCTTGAGAATAAAGATTTGAGTGGGAGTTCTTTGTAATTGATCAACCAAGTTATATTGTTTTGATGATGATGTTGAAGCTTGGTTTGGTAACATGATCTTTGGAGCATTGGTAGGTAGGATGATTTTTTATGCTTACCCCCTAGTGACAACATTTGATGATACTTCTCTTGACTTATCTTTCACTATGATAAAATTTATGGTTTGATCCTCTTCTCTTAGAGTATTTATCATGTTATCATAGGTATGAGGAAAGTTCACTTTCTCATTGCCCCTTTTTTTATTTTGATTAGCATTAGATGACTCACCCTTTTCATGATTCAAAAAGGGGTTCTTGAAGGCCATATGATCTCCATTATTTTGAGGTCCTTCAATTCGAATGGTTCCCTTGTCAATTAAATCTTGCACCAAGTGTTTTAACCTCATGCATTCATTTGTTGGGTGACCTCTATTTCGATGATATTCATAGTGATGGGCCTCATTCCACCAATAAGGTTTAACTTCAGGTTCATAATCTTTCATATCGGGTAATGTAATGACATTATTGGTAACCAAGGTCCTTAATACATTCTCCAAAGGTTCACCTAACTAGGTGAATTTCTTTTTATTATAATTGGAGTAGGATGATTTTGATTTGTACCCATTAGCATTATTGTTGGAAGTGTTGGAATTGTTATTGGAATTATTGGAATTATATGGAGCTTTGGTTGATTGATTAACATTATTTGAAGAATTAGCTCCATATGGTAGGATAAAAGGGGTTGACTTCAAGTTGTGGGCCTCCACAACTCCATCATTCACAAGATTTTTGTTGTTATTCTTTGTCCATGATTTAGATTTATCCTTGTTATTGTTGGACCCTTGATTATTGAAATAATTAGGCACATAATTATTGTTATTGTTGTTATTATTGTTGTTGTTGTTGTTGGATTTGTTATCTTTAAATAATTTGATTTCACCTCTCTTGACCAAAACATCTTCAATCTTGATCCCATTTTTTATGATTTTTTCAAATGTTGGGGGACATTGAATTTGTAATCTATAATTCATTTCTATGGTCAAATTGTTAGTGAAGATTTCCATCTTCTCTTTCTTGGGGATACTTCATGGATACCTTGTGAAAATGGTCCTCCACCTTTGTAGGAATCCTAAGAAGGAATCTCCATCTTTCTGTTTGGTATCACACAACTTGAGCATCATGATTTCATGGTCAATGTTATAAGTGTAATGGGTTACAAACTTGGAGGCTAACTCCTCAAAGGTCTTTATTCCTGGGGGTAGTTTTGAGAACCACTCCATTGCGGGACCTCCTAAGCTTCTAGGAAAGAGTCTCATTAGATATGTGTCATTGTGCATGAACTCTATGCTTAGGGCACAAAACTCTCTTAGATGATCTTGTGGGTCTGTTCTACCCATGTACTTATCATATTTAGGAAAAATGGTATTGAAAGGAAAAGATACCATAGCTAAGATTTTGTTGAAAGGGAAAGGACACAAAGCTTCTATAGAAAAGGCTTTAGGTTCCATTGCCTTCTTCATGGTATCAATTTGTTCTTGGAAGGCCTTTATCTACCTAGTCATAACATTCACTTGTCTCTTTTTACCCACTTAACACAAAATGTTAGATTTGAAGAATGTTAACATGGGTTTTGCACAAAAAGACACTTCATGCACCTACCTAGCACAAGATTTGGTTTGTAAACATGGCTCTAAAAGGTGGTCTTTCTATTTTATCAAGGATTTAATATTGATTCCACTCAAATAGACTTTAAACTTTCATCCCCCAAGTATGTTAAGAGGCTTCCCACATGCACAAAAGTACGATTTGGCACAATCCGTGAGGACTACTAGAGGAAGTTCAAAAAAATTAAAATCCATTTGTCACACACCCCATTAAGGATGCATGCGTTTCATTTTAGATTGAGTTGGATTCCCATAGAAAAAGTGAGTGTATCCCACTTTGGGTTGTCCCTCTCACCGACCTCGATAAGGAAAACTTGGGAGGTGAGCCCACTAATTCTCTAGCATGTTCATTCAAAGCAAGGAAAATGGAGTTAAGGTTAAGCTTTTGGGAATTTGGTTCACCAAAAGGTGAAGAGCATATCCCTAACTTTTCCTTTAGTTCCCAAACACAATAGACAATGTTGTTCAATTTCTTTCACCCACTAACTATAGGGATTTGAGTATTTCGACTCTCTTCCACAAACAAGGGGCTTTGATTTTATGTGCTCAATTCCTTAACCTCTCTTTTTTACTAGATTTTGAAATGCACCAATGCCACAATTTAAGGGAAAATATTGACTAGTTGAGGCTTACATTTTTCCTTGTAGCTAACCAAAGTTAGGGGCATTTTTTAGTAATTTCATTGTTTTTATCTTTACCTTGGCAATAGCTCCTTCCAAATGTGATTTTCCACCAGCAAGTTAGTCAACACAACCAATCACAATGAGGGAAACCAAATCAAAATTGAAGTAAAGAATTATTTATTGAACCTTAAGCACCTTATTTACAAATTTTTCAAGAAAAACTTGAACTAAGGACTAAAAATCCAATTGAGAGATACAAATTTTTATATACCTTAAGATAATTTTGATATACCTAGTTTTCTTCCTCTTGTGATTCCTCAAGAACCGCTTTAATATGCTCAAAGTTCTCCCTCTTGATCTTTTTAGCCAAAGCTTTTCCTTCTTGATTAAATTTGCTCTCTGGTTTTTGGACCTTTCTATGCCTACTCATTTATAGCAAAAACATATAGACAGAGAGTTAGATAATTAAATTGATCAATCTGTCAGCAAATTAAGACAATAGATAGTGCACGACATTGTCCAGCTAATACATGTGATCAAATTGTTATCAGGCATAGCTTTAATGATAGCAAACGTCACTTTCCAGTGACACAGGTGACATTGAAATTTAATCAAGCATGAACAAATTATTGCTAAGCGTAAATAGTATTGAAAATTGCGTAAAATGATTTACTTAAAGAGATAATTTAACAAATACTAAGCATGAATTAACAGATACTAGGCGTGACTGTCTCTGTAAAGTGCGTAGAAAAGGTCTATCACAAGTGATAAAAAATAGTAGATCTGTGACACTTCTTAAGTCATAGGCGTGACTTTATGAGAAAAGGCTGAACAATTTATCTCACAGGTGTAAGCATCTATCTCGCAGGTGACTAGAAATAATTTAAGACTGAAGAGAAGTGATCGACTAGGAGCGAGTTATCAATTGTTAGGCATTAGCACAGTGATCTCAAGCATCATTAGAATGATTGTAGGCATGACTGAATCATTTGTACACATGACTTCACCTATTTTTTGCAGAAAATTCATGGAAAAGTGAAAATACAAGCATACAAAATATGATGAAAATGATGAAATGAGGCTTAGAGCCCCATGGTGGGCACCATTTTGTATACTAGGGAAAGTATCTTCATAGAATTAAGGTTGATCAATAAATGAAATAGTAACTAATAAACCACAATAGAGAAACTATTTATCAAATTAATGATCAATTGAGCATCCTATGGCTCTCTAACTAAGAATGTTAATGCAAAGCTCTCAGCAAGCTCCCATTAATGATAGTCCTAAAATGAGAATGATAAGATAAACAAGTTAAAGCTAACAATTATATCAAAGTAAATGCTAATTAAGCTCTCAAATGCCTTTCTAAACTCAAATTGCAAGAGGCTCAATGCAATTCTCAGATGTGTGGTTGATAATAATGAAGGAATTTAGGCCTTCCTTTTATAGATTTTCCAATGGTAGGGGGTGTAGTTGTATTTCATCATGATTAAACCTTGGTTGAGTCTTTGGTTCCACCCTTTGAAGACAATGAAAAGTTTGTGTCCTCAAAGCTTGGGACAAGTAGACAAGATCAATGGTCAAGATTCTCTTTCACTTTGAGTGATTGAGATTCAATTTGGCTTGATCCATGTGAATGTCTTTCCTCAAATCTCATTGGTTGCTTGGATTTTCTCTCCTTTTGGGTTGTTGAGAGTAATTGAGATTTATTAATTGATTTAATTGATTTATTTTAGCCATGTACCCCTTGAATGGGTTTAATTTAATTTAATTCAAGACTATACAATTATTTGATTTAATTGCACTTTGATTTGATTGCACTTGATTAAAATCCTCTCAATTTTGATTTATCTTGAATTAAGACTTGATTTTAATTTTCATTGGCCAATTATGCATTGTGATTCAATTACTTCAATTATTTCCTTGATTTTCTTTGATTTGACTTGATTTTCTTTTATTTGGTCTTTGTCCATTTTTAGGTGATTACACCCACTACCATCAAAATTATCAATAGATAAGGCATTAGAATTGATTAAGTCTTGAACCTTATGCTTTAAAGAATAACATTTCTCAGTATCATGACCATTCTGAAGATGATATTGACAAAATGATTTAGGATCAAAATATTTGGAAGCTATCATAGTAGGTAAAAGAGGTCGAATAGGAGGTAAAGTAATCATATTAGTAGTTAACAACCTATTCATAATGGAATGTAAATATTCAGAGAGAGGAGTAAACATACGATTTAAACAAAAAGAAGTGGATGCAAAAGTGGCATTGTGAGATGCAACAACAACTTGATCAACAACTGTATTCACTTGTTTATTTATCTTGACATAATTGTTAAGTTTTTTAAATTTTTTTGGATTAAGAGCAGCATCACTCTTATCGACTGGAATAGGATCCATTGGAGTGTTGCTCTCAAATTGACTCACTTGTAATTTATAATGATGAAGCACATTAAAAATTTGTTGAAAAGAGGTAAATTTAATAAGCAGAATCTTATCTCTAATATACTTTTGTAAATTTGAAATAAACATACGTTGAATATCAATATCAGGAATAGGATAAGAAATCTGAGCATGCAAATGCTTAAATCTACCAATGAATTTAGTCAATTTTTCCTTAGTGTTTTGTTTACAATGCATCAAATTAGTTAAACACACTTGCAAACCAATGTTATTTTGAAATTGTTGAATAAAAGCGTTGGCAAGTTTTTGAAAAGAGTCAATAGAATAAGGAGGCAAGGAACAATACCATTGTAAGGCCTTGTCACAAAAAGTTCTGGCAAACAACTTGGCTAAATCCTTTACATAATCACTACAAAGGATTTTAAATGTTGTAACATGAGTAACAAGGTCTCCTTTACCATTATAATTCTCAAGACAAGGCATATCGGCTTGCTAAGGAATGGGAGTATGAATGATGTCTAGGGATAAAGGACTTCCCATCACATGTAGGAATGCTAAACTTGTTTTAAGGATGCAAGTTGTTGTTGTAAAGATGACACAGTTTGAGCCAAATTGATAATTTTTGAATCATTAGAGGAAATAGGAGGCATAGAAACATTAGAAACACTAGGTAAAGTGTATGAAGCAATGGGAATGGAAGACACAACTGGAGGAACACTTGGAACCACAGTTGGAAGAGGATTAGAATAAGTAAAAGGAAAATTATGGTAAGAAGGTTGTGATGTAGGAAGAGATACAGGAGGAACACTCATAGTAATAGAGAGAATGATTGTAGTCACCAAAGGAGGGGTATAAGTAGGAATACTAGGTAAGGGAATAGAAGAAGGTTCCACACTAAGAATAGGAGGAATCAATCCTAAATCTTGATCTTCTTGAACTAAAGGTTTAACATTTGAATGCACAAGGTGAGTGATACCACGGAGGAGATTAACACCTTGATCATTATCATGAATAACTTTCTTAAGAGCCTCTATAGCTTGAATAGAATCTTGATTATGGTTTTCTTGAATAAGCCAATTACCCATTTTATCAAGTTCAGTTGAAAGTTTTTGGACTTGTTTAGGAGGAACTCTTAAAGCATCATCCTCATCATGAGATGAGTGAGAAGATTTTTTCTCCATGGTAGGGTTGGAATCATGAAGAATCAAATTGTCATCCAAAATCCTAAGAAAAGGATAAGAAGACTCGGGATCAAAGGAACCCATAAGTCTACGACTTCATCTAAGAAGAATATTATAGGTAGGACTAGAGGTAGTAAAGCTCATATACCAATGCAATGAAAATGAACTAAACTAAGAAAACACAAAGCAAGAACAAATGAATTTTTTTGTATTTTTATTTTATATGAGATGCAAACACATAAAAGAAATCTAATACATGCAAGATCTAACACCATAAAAGAAAGAGTTGTCCTTCATGGGTTCACCAAGATGTAACGTTGGGAAAAGGTCACCCAAAATGTAAATGACCAAATTGAGTTACATTACATTTGAAATTTTGTGTGTGATAATATGATGAAAATGGGAATATAAGATGTACTTCTTAACCTCAAATTCTCAAAGGATGATCCAAATTGATTAACCATAAGAGGATACTCAATACATAGAGGAATCAATCGATGGAAAATATGAAGAAAGTGGATAACCTTATATTCTATTATAGAAAGTGTGTATTGAAATCTTAATTGAATTGAAAAAAAATACTAACGTCAAGTAGGACGGATCTAGAAAATTTTGTTTTCTGATGCCTATGTACAGTTTCAGGGAATTTTGCAACCGGATCTTGGCTGGAAATGCAGAAATAGAGAAAACCCAGAAACCTTTTGCTTTTTTGAGTGAGGTCATCCTTGACCCAAGATAGGGGTAAGATCTTACCCCGAGGTACAATCTTACCCCACAAGGTCATCCTTGACCTGCATTGTTCTGACAGAAATTCTATTCGCAGATCCCAGAAGTTCATCGAAAAGGGTACTCAGATCTACATTGATATTCGATGTCCCACACCTAGATCTGCAAGAAAAAGAGTTTTTTTTGTTGGATGAGGGGTTTACATTGGTCAAACCCTAGTTTGGAATCAACCTTGAAATGTAATGGAAATTGCAATATATAAACAAAGTAAATGGAACTATTCACCTTGCTTATGTTGAAATCCTTGTGGAGGATTTGAATCCTTGAATCCACAACTATGGATGCTCCGAATCAATGTAGAATTAAAGGTAGGATGTCTCAAATAAATTGCATTAGATCTTCAACACTAATCTTGAGTTGATCTTGGAATAGGAAGAAACTTGGATGAATGTGAATGGAGGAAATCTTCAACAAAGAGGGCTCCAAAGAGATTGAATCCTTCAATAGCTATCAATGGATCTCCTTGATGAATTGGATCTTGAATTCTTGAATGCTAGAGGATGAATGCTTGAATTATTTCCTTCTCCTTCTTGATTTCTTGTATATTTCTTGATCACTTGATTGCACTTGAGAGAGATCGATGACTTGATCATGGATTTATGAGATGTGTGGATGTGAAAATGAGAGAGGGAGACTTCCTTTTATACTAGTCTAGGGTACAAACTTCTAGAGAGGCCAACATAGGGGAATTAAATTCCAATTAAGCCTTAACCCATTGAAATGGACCTAGATTTAATAAAATTTAAGAGTTTACCATTCTGAAATCCAAAACAGCCAACCTGAAAGTGGGAAATAAACTTTCTAAAGCCCGACATCCCGAAACCTCCAGAATTTGAAATTTGGACCTAGGGTCAAGGTCAAGGTTGACTTTGACCTAGGTCAAATTTGAGGTTTTCCTTGACCTAGGTCAAAGTTGAGGTTGACCTTGACCTAGAAGGTCATCCTTGACCTTCAAGTCAAAGATCTCAGTTTCTCAAGAAAAGGTGCCAGAAAGAGGCTAGAAATAGGTGGAGAGAGAAATAGAAGAGGGGGAAAAAGATAGATCCAATCAAAGACCCACTCAAAGGT
This sequence comes from Chamaecyparis obtusa, assembly GCA_027943335.1. NCBI lineage: Eukaryota > Viridiplantae > Streptophyta > Pinopsida > Cupressales > Cupressaceae > Chamaecyparis > Chamaecyparis obtusa. The sequence goes on from BSBK01005072.1 coordinate 396,179, forward strand.
GCTTGACATGACTCTAGACCACTTACTCACAGGGCTAAACCCATCCTAAATGGAAGTGCTTCCATTTTCTAATGATACAGTAACAAGTACCTTTAAACCAAAATTTATCTTCTCTTTTCCCACTATTGTTATTCGTAGAGTAACCAGTATACCAACCTCTAGAGTAGTTACCTATTTTATAAGGTTTATCTTTCCATCCTTTATCTTGTAATACATTATCAGATCTGATACTTTCTCCATAAGATCTACCTCTACTTCTCTGAAATATGCCACCTCTTCCTCTTTGTCTTTGTTCATGTCTTTATTTTAATCTCTCTTCTGCCTTCAAAGAAAATTGGTATGCTTCTTCCCAACTATCTATTTTAACATAACTAATCTCATCCTAAATAGATGTCATCAAACCATTCAGGTATCTAGCCAATTTCTCAAATTCATCATCCACATGTCTAGATCTGATATCTAATTTGTAAAATTCCTCAGTATATTATTTCACACTCATGTCCTTTTGTCTCAAATTTTGCATTTTTCTCATCAAACTAACTTGGTAATCAGCTAGAAGAAACTTCTTCATCTTTCCAAGCATCTTCATCCATGTCTTGATCTTTTCTTTTCCTTTCTTTTTTCCCTCAGTTTGCAAATGATCCCACCAAAGAGATGCATGACCTTTCAACTTTGTGACTACTATCTTAACCTTCTTATTATCAGGAGTACCTTCATACTCAAAGTATTTATCCATCTCAGAGATCCAATCCAAAATTGCATCACTCTCAAGTCTTCCATCATAGAAAGAAACTTCAACTGCAGGTCTGGAATTAGCTTTAGACAAAACTCTCAAGAGTCTTTCCTCATCCTGCTCAACTTCAGGTTTAGGATTAGGTGCTACTTCTTCTTCATCAGTAACATCTTCAAGATGTGCACCTCTTCTCTGGGCTATCTCTATAGCTTCAAGACTAGTTGCAATCTGCCTCAACATATCCATGATAGCATTATCATTTCCTCTACCTTGAACCATCTTGACAATCAAGTTCCAGCAAGATCATAACCTTCTATGAGTTATAGGTTAGATTTTAGATCTTCCACCCTACAACCAATCCAATAAGGTTGTCCATGATCGAATCCATGAGAAATAACTTCTCTTTGATACCACAAGGGCAAGGTGGCTAAAGGTAGAATCAGGGTTAATTGAGACTTCTTAAACCCACAAACATTCTTTGCAAAGAGTTACACATAGAAGCAATATAAAAACCACATGAAATCAGTGAAAATACAATGGATATGAGACAAGAAACTAGTCGCAATACTGGTGCAATTATATTAAGTATTTCAACATGCCTAACTATGAGGCCTTCCGAGTTTTGGCCTTATATAATGAGAATTATGAATTCAAAGTCTCATCTCACATCTCAATCCTCTAATCTACTATCCTCAACTAAAACTACCACCAAAAATACTTCTACATCATCCCAAGCTCCAAATATATAGCCACCAAAGCCACAAGTTGGCCAGTTGAACATTTAATTACAATATAGGTCCACTTAGGAAGAGAAACCAAAACTAAAGCTAGAAATAACAAAACATGATGAGAAGTTGTATTTAGGTCCACACATGATACAAGAATAGATCCCCAACCATGCAAGATCCAATTTTCCCATATGGAACCATGCAAAACAAAATACCACACATTTCATGAGCAAAACTAGCAAAAAATTGATGCCCGAGGAAAATGGCGATAACTTCCAGATCCAAGTGAATTAGGACATGTGACCTTAGGAGAATGCTCAAGATTAGGTCCACATCACTACATTAACTTTGCAAGGCAAGAAACCAACAAAAACATCAGGAAAAAAACAAACATCAGACTGGTACAGGAAACAAGAAATATTTTTGGTGATGCAAGATTGCTCAAGACCCAAGATTCTCCTGCATCAACATGAAATATACAAAAAATATAATAGATAACACAAATATTTGGTATCACAAAAATCCTTGTTAAAGGATAAAAAGTGTAGTGGGGATGACACCCATAAGACTTCACTACTGCAGAATAAAGTTTGCTTAGTTACAACTATAATGTTTAGCTATTTCTGATAGCTTTCCCTATTAAGAGTATTAACCCAGTTAAGAGTCTAAAGACTACTAAGTCTACCGTGTGAAAGGATTTTACAATTCTAATCTAAGAACTACACCTAGTTAAAGGATTTACAAATAAGATCTTCTAGGATCTACTTGGTTAAGAGACTTTACAACTCTAATTAATATTTAATCAGTAACACTAAATATGTCTATCAAACTTGCATCAAACATATTCTTATTAGACTTTATGTGCTCATTAACTCATTACCTCATACTATGTGCCTTTCACACTAACAATTCAGTACTCAATAGATCACAATCTCTATCTATTCTTAACTACATTGTTACTCGATGACTTCTCTTCTCATCACCTTCTTAGTAATTTACTTCACACATGAAATATCCTCTTGCATTCATATAAACCACAACCACCATTATGATCTTCATACTCGTATCCATTTATATATAATTATAGAAGTGGTGCCAAATGTTCTAGAATCATCTCTTCAAGTGATGCTAGCATTGGTTACTCTTGAAATGCATATTCCATCCTTAATTCTCATTGGTGGATATCACATTGCAATCATGTGTTCTCATCATGTTATGATCTCCAATGTTTTGTTATACAATCTCCTTAAGATTAGTAAACTATTTTCTATTTAGGGTCCAGATTCAATGTACTTAAAGATTCTTCGGGTGTCAGCCTACTATTCTCGGTAACACATTTTCCTTAACTCAAAAACTGTCTCCTCTTCTCGGTTCGGTACTCAGTGCCTATGTTGCTAGAAAGTAAAGATCCCCAAGATAACTGAGCGGGGGGGGGAGGGTCAATCAGTTATCTAATAATTTATCCATTCAATAGCTTTAAACAATATAATCAATGTACTGATCAACCATAGAAAGATAATCATACACAATTGCACAATAACACAAGATATGTTAACTAGGGAACCTCTTGAAAAGAGTAAACCCCGATGGGAATGATGCCCACAAAATGATTCACTAATATGAAAGTTCCTTGTTAGAGGATGGACCCTGTTAGGAGTCTTATGAAATACATTCAGTACATATAAATCCCTGTTAGGATATTTTGAATCCCTGTTAAAAGATTCTAACCCGGTTAAGAGTTTATGGAAGACAGAAGGACCCACTGCCCAAATAGCTTCAAGGAAAGATCTTTGAACCCACTGTCCAAAAGATCTTAGAATTATTCAACATAATAATATGAAATATATTACCTCCTTCACACTGTGCCAAAACCGCACTCTCTGCTACACAAGATCACAATTTCAGATCTCTGTACTCACAAGTCTTCCTTCATCACTGAATTAGCTCTTCATGCATATATTCACATCTCAATCTTCATAGTACACATTAAAATAAGGAAAAAATTCCTTCTTATATACCAAACTCAAATAATTACAAATGAGTTGGTCCTCAATTACAAAATAATAAATTCTACACGCTACACACAGAATTCACATAAAACTATCAGCTTCCAGTTACTGTAACTTTCTCCAAACATGTCCTCAAAGTTTGCACCATGAACCATGTCATCATTAATGAGTCTCCAACATCCCTTTAACTATGAAAAATCAGATTCCATCCCAGCTAAGAGATATCCTCCGATTTCTGAACATCACTACACAGAAACACTGTCTAAACACTACTTTCACCAAAATGCTCATAACTCTTACAAATGAATGAATTTCTTTTTGCACTATTAACCATAGGTTAATAAAACACCAAAGAACATACCATCAACTACAAAAAATCCAATCTACAATACAACATGTGTGCAAAACAAAACCGTACCTACTTTCCTGCTAATATCCAGAATATCACTGTGTTGACATTAATGACAATCCAAGTCATGAATGCAACAACAACTACTACAGAATGACTACCAAAACACTTTTCATTCATTCCTAACAATCTCCCCCATTGGCATTGATGGCAACATAGATTAAAAACATCCAATGTTCCAAAAATCCAATACTGCAACATCACTGCAAAATATCAAATCAAATCTTGCTTCATTTTCCTATTCAACTCTCTCATAAAATCTACAATGTTTTTCATGTATATCTCTCCCCCATTGACATCAATGAAAGAAATTCTATCACTACGTCAAAAACAACTTAATGTCAAAAGACACTTTTCAGAAGAATACAATAACAAGAGTCCTCGTGACTCATCTCATAAACTCCCCCATAGAGGAAGTTCCAACATCCAATCCAGAAGAAAGATAGGGCTCATATAGCACTGGATGGATGCAATCATCTGCATCAATTCTCAAAAATAGTTTGGTGCATAACCCCAAGCATACCTCTCAGATACACAAATGTATCCTTAGGTAAAGGCTTTGTAAATATATCTGCTATCTGCTCCTTTGTACTTATGTACTCCAATCTTACTTCTTTTTTTGCAACTTTCTCTCTTACAACATGATACTTGATCTCAATATGTTTAGTCTTAGAATGTAAAATAGGATTTTTTGACATACTCACTATACTGGTGTTATCACAATGTATAACAACAGGCTCATCAAACTTTATTCCAATATCTTTCAACATCTGCTGCATCCAAATAATCTGATTACAATTATTTGCTACTGCAACATATTCTACTTCTGATGTGCTTTGTGAAGTACAATTTTGCTTCTTACTTAGCCAAGAGACCAATTTGCCTCCAAGAAAAAAGGCTCCACCACTGGTGTTTTTCTTGTCATCAACGCTGCCTCCCCAATCTGCATCAATATAGGCACATAAAGTAAAATCATCAGAATTCTCATACCATAATCCATAATCCATTGTTCCTTTCAGATATCTCAGTATCCTCTTTACTGCTGCATAATGTGATTCTCTAGGTTCTGCTTGAAATCTTGCTACAATCCCCACTGAATGTGCTATATCAGGTCTTGTATGTGTCAAGTACTTCAATCCTCCAATCATAGATCTGTACTTTTTTTGCTCAACTGCTGGTGTCTCATCTTTGCTAGATAACTTATGTCTGGTTACCATAGGTGTTCCAACAGGTTTAGAATCTTCCATTCCAAATCTTTTCAATAATTCATTTAACTACTTAGTCTGACTTACAAATATACCTTCCTTGCTTTGTGTTATCTGTAATCCCAAAAAATATTTCATTTCTCCAATCATGCTCATCTCAAATTCAGTCTTCATTTCATCTTCAAATTTGTCACTAGCTTCATCTTCTCCTCCAAAGATAATATCATCAAAAAATATAACTATAACCAACAAACCATTCTCAATTTCTTCTGTATAAGTTACTATCTGCTGTTCCTTTTATAAATCCCAATTTCAATAAATACTTATCCAATCTTGCATACCAGGTTCTAGGTGCTTGTTTTAATCCATATAAAGCTTTCTTTAACTTACATACCATATCTCCTTCTTGTGTCAAAGGAAAACCTTCAGGTTGCTTAATGTAGACTTCTTCTTCCAATTCACCATTCAAAAATGTTGACTTCACATCCATCTAATACACTCTGAATTTCTTGTAAGTTGCATATGCTAGAAACATTCTCACTGCTTCAAGTCTGGCCACAGGTGCAAAAGTTTCTTCATAGTCAATTCCTTCTTGTTGTGAATATCCTTTACATACCAATCTTGCTTTGTTTTTTATCACTTCTCCTTGTTCATTCATCTTGTTTCTGAATACCCACTTTGTTCCAATCACATTCTTGTCTTCAGGTCTAGGGACCAATTCCCATGTCTTGTTTTTTTTAATCTGCTTTAGTTCTTCTTTCATAGCATTGATCCAATGTTCATCTTCACAAGCTTCATTAGTAGTCTTAGGTTCAATTTGAGAAATCAAAAATAAATGTACCTTATTCCGAGTCAAAACTTCTCTATCTAAACTTCCAATAACTTGTTCAACAGGGTGATGTCTTGAAGTATACCTGTTAGGTGTCATAGTTACTGATCTTGTTCCAACTGTAGATTCTTCTCTGCTTTCTTCTCTATTTTCTTCTCTATTTTCTTCTTTGTCTTCTTTAGCATGACTTTCATTCAACAAATCACTACTAGTTTCAAAAAATAATTCTACATTTTCAATGTTAGGCTGAGGTTGTGCTTCTCCATCAGATTCATAATCAAGCATTCTTTCCTAAATTTTAAACTTCTCATCAACTTTTACATTTGCACTTTCAACAATAGTCTTAGTTCTTTTGTTATAACATCTACATGCTTTGCTTTTTAAAGAATATCCAAGAAATATTCCTTCATCACTTCTAGGATCAAACTTTCCTATATCATCATCTCTCTTTATATAACATTTACTTTCAAAAATTCTAAAATACTTAACTGAGGCTGTATGTCCAAACCATAATTCATAAGGTGTCTTGTTTGTATCTACTCTGATTTATACTCTATTCATAGTGTATACTATTGTGTTCACTGCTTCTCTCCAAAAAGTTTTAGCCAAATCATTTTCAAATAACATAGCTCTTGCTGCTTCAGTTATTGACTTGTTCCTTCTTTCTGCAATACCATTTTGTTCTGGTGTTCTAGGGGCTGAAATTTGTCTCTTAATACCATTCGTTTCACAAAAAGTGTTAAACTCTCTAGATGTAAATTCACCATCTCTATCAGATCTTAGACACTTAATCTTCATTCCAGATTCATTCTTAATTTTGCTTTTCATGATCTTAAATTTATCAAATGCTTCAGATTTTTCTTTCAAAAATGCAATCCACATCATTCTTGTAAAATCATCAACAAGAATCATAAAATACCTTTCACCGTAGAATCCTCTAGTCCTAGTAGGACCACTCAAGTCTGTATGAACAATCTCCAACTTCTCTGCCAATGTGAACTTCTTATTGGGAAATGAACTCCTTTTCTACTTTGCCATCATACATTCTTTGCAAATCATGTTAGTAGGTTTCATAATTCTAGGTAAATCTCTTACCGCATGTGTAGTGCTCACCTTGACAATATTATCAAAATTTATATGACAAAACCTTTTATGCCATAACCAATTGTCATCAATCCTAGTTATCAAACATGTCATCTCAATAGGATTCAACTGAAATACTTTACCTCTGGTTCTAGATCCTTTTCCAATCAGATTTCCATCTTTATCTTTTATCACACAAGTTTTCTCAGAAAACCAAAGTTGATAACCCTTATCAGCCAATTGTCCAACGCTTAGTAGATTATTTCTTAGTCCATCAACAAAGTAAACATCATCAGTGTTAGTCTTTCCATCAAGAGTAATAGATCATATACCCTTAATCAAACAAGGTGCATTGTTACCAACCCTAACAATTCCTCCATCATAATTATCTAACTTAACAAACTTTCTTTTATCTCCAGTCATATGATGTGAACAACCACTGTCTATAATCCAATCAGATTTCTTTTCAACTTATGAAACTAATGCTTTTTCTTCCCTTTTATCAGATTCAGAACTTTCTTCTTTAATTGCTACAAATCATATTTCCTCAAAGTTATCATTATCACTGTCACTTAAATGTTTTTCAATTCCTGCTTCAAAATCTTCATCATTTTCATAATAACATTCTTTAGATCTCCTAGGTTTAAAGTTGCTTCTATACTTCTTAACTCTTTTAGGACATTTAGATGCAAAATGACCATATTCTTGACAAGTCCAACATTTAAAGATTTTCTTACCATCTGGTTCTCTTTTTACAAGTAATGCAATACCTTCTTCAATCTTCTTATCTTCCTCAGATCTGCTACTACTAGCATAATCTCCATTCACACTAGTACTTCTTGTAGGTCTAATGCTAAGAGCACTAAATGTTGTTTCCATTCTAGGTAGCTCTCCTGATAATCTCAAGTTCATCTCTGTTGTTTCTAATCTTCCAAGAAGAGTCTCTCTTGAAAAGTTTGATGTACAAGGTATCACTTGTTCAATCATCTATGTTGTCTGCTTGAATACTGGTGTCAAAGTTCTCAAAATTTTCCATATCACTCCATTCTCTGTCTTATCACCTCCACAAGACTTTATTCCTGTCACAATCTCAGACATCCTACCAATATAACTTCTAATAGATTCATCTTCCATCATTCTGATATCTTCAAATGCACAAATCCAATTATGTAATCTAGCCTTCTTTTCATGTTCATCACCTTCAAAAGTAGAATGTAAAGCTTTCCAAATTGCATGAGATGTTTTCAAACATCTTACCTGACTATATTCATTCTTCGATAGTGCTGACAAAAGTGCTTCTCTTGCAAGTATGTTACACATGAATAGATCTAGTTCATTTTTAGTTCTAGCCTCTAGATTGTCTTCCTCAATGATAGTCTTCTCATTCTTTGTAATCAACCAATAACTTGGTCCTAAACACCATAGATGTGTCTTCATCTTTTCTTTCCAGGTGTCAAAATTTACTCCATCAAACTTAGGGCTTTCTTTTCTGAAATTCACCATGGATCTCCTTAAGTTGTTAAACTTTTCTTTCAAGGACCTGTCGCTCTGATACGAATTGTTAGAAAGTAAAGATCCCTAAGATAACTGAGAGGGGGGGGTGAGTCAGTTATCTAATAATTTATCCATTCAACAGCTTTAAACAATATAATCAATGTACTGATCAACCATAGAGAGATAATCATACACAATTGCACAATAACACAAGATATGTTAACTAGGGAACCTCTTGAAAAGAGTAAACCTCGGTGGGAATGATGCCCACAAAATGATGCACTAAGATGAAAGTTCCTTGTTAGAGGATGGACCCTGTTAGGAGTCTTATGAAATACATTCAGTACATATAAATCCCTGTTAGGAGATTTTGAATCCCTGTTAAAAGATTCTAACCCGGTTAAGAGTTTATGGAAGATAGAAGGACCCACTATCCAAAAGATCTTAGAATTATTCAACAGAATAATATGAAATATATTACCTCCTTCACACTATGCCAAAACTGCACTCTCTGCTACACAAGATCACAATTTCAGATCTCTGTACTCACAAGTCTTCCTTCATCACTAAATTAGCTCTTCATGCATATATTCACATCTCAATCTTCATAGTACACATTAAAATAAGGAAAACATTCCTTCTTATATACCAAACTCAAATAATTACAAATGATTCAGTCCTCAATTACAAAATAATAAATTCTACACGCTACACATAGAATTCACATAAAACTGTCAGCTTCCAGTTACTGTAACTTTCTCCAAACATTTCCTCAAAGTTTTCACTATGAACCATGTCATCATTAATGAGTCTCCAACATCCCTTTAACTATGCAAAATCAGATTCCATCCCAGCTAAGAGATATCCTCTGATTTCTGAACATCGCTACACAGAAACACTATCTAAACACTGCTTTCACCAAAATGCTCATAACTCTTACAAATGAATGAATTTCTTTTTGTGCTATTAACCATAGGTTAATAACACACCAAAGAACATACCATCAACTGTGCAAAATCCAATCTACAATACAACATGTGCGCAAAACAAAACTATACCTACTTTCCTGCTAATATCCAGAATATCACTATGTTGACATCAATGACAATCCAAGTCATGAATGCAACAACAACAACTGCTATAGAATGACTGCCAGAACACTTTGCATTCATTCCTAACATATGCTTGCTTTCCCTTTACTAAAATTCCCTATCTCCTTATATCCTTTACAAAATTTATTTCTCTTCTTTACTAAATTATCTTTCCTTGATTACCGAATGACTTTCACAAATAATATGAATTCCTCATAAGTAATGAAAAAATAATAACTATATTAGGAGTATCACTTGCGACTTTTGGTGACCAGCCCAAGGCTATCACATGATAATCCTTGGGACTACTAGTGACAGGCCTTTGACTCCCACATGGTAGCCCCACGAGACTGCCAGTGACAGGCATTTGGCTACCACATGGTAGCCCCACAGGACTGTCGGTTACATGCCTTTGGCTACCACACGGTAGCCCCATAGGACTATTGGTGGCAGGCCTTTGGTTGTCATATGAAAACTCATGGGACTTCCATGTGCAGCCACGGGGTGGGGCCCATGGGTCCACCCCAGCTTGTGTTGTTTTATTTTTTTATTAAATTTTAAATTTTTAAAATTTAAAATATATTTTATTTAAAAAATATATAATATTTGTTTTTAAATAATTAAAAAGTCATTAATTAAAAATAAAATATGGCTCTACATCACAAAAGACTTAATTTTAGGGAAAATAGAAATTCTTCAATTTACAAATGACAAATTTACTTTTATAGAAAAACAAAATACGCATCTCAAGGCTTCTCATTTTCTTTTCGTGGGAACTAGGCTCCCCTTCCTCTACCAGAGAATAATTAAGGATGGCACAGTGTGAAGCCTAAAGGGAGAAATAGGGAAGGAAGTAGGGTAAACCCAGGGACGTGGAGGCCCAAATCTAAATGGAAAAAATCTAAATATATCCCTTGCTCCCCCTTGCTCCATAATCATTTCCAAACACTAACAGATATTGAGGAAGATTCTTTAAAACTAGTTCTTGATCAACATAGAAGAAGCCCTACAAATGCATTTAAGGATTATCATTGTGGACGTGAAATAATTTTTCCCTACCCTCATGCTGTTAGGAAGGACCCCCCACCTAAAATGGGGTTTTTAGATAGATTAGCCAGCCAGCCAAGGCACTCTTAGGAGGAGACAACTGAATTATGGGCAAAAAACCTATCTCACAAAGTGAAAGGTAATAAACTAGTTTCACCTGCAAATGAAACTAAGTAAACCCTAATTGTGGAATGCAGGGAAGGAGTTTTGGAAACAATTCATAGATTATCCCAAAAATATGGGATTATTGCAAGATGGAATGTCTTCAGTGTTGCAATAGAACTAATAGAAAAGTGGCTATAGGAAACATTCAAATAGGTAAAAATAATGATTCTACCAGAAGGTTTTCCTTACATTGTTTTCCCTACGATATTAAGAAATAAATTATTGAAGGATGAATCACCCAGATTTAAAGGTAGGAATTTTACTTTTATTAAATGGAAACCCAACTTTAACCCTAGAAAATTAGTAGATTTTGGAATAGAAAGAGTAGTTTTACTTCGAAATTAAAACCAATTGAATTAGTAAATGAGGAAATTATTAGAAGGATAGGAAATAGTTTAGGGACATATGTAGGAATGGAGGAAGGCAACTTTTTTTAAAATGATGTTATTACAATGGTTAAAATAGATATCTCAGTAGAAGAATTAAAACCAATAGAGGTAAGATTAAAAGAATTCTCATACCTTATTCATCTAGTCATCTACAATGGTCTAGTGCAGGCAGAATGTCCTTCAAAAGACAAAAATTTAAGTAAAAACCCTACCATAGAGAGAGAAGAAGCTGGGGTAGAGGTTAAATTATTGGAAAATCATGGAGGATTTTGGTTAGAAAAAATTGATAAGGGGGAGGGGTGGGTTGGAATTGGAGGAGGAAGAGATAGTGGAAACACAGACTTCTCTTGAACATCAGGAAACATCAAGTATAGATAGAAAGGGGGAGGATTGATTGATAGACATTGGCCAAGGAAAACATGGGTTACTAGGTGATTCCTTTAAAGTAGATATGGAGGTGGTGGAGAGAAATAAGGTAGGAGAAGGAATTGTAGATATCAGTGTTGATCAATACAAAGACTCCCATAGAGGTATCCTAGAACAAACTGAGAAGATGAGAAATGAGGTAAATAGGTAGTTACATTTAATTGAGCATAATACTCTAGTGGAGGATTAGAATGAGGTAGTAATAGGGGATAATACTGACTAGGTGAAGTATATGGAGTTATTATCCATGGATAGGGGTGAAATAGGAGAACTATCTGAGTTTCTAGGCTTGGATCTCATTGAAGAAGATAATGGTATGTCTAGATGTAATCAAGAGATAGTTAGTAGGATGATGGTTTCTTTAGGTGATGACTTGCTTGATGAGCAGAATTAGTATACATAAATGGACATTGCAGGTCAGTTGGCAGTAAGTATCCTTAGGGAATTCTCAGAAGACAATTTAGTATTGAACAAAATGGATACTAATGTTTTTATACTAGGAATTTCCTCTAAAGATAAGCGGAAGGAGTAGGCCGATTGTGCCAAGGAACTCAAGAAAAGGGGGATGAAGTCTCTTAATGAGTTAAGACTAAAATACGCATCAATGGTGGGACAAACGAAGATTTTGACCTTATATGCAAGGAAGGGAAAGAACCTTCCTAGGGGAAATGAAAGTAATCACGTGGAATGTTAGGGGTCTAAATGCCCCTAACAAATAATGCATCTTGAATTTCTTTATTAGGAGGGTTGAGCTAGACATCTTTATGTTACAAGAAACTAAGCTGGGGTGTGAAGATATGGAGAAAACTAAATGGAAATTTGGGGGCTGGAAAGTCATAAGTGAACCTTTGGTAGGAGCCTTGGATGGTCTAGGTATACTCTACAATCTGAGAAAAGCTAGTTTTGAAAAGTTAGGGGGTGGAGGGTTCTAAATAGGAGGTAAGGTTAAAAGTATGAATGGGGCCCTATAATTTTATTAATTAATGTATACAACCCCTTGACCCTAAATGATAAAGAAAGAGTTTGGGAGGAAATTGTAATTTTTTTCCATTTGAACCTTGGGCAGGCATTTATTGTGGGGGGATTTTAATGCTATTTTACTTGAGGATGAGAAGGTTATGGGACTGGGTAGAACCTCTTAGACCATACTGGCATTCATTGACTGGGTTAATAAAAATGAACTAATGGAAATCAAAAAAAATAATGGGACCTTTACTTGGACTAATAGGAGACTAGGATTTAGTAACATCGACGAGAAATTAGATAGGTTCTTTTTTAGGGGGAACCTTCTTGATTTTGATTTTGATTTAGAATCCTCAATCCTCCCTGCTTAAGGATCAGACCATTATCTAGTATCTCTCTGGGTGAAGGAAACTCACGAGCCCTTTACATGTGCATTCAAATTTAAGAAAATATGGTTTAAGGAGGATGGGTTAAAATCCCTAATAGAGAAATGTTGGAAGGATGAAGTTTTTTAAGGTTTCCAAAGCCTTTGTTTTTATGGAAAAACTGAAAGCAGTGAAGAACAGAGTTAAATAGTGGAATAAGGATTGTTTTGGGAATATCTTTGTAAGAAAGGAAGAAATTGAAAATGAAATTGGTGATATAAACAAGAAGGTTTTCAAGGAAGGTATGGATCGGGATAGTTTTCTGAGTGAAAAGATCTTATTAAAAGACTATGAAGATATTCTAGCCAAGGAGAAAAAATTTTGGAGGAAAAAATCTAGGGAGATTTGGCTAGAGGAAGGAGATAGGAATACCATTTTTTTTCATAATAGAACAAGGATCAGAAGGAGAATCAATAGAAAATGAGTTCTTAAGAAGGAAAATGGTGAATTGGTGGAGAAGACAGAGAAAATTTCCAAGGAGGTGGCTACCTATTTCAAATATTTGTTAAATGAAAAGTCCTTGGCATTGGGTTCCCAGGAGGATATCATTAGAAATATCCCATCTACTATTAGCATGGATCAGAATAAAAGCTTGAATGAAAAAATTTCTATAGGGGAAGTAGATGTAGCCCTTAACCAATTACACCTAGATAAATCCCTCGGACCAGATGTTTTCCCAGCTTTTTTTTACCAAAAGTGTTGGTCCTTTTTGGGGAATGAAGTGACAAAATTTTTGGAAAGCATTAGGAATTCAGGTCAAATCCTTAAGGAGATGAATAATACATTTTTGGCCTTAATTCCCAAAGTAGAAAATGTAGAGAATTTGGAGGGGTTTAGACCGATTTCCTTTTGTAACACTATTTATAAGCTTTTAACCAAAATATTGGCAAATCGACTGAAAAATATACTCCCAAACATTATTTCTGAGGATAAAATGGGTTTTGTGCCAGGAAGGTCGATTCTGGATGGAGTGATCATAGCCTAGGAGGCAATTCATACGACTCGATGTAATAAAACCCTGAGTATGTTAATAAAGTTAAACATTAAAAATGAATATGATAAAGTTGATTGGAGATTCCTTTGTAAGTTCTTAGAGGCCTTTGGTTTTTTAATTTAGTATTTGAATGCATCTCAACTCCTAGAATCTATGTCCTAGTTAATGGAACACCAAAGGGCTTCTTTGATATCTCCTGTGGGATTCACCAGGGGGATTCCCTTTCACCCTTCTTGTTTATAATTATGGTTGAATCAATAGGGAGATCCCTCAGTAAGGCTAGGGATGAGGAGAGGGTTATTGGTTTAAGAATCACTAGTAATATAGAGCCAATTACTCATCAATAATTTGTGAATGATACAATGCTATATAGGAAAGATGATCTAGAGGAGGCAAGAAACTTTAAGAAGGTTCTTCTAGATTTCTCAGAAGCATCTAAGTAGCTGATAAGAAATGATAATTATGAAATCTTTTTATTTAATATGGTAGCTGACGTTAAAAGAGATATTTTAAATATCTTAGGTTTTAAAGAAGGATTACTCCCTAGTAAATACTTAGGCCTTCCCTTGGATAAGGGGAGTAACCAGTCACTTCTTTGGAAGGATGTTTTATCTAGGGTTGAAAATTAGGTGGCTTCTTGGAAAGGAAAATGTCTCTCTTCTGCAACAAGGACAACTATGTTAAGGTCAGTCCTTTCTTCAATCCCTGTTTTTCAAATTTCTTTTTGTAAATTGACAATGGAAATAGATAAAAAATTAAATAAAAAATTAAGAACATTTTTGTGGCAATGATCGGAAGACAAAAATAAGCTTGTATTAGTTTCTTGGAATAAGATCTATAGGGCCAAGAAGGATGGGGGCATTAACCTTAAAATCTTTAAAGACTGAAATGTTGTGTTAGGGGCTAAATTGGTCTGGAAGATGATTAAGGAACCTAAGACCAAATGGGTTAAAATTATAAGAAATAAATACTTGGAAGGGAATGACCCTCTAAGAATTATTCTTCATGAGGCTCCCCCAGGCGGATCTAGATTATGGAATTTTATCAAGGAATGTAGACCTATTATTAACGGTAAGGTTTCTTGGAACATAGGGAATGGGAGGAAGGATCTATTTTGGGAAGAATCTTGGGGGGATAGGACTATTCTTCATAACCTGGTAGATGACCAAAATACTATTGGCCTTCTCAAAGAGAGGGTAGGTATCTTTGCTAGAGATTAAATGGATATTCCAAGTGGAAATTCAGCAATGGGTCAGAGTTGGAAATTAGAGTCCAGAATTTAATGGTATTGCCTAACTTCAAAGTTAGAGTAAAGGAAATCCTTGTAGATAGGATAATCTCACCTAGTTCAAGGGAAGATAGGATAGTTTGGACAAGTTCAAAACCAAGAGAGTATAACAGAAAGGACGGTTATGAATATTTATATAGGACCCATCACTTTACTAGTTCTAAGCTACCTTTGGATCTATGATGGAATAAGGAGTGCCTACCTAAGGCAAGTATTTTTTCATGGGTAGTCTTGCAACAAAAAATATTAACTCTGGAAAGGTTCAATAAAATGGGTTTTCAAGGTCCATCTAGATGTGCTTTATGTAAAAAGATGGAAGAATCAGTTGATCATATATTCTTAAATTGTGATTTCTCTAATAAATATGGGTATGGCTAATGCATAAACTCAATTTGAAGTCAGCACTTCCAAAAACCATAGGGGATATCATTAAGCTTTGGCCAAGAAATCTGGGAAAGCACCTTTTTGAAAATATCTGGACAATTGCCCCATCTCTTTTAGTTTCAGAAATATGGAAAGAATGAAACAAGAGAATTTTCAAAGATTCAAAAATGTAGTTTAATCAATTTTCAAATAAATTTGAGGCTTGTATTCTTGAATTCATTAATAACAATAACCTAAACTTGAAAGGAGTAAGATTTTCCATATGGGATGATAAGATTAGAAATCGATGGTCGACCTTAAAATTCCCCCATTGGGGGAATTTGCGAAGAAAGAATCTGATCAATTAAGAATGGAGTGCATCTAGAAAGTCTAGGCTATAGGTTGGAATAAATTAAACTTTGATGGGGCTTCGAGAGGCAATCCAGGAATAGTAGGTATAGGCTTATGTATTCATAATTGGGACAAGAAGCTTGTTTACAGGATAACATGTCCTATAGGGATCTAGACTAATAATATATCATAATTTACTGACCTGTTAGAGGGTCTAAAAGCATGTCAAAATTTAGGATTAAATAAGATTGAGATAGAAGGAGATTCGTCCATAGTAATCAATGCTATAAGAAAAGGGACTACCCCAAATTAGCAATTAGATAGTATGGTTAATCAAATAATGGAGTTTCTTCTCCTTTTCAAGCATTATATGGTCAATCATATTTTTAGAGAGGGGAATGGTATAGTAGACAACCTAGCTAATTTAGGTGCAGATGGGACCAAACTTGGGATAGGATAAATTTTAGAATGCACTAGACTGATCAAGTTTTAAAGATATATCTGGACCCCTTTAGGTTTTAGGAGAAAATTCAGAGGTTTATGTTTCTAGAGGAGGATTGTCTACCTGAACATAGGCCCCCATAACCTACAATGGGTACTTGGATATTCTAAAGGCTTCCTAGTAATATTAAAATTAAGCTAATTTTTTTTATTTGGATTACTCTAGCAGATCTTTTAGGGTATCATGATAAGGTAGAGTTAATTGAGAGATGGTTAAATTTTGTATAGCTCTTTATGGAAAGATTATATTGCTCTTATCTTCATTTAGGTTCTATAGGTATCTCCCAATACTTACATATCTTTGCATGTTAAATAATCATGAATGCTTATATATCATAGGAATAGAGCGGTCTTAGGTCTCAGCATAGTAGAAAAAATGTCTACATTTGAGCTCATGGTTGTTGATCTAGTGGTCGGTTTGATATAATTAAGTTTGCTAAGTATTAGGCAAGGAAATTTCCCTTCCTCAACACCTATCCTCACTCTATCATAGAACTGTCATCTTACCTTAGGGAAAAACTTTGATGGGGATTACGTCACAAGGACCTTGCGGAATGGGTGAAAAGGTAGTAAATAAGAAATTAGATAATTAAGTAAATGTCCGCTCACCAAATCTTAGCTCTCAGTTATTTAAAATTATTAGGCTTAGAATTAGTTGGACATCATGATAATAATTATGACCTACATTGGAAAGGTCATATCGCCTTTCACTCATCCAATGAAAAATTCATTTTTTATAGGAGGCTCATTTCAATTATTTAATAGTTAACTGAATTTGATTTCCCAATGATACATAATTTATAGTTGGTCGACAATTTGTAGTTAATCCTATTGATGGTGGACTCATTAATCATAATGATGGTCCATTTAAGTAGGTTAGTAGACTTATTTTTAATTCATTCTCTACAAAGCCACTAGAAGAAAGAGATGATCAGACGTTGAGAGATGGAAACTCTCATCAAGCTCCAAAGTGTTAATAGACAAATGGCCTTTGATATTGGCATTACCATGGATAGAACTACGAAGGTTGTTGAGGTGAAGAACAAAGTCATCTGGAGAGAAATCTTTCAAAGTTTAGGGGACCAATTCGTCCAATGCAGGGATAGATATAGAGAAAACCCTGATATCCCAGTGATGCTAATTGTGATCGCCATGCATATTTTCAATGACCACACCTAGGTGGCTAAACTATGTTGTCATATTGTTAGTAAGGACATCCTGTTGGATTTGGATAAAGTTATGGTTAACATTAGGAATGATCTAACTATCTCTAGGTCGAGTAACTATGATATGCTAATGACAAGAAATAGACCAGTGACCACTTAATCCATCATCTACTCAGAGGACCTTGATGGGTTTTGGGCAGAGAGACCGGTCCACCAAAGGAACTTAGAATTTATGATGAATTTCTATGAAATCTATAAGCCAGCCCGCAATGATTGGTTGGAGGTCTACATGGTAGTGGAGGGATTGGAAGGGGAACCCAACCTGGAAAATGACATGGAAGACTTTCGGGAATGCATTAGGATTAATGGATAAATAGCACTTTCATAGGTCAGGGCTTATATTTTGAAACTAGACTAGTATGGCCAAGAATATACTATGACCCTTTTGTTCCACTAAAAACTTGTAACTAGGTAAAATTACTTAGTAGTATTGTATGGTGAAAAACTGCAAACTATTTTCTTTTTGAAATACGGTGATAGCATTTGTAAATATGTTTCCTTTTGGCTCCTGATAATTGACATATACTCTCTCAATATCATTAAGGGGAAGGCTCTCTGCATTATGGTTTTTTCTCATTATTCATGTACGTAGATTTAAATTTATAAATACCTCCCCTTGTAGGTATTTTTATATATATGCCTCTATATATATGTATTCATACTTATATATATATATATATATACACACAGTTATATATATGATTTA
This sequence comes from Chamaecyparis obtusa, assembly GCA_027943335.1. NCBI lineage: Eukaryota > Viridiplantae > Streptophyta > Pinopsida > Cupressales > Cupressaceae > Chamaecyparis > Chamaecyparis obtusa. The sequence goes on from BSBK01005072.1 coordinate 414,604, forward strand.
TAACACCAACAATACTTATGTATATATATATATATATATATTTTTTAATTTTTTTTTTCTGGTTTAGTTCAAAGTGGAATTATGTCTCCCCTTATGTTATTCTTTAGGTCCCACCTAAGCTATCCTATTTTCTTAAAGTGTAAAAATTGCTAATATAAGAATGATCCTCAGTTATAGTTTTTGAATCATGGCTCTAGTAAAATAAAAAGGATTTTAGCAAAGCACTATCTCTCCCAAGAAAAAACCTTATCTGTTCATGTGATGGGTTACTCAATTATTTCAACATTTTAGCTCTCTATAGTGTCTTTTATAGTCGATTATGGAAACCTTTACATTTATTCATGCAAAAGTATATATTCACAGATTTTAATCATTTTCCTATGATGCTCTTCTCTTAGGCTTGCCTGAGGTATATTGTTTCTTATAGGGAAGATTAGACTAGCCATTCTCTCTTCATTAAGTTGGTTGAAGTATGAATTTCTCAATTTTTGTGAATTGTTGGAAAACTAACTTTAACAGGGTAAATTATTAAGGAGAATTGCCACTGGTAAAATTGGTATGAAATTTCTTCACTCTACCTTTCCTCTTGTGAATTCATAGGTCGAGGCTTAAATCACTAGGTCATTGTATTATATGTGTTAGTAGATTGTATGTATTAGTAATCATTAGTACAACAAAAGAGGAAGTCTTGCAGATTTCTAGCCTATCTGTGAAACTAAAGAGAATTTGGGGAGTTGGCAGAAAAAGACTATTGTTGTATATATGCATTTCCTATAGTTTGGGAAGACTAATGGCTACTATTATACAATATTGAATTTAAATGTAAATCTAGGTATGCCTGGATAGCACAAAGGTGATGTTTGCAACTAAATTAGGTATCAAATGTAGGAACTGGGAATCTTTTTTCTTCCTCCTTTCTTTGGCCCTGACTATTGAAAAGGGGTATGTAATTGTTGGATTATCTTATTCCAAACTGAATAAGTCATAGACTAGACTGGAGGCTTTCTTAACTTCATTCTTTCCTACCAGTGCCTGCACCAAATGGAGATGTAATTTATCTTTTAAATAAATAAAATATCTTTTGGCCTGGGCCTGTGACCAGATATATATATATATATATATATATATATATATATATATATATATATATATATATATATATATATATATATATATATATATATATATATATAATAAAATAATTAAAATATAAATTATTAAAAATATAAATAATAAAATAATAAAATAAAGTTTATTTTGTTTTAATTATTAAACTATTATTTTAATAAATATGTTTGTATATATTAAAATGGGGAAATATGGATTTTAGCATGTGTATACTTTAATTGCACTAGATGTATTTATTTAATATTTGTTATTTCATTCTTTTGTTGTAATTCAGCCTTCAATCTGGCTCTGGGTTTTGGGGCAGTCTTAGAACTTTATTTTTGCATATATTTCAAATGCAGATACAGTCTGCCATTTTGTATTGGGGATCTATTTTAAAAATTGTAACTAGGCCTATTTATGACCTTGGGGCTTCGGGTAGTCTAGGGAACATACTGAGGATCCGAAGCTCAGTTTGTACATTTGATGGGTCACAAATGAAGTTTTATTTCCTGGTTCTTTCTCCAGGGGCCCTTTTGAACTAGTTGATATTAATATAAATATAAAGTTTTGCCAAAAAGAAAAAATTGTTATTCCCAATTGGTTGAATTATTAAAGGATTATAGCATACTATTCATTTATTAAAACCAGTTAATTTATTTAGACCATAAAATTATATTGTATTAGTAATTTCGATTCCTAAAATTAATTTATTTTGTTAATGAAATAAATTGATTTGTTAGGGTTAGAATTTAATTGTTTTAAAAATAATTATAGTCTATTAGTAATTATTAAGTAAATTAATTTTTTCATGGAATTTACAAATTAGTTTATTGTATTCAATTCTATTATTTGTCTATTCTTTGCCTTCTGCATTTGGTATTAGAGGGGATTAGTATGTCAGCCTAGTAGGAGTGTTACCAGAGGCGTAATTAGATATTATTGTTTGTATTTGTTTGCCTTCCATACTTGATTGATATTTGATCAAAATGTGACCCAACCTTATGGAGTTGATTTTATGATGGTAATTGCATTGTGTTCATGTTACTTCTTTGGAACTAGTTTTGGAAAATATGAGGCTATGTTGACTTAGAGTCATGATTTAAGATTATTAAATGTAGGGTAGGTTATCTAGGTGTTAAAAGGGAAGTGGCTTACTTTGGAGGCACTGGAGCCCAAAAGTGGCAACCTAGGTATCCTTAGTAGGTTACTTAATCAAGTGATAATATTAAACTAAATGGGTTAAAATGCATTAATAAGATTATGGTTCCTTGTCCATGCCTTGAGTTCTAGTATAGGCTAAGGATGGGAGTGGGAGAAGATACTTTCCCATCTAGTAGTGATGGTGAGTCTGGCATGATCAGTTATCCTTTTCTTCATCAGAGAATTTCAAGTTCTGCATATGATCAGACTTGGAAGTTAGAGTCTAGTGAGATCATTCCAGGGTGTTCACATATGTGATGACACTTCCTTGATTTCATTCTAGGTTTCCTACATGTGTTGGTTTCCTATGGGTTATTATGTGTACCTTTAATTTATGATTTTGTACCCTTGAGATGGGAGCTTCTAGGACCCTTTCTTAGTTTAGCTGATTGTTTCGTATTGTTATCCGAGTAGGATATGATGTTATCTCCTCAACATGGTTAGAGTGGAACCACATGTTTCCAAGAGGTCGTGAGGAAGTGATTCTTTTACCATTTGAGACTTCGGTGTCCTTTTTCCAGTGTTGGATTATCCTGGTTGCAGTTACTTCATTTTATATCTTCTTAGAGACTTATTCTTGATCTTGTACTTCTCTATTTGTACTTTGTATTTTATTGCAATTACATACCCTGCGACATGTGCAGTGGATATTGGTGAGTATGTGTATTTTATCATTCAGATGTAATTATGATGTAATATATAATTTATGGATTTAATTGTATTTCATAGTTTCTACATCAAGGAAACCTTGAGATGTGTAATCTACTATGGAGATTAGGGTATGTGCAAGATCATGAGGGGCCAAAAAGTGGTCATGTGAAAAACATTCACTTTTCACTTGTCCAAAAGTGCATGAAAGTGCTTGTTGACTTTTTAGTAGGCCTGGGTGTCAGTACACCTGGGCAAACCTACCACCAAAGCATAGGCCTAATCGGGTATCCGATAACTGTGGCATAAATCCAAAACCCGCGAGCCCTTTTCCTCATTTCCTTGTGTGATTTTCTTCAAGTTATTTCCATGATTTTTAGAAACCTGATATATTTTCGGATACCTGATATTAGAAACAACAAATTCAACTCCAAGCATATTCGGTAAGTAGTTATTTATATAATTTTTATTAATTTATTTCATTTTCATGCTAAATGTAGCATTTTTTTTTAAATAGGGTTTTGTATTTATATTTGTAATAATATATGAAATTAGATTGAAATTTAGATTTTTTTTATTTAATTAGGCATGGTTGACAACAATGAAGAAAATAACCCTCCCGCACCAAATAATGATCCCCAAAACAATCCCCTGCTTCAAAACCTTCCATCTTTACAAGATTTGATACAAGAAAATTTGAACACAATATGGGGTTTCCAAAACATGTATCTAAATATACCTACATTAGGTCCCATGCTTGCCACACTAAATACAATTGTTAGAAACATTGACACACTCACGTAGCAACATAATGCTACTCTTCATTGGTGTGATGATATGCATGCCCAATTTGATGACGGGCTTGACCATGATGGGATTGCGGCCCTTAATATAAGTAAGGAAGATATAGCCACCCTTTTTGTTGATCCTAAAACTGGAATACCAGTTGACCCCAAAAAACCCAAATTATCAATAAAATGGTGCACAAATGAAGCAATGCACACAAACTTTTGGGATCGTTGGTGGATGGTTTTTGATAAACCACCCCATAGCAATTTGGAGGTCCCATTTTATTTCCTTAAAAAATTGTATACTGAGTTTGTGTTTGGTCACCATGTTGATTATTGGAGTATGAGGCCCAACATGGGCATAGGCAGAGGAGCTCCTCAAACTAGGCCATCTTCCCAATGCCGAAAGGCCAATACCTTTGTCCCCCCCACTAATGTCGCACCCCCTCCTCCAGTGCAGCATCCCAATATCATTGTAGAGGGTGCCTCACAGACTATTAGGGCCATTCATTTACTGAGTGACCAGTTGATCACTCAAACTAGGTCAGTGTTGCCTCCTTTGGATGTTGCTAGCACATCAACAACTCATCAGAGTTCACATGTATGCAAGCCCCATATGTACATTACGTGCAGGCATATGTGCCTCAGACCGCTTACTGATTCTGATATATATTAGTTTCATTATATTGATGAGGGGGATATAGGAGATGCAACTTCAGAGGCTGCAACACCTCATGGAGCATCTACATCTCATGAGAGTGCTCAGGAGGTGCAAGCAGAGCCATTGACTCCTATTGATACGGTAAGAGTAAACATTATAAATAAATTTGTCACATGACTTATTTAATTTAAAAATAATTTATTTATTTAGATTAGTTTTAATGATTACATGCACTTATGTATATATATTTTTTCCATTTATGTTCAGTCGATGATACAGGAGGAGGTGAGACAGGTGGATGAGTCCACACTTTCGGCCATTTCATTTGGCCTTGATGACTATACAGTATATTATAAATTATGTACCCATTAGTTTTTTTTATATCATTTGGTGTACATGCTTAAATCTCTATCAATTAGAGAAATAAAATTCATACATTTACTAATATATATTGTCATCTTATTGTGTTCTTGTAGGCTACAGCCGATGTCAGTGGGGGGCATGAGGGGGTTACTTCATCAGGTGTCGACAAAGGAAAGGTAGTTAATTGTTTAAGATTAATTATGCATGCATATGTATGTAGTAATAAATATTTTACTTGCACTTTATTGTATAGGGTGTGGCTATTGATGATGTCTCGACACTGGTTCGACAGCGTAGGGTTACAAGCGTCTCGATTCGGAGTGATAGCCCTATTGTACGTAGACTTTTGCATATTGTTATTTGTATTTTGTAACCAGGTTTGCTATGATGAAGTACATTGATATATAATTGACAATCTTTTTACTCTCATAGGTTACTCTGACTGTGAGGGAGGGCCCACAAGAATCCTTCGTTTCTTTGTTGACCCAGCCCACTATTCCAGAGGAGGGATCACCAGATGTAAGTTTTAATTTTAGTTCAATCAATTTGTAATTTTATTATTCTATCATCCTATTTTGTAGATTTATTACTCTATGTTTCACCACTCTACTAATCTCATTATTGAAAATATATATTTATAGGTCAGAGTTGGTATTGCTGGCATGGTCCCTTCGCTACCCAAGACTTATGCTAGGACACCTACTCGTGGTAGGTGATCGAGAGACTAGGTACAAATATTTGTATTCAGTTATAATTTTAATTAAATTAGTGTTTGAAAATTATGAATTATATATATATGTACAAATCATATAAAGTAAGCAATCTAACTTTGGTTTGAACTCATTTTTTATGCAGGATCAATCAGAGCCCAACACTTCTTCAAAGAGGCTACATTGTGATGATCCCCCTATAGCATAGGATGCAGTTTTAGTTTTGTGGTCATTTAGAGATGACACTTGATACATTTTGAGATGGCATATATGCCACATTATACACCTTAAAACATTGATTTTGTAGACATTTTGAAATGGCATGTGTCATATTTGTATATGGACATACTCTTGATACATTTGGTACATATATAGAACATGTTCATTTATATGTTATATTTGCGTCATCTTTTGTATATTCATATTTATTATTCATGTTTATGGAGTTGAATGGTGAAGTTATATCTTGACTATGATTATCATTATGATTTAAATTATATCTTGTTGAAGTTACATTTGTTTTTCTTTACTTTGGAATACCTTGTTCATGGAGCTTATTATGTTTGAGGTTTAACTTCTTGTTGGTGAATAGATTTGTCTTCCAAAGAAAAGCTTACAAAATGACCCTTAAAGCCCAAACAAAAAGACTCAACCAACACCAACAATTGGGTCACTTCACTATTGAGAAGTGTAAGCACCCTCTGAATTATCCGGATACAGCTCCCCGTGTAGGATTTACAATGAATCAACTAAACTATAAATGATAATGCTTTTAACCTGAAAGCAATAAAGGCTTACAAACATCTATTTGTAAACACGAGATAGACATGAAGGGACTAATTTACTAAAAAGAAAAGGACAGTAAACACTACAAATTTCATTTGCCTAAACAATGCATTACAGAAAGAAACTAAGAGAGAAAGATGAATGGTTCTTTCCAAATACATGAAAAATAGCATAAAGTCCATAGATGATCATGCTGATGATCAGACATAATAGATACACATTCAAAAGAAACCAATATCATTCAAAGATGAATATCAATCAGAAAGTGAGCATCTAAAATCAAAGTTTTAATATGCTGACATATCCTTCTTTGAACACAGCAAAACAACAAAGATTATGTTGTTCCTGTACATTAATCATTATCTGAAAATAAAATCCCTCTTTCCCTGCATTACAATAAAAATCCTAATTTATCCGTCCCCTGGCACAAAGTCTCTCGAGTCAAGCAAAATCTGAAACCCCCAAAATCTCCTCTACGAGCCTTATTTATTTTCTCCTTTTGGTCAGTTTCTTTCCTATTATAATAACTAATTCTTGAGGACGTGTCTATCCACATCTTCTTTCTTGAATACATTAAAGTCTCCCTTTGTGAGTGCCTTAGCAATATTTTGTTATGAAAGTCCATGTTACTTGGCGCTCTACATCTTTCAAAATGGATCTATTCCTATAGAATAGTGCCCTCTAGATCTTATTGCAACACAAGCGTTAATGCCTCTGTGTTTTGATTGGATGCTTGGTGCTATAGCTAGAGCATGTCATTTCTAGCTCTCCACACACATACCGCTTCATGCAAGTGACACCAAGAAACATTTTGTCGAAGCCATCATACATACGTATTTTGGGATTCAATTGCGAGCACATCCTCCTCAATTTTCCCACCCTGTAAACCTAAAGTCAACATCTCTAAATCATGACTAATGTCAACACAAAGAACTGCATTATCATGCATCATGAAGGCATCATCAGCTTGGTATTGAAAATCACTCTTAAGTTTCCCACTGATATAGTCCCAGACCTCTATGAATCCAACAACCGAGCATGAAACAAGGTTTTGTCCATCAGGAAAGATGTCAAGTCCTCCTTGACATTCGATGTTGGGGAATTCTCAAGAAATGATAATGTCTTAATATTGAAATTGCGTTATAGATTATCATGTTCTTGAATGCCAATACTGTCGATGTGCAAAACCAATTCTCATTGTCATCGACTAGTCTAACATGACAAAGCTTTGGAAACTTCATTTTTGGATACCTTTTACTAGTTCTACTACTCCTATCTATCATTCCATATGTTGTGCTCTTCTTGTGAGCATTATGTCGAACAGTTTACATATACGAGCCCCTAAGGCAGAGGTTACAACAAGAAAGTGGAGTGCCCTTCTACTACCTCGCACAACTCACCAACCAACCACAAAGGCTTAAGGGTAATCCCAAACTCTTTTGATGGTATAACACAACCAAAAAAATGTATTTCTATCCCAATAAACTCCATTTTCAAAGTTACACACTCAACCAAACTTCAATGCCTTTTTGGCTTTAGGGACACTAGGCCTAAAACTAATTTATTGATAGAAATATTCACCAGTGGACTTCCTAACTACTCCCAAGCATTTAGATGGTCCTCATATGACCTAAGGCCTCTGAAATAACACTTGGTTTATTCCCACCAAAACTGTACCATGGCAAACTAGACCTACACACCAATTTCCTTGTAGCCTTCTCAATAGAGGTTTTCTACTCTAAATTTTGCACAACTAAGTATCTTGATACAATCAGGGAATTTTCAAACACCCATTTGGAATTTATTTAAGATCCCAAATCCTTTCCTTCCAACTCCACTCCAGCGCCACCTAACACCCACCTTGGACATAGACCTAATTGGCCTAATTAAGTTTGGTTTACAAAGAAAGTATGAGGTATAGGGTTCATGGAACTGGTATAGTGCTTCAGATATTCTTCTCCAACCCCAAATGACTCAAAACCACCTTTACTTCACTCACTTATCTATTCTATGCACTTCTTTACAACTTTCTTCTACTTTCTAGACTGAATCCTCTCAAAAATCCAGACTAGGGCCTGATGCATGAAGGCCTTTCCCTTTGAGCCACTACATGAGCCTTTAGAATCAATTGATAAATAGACCTAACTTTCATTTTCCAAATTCTTAGGTTAAACCCATGGCTAGAATGCAAGTTAGGCCTCCATTAGTGTTCAGGGCCCTAGAAAAGCTTGCTTCCTGGACTGTTTTGAAAAGAATTGAAATAACTTTAACAAATGAAACTAAAACTTCTTCAAATCAACAATAATGTTCACTAACATGAAATACAGTATTCCCACATTCAAATCATGACCCTGTAAGTCTGTACACGCCCGTGCAACTCTAAGAAATGGCTCAAAAATGGTTTGTATTCCTCCTTTATGGCATTAGTTTACAAAAATCAACTTCTTACCATTATGGTTTGAAGTGATGAGCATATATAACCTTCAAAATTAAGGTATATCAATTGGAGAACCCATTTGACTCTTGGGTTTCCAATTCCAATCTCTCGAGAAATTTTAGAAAGTTGCAACAACAACTTTTATTGCATTTTTGCAATTTTGCAAAATATGCCATTTTATGAACTCGATAGAGTTTATGATTTATTTTTGAGATCAAAACCCATCAACATGATTTTTCAAGTGAAAATAATCTAAAATAAACCTTTAAGACTCCATAAGCCTAACCTAGCAAATTATCACTAACTAGGTGAACCCCATGACCTAAGGTATCTTAGGCTTATAACATTGCCAAAAGATCTTGATCACACAAATTAGGATGATCTATTTAGATCCATCCTATTTATTAAAAACATAAAAATGCAATTCAAATTCCTACTAGTGGAGGGTGCCCTACACCAGCCCTAGAAGATCGCTACCAAATCGTGCTTAGTGCACCTTGGGGTCACTTGGGTCGAGCATGGTCGCGAGTGTTCTGGTGACTCTGTCGGTAGAATGGGGTTGTCACTAGCATTTACCCAGCCAATAAAAGCTAATGGAGTAGATGATTTGATGCCAGGTTAGATGGTTTGAAAGATATGCTACTGAGCCACTTTCAACTAACCCTCACTGCAAGTTTTGGCATCGACTGAGATCACCTTCCCAAATGAAAATGAAGTCAAATCACCCAAAATGGAGAGAGCTTATTGTATACCTCGAAAACATGATCCTTTAGCACCTAACAATTTTTTGATACCTCTCATGAAGTTCGAGATATGAGCCCCGGAAGATCACTTCCCAATCATGCTTAGTGTACCTTGGGGTCACTTGGGTCGAGCGTGGTCACGAGCGTTCCGATGACTCTATGGGTAGAACATGGTTGTCACTAGTGTTTACTTGGCCAACCAGAGGCAATGGAGTAGATGGTTTGATGCCAGGTTAGATGATTTGAAAGATACACTGCTAAGCCACATTCAACTGACCCTCACTGCAAGTTTTGGCATCCACTAAGATCACCTTGCCAAATGCAAACGAAGTTGAATCACCCAAAACTGAGAGAGGTTATTGTAGACCTAAAAAACACAATCCTATATCACCTGACAATTTTTCAATACCTCTCACGAAGTCTAAGATATGAGCCCTAGAAGATTACTGCCCAATCATGCTTAGTGCACCTTGGGGTCACTTGGGTTGAGCATGGTCCCGAGCATTCCGGTGACTCTATGGGTAGAATGGGGTTGTCATTGGTGTTTACCTAGCCAACTAGAGTTAATGGAGTAGATGGTTTGATGCCAGGTTAGACGGTTTGAAAGATATGTTGTTGAGCCACTTTCAACTGACCCTCACTACAAGTTTTGGCATCAACTGAGATCACCTTTCCAAATGCAAACGAAGTCGGATCACCAAAAAATGAGAGAGGTTATTGTAGACCTCAAAAACATGATCCTGTAGCACCTGACAGTTTGTCAACAACTCTCACGAAGTTTGAGATAAAAGCCCCGAAAGATTGCTTCACAATCGTGCTTAGTGCACCTTGGGGTCACTTGGGTCGAGCATGGTCACAAGCATTCCAGTGACTCTATGGCTAGAATAGGGTTTTCATTGGTGTTTACTTGGCCAACTAGAGCTGATGGAGTAGATGGTTCAATGCCAGGTTAGACGGTTTGAAAGATACACTGCTGAGCCACTTTCAACTGACCCTCACTGCAAGTTTTGGCATCAACTGAGATCGCCTTGCCAAATGCAAACGAAGTCGAGTCACCCAAAACTGAGAGAGGTTATTGTAGACCTCAAAAACACAATCTTGTACCACCTAACAATTTTTTGATACCTCTCATGAAGTCTGAGATACAAGCCCCAAAAGATCGCTGCCCAATCATGCTTAGTGCACCTTGGGGTCACTTGGGTCGAGCATGATCGCGAGTGTTCCGGTGACTCTATGGGTAGAATGGGGTTGTCACTAGTGTTTACCTAGCTAAACAGAGCTGATGGAGTGGACAGTTTGATGCTAGGTTGGATGGTTTGAAAGATACGCTACTGAGCTACTTTCAACTTACCCTCACTGTAAGTTTTGGCATGGACTGAGATCGCCTTGCCAAATGCAATCGAAGTTGAATCACCCAAAACTAAGAGAGGTAATTGTAGACCTTGAAAACACAATCTTGTAGCACCTAATGGTTTGTTGATACCTCTCATGAAGTCTGAGATATGAGCCCCGAAAGATTGCTTCCCAATCATGCTTAGTGCACCTTGGGGTCACTTGAGTCGAGCATCGTCGCGAGCATTCTGGTGACTCTATGGGTAGAATGGGGTTTCCACTAGCATTTACTCAGCCAACTAGAGCTAATGGAGTAGATGGTTTGATGCCAAGTCAGATGGTTTGAAAGATACACTGCTGAGCCACTTTCAACTGACCCTCACTACAAGTTTTGGCATCGACTGAGATCACCTTGCCAAATTAAAATGAAGTCAAATCGCCCAAAACTGAGAGAGGTTACTGTAGAACTCAAAAACATGATCTTGTAGCACTTGAAAATTTGTTGATACCTCTCACGAAGTCTGAGATACAAGCCCTGGAAGATCACTACCCAATCATGCTTAGTGCACCTTGGGGTCAGTTGGGTCGAGCGTGGTCGCGAGCGTTCTGGTGACTCTGTGGGAAGAATGGGGTTGTCACTGGTGTTTACCCAGCCAACTGGAGCCAATGGAGTAGATGGTTTGATCCTATGTCAAATGGTTTGAAAGATACATTTGTGAGCCACTTTCAACTGACCCTCACTGCAAGTTTTGGCATCGACTGAGATCACCTTGCCAAATGCAAACGAAGTCGAATCACCCAAAACTGAGAGAGGTTATTCTAGACCTCAAAAAAAAAATCTTGTAGCACTTGATAGTTTGTTGATACCTCTCACGAGGTCTGAGATACAAGCCTTGAAAGATCGCTGCCCAATCGTGCTTAGTGCACCTTGTGGTCACTTGGGTCAAGCGTGGTCGCGAGCGTTCTGATGACTCTGTGGGCAGAACAAAGTTGTCATTAGCATTTACCTAGCCAACCAGAGTTGATGGAGTAGATGGTTTGATGCTAGGTCAGACGGTTTGAAAGAAATGCTATTGAGCCACTTTCAACTGACCCTCACTGCAAGTTTTGGCATCGACTGAGATCGCCTTGCCAAATGCAAATGAAGTCGAATGGCCCAAAACTAAGAGAGGTTATTGTAGACCTTAAAAACATGATCCCGTAGCACCTAAAAAAATTTTGATACCTCTCACAAAGTCTAAGATATGAGCCACAGAAGATCACTGGCGGTTTGAAAGATATGTTGTTAGCCACTTTCAACTGACTGTTAGTGGTATGTTTGAAATTTGAACTGTGAAATTAATCATGATTAAGCTTGTGAAATTTGAACTATGGAGCTTATTATGTTTAATGTTTAACTTTTATAGATTGTTTGAAATGCAAAAAAATAATATCCTTAAAGCATTAGAAACAAGAATCAAACATGTAAGAATTCAAACCATGCAAATGACATAAGTATATGACATGTAAGATCCCTTCTTGGCACTATTGGCCACCCATACATGATTTTGGTCATAAGTCCTTATGAAGAGTTTTAGGACATTTAACTTTTAAATCAAATTGATTGTTACAAATTGCCATTATAGGCTTCAAAAGATCTCAATTAACCATTAAGGATCCTTTTGTCCTTCTATCTCTGATTGGATCCATGGTGACCATAGGTGTCTTCATAGGTGCTCCTACACAAGTTACAATCCACATACAAAACCAAGTTTATTGACTCAAAATGCAATCTAAGAAAGGTCAAATTAATGTATTGAAATTAAGCTTAACGAACTTAGAAAACAATGCACTAAGTTAACTTATTACCTAGTCAAGTGTTCCTAAAGGGTCATCTCTTTGCTTCAGGGTCTCCAATAGTGCTTCATGATGAGTAGTAGTAATAGTCCAAAGTTCTTTTGTCTTTGGTCTTCCTTGATGCTTTGACAACTTGACATTTGTTGCTATAACAAGGTGTGAATACATGAGAATAGTTTTGTGCTTCTCATAGTCTTCAAATGTGGGAACTCCATTCTTTATAATCATGTATGTTCACAGCCATGTTCCTACAACAACAACTAAACCAGTAGGATATGTGAACCCATCACCATCTATCATCGGTTGTACAAGCTTCTATTTACCTTGTACATAATGTGCTAACCAATAATCTGACCTCTCATCATTCCCCTATGGTGCAACCAATGCAAAAACATCTCCTAGCTTCAGAAGATCTGAAAGATGGTCATAGTCAACTGAAGTGTCCATGTCATCATTTCTTATAGAGAGTGTTAAAGATAAAGGAGTCAGATACTGTGGAACCCATGTATCCACCCACTCACTTGACTCACAATGATCCCAATCATACTAAAAACACATGGGGCAAAAACAAGCCAACTCTCATGTCCAAATGGTCCATGTACTACTATTGGAGCTTCAGAATGAATGCATTTTTGAAGAGTCTTTCACTATTTGACAATCCAATCTATCTCCTATAGTTCCCTCCTTAACCAACCAAAAGAATCTATGCACTGTAGAATCAAGATTCCCCCCTGTGACAATGCTAAAGTACACCAATCAACAATAGAATGAGCATCAAGAAGTACAGCACTTGAAATCCTCAATTTCTCCTTAACTAGAGCTCTCTTCACACACACACCTGCTCCGTCATGCTCTCCTTTCCCATGCCCTGACTCAAAAAAACTCCAAATATGAGGTACACCTCTCTCCACATGCATTCTACACAACCAATAAAACATTCTAGCATTCTTAAATTGACCGGTGCAATTATCCGACCAAATGAGATGTCTATCCATAGCATTACCATTTTCCTACAAGAAGTCAAAATAGTTCTAGAAACAATGTTGAACAAACTCATGAGAGTGAGACCTGTCATCGCTCATATAAAAATGGTACTCTCTGATTATCTTTTGCTCATCTTTTGTGCTTTCAGGGGAATGTCTATATGTGATGTGTACAAAAATAGCAACCTGAATGGAATTGTAATATTGAGCTTGAGTCTCATTTTGGGGCTGCAATGTATAGTTCTCCGCAAAGTTTGCAACAAATATAATAGTTCCAATGGGGAAAGTGTCCTTACATGCCCTGAATTGTTGATCCAACCATTGAGACCTGTGATTATGCCTTGCATACTTGTAAAAAATATTTGTCTTGAAATCTGAGATAAAATCAGCAACATTGTATTCTTTTGCAACTAACTCACATCTAGAGCCTTCACCTCCACTCTTCAATGTATATTTCATTGTTTCATATACCTTTTTTTGGATGAGTGTCTTTCCAAAATTGTGTTCCAAACCCTCATGAAAACATGTTCTAAACTTGGGCAAGCCACTACATTCTGAGCACTTGGCATTTAAGCAATCTTTTTTATAAAATAAACAACCATCATCTCTATAACAGAAAAATTGATCTAGCAAGTCTCTTGATGATTTGGGAAGACCACTTGCACCACAATAATTCATGATGCATTGAAAACTCAACATGATATTTGCAACAACATATATTTTGAATCTTAAGGGGTACACAATAAAATGGTTTCACGGATTCAAAAGACCTTTGTGATATTTTCAATGTTGGATGTGTCTCACAAAATTTTTTATACAACATTGTTTGACTTACCTCCACATAATGTTTAGGATGTGGAGTGCGGTCTCCATTACCAACTCTCAACTTCAAGACATCCTTCACATTTGGTGACACTCTTGAGTTAGCATCCCAAAATTGTTGAATTTCATCCTTGACAACATTTGTTAGCTTCTTATCAAAACGTGGAAGTCTCCCACCATAAGCCCATGTATCAATTTGAAGCAGATCATCAAGTCTTTCTCTTCTTGCAAGTGCTCTACCCAAAGTTTTACGGTCTATATTGAAGTCAACACAAGTTTGTCTCATCAAACGAGCTTTTCTCAACTGATGACTTACTAAGGACATTGTAAGAACCCTCCAAGCAACTCTCTTGTATTTTTCTCTGCTAATCTTCCCAATGCTATTGAAAGAATTGAAAAGATTATTCACAACAATGGTATTTCTCTCCATTTTCTTGTTCACACAAATCTTCAATTTCACAAGCACAGGTCTCATGTTTTGCATCTTTAACAACTGCACAAAAAATTGACATTGCTCAACCAATGTCTTGCTTCAAAAAAATTGATCATAAAGTCTTGAATCCCACAACCTAATGGCTCTATGTGATCTCTTTCCTTCCCAATTATTCATAATGTTCTCCTCAATTTCAATTAACCATTTAGGTGTTCTTGAAAGCCCCAAATTTCAAGATTGATTATCTTTATTGCAAGGGACTTCATTTCGCATATAATTTGGACATGTATAACATTCATGTGGTTCTTGTGCAACATTTTCATTCCCAAAGTCTACATTTTCAATCTCCATCTGTGCATTTTCAAATTGAACATCCTCTTCACTTACAACTACATTTACGGGGTCACCTTGATTAATGTTTAACATACCTTCTCTCCTTCTTTGGTGATTTTCCTTATCTTTTTCCCTATATGCTTGAATTTCATCATCTATCAACTTCCTCTTGTGTTTAGCCTTTTGACGACTGTTGCTTCCCATGGTCAGACCACATGTCGACAAAAATCAAACAATGGGCCCCAAATCACTTTTTTTTTTCACAACGTGTGAAAAAAGTATCAAATCCAGTAGTTGTCTGGTCTGTGGGGATAGGGAATATTTTGGTCAAATATTACCTGGCAAAAATTGGGTACCCGATATTCTCAGGCTAATGAAAAAAGGGTGGGAGCAAATGAAAAAAATTTAAATTTTACATATATTGATGTATATAATAGATATAAATAAAAGATGCATATGATATATATAATGTATATTATATATATATAATAATGTATTATAATATACTAATGTATTATATGTACTAATGTATTAAAATATACTAATGTATTATAATATACTAATGTATTATATATACTAACATGTATATAATATATATATATATATATATATATATATATAATACATATACTAATGTATACTAATATATTATATATAATATTACAAATTTTGGAGAATCTCTTGTAGAAATATGGAAATTATAATCTTCCTCCTAGAGCATACATTAATGAAGTTCTTCGTGCCTTAGCAGAGGAAGCCGGCTGGATTGTTGAAGCTTACAGTATAACATATAGAAATGCGGTATGTATCTTTGGCCTAAATTTTTTTCTCATTTCTTTTAGGTATTTAAAGGTGGTCAGCTAAATATTTTTATTAAATGTGCCTTTTACAAGTGTAATAAACCCTAGCTACGCAGAAATGGAGGCTTTGAAGAATAGTTCACTAGAGGTAGAGAGACGGAATTCCTAGGGGTCATGAAGACTCCCTAGGGGTTCTAACATGTGATAAGGCAAACTAGGACCCCTACGGAGTCCCCGTGACCCCTCTTGACACATTGGAATGCTCAAGTGTGTCTTAAGGGGTCCTAAGACCCCTTAAGACACACTTGAGCATTCCAATGTGTCAAAAGGGGTCATGGGGACTACCTAGGCATCCTAACCCGTGATAAGGCATACTAAGACCCCTAGGGAGTCCCCGTGACCCCTTTTGACACATTGGAATGCTCAAGTGTAACTTAAGGGGTCCTAAGACACACTTGAGTGTTCCAATGTGTCAAAAGGGGTCACGGGGACTCCCTAGGGGTCCTAGTACACCTTATCACGTGTTAGGACCCCTAGGGAGTCCCCGTGACCCCTTTTGACACATTGGAATGCTCAAGTGTGTCTTAAGGGGTCCTAAGACCTCTTAAGACACACTTGAGCATTCCAATGTGTCAAAAGGGGTCACGAGGACTCCCTAGGGGTCCTAGTAAAAAATATCATGTGTTAGGACCCCTAGGGAGTCCCCATGAACCCTTTTGACACATTGGAATGCTCAAGTGTGTCTTAAGGGGTTGTGACCCCTTAGACACATTGGAATGGTCAAGTGTGTCTTAAGGGGTCTTAGGACCCCTTAAGACACACTTGAGCTTTCCAATGTGTCAAAAGGGGTCATGGCGACTCCCTAGGGGTCCTAGTACACCTTATCACATGTCAGGACCCCTAGGGAATCCCCATGACCCCTTTTGACACATTAGAACACTCAACTATGTCTTAAGGGGTCTTAGGACCCCTTAAGACACACTTGATCATTCCAATGTGTCAAAAGAGGTCACAGGGACTCCCTAGGAGTCCTAGTACACCTTATCATGCGTTAGGACCCCTAGGGAGTCCCTGTGACCCCTTTTGACACATTGGAATGCTCAAGTGTGTCTTAAGGGGTCTTAGGACCCCTTAAGACACACTTGAGTGTTCCAATGTGTCAAAAGGGATCACCAGGACTCCCTAGGGGTCCTAGTACACCTTATCATGCATTAGGATCCCTAGGGAATCCCCGTGACCCCTTTTGACACATTGGAATGCTCAAGTGTGTCTTAAGGGGTGCTCCTAGTATGCCTTATCACATATTAGGACCCCTAGGGAGTCCCTATGACCCCTTTCAACACATTGGAATGCTCAAGTGTGTCTTAAGGGGTCTTAGGACCCCTTAAGACACACTTGAGCATTCCAATGTGTCGAAAGGGGTCACAGGGACTCCCTAGAGGTCCTAAGACCCCTTAAGACACACTTGAGCATTCCAATGTTTCAAAAGGGGTCACGAGGATTCCTTAGGGGTCCTAACATGTGATAAGGCATACTAGGACCCCTAGGGAGTCCCCTAGACCCCTTTTGACACATTGGAATGCTAAAGTGTGTCTTAAGGGGTCCTAAACTAGACCCCTTTTGGCACATTGGAATGCTCAAGTGTGTCTTAAGGGGTCTTAGGACCCCTTAAGACACACTTGAGCATTCGAATGTGTCAAAAGGGGTCTAGGGGACTCCCTAGGGGTCCTAGTATGCCTTATCACATGTTAGGACCGCTAGGGAGTCCCCGTGACCCCTTTTGACACATTAGAATGCTCAAGTGTGTCTTAAGGGGTCCTAAGACCCCTTAAGACACACTTGATCATTTGACACACTTGAGCATTCCAAAGTGTTAAAAGGGGTCATAGGAACTCCATAGGGGTCCTAGTACACCTTATCATGCATTAGCACCCCTAGGGAGTCCCCGTGACCCCTTTTCACACATTAGAATGCTCAAGTCTATGTTAAGGGGTCTTAGGACCCCTTAAGACACACTTGAGCATTCCAATGTGTTAAAAGGGGTCACGGGGACTCCCTAGGTATCCTAGTATGCCTTATCTTGTGTTAGGACCCCTAGGGAGTCCCCGTGACACCTTTTGACACATTGGAACACTCAAGTGTGTCTCAAGGATTCTTAGGACCCCTTGAGACACACTTGAGCATTCCAATGTGTCAAAAGGGGTCACAGGGACTCCCTAGGGGTCCTAGTAGGCCTTATCACATGTTAGGACCCCTAGGGAGAGACCCCTTAAGTCACACTTGAGTGTTCCAATGTGTCAAAAGGGGTCACGGGGACTCCCTAGGGGTCCTAACATGTGATAAGGCCTACTAGGACCCCTAGGGAGTCCCTGTGACCTATTTTGACACATTGGAATGCTCAAGTGTGTCTCAAGGGGTCCTACAGGGTTCAATGACTCCTTAAGATGCACTTGAGCATTCCAATGTGTCGAAAGGGGTCACGGGAACTCCCTAGGGGTCCTACTATGGATGATAAGGCGTACTAGAACCCCTAGCAAGTCCCCGTGACCCCTTTTGAGAAATTGGAATGCTCAAGTATGTCTTAAGGGGTCCTATGACCCCTTAAGACATACTTGAGCATTCCAATGTCTCAAAAGGGATCACGGGGACTCCCTAGGGGTCCTAGTATGCCATATCACACGTTAGGACCCCTAGGGAGTCCCCGTTGCCCCTTTTGACACATTGGAACACTCAAGTGTGTCTTAAGGGGTCCTAAGACCCCTTAAGATACACTTGAGCATTCCAATGTGTCAAAAGGGGTCATGGGGACTCCCTAGGTATCCTAGTACACCTTATCATGTGTTAGGACCCCTAGGGAGTCCCCATGACCCCTTTTGACACATTGGAATGCTCAAGTGTGTCGTAGGACCTCTTAAGACACACTTGAGCATTCCAATATTTCAGAAGGGGTCACGGGGACTCCCTAGGGGTCCTAGTATGAGTGATAAGGCATACTAGAACCCCTAGGGAGTCCTCGTGACCCCTTTTGACACATTGGAATTCTCAAGTATGTCTTAAGGGGTCTTTCATGACCCCTTTTGACACATTGGAACACTCAACTATTTCTTAAGGGGTCCTAAGATCCCTTAAGACACACTTGAGCATTCTAATGTGTCAAAAGGGGTCACGGGGACTCCCTAGGGGTCCTAACATGTGATAAGGCATACTAGGACCCCTAGGGAGTTCTCATGACCACTTTTGACACATTGTGATGTAGGAGCTTCATGGGTGTAAGAGAAATCTTGCATCACCCAAAAATATTTCTATTTTTGTATTCAATAAGGGCTATCTTGTGCAGAGCTACTATTTATGGAAACTTGTTGTTTTTAGTAAGTCGGTCATAAATCTTAGAATGTTTTGATTTTACATGTGGAGGTTCATCTCAGTTGCATCAGCCTACCAGTAAAGTTTCATGGCTAGATCAGGTCTAGTTTTGAAGATATTGGAGATTTTCAGTATTGGCAACAGGGTACAGAAACTTTGAACTTAGTTTTGAAGGCTTTAGAGGCTCTGAATGAGGTCAAAAATTTGGGTGATAGGTGCTTGCATGAGTCAAGCCTGTAGAGCACTTCGTGGCCTTTCTGAAATGGGGTTATAATAGTCCATCGGGTCAACTGGTGATGACTTATGGACTTCGGAAGTTGGGTCACCTGAAATGGCAGAAAATAATTTTTCTTACAAATTTTTTATTGGGGTTTCAAAAGTTATTTTGAGCCGACTGTGATGTAATAAATTGAAAAATAAAATAATTCTAAGTTTGGTTGACCCTAAGGGCTAAATTTCTAGAACCTTCTTGGGTGGTGGAAAATGCCTATATAAAGAAGGCTCGTAGTGTTGTCTAGGGCAGTTCTGGTAGTAGATCTAGGTATTGATTCGAGACTTTGTCCTACAAAATATTGTAATGGAATGCCCATGTGGCTTTTCATATTGTAATTCTGAAAGTTTGTAATTCCACATTTGTGGAGATAATAAAAAGCCAATTTTCTGTTCTTGCATATTGTTGTTGTTTCTCTATTTTTGTTGTGTTTGTGGTATTAAGGGGAGCACCCTTCATCACATTAGAATTCTCAAGTGTGTCTTAAGGGGTCTTAATGTGTCAAAAGGGGTGACGGGGACTCCCTAGGGGTCCTAGTACACCTTATCATGCGTTAGGACCCCTAGGGAGTCCCCGTGACCCCTTTTGACACATTGGAATGCTCAAGTGTGTTTTAAGGGGTCCTACGGGTCCTAGGACCCCTTAAGACACACTTGAGCATTCCAATGTGTCAAAAAGGGTCATAGGGACTCCTTAGGGGTCCTAGTACACCTTATCATGTGTTAGAACCCCTAGGGAGTCCCTGTCACCCGTTTTGACATAGTGGAATGCTCAAGTGTTTCTTAAGGGGTCCTAAGACCCCTTAAGACACACATGAGCCTTCCAATGTGTCAAAAGGGGTCACGGGGACTCCCTAGGGGTCCTAGTATGCCTTATCACGTGTTAGGACCCCTAGGGAGTCCCCATGACCCCTAGTGACACATTGGAATGCGCAATTGTGTCTTAAGGGGTCTTAAGACCCCTTAAGACACACTTGAGTGTTCCAATGTGTCAAAAGGGGTCACGGGGACTCTCTAGGGGTCAAAAGGGGTCATGGGGACTCCCTAGGGGTCCTAACGCATGATAAGGTGTACTAGGACCCATAGGGAGTCCCTGTGAGCCCTTTTGACAATTTGAAATGCTCAAGTGTGTCTTAAGGGGTCCTACGACTCGTTAAGACACACTTGAGCATTGCAATGTGTCAAAAGGGGTCATGGGGAATCCCTAGGTGTCCTAACATGTGATAAGGTGTACTAGGACCCCTAGGGAGTCCCCGTGGCCCCTTTTGACACATTGGAATGTTCAAGTGTGTCTTAAGGGGTCCTAAGACCCCTTAAGACACACTTGAGCATTCCAATTTGTCAAAAGGGGTCATGGGGACTTCCTAGAGGTCCTAATGTGTGATAAGGCATACTAGGACCCCTAGGGAGTCCCCATGACCTAGATTCAATGTTAGTGAATGACTTCTTGCTAATACTACTCTTCCACCAGATCTAGATTTCAACCCTTTTATGGATCTACAAGATCAATTGTGAGTCCACAGAATTCACCAAGAGAAAAATGTGATTGTATTTCAACTGATTACAAAATGTTCAGTTGAGGAGAAAATATTGCAACGATCAAGAAGAAAATTGGCTATGGAAAATCTAGTTATGAATTCTATTAAGAATGAAACTATTAAGGAATTGCATGAATCAGAAACCATGAAAATAACCTTCTACAACAAAGAACATTCAAGCTATAGAATTTATTAACTCTGAATTTAAACGTCTTATCAGCATTCATGGAAGAGATTTCATTAGCATCCATGGAAGAAATTTCATTAAAACTTCAAGCAAAATCATCTAAAAAAATTCATTAACTTCAAGAGAAATCATTTAAGACAGACAAAAACAAAATCGTATTACTCAAAAATGGCAGAGAAAGAAAATGAGATAAACCAAATTTATCAAATTCTTGCAATCCGCAGCTTCTCTCCGAGTGAAAAATGACAATCCATGGATCCAAAATTACGGTAAAAATTAAATTCTTCAAGTAAGTTATTCAAAAACACGTAGAATACTGTAATGCATGATGATTTAAAGAGAATTTTTGATGGACTATGCTATGCAAAAGCTTGCAATCCCTGCCATATCTCAGAGTACTAATGTGAAGCAATGGTGAAAGTTAAGACAGAGGTGGCATCGGCATTGAAGCAGCAAGACATTCTTCATAATATCGGGGTAGGGCCATCGAAAAGGCAAGGCTTTCCTCATAATGTCACATTGCTGCTGACATCTTCTTTAAATTTATTACTGCGATCAGTTCTATGGTGCCTACATAATTTCCAATACAACTGCTCATTTTAGCAAACCCTTCCCTGCTCTCCATAATCTTCAGTTGGTTCAAAGATCTGTCTGGTTGTTCTTGTTTAACCTCCCAATGACTCTGTTGAGCTATCGGATTATCAACAGGCGTGGTACAATTGTCCGGTGACCAGAATCTATTTCGAGAACCTTTGCAATTTAGTGTTCCAGTTGAAAAAGTAGGAAAAGATACCATTTCACAGCCACATGCGGTGGAAACAGATTGATTCTCTTGCCCTCTGCTTCTATAATCCACCTCGAGTGAACTATTCTTCAAAGCCTCCATTTTTGCGTAGCTAGGGTTTTCGACACCTGTAAAAGGCACAACTATGCCCCTATAGGGACTCGTTCTCGTGCTCAGAATCATATTAAATAATATTTAAAATGTAAAATGTATATTATATAATATTTAATATATAATATTATATATAATATATAATCTAATATTTAGTTTTTGATATTAATATAAAATTAAGTAATATTTAATGTAACATGTATATTATATAATATTTATTATATATAATATATAATGTAATATATAGTTTTTAATATTAATATATACTAAATAATATTTAATGTAAAATATATATTATATAACATTTAATATATAATTGATATTATATAATATTTAATATATCTAATATATAACTAATATATAGTTTATGAAGGATGGAGAAATGGGAGGGAGAAAGTGGAGGCAAAGTTAAAATTCAAAATTCTACTGTCATATTCGGGTACCCGAAAATATCGGGTACCTGATTAGGCTCGATATTGCCTTGTGCACCAAACCTACATGGTCAACTATTAGAATGTCTCAAATACATGTTTTTCACCTGTTTCTCTGAGTTCCAAACTTTGACAATGTAGCTGACGACTTTTTTTCCACCCAAATTTGATAAAACAAAAAGGGTATCTTAAGGAGATTATCAGATTTCTATCGATATAATTGCTGTCAAATTTTGAATTCGGTAAGTAATTATTAGTTATTTTTTAATTGAGCTACCTATAAAGTGTTGATTTATATACTGATTGAAAAATGACTATAACTTTCAAATGGTATAACATTTTTGAAATCCAAAAAATGCGTCACATTCTATGCTTCACCTACTATAAGAAAAAAAAAATTTAATTTTGTAAAGTTTTGAATGAGTTAAGGTGGTCAGACACTGGAGTTTTTTTATTCTAAAAATGTTGTAGCAGAAAATTCATAATTAATTATTTTTTTGGAATAAAATTATGAAAAAATATGCATCACATCTGGGCATGAGTCTACTACTTATATATAAAATCTTATAATAAAATATTATCATTTGAATATGATTAAGGTGGTCAGACATACACCTACTTCTTATTTTTTTCCTGAAATATTTGTACTACTGCATTGAAATCTATACTTTTCACCAATCATACTAACTTTTTCTCAAAAAAGGCCTAGGTTTTTAGAAACTACATTCAATTTTCTACAGATTCTATTCTTACAATTTTTTGATATTAGGTTCATAGCTAGTTGAAATTTTCACGTCAAGTTGACTAACCCTGATTTGCTGATTTTTCATTGCCACTTAAGGGCATAGTTTGGCCCCTCATGATCTTGCACATACCCATTATATTTATTTTTATTTACTTATGGACTTTATTTTTTACTTCTGCTTGTTTATTCATCATTGTTTGTAAATATTTAAGAAAAAAAAAATATTCTGCAAACTTAGTGTGTACAAGGAAATGTACCTTCATAGAATTAGTATTGAACAATAAATCAAATAGAGACTAAATAAACCACAATTAATACTCTATTTAGAAAATAAAGCACAATTAAGCATCCTATGGCTCTTTATCTAAGAGTGCTAATGTGAAGCTCTCAGCAAGCTACCATTAATGACAGTCCTAGAATGAGAAATGATATGATAAACAAGCTAAATTGTTCAATTCCAAATGAAATACAGCTAATTAGCCTTAATTTTCCTTTCTAGCTATAAAATGCAAGAGGTTGGATGCTATTCTCAGATTTGTGGATTATTTTATGAGTGAATTTGGCTTGTTTATATAGGATTTGGCAAGGGTAGGGGTGTAGTATAGTTGATCATGATTAAGCTTGAGTTGAGTTTTTGGTTCCACCCTTTGAAGATAGTGCAAAACTTGTATCCTCAAAGCTTGGGACAAGTAGACAAGATGAATGGACAAGATTCTCTTTCACTTTGAGTGATTGAGATTGAATTTGGCTTGATCCATGTGAATGCATTTCTCAAATCCTATTGGTTGATTGAATTCCCTCCCCTTTTGGGTTGTTGAGAGAAATTAGGATTTATTAATTTATTTAAATTCATTTGTTTAGCCATGTACCCCTTGAATGGGTTGATTTTGATTTAATTCAAAACTATACAATTAATAGAATTAATTGTACTTTGATTTGATTTAACTTGATTAAAATGCTCTCAATTTTGATTTACCTTGAATTAAAGCTTGATTTTAATTTTGATTGGCTAAATGTTTGATTTGATTCAATGGCCTTGATTTTGTCCTTGATTTTCCTTGATTTTCTTTGATTTGTTACTTAATTGTCTTTGTCCATTTTCAAGTGATTACAAATGCCCCTCTTTGAGTTGACATGTGAAACATGTCGATTCAAAGAATACTCTGATTGATGACAAATGCCCTAGCTTTGGCTGATTTGATGAAAAATTCAAGTTCTTAAGTCAATTGTGGTAAAAGATTGATCTTTAAGGTCAAAGATTTTCCTTTTTAGGTCAAAAGGCTAAATAAAGGGGTAAAAAATCCTTTTCAGTATTCATTTTCACTTTTTGCTCTCTGACCTCTGTTGACTTTTGACAATGTTGATCCAGATTCGCAAGCATAGATTCAAGCGAGGTCACCATTATCAGCGTCCACCTGGCTACGAGCCACAGGTGAGTGCCTAAACTTCTTCGTTTTGTCAATTTTAGTATTTAATTTTAGAAAATCTTATTTTTTCTTGTAAAAACTCTCTTTTTTCATTTTTTCAATCCAAATAGCACTTTTGCAATTTTAAATGGCACTTTTACCCTCCAAGTGGGCGCCATTTTGTGTAAAATGAAATGTACCTTCATAGAATTAGTATTGAACAATAAATCAAATAGAGACTAAATAAACCATAATTAATACTCTATTTAGCAAATAAAGCACAATTAAGCATCCTATGGCTCTCTATCTAAGAGTGTTAATGTGAAGCTCTCAGCAAGCTACCATTAATGACAGTCCTAGAATGAGAAATGATATGATAAACAAGCTAAATTGTTCAATTCCAAATCAAATAAAACTAATTTTCCTTAATTTGCCTTTCCAGCTATAAAATGCAAGAGGTTTGATGCTATTCTCATATTTGTGGATTATTTTATGAGTGATTTTGCCTTGTTTATATAGGATCTGGAAAGGGTAGGGGGTGTAGTATAGTTGATCATGATTAATCTTGAGTTGAGTTTTTGGTTCCACCCTTTGAAGACAATGCAAATCTTGTGTCCTCAAAGCTTGGGACAAGTAGACAAGATGAATGGACAAGATTCTCTTTCACTTTGAGTGATTGAGATTAAATTTGGCTTGATCCATGTGAATGCATTTCTCAAATCCTATTGGTTGATTGAATTCCCTCCCCTTTTGGGTTGTTGAGAGAAATTAGGATTTATTGATTGATTTAAATTCATTTGTTTAGCCATGTACCCCTTGAATGGGTTGATTTTGATTTAATTCAAAACTATACAATTAATAGAATTAATTGTACTTTGATTTGATTTAACTTGATTAAAATGCTCTCAATTTTGATTTACCTTGAATTAAAGCTTGATTTTAATTTTGATTGGCTAAATGTTTGATTTGATTCAATGGCCTTGATTTTGTCCTTGATTTGCCTTGATTTTCTTTGATTTTTTACTTAATTGTCTTTGTCCATTTTCAAGTGATTACAAATGACCCTCTTTGAGTTGACATGTGAAGCATGTCGATTCAAAGAATACATTCATTTTGCTGATGATAGGTCCTAATTTTGTCGATGGTCAATCTTTGATGTTCATTTGATGTTATTCGATGATCGATTCTTGATATCTGATATGAAATTGATGCAGTTCTGATGATGTTCATTCAATTGATTTTTCTCTTTGATGGTCATTTTGATGATTGATCCTTGATATGATGCTTGATTCGATGAAAGATTCTAGTGTGATACCTAATTGTATGATATAATTTTGATGTGATGCCCCATTCAATTGATTTACAAAAAAAATTCTGATAAAAGCTTTCACTTTGATTTGATGATCGTTCTCATGATTCGTTGATGATGTTGTTGATATTGATTATCCGATGGTATGCCCCCTCGGAAATGAAATAAAATTTGATAGATGCTTGAAAATTTTGATGATTTAGGTCAAGTTACATTGATTTAAGTCAATTTATAATGAATTTTGATTTCATTTCCGATATTGTTTTTACGTCTATTTGATGACAAATGCCCCAGTTTTGGCTGATTTGATGAAAAATTCAAGTTCTTAAGTCAATTGTGGTAAAAGATTCCTCTTTAAGGTCAAAGATATTCCTTTTTAGGTCAAAAGGCTATATAAAGGGGTAAAAACTCCTTTTCACTATTCATTTTCACTTTTACTTTTCACTTTTTGCTCTCTGACCTCTGTTGACTTTTCACAATGTCAATCCCGATTCATGAGCATAGATTTGAGCAAGGTCGCCATTATCAACGTTCACCTGGCTACGAACCACCGGTCAGTGCCTGAACTTCTTCATTTTGTCAATTTTAGAAAATCTAATTTTTTCTTGTAAAAACTCTCTTTTTTTCATTTTTAAAATCCAAATAGCACTTTTGCAATTTTAAATGGCACTTTTACCCTCCAAGTGGGTGCCATTTTGTGTACAAGGAAATGTACCTTCATAGAATTAGTATTGAACAATAAATCAAATAGAGACTAAATAAACCACAATTAATACTCTATTTAGCAAATAAAGCACAATTAAGCATCATATGGCTCTCTATCTAAGAGTGTTAATGTGAAGCTCTCAGCAAGCTACCATTAATGATAGTCCTATAATGAGAAATGATATGATAAAAAAGATAAATTGTTCAATTACCAATGAAATAAAACTAATTAGCCTTAATTTTCCTTTCTAGCTATAAAATGCAAGAGGTTTGATGCTATTCTCAAATTTGGGGATTATTTTATGAGTGATTTTGCCTTGTTTATATAGGATTTGGCAAGGGTAGGGGGTGTAGTATAGTTGATCATGATTAAGCTTGAGTTGAGTTTTTGGTTCCACCCTTTGAAGACAATGCAAATCTTGTGTCCTCAAAGCTTGGGACAAGTAGACAAGATGAATGGACAAGATGCTCTTTCACTTTGAGTGATTGAGATTGAATTTGGCTTGATCCATGTGAATGCATTTCTCAAATCCTATTGGTTGATTGAATTCCCTCCCCTTTTGGGTTGTTGAGAGAAATTAGGATTTATTAATTTATTTAAATTCATTTGTTTAGCCATGTACCCCTTGAATGGGTTGATTTTGATTTAATTCAAAACTATACAATTAATAGAATTAACTGTACTTTGATTTGATTTAACTTGATTAAAATGCTCTCAATTTTGATTTACCTTGAATTAAAGCTTTATTTGATTCAATGGCCTTGATTTTGTCCTTGATTTGCCTTGATTTTCTTTGATTTGTTACTTAATTCTCTTTGTCCATTTTTAGGTGATTACACTTAGTATCATGTTTTCGGTTAATATCTCCTAGGTTCCCTAGCGGGGCATTACACATCTCTTATGACCCTTGTATTTATCCCTCTTATTTTTCTTCTTCAACTAAATCTTCAATTATCTTTGAGGCCTTCTACATCTGATTCAGATAATGTTGATATAAATAATCTTTAACAAATAATCTTTGACACTAATTCCTTGTCTCTTCTTGTGAATATTGATCAGACTTTGTTCAATATGAGTGATATGATATTTTACTCTCTTATTATTCATATGTAATATATTATGTTTTATCTTTGATCCTAATCCAATCTCACTTGTGGAGCTATTCAATATTTTACATCCCTCGTCATAAAAGTGAAGAGAATATCCCTTTTCAAGTAGCTAACCAACACTAAGAATATTGTGGTTCAAGCCTTCAACATGTAGCACATCATATTTTCTATGATTTCCATCTATTGAAACAATACTTTTTCTTTTAAGTTTTCCTCTAGTATTGTCACCCCATCTACCAATTCTGCCATCATAATTTTTATATTTCACAAAATTGATTATATCACCAGTCATATGACATGAACATTTTCTATCTATTAGTCAATCATTTCTCTTATCTAGTTCTACAAATATGACCTTCTCTTCTTGATTTTTATGACTCAATGATTTTTCAACCTAGAGAAAACCATGACTAGTGTTTCCTGAGATTCCTTCCTTGATTATTCTACTAACACCAACATTAGACTTGTAATTCTCAGCTGCACTTGTAGTAGAAATGTAAGATATAGATTTTGCAGACTTAGACTCACCTTATTTTACTAAAACAAACACAAGTTCATCTTCACTTTTTACCTTTTTAGATTCAACATCAATGACTCCTTCATCATTAGTAGCATAATAGAACTTTTTCTCTTCTCTAGGTTTATCATACTTATCATTAGGAAATATTTTAGGACACCTAGAGGCATAATTTCCTATCTTCTTACAAAAAAAGAATTTAAAAGGAATTTTTCCTTTGTACTTACTAGATCCTTTTGATAGCCTTATTGATAACATTTCTTCCATCTCTTGAATCTCTCTTTCTTCTTCTTCAATTTGTCTTATCTCTTGTTGATATTTCAATCCTCTTTTTTAAGGCCCTTCACTTTGTTCTAATCTATGCATGTCTCTCCTTGACATTGCAAACTAAAAATTTGATTCAACTTTAGTTAAAGAATCACCAAACTCACTCATTTCAAAAGTAGATAACTTACCAACCAGTGTGTCTCTTGTTACATTAGATATAGTTATGATTTCCTCAATAGAAACAAATTTTCTCTTTTAGGAATGGGGTAGAGATCTCAACACTTTTGAGACAACCTCTCCTTCATCTAACACACCACCAAAACATATGATACTACACACTAATTAATTTATCTTTAACATATAAGATTTTATGTTCTCATCTTCAAACATTCTCAAGGATTCATACCTTTTTTTAATAAATTGTATATTTTCTTGTTTGACACATGCATCTCCTTCATGAAGGGTTTCAAGCTTGACCCAGATCTCATGTGTTGTCTCCAACTCCATCACATTTGTGTACTCAATATCCTATAGGGCACTTAAAAATGCTTCATTTTCTCTAAAATTGTACTCAAACTTATTCTTTTCATCTATTGTAGCCATAGTTAGATTTGTAGGAGTGTAAGGATTTTTTTGTGATGATCCAAAAGTCTTGTCCAATACATCTTACATGGGTGATCGTTCCTCCTTTCCATATGGGATAGTTTGTGTCTTCAAACCTAGGACTCTCCTTGTAATCCACCATTTCAGATCTTCTTTAATGTGTTAGGCTTCCTTCAAGGGACCAATTCACTTATACCACTTATTGATATTATGGTTGAAATAAATAAGAGGAGGGTGAATTAGTTGTTACCAATACCTTATACTTCAAACCCTTAAAACCCAAAAATCATTAACTTTGTATACCCTTAAATCTTATCTAAATAAAATGACTGTAAAACATGCATGCATAAACAAATGAAAAAGATATCCACACAATTTGACACAATATTTTTATTGTGGAAACCTTATTAAGGGAAAAAACATGGTGGGGAGGATTACCGATAATAAGAAAATACCTTGTTATAAGTATAAAATTATTACAATAGTAGGGAACACACCTACATTTAGGTTCACTTCCTAGAGTTCATTGCTCAAACAAAAATCCTTGAGCTACAACCCTGAGGAAGACACACTATCTTACAATTTGATCACTACAATGATCTCAACCTTTTTTGAATTGTGTAAATGACATCTACCTCATGTCTACTACAACTCCAATGTAGCTCAATGTAGATCATTATTCAACCTGCACTTGTTGAACCTCCTCTCCTCATCTCTCAAATAGAATCTTCCTCTACTAGCACCCTCTAGCATATGTATCCATTATCTGGGACTCCATTATCTGTATCCATTATCAAGAATTAGGTATACAAACCCTAACTCATCTTCCTTTCAAATCACCATTCCAAATATCTTGCTCAAATTCATATCTGACTATCAAATCCAAATAATAATAGTTAGAAATCACCTAGATATACTAAATCTCTTAGATTTCATATTTTACCACTGCCACAAGATGATTTACCAACCTAGTCATCTGAGAACTGAATGTGGTTGAATGTGAACCTCTAATCCAACTACACATGCAACATAGTCATTACGCACATGATTAAATTACGAGAGAGTATGAATTACTCAATTCAAAATTCGTGGTGAAGTGACCTGTTGCCTCCTATGTAGATGGGGTGTTTAATTACTCTCAAAATGAGAGCCAACAACCATAAGACCAATACTACAATGGAGGATTTAAAAGCTATGAAGACAATCAGATTGAAATTAATCTAGAATGAGTGCAATTTAGTCTAAAATGCTTTGAAGGAAATATGATATTAATCTAAATAGCTTTGAAATAAATATGAAGTGCAGATTTACTCTAAAGAACTTGAAAGAAATATGAGATTAAGCTATGAGCATGTAAGTAAACTAATTATAATGAATATGCAATATTAAACTAAGATGAGAAAAATTACACTAATATGCAATAAAAGCTTTGAATTAATTGAGACAAAAAAGTGCTATAGTTTAATTACTCTCAAAAATTGCTCCCTTTTGAATGAAGAATGAGGTTCATTAAATAGACAAGCCCGGGGAGAGAATGAAGAGGTTCTTGATTTGAAACTCCTGACTCTTCATTCCCATTTGAGACAAAAAGACATGAATTACTTATTAAAAGAATGAATTATTGCCACATAAGGGTGACCATTCAAATAATTTGAATTATTAATTCAAATAAAGGTGTCCATTCAAATAACAAGTAATTATTAATTCCTTTTTATGTATATTAGCCAAATCAGGTGGGTTTAATTTAATTTAAAGCACTTAGGGCTTTAGAATTAAATTAATTTATCATAGGGGTAATTTAGCTAATAAAAGTTGAAGACTTTAGGAATCAATTTTAATATTTGATTAATGCAATTTAGGGTTTTTACAATTGACATCAAGTCAAATTAAGTTAGTTAGGAGAGAGAAAATTGCCTAGGAAACTAGGACTTTGGAGATGTAAAATTTGACGAAAATACACCAAAATTGATTGAATTTATTAGGTGCCAATTTTGGGGTATTACATTTTCCCCTCTTTGAATTGATGTGTGAATAATGCATTGATTCAAAGAATAGTCTAAAGTGACAGATGACAAGAAATTTGAAAGTCTAGTTTAGGTTGTCAAGACACCAAACAGATCAAAGCATGATTTTCCAAAGTCTAAGTTAGATTACGAAGACAACAGTCTTGAGAGAACCAGAATCAGGGTTAGATTGCCCCAATACCAATTGATGAGAGATGAAGACTTAGGACTATCTCCAGAATCAGGTTTAGATTTCCCCAATATGAAGCTTAGCCCTCTGAGACCCAGGTTAGATTGCCCAGATAACGGTCTAAAAGAGATTTCGAGAGCTATCTCTAGAATGAAGATTGACTCCCAAGAATTAGGGTTAGATAGCCCCAATACCTAAAAGATTTTGAGAACCATCTCCAAAATGAAGCTTGATCCTTGAGGATCTGAGTTAGATTGCTCAAATACCTAAAAGATAGATGACCAAATGGCAAGACGCAAGGCACGAGATGCCCCTAGCAATGAGATGCCTCAAGTAGTGAGGACTTTGATTCAAATCAGACTAATTTAAGAATTGATTCAAAAATATTCAAATGATGTAATCACCTACCCCCTTAGGAGTGAAATCGAACGATGACATATCAGAAGGATGATTGACAACAAGAGGTTGTAGAGCAGAAGCAATCAGACTAGATTTGAGAAGCTGCATAAGCAAATCGGAGCAAAGCAGAGGTCCTATTGACCAAGTTTGACCAAGTTTGACCATGGTTGACCATAGTTGACCAAATTTGACTAGAGTTGACTTTGATCAAAAGAGAAAAGATCTTGAGAACATGATGCAAAGATGAGGGTCTGGTAGGAAGATGATGCCAGAAGGCTGACTGCACAAGCGTTCGATCCCAAAATGGTCCCAAAATTTAAAACATGATTTCAAGCTATCTAGAGATGTCAAATTTTGATTTCAATCCTAAAAATGGATTTAGAGCAGTTGATTTAGCCAAGGGTTCAATTTTCACACAAAACAAAGCACTTTTGAAAATTACGTCAAAGCTATATAAGGCCCAGAGGGGTCATTTTCAACTCATTATTCACTTTTGTCTTCTTGCTGATTTTGAGCTCTAAGAGAGAAATGGAGGATCTTCTGTTGCATATGCATTGATTTGAGCACTCCCGACGACACACCCAGCCACTGAAGTATGACGCACCACTTTCTAGGTCAATTTAGGATAGATCTAGCAAGTTTTAAGGCGTGTTCTTCCAATCTCGCATGAGGAAGTAGTTTCCTCACGCCGGCCTAGATCTCCCATCATGCGAGGAATTAGTTTCCTCACATCAATTAGGGTTTCTTTGAGTTGGCTTTGTCTAGAAGCTCACATGAGCTGAAAGTTGGTCCCACACAAAATTTCTCCTGCTCATGCAAGGACAAGTCCTATCTCATGCGAGGAAATAGTTTCCTTACGTGAAAATTTACTGCAGAGTTTGAATGCTTTTATCAAAATTTGTCAAACTTGCATAAAATCAGCCAAGTAGAGTGTCACAAATTCATGTCTAGATTAGATGCCTTGCTGCATTTGTTGTTGTTGTGTTGAAAACCATCATGTTGAGATACTGATCCAATGTCACCGCTTGCTTTGCAGGTTAACTTCCCCGACATTGCCTTCAGGACACACCATCCTGTGATCACTACATTAGTTCAGAGATTCATGGATACAGAGAGTGCTCACATTGAGGGACTTGATCTAGGATACTTGCATGATCGACCTGAAATTTGAGTAAATCACAGTCTTCTTAGTGCACTCATAGAGCATTTCCATTCGAAGATGAACACTTTCCATTTTTTGATGGGGGAGATGACTGTGACTCTCGAAGATATATATAGGATTCTATGGATACTCATTCATGGTGCTCAAGTAGAGTACGATACACAACCATGACAGAGTAGAGTAGAGTGAGGACTATCTTCAAGGATGATCTAGTGATGGGCCAAGCCATCTCCTAGGAGGATCTTATGCACTGATACAATAGTGCTCATCCATTAGCCATTATGCTTGCCATGTTCTTGAGTTGCTACCTTGTGCTAGATTAAGGTCAGCATGGTTTAGAGTGTGGCTGGGGGATGATGCTGTAGAGGATGCTGGCTAGACCAGCAGTTAGATTCCAATGGGGTGAGTGCATGCTCGCACAAATGTACCATAAGCTTCATGAGATCACATAGCAGGGTGTGAGGATGATGGCGGCAAGTTTCTTCATCTTACAAATCTAAGCCTAGGAGCATCTCACTATTTGCAAGCCTATTTTCCATGATACACGGTAAGCACTAGAGCCTTATATTTATAGGTACGTAGGCCTGATGACTCAGCCTTTGCTGGGTAAGATGGAGAAATGGAGAGGATAGTTGGATGACATGGTAGCTATTGTCTGGAGACCTTGGGTTGCCAATGAACCCTGGGATGATGCTCATTGAGAGCTTTCCTTCATGTTTGTGTTGTGTCCACTGATTGGATGGAGTGTTACTATCATTGAGAGATTTCTTGTCACATGTGTCTTGCACCAGTTTGGTAGGTAGCAGAATATATCACATGAGTATTGCCCCTATGCCCACTTCATAAATGAGGAGAAGAAGGGGTAGCATGCGAGACTGGATCCCGGATGATGTGCAATAGAGGCACGTATACCAGCTGCACGATGGGACTATATGGTGGATGTCACCAATGCAGGGGTGATGCCTACATATAGGGACTAGTTGATAGCATGACCTCATTTGAGATTTACTAAACCTATCAGTATGGGAGTGCAACAGCAGCCCACACAACAGTAGAAGGTACTGGCCCAGCAGGTACCAGATCAGTAGGCACTAGTTCAGCAGCCTACATAGTAGTGAGTTGCACAACATGGACCATAGGGATAGCAGTAGAGAGTGTTGAGACCTTGATCTAGATAGACCAGCATCTCTGCCAAGACCATGGGTTCAGATGTAGGAGCTAGGAGTAGTGGGGCCCAGCAGTGGTCCATTAGGTAGCGGATAGGTGATTCATCATAGTAGGCTCCTCTAGATGATGATACTGATATGCCTAATATTCTGGCATGAGTAGGTACACCACAGCTATAGGAGGCTCTTAGGAAGAGCTGTGAGAGAGTGAGACAGGTCTAGCAGGAGCCGGATGACAACCACACCTGAGTCATCAGGGAGGAGACCTGCATAGCTGACAAAGATGCAGAGATCAGGTAGCTACAGGAGGAGCTAGCATGATCAAGGATTGAGATGAGATATGAGGCTGCTTAGGTAGCTTATTACTATGCAGCTTACTATGCAATCATGTCAGATCTATCGGAGTAGGTGCCACCATTTTCTAAGTACGCTGGAGCTCCATAGGCACCTCCATAGGCACCTGCACAGCGACCAATGCCTCTTACATAAAGACCACTACCACCACCTCCTCCAGGTGGTGCGGGACATAGTTAGCACATTTTAATATATATTGTAGCCCCATTTTTTATACTATTCTCGAGTAGCACCCTTCTCTTTTGTACATGACATTGTTTCAAGATATATATATATATATATATATATATATATATATATATATATATATATATATATATATATATATACGAGATCGACAGTTTTGATATCATCGTACTTGTTGACATATTGCTTTGATATTGATGTTTTATGAGATGTGTTCTATATGATTAGATGTATGGATAGAAATGTATGAAATGCCCATGTTTCCTTTTATGAATATGAATATGCACATGTTTTATTCTGATGATGATACAGTGTGAAATATAATGATAGATGGATAGAATGTATGCATATGTGTAATGTATGATTTGAGTTATGTTTATAGTGGATGCACATGTATATGTAGATGCAAATGAATTTATGAATGAAAATGGAAATGAAATGAAAATACAATGGATATGTAATTTATATGGTACTAATCATCTCATGCAGGATTGTCGCAATATATTATAGGTACTAATCAAAAAGAATATGTTTCAAAGATCGAGAGCAAGGACCGAACACTTGTGCAGCCAAGATGAAACTGAGACAAAAGATGAGAACCTTTGATGACTAGAAAGAAATCAAGAGAGTAACAATATATCATCTCAAATGCAAGCTTATCATGAAAATGCAAGCCTAAGCTAAAATGCAAGCCTAGAATGAGCAGATGCAATTCCTAGGACTTGGTTGATGGACTCACTGTATTTATCATCATCGAGTTCATTTAAGCATAGGATGATCACAAGATGCCATACAATCCTCACTAACATTGAAATTATGAGAATATGAATATGACATAAGTCTTAGATTTGTCAGAATGAGGTGTAAGCATTAAGGCACAAGAAGCCAGAATGATCTGAACATCTATTCCTTTTGATTTAGCAAGGTAACATAAGCATCAAAGCACAATTTCTAGAATGACCTGAATGTTTCTTGCAAACAAACACACCAGACACATGAGAGTTCCTTCTTTTGTCAAAGAGTGCTCGCAGTGACCCTTATGTTCAATTAGCAGGATGAGCATTAGCAATTTTACTTGTAGCAGAAAGAAGTCACTCAAAAAAGACAAGGAGAAGAACCAACCTCACCAAAGTGTCCATATAAAAGGAGTCAAGGTACGCATGGCCATCTAATATGAGATGAAGGCTCTTATAGATGAACACCCCTCTTAGATAGATTCTTTCAATCATTGGAACTAAACCAGCAAATAGAAAGCCAAGAAAATATCATGACCCCAATCTTTGTGTTTCTCAATCAAGAAAGACATCTTAGATTCACTCGAGGGGAAATGATAAAGAAAAAAAATAAACAAACAAACAAAGGAAAAGCTCAGCATGCTTCAAAGGAACACAAAATCAATTTTAGTTTTAGTTTATGTTTGTGTTTAAGTAGATTGAGGTCAGAATCAGAAGCGAACAACATTCAAAGTCTCGATGGGATAACGACATCAGGAAGACATAGTGAGAACCACTGTGACCATCGTGAGAGATGAAGTCTCAAGAATATATCAGAGCGCAGACCAAGTATCAGTAGGCAAACACGGTGAGAACCACTGGTGACCGATACAAGGAAGATTCTTGACAAATAGAATAAAGCATGAGTGAAACATTAGCAGGTAGACATAGTGAGAAATACTGGTGACTGATGTAAGGAAGAAATCCTGAAAGAGAGAGGTTCGAATGAGAGCTAGGTATCAGTAGGTAGGCACAGTGAGAACAACTGGCGACCAATACATGAGAGATCCTCAAGGAGAGAACTCTCAAAAGTAGGTAGGCATTGTACACACTAAATAGTGCACTTCTCTAAGTCATTACTTCCAAGGGAATCCATGAATGGGAAACTTTGACAAAGTGACCTAGAGCTCCTTAGGCATGGAGTCACAAGGATGTTGATGGTGCTCTCAGATAGAGCTATTGAAGCATGTGACCTTACTAGTAAACCACACAAGGGGAGATTCAAAGAGATGAGGGAAAGAATGTCAATATCCTCAAGAATCAAGATGAGAATGCAATGCAACTATGCTAAGAATGAAGATGCAAGCTAAGCTATGAAATAAAATTATTACAAACCCTTGCTAATTAAGCTATGTGAGCTAATCTATTGCATAAAGAAAACTAAGCTAGATGCCATGAAAGCCATAATGCAAGAAATAAAACTAGAATGCAAGAATGCAAGAATGATCTCCAAAATCTCCAAAGTCTCCAAGAAATCTTGTAGCATAAGGTTAGTATTCAAAAGATGGATCCTAAAATGAGAAGAGAGCTCTCCTTTTAAAGGAATTGAAAAGGAATGGACCATGGAGATTAAGAGGAAAAAGATTTAATCAAGGGTGGAGCTTAAAAGAGGAGAAATCCATGTGCACAAATATCTTCCAATGGGAAAATAAGAGTTGAATTTTGTGTCCATATGAGACAAAAAGTGTTTTTCTTCTTTTTATAAAATAAGAATAATGCTTTATTTGTGCAACTTAGGATAAGAGGAAAAATGGGGGCTTTTTATTTAATAAAAGGGGTGGAAATTCCTTTTAAATAAATAAAGACTTTATGATAAAATGGTTAGCCCAAGGCAAATAATCAAAAATGATAAAATAGGATTTGATTAAGGAAATTGATATAATTGATAAAATGTTGATTTTTGAAAATATTGATTCAGGAATTTGATAAATTTCTGAATGGGGACCCAAAGTCTAGGTGACCATTTTAGGGTGCATACATTTGCCCCTCTTTGACTGATATGAGATCGATTTGGGATCTCATGTGGTCAAAGAATGGAATTGAAATGTGAGATCAATTTGGGATCACAAAACAACCTAGATGTGTGTTCGACGGATGGGAACACATCAAGACAAAGATAAGTTGAAAGACAAGACCAACACCTATATAGCTAGGTGATAATAAAGTCTCAAATAAGAGATAAGAATCTCAAGAAAAGCTTATTGATAAGCTGAATCAAGAATTGAAGCTGATAGGTACTGCCCCCTTAGAATCAAAATCAAAATCAGGTAGAGGAGAATAGCAAATTGATAAACTTGATCAAGTCACTAGAAATCATAAATGAAGATGATAGGATAACCATTAAGCGGTGAAGATATACCCCAGTTTGACTAGGTTTGACTGAGAAAGATATAGGATAAAAATGAAGTCAAACCTCAGAGATATGAATCGAATGAAGATGAATGAAAGACTAGGAGTTTGAAAGAGATGGGGATGAAGAAATGAAGATGCCCCAATAAAGATTGAAGGATCAGGCTCAAATGATCAGCCGACTGCCCAGAAGAGGGTGAAAATTTTAAAATGCAAGTTTGACTATCAAGATGAACTCAGATTTTGATTTTGATCTTGAAAATGGATCCAGGATGTCGAAATTAGCTAGGGGTACAATTTTTGCACAATTCGAGATGTTTTGAAAATTAGGTCAAAAAGTCAAAATGCTATAAAAGGGGGTAAAAAGGTCATTTTCAAAATCAATTTTCTTATTGTGATGGATGTTTCAATTTTATATTGTCTTGTCATATTTCTCAAAATGTATGTCATATATGCTCATGTATAATCTCTCTCATAGATGTATGTTTTAGTTCTCGTGTTTATGATATAGACTCATGTTTTTGAAAATGATCTCTTTAGGATAGATATGATGATAAGATTAACCCCTTGTGATGACAAGAAAAAAGGATGTGATGTGAAAGACAATAAGTGAAAGACATGATCGAGAAAAGGAAAGGTGAGCGCAGTTGATTGATAGGTCCATGAAAGATGAAAGGAGAGCTCTCTCCATATGAAAAATGCAAAACTAACTATCATGAACCTAAAAATGCAAGCTACTATGAAAATTTGTTTACTTGCAAGTTTACAAAGCTTTTAGACTCTAATATTCATCATCGAACATTATTGGTAGTGTCGCAAGATCATACAATACACACTAGTATGACTATGTGAATCTGAATATGATCTATATCAGATAGATATGTGGGAATCTGACCTAGGCATCAAAGACATATAGGTCAAGATGACTAGTGTGGTGAGATTACCTAAGTTCAATATAGCAAGATTATACTCACATCGAGACACAAGGAAAGTCAACATGGCTAGAAGTATGCACTTGCAAAGACAGTCAAGTATAATACCTTGTAGATCCCATTGTCAAGTGGAACAAGAAAAAATGTTAATGACAATTGGGACCAACAAAATATACCCACAAGCAAAAAAAGCAATAAAACATGTCCTCATGCCCTTAGTCTTCTACCTTTGCATCATCGAAAACTTCTTAGGGAAAGAACACTCATCAAAGAAATCATCATAGACAACACACAAAAAAATAAAGTCAAACAAGTCTCAGCGAGTCAAGTGTTTAAGTGTGTGTCTGTAGGTCATAGAGTCAAACTTTGAGGATCACATCTGTGAATGAGAAATACCATATCATGCTAGATTGTGGGTAAGATATCTAATAAGTTTTGAGAAACACTTGATGCTAGGGTAGTGTTGAAAAACATAGTTGAGGTGGTGTTGAAAAACACTATTTACAAGATGTCCTAAAGACCAACACATCCTAGAGACCAAAGCTAACATAGTTATGCCCCCTAGACAAAGACAAAGTCCAATTCCAAACCAAGGCAACAAGGTCAAGGCATGATGGAGAAAGGCTAAGTGTCGAGGACGCATGCTAAAAGACAAGGGTACAAAGACCTCAAGTAACACCTGTTTCCAAGTTTTCACCACTTGGAGATTTTTTTTATTTTTTCAATTTTTTTGTATTTTTGCTACCAAGGTGCCTGTTTCCAGGTTTTCACCAAAGCACTTCTTCTATTTTTTTGAATTTTTTGCATTTTTTAATTTTTTTTGTATTTTTTTAAGACTTTCTATGCTTTTTAGGATTTTTTCAGCCTCATACATGAATTTTTTGGGAATTTTTTCGGGATTAATAAGATATGTACAAAGGATGCCCCTAGAAAGAATAGACATCATGGATATAACTTCTTGAGGTGCAAGACATTGATAGGCTCAAGGAGTTGTTCCCCTCTGGATCAGATACTAAATAAGCACCTGTACCAAAAGCAGTAATAATCATGTATGGTCCAAGCCAGTTAGGTTCAAATTTCCCCTTTTGCTCTCTATGTTGTTGGTTCTTAGGGTTTTCTCGTAGGACAACATCCCCCACTTGAAATTCTCTAGGGAAAACCTTCTTGTTGAATGCTTTGGACATACACTTTTGGTAAACTCTCATGTGATCAAAAGATGCTTTACACTTTTCATCTAGAAGTTCCAATTCTTGAAGTCTCATGGCGTGATAATCTTCATCTGTCACTAAACCTTTAAAGGAAACTCTAAGAGAAGGAATCTCCACCTCTAAAGGTAACACTGCTTTAGCACCATAAGTGAGGGAAAAAGGAGTAGCCCCTATTGGAGTATGAATACTCATTCTATAGGCCCACAAGGCTGGATTTATCTATAGATGCCAATCTCTACCATTCTTGTGAAATGTTCTATGGAGAATCTTAAGAATGGTCTTATTTGAAGCCTCTGCTTGTCCATTTCCTTGTGAAAAGTAAATGGAGGACAAATGTTGTTTTATCTTGAATTTCTTGAAGAGATGTTTAAGGTCCTTGTTTTTAAATAGACCTCCATTATCAATGATTATTTCAGAAGGCACTCCATACCGACAGATGATATGGTTCAAAATAAACAAAGAAACTATTTTTCCTGAGGCAATAGAAAGTGGGACAGCTTCTACCCATTTGGTAAAGTAATCAGTAGCGGTGATAATGAATTTGTGTCCACCTGATGAGTTGGGATGAATCTTCCCAACAAGGTCAAAGGCCCAGCGCTGAAATGGCCAGTGAGAAATAGAAGGAATAAGCTCCCTGCCTGGAGCATGTATCAGGTTACTGTGTTTCTGACACTTTTCACAAGATTTAGCAAAAGCTATTGCATTTGTCTGCATGGTAGGCCAATAGTACCCCACCCTAAGAAACCTTTGGACCATGGCAAGACCATTAGAATGTCCTCCACAAATTCCCTCATGAATGTCAACTAACGCTTGGTTGGACTCATCCTTCTCTAAACACCTAAGAAGTGTCCCATCTAAACCCCTCCTATACAGATCACCAGAGATAAGGGTGTGGAAAGAGGCATTTCAGATTAGGTTTCTTCATTCAGAATGATTGAAGGTTTTGGGAATAGTACAATCATGAAGGTATGAGTAAATGGCACCATAGTGAGATGACTCATGGCCAATAAGGGTACAAACAACTTGGCTTTATTGGGAGTCATAGATAGGGTAGCGTAGCTCTTCCACTAGGAATTCAAATCTGGACTCATGTTGTTCTAGCTAAAGAAGTGAAGCCAATGTAGCCATAGCATCAGCTGCTTTGTTCTCTACTCTAGGCATTTATTTAAATGTAACAAAGGTGAAGTATCATCGCAAGGAATCAACCATTTTCTTGCAGGGTACCAATTTTTCATCTTTTGTTTGGTATTCTTCATTAACTTGATTGACTATCAATTGTGAATCCCCATAGATATGCAGCTCTATGATTCTCCACTCTATAGCCATTTTTAGTCCATTTGTCAGGGCCTCATACTTAACAATCTTATTTGTCCATGGGAACAATAGTTTGTAGGACTTAGGAATTGTGTGCCCATGAGGAGAGACAAACAACACTCCTGCTCCTAAACCATTTTTCATGAAAGAGCCATCAAAGAATATCTTCCATGTTCTTGTAGTCATGTACATTATGTGCTCATCTAGAAATTCAACTTGAATTGGTGCTTTGTCTTGTATTGAAAAATCAGCCAATTGGTCTGCAATGGCTTGTCCTTTTATAGCCTTAAACTCAACATACTCTATGTCAAATTCTGATAAGATCATCATCCACTTAGCAAGTCTACCTGTGAGACTAGCTTTACCAAGCAAATATTTGAGAGGATCAATTTTTGCAATGAGGTGTATTGTATGCACAAGCATGTAATGTCACAACTTTTGGGAAGCAAACACTACCGCTAGGCAAGATTTTTCAATACTAGTGTAGTTGACCTCATATGACACAAGAGTATGACTAATGTAATAGATAGCTCTTTCTTTTCTTGTATCATCAAGCTGAGCCAATAATGCCCCCAAGGAAGATTTTGTTGCTGATACATACAATATGAGTGGTTTTCCTAGGATAGGAGGAATTAAGATTGGAGGATTGGCCAAGTATTTCTTGATTTGGTCCATGCTTTGCTGACAATCTTCATTCCAGACACATTTAACCCCTTTGTGTAAAGTCTTGTTAAAGGGTTGAGCTCTATCAGCCAGTTGTGAAATAAACCTCCTTATAGATTGAAGGTGTCCTTGAAGACTCCTCATTTGACTGATGTTTTTGGGAAGTGGCATATCCATTATTGCTTGAAATTTTTTTGGGTCCACCTCTATTCCTTTAACTGAAATGATAAATCCTAGGAGTTTTCCAGAGGTGACTCCAAATACACACTTCTTGGGATTTAAATTCAATTGAAATTGTTCCATATGATCTAGAATTACTTCCAAATTGCCTAGGTGTGTATCCCTTTTTTTAGATTTTGCTAAGGTGTCATCCACATAATCTTCCATATTCTTATGCATGATGTCATGGAAGATGGTAGTCATAGCTCTTTGATAAGTAGCTCCTGCATTTTTTAATCCAAACGGCATGACATTCTAGCACTAGGTTCCCCATGCACTAGTGAATGCAATCTTTACCTGGTCTTCAGGAGCTATTTTGATTTGATTATACCTAGAAAAACCATCCATCAAA
Source organism: Chamaecyparis obtusa (assembly GCA_027943335.1). Lineage (NCBI taxonomy): Eukaryota > Viridiplantae > Streptophyta > Pinopsida > Cupressales > Cupressaceae > Chamaecyparis > Chamaecyparis obtusa. The sequence continues at coordinate 457,205 of BSBK01005072.1, forward strand.
GAATAGATCTCATAGCTTTCAGTCGTGTCCACTATCATTTCTATGTTTGGGAGTGGAAAATCATCCTTTGGGCATGCTTTATTAAGATCCCTAAAATCTATGCAGACACGAATGGACTTGTCATGTTTTGAAACTGGTACAATATTGGATATCCATTCAACATAATCAATGGCTCTTATAAATCCTTCTCTAGGGAGCTTTTCTAATTCAGCTTTGACAAGAAGAGCTATGTGAGGATACATTTTCCTCAAATTATGTTTTACTGGTTTAATACCTGGAGCTATGGACAAGTGATGCATAATGAGACTAGTGTCCAATCCTGGCATGTCTGAATAAGTCCAATAAAAATTGATCTTTTTGGTCTATAGGAACTTGGTATATGCTTCTTTTTCCTATGTTGATAGAGACTAAGCTAAATGCACAATTTGTGGAGCCTCTGGTGTATTCAAATTAACTGGCGATGTAGGCTCAACAAGCACTGAAGATCTTTCCTAAAAGTAACTAGGGAGATGATCAAGTACCTCATCAATAGGTGCCTCAGAGAGGTTTTCACCCTCAGATACATCCTTTATTTTTACTTTTTTAGGTTCTGACACCGCCACATAGTGGTTTTCACCATCAAAACTCTTTTTTTTTTTTTCTTTTCTTTTCATTTTGCGACTAAGGTACTTGATATTTGGTTCTCTCAAGCTTTTAGTTGGTTCACTAGTGGAAAAGACTATAGGTTCGAGAGCATTTAGGTAATAGGCTATCTCGTAGTCATTTTGAAAAGTTAGGAGCTGAGGCTCTTGATAGTGTTGAGACAAATCAATTAAGTGAGGATTGGTAAGGGGTAGGTCAATGACTAGTTCAATGTTGTGTATGCGAATGGTATCATCTTTGGTGATTGCAAAGTAAGGATTCATAAAGTATCCCTCTAAGGTACCCAAATCAGGACTTATCCTACCAAGCGAAGCATCGTCCACTAAAGAAACTCATGGATTCCAATCCTCTAATCCTACACTAGACTCGTTAGCTACCTCAAGTTGGGAACTATATGTATGGACAACATCAATGTCCATGTCAACTGTAGAACAATCAGAAAGAGTCTCCCAATCATACTCATGTGAGTCTATATCTGAATCTTGGCAGGGATGTTTACACAAACCATGTTTTTTAGGCCTTGAGGTAGAGGCTTTGATGTCACCAAGGGTAACACCTTCTTGAATGTCATTTGTGTACTGATGTTATTGAATAGGATCCTCAACATGATCTTCAATAGTGGATTGTTCTTGTTCTAGGTCTGAAATTGTTGGATTGATAACTGGAGCATCTAAATCTCCCCAAAGGAGATTGGTGGAAGGGACCCAATCTTCACACCTATCTTGTTGATTTTGAAAATTGGGAATGTAGCTAGATTCATCATCACTATCCATCACAACAAGGATAGGAGTAGTTTTTGTAGTCTGACATTCAAAACCTAGGCCAACTATTGTCTTAGATCTGCGGCCAAAGGGAGCATGATTGAGTGGTTCAGCCTTAGCATATAATCTGTGACTGAGAGGACCATGACCTAGGTAGCCCATATTTTTGACCAAAGTGTATCCTCTTCCATAAGCTTTAGGAGATGGGGAGAAATTTTCATTATGCTTGTATTTTTCCTCCTTGTAAATCCAATCTCTAACAGCTACCTCTTCTTTTTCATCTTGTATGGACACTAAGGACTCTACAAATGTACCAAATAGAGTCATTACTGAAGATGAGGGATGCATCTCTTGTGAAGGTTTACCATAGGACCTAGGTGAGACTGGAATTTTTATGAAGGAATCAATTTGATAACCCTCCATACCAAGGTCTATGGCCTTAAACTTATTCTGACATTATGCTAAAGTGGCATCAAAATCCTCAGCTTCCCTGTTGAGAGGAACATGAGTCCATGTTGAAATTGCATTAACAGATAATGTGCTATCCCCATGTATACAAACTTCTACTTGATTATAGGGGAAATTGACGCATTGGTGATAGGTGGACGACACTACTTGCATGTCATGGATCCATAGTCTACCAAGCAGGATATTATAGGCTAAAGGACTAGCATCAACAATTTCGAATAAAATGTCCTTTTCAATGGGGCCGATCCTAACACGAAGGATGGCCAAGCCTTTGGAGCTTCTCTCTACCTCATCTTAGGCTTTGATGGTTATTTTCTTATGAGTATCAATAACTTTCTCTGAGTAACCCAGTATCTTCAACAAACTCAAGGAACAAATATTGAGCCTAGCACCCCCATCAATCCACACATGCCTGACACGGGTCTTGTGAATCATGACTTTTATATGAAGGGAAAGATTATGTAGATGGCTCAAGGCTTTGTCATCTTCTTCTAAGAATGTGAGGTAGTGAGGGTTGGCAAGGTGGTTAACCATATTTTGGAATTTTTCAACATCTATGTTATTAGGAACATTGGTTGTACGCAAAGCATCCTCAAGAACACGCTTATGTCTTGGAGACAACTCTAGGAGTTCAAAAATTGAGATTTGAGCTGGTGTTCTTTGTAATTGGTCAACAAGATTGTAGCTCATTTCAAGATTAACTACTAACTTGGTGGTGACATTCTTGGATGTCACTTGTTTGGGTTTGCTACACTAGTTGGAATTAGGACCCCTAATAACTAGAGGACCTTGACTTTGGCTTCTGGTGATAGCGTTAAGAGCTTGGGATGACCTTTGAGAGTGAGGACCCCTAAGCACCACCACTAGTTCTTCATCAAATATAGGAGGAGAGCCCACATCATGACTATAAAAATCTTTATTTCACATCATGTTGACATTTTCCTCAACAATCTCAAGCATATTAACCACATTTTTTGCACCTGTGTAGGTATAGTTGATTTCAGCTTTTCCATTCTTGGGTTTAGAGGTTTCCCCCTTTTCATGTTTGGGAAAAGGCTCCTTGAATGCCTTGTGGTCTGCATTTGTATTCAACACATCAATCTGAAGTTTTCCACTTTCAATAAGATCTTGAATAAGGTTTTAAAGTTTCCAGCAATGTTCAATGTCATGTCCAATGCCATTGTGGTACTTGTAGAAAGCTTTTTCATTCCACCAATGTGGCTTAACATCAAGTATGTGAAATTTTTCTGGATCTTGTGGTTGTGCAAGATTATTGGCAATAAGGGTCTTGAAAACATCCTCATAGGAGTCACCTAGTTTAGAAAATTGTCTCAACTTTTTCTTGGGCTTCTCTTGATACTTAGGTTTATTCTCTTGTTGGTTGGAGGATGTGTTTAGCTTCATAGCTTGGACTACACTAGACAAATGTAGGACTCCTTGATCCTTGGGTTGAGAAGAGTCTACAACTCCATCATTAACTACTTGCTTATTCTTATTCTAGTGCAAGTGCTTTCCTTTGTCCTTATTAGCATTGTTAGGATTTTGACCATTGTTGGTATTGTTGTGTTTGGTCAAAATGCCTTGTTCTTTTAAGACATCCTCAATTCAACATGTTGTCTCAACCATAGTATCAAAGGAATCAATGACCATTTTTTGAACCTCATAATGCATTTCAGGCACTAAATTACTAACAATGATGTCAATCCTTTCATGCTCAGGAATAGTCCTAGAATAGCGGGAGCACAATCATCTCCACCTTTGCAAGAAGGTAACAAAGGATTCCCCTTGGTTTTGTTTCAAATTGCATAATTCCAACATAGTGACTGATCTTGACAAGTTGTATGCAAAATGTTGAATGAATCTATGGACAAGTTCTTTGAAATTTTTTACGGGAGGGGTTATGTTGGTAAACCACTCCATGGCTTGGCCTTTGAGGCTCCTTGGATATAATCTCATAAGGTAAGAGTCATCTTGGTGGAACTCAAAACTCATGATATAAAATTGATGCACATGATCATGTGGGTCGCCATTGCCATCATACTTGTCATATTGGGGAATTTCAACTTTCCGAGGAAAATCTGTCATAGGCATTCTTTTGTCGAAAGGATTGGGACAAATAGAATCAAGTGAAAATGAAATTTTAGGTGCCAACACCTTTTCCATCATTCATTTGAGTTTCTTGATTTCCTCTTCTTGAGAGGGTGCTTGTTTCTTGATCCGACGATCCACATCAATGTTGTAAGTGAGTCTAGCACCCTTATTAATCGAACTCTCTAGGAGCCTATCTTTATTTTGATCAAGGTACTTCTCCACATATTGTTGGAATAGTGGCTCTTGTTGCATTCTCATAAATTCTTGATCATCAAAACTTGCACTACTTCCTCCATGTTGAGGGCCATGATGAGCTCGTTGGGAGGGTTGTCTTGAGTTCCTAGGTGGTTTTTGTCTCCTATGTTGTTAAATCCTCCTTCCTCTAGGACTAGGAGATCTTGAAGGGGTCCTTAACTGCCTTCTACTTCTTGGGGTTCTTGAGGGATTAGAGGGTGGAGAGTTGTTCCCACTGTTGGTACCCCTCTTGTTAAATTGTTCATTGAGTTGTTGGGCTAGAAGCCTATCTTCCTCCTCTCGGAATGCTTTTCTTCTCAATTCCAACAAGGCTTGTTGCTCTTCCTCTAGGTGTCTAAGCCTTTCTTCTTTAGCGGCTTGTTCATCCAAAAAAGCTTTCTTTTCAAGCTCAATTCTTTTAAGTCTTTCATTAGCATATCTTGAGGTTGTTTTGAGTGGAGAGTTGGACTTTGAGTATCTGAACAAGTCATTAGTGAATGCGGAATTCACATGAGCATCACCAAATTCATTGTTTTGGTCTTCATGTTGTGACTGTGCATCTTGGTGAGCTTGCCCATAATGTCTTTCAACTCTTTGATGGGCATCTAGATATCTTGAGTTAATAGGGGGTGATTTAGATTGATTATCATCACCAAACAACATGTTATCCCTATGTCTTTGGAAAATATCATCAAGAGTTTGATCCATTGCTTCTCTTTGTTTCCTAGCCAAAGTGTAGCTCATATCCATATTTGATTGAGAGGATGGTAAATAAGTTCTCAACTCACTAGGATTTCCCTTTGGGTCAAACCAAGCCTCAGACTCACTCCTAGGTGATTTATCAAAGATGGGTTTCTTCCCCTTTCACTTTTGACGAGTTTGGACTAAGGGTAATTGTTCAAAGACAACTTGAGGTCATTTTCCTTGACTAACTTGGTACTTTGTCATAACCGACATGAAAGAAAAAGACCCTTGGTGATAATATGACCTTATGAAATGTCAATACCAAACAAGGATAGTGAAAGTGTTCAATTGTCCAAAAAGAGAGATGGTAAGATAGAAAGCTAAAAAAGGTTTAAACCAATCCTGCCATAGAGGTGTATAATAAAATGATGAGTATCCTAACACATATGGGCCGAGAAAATGGATTTAACCAAATATATAATTGAAATTGAATTTTGATGGAAGTGAATTAGAGAAAAGAGTACTAAAAATCTCCAAGCGTGTTACCAAAGAATCTAAAGGTGTACTTTTTCAACAAGGATAATTTCTAACTTATCAATGCCAAGCAAGACTACTTTGTAAAATCAGAGAACACTAATTCAAGGGGTCTAAAATCAGGAACCCAAGGTACAAATAGGTTTCTAGCGGTAGAGTATGTCACCTACTAAAATCTCGTTGACTAAGGAAAGATAGAAAATTTCATAAACCCAACAGGTAGCAAAAAAAGACTCTGTGCGACAATTTCCAGGCAAACAGTGCGATAATTTCTAAGCAGGCAATATTTTGTAGTAAGTAGGGTGACAGTTTCCAGGCAGCCTATTCAATAATTTCCAGGCAAGCAGTGTGATAGTCTTCCAGTGACGAACTATCGCACAATAATTCTCATAACAGTGTGGGATACAGTTTCAGGATCGTACGACTCTTGACCAATGAGTGCTAAAAATCTCACTTTTAAGGGCAGTTTGTCCAAAATTTCAGTTTGAAGGTTGAATTTTTTGGTTTCAAGCATAGTGACAGTAGTAAATAGATAGGTTTTCAAATAGTAGGTGATCAAACATGTCATAAAACACTTGCACAAGGGCAAAAGCAACCTTGCCAAGACAAGGAATTATGATATCAAAGCAATAAAATCCTATGAATGCTACCATGATGTTTGATGTTTGAGAACGTTTACATGGGTAGATCACAGTGAGAACACTTCAAGCACTTACTAGCCTAAAAAGACAATGGCTCAATACTTAACAACTTGGCCCACACTTGATGTCCCATTGCCTCACACAAAGTGGTTGTGCATAATAGATATTGGCTTTGTCATGGAAGTGCCAATGACACAACCAAAGGAACATAGATGGTGAGTAATCTTGGGGTGATTTAGGTTATTCCACTTGGATCAATCCTTGCACCAAGAAGCTAAGCAAAAAAATAGGGTGGCTTTTATCTATGGTTCTTAATAAGTGCTTCCATTCATAATACCCCTCTTGCTCCCCAAAGAGACTCCTTACCTTGCGGCAAGTAACGAACCTCGTGGCCACAAGAGTACTTTAAGCATTCTTGCTCAACATTTTTCTCATGGTCACAATCCCTCAAGTACTCACATCAAGTGAAGACAAGTACTACGTCTACCAAGGTTTTGTGTCCTTGATAGCCTTGAGTTTATAGTGGGTTGGAATAGCCGGTGAAAAGCTTGTCCCCACTTGGGTTGTTCCTCTTGATTGCTCAAGAGAAGGCCTGCTAAAGGATTCTAAAAGCTAAACAAAAATTGGATCAACCTTTGAGTGTCAGTATTTATATTTCACCTCAAGGGTGAAGAACATAATCTCCAAGCTAAAAAATATCTCCCAAACACACCAAGCAAAGGTTCAATTACCCTCTTGCTTTCAAAATCTAAAGATGGGTCAAGATTTTTTGGTTCACCACAAGGGTGAAGAGCATACTTCTCCTACCACCCAAAGATTCCTACAACAAGATATTAAGTTCCTATGAAATGAAACAACTAGTATATGCCACACTCAAAAGAAAGCAATTAAATAAGCACTTGATTGGTTTTTATGCTTTGGGAAGCCCTACAAAAACATTTAGTAGCCCTTGTACATTTGAAGCTTTGACATGCATTCTTTTAGGCAAACAATCAAGCAATAGGAGCACCTAAAAGCACCACTTGTTAGCCCTACAAGGGTTAGCACATCAAAAATCAAATGAAATCTGCAAATAGACCCCTGTCCTACAACAGCAAATCAAAAATCTGAATCAAAATCAAGTAGATCTTGCAAAGAAATGACAAAGATTGCTCACTGCCAGGCCTGGGTGATATTTCTGTCAGAGAAATACTCGTGCAATATTTTGTCCTACACTGGTGCAATAATATATCTCCGAGTGATAATTCCTGCTATTTGCGTGTGACAGAAAATAGAACAGGAGTGTGATATAATCTGCAAAAGCATGCGATATTATAACTAGTAAAATATTGCACTAGTATGTAAGAAAGTATCGTACGACACTAGAAAACTGTTGCATGATAATTTTTTCAGAAAATCCAGAGCAAAATTTTTACGAAACAAGTAAAAATTGATGAAAAAAATGACAGAAATGTAGAAAATGAAGGACAAAACAAGAATGTTTTGCCCCACAGTGGGCGCCAAAAATGTACACACTAAATAGTGCACTTCTCTAAGTCATTACTTCCAAGGGAATCCATGAATGGAAAACCTTGAGAAAGTGACCTAGAGCTCCTTAGGCATGGAGTCACAAGGATGTTGATGGTGCTCTCAGCTAGAGCTATTGAAGCATGCAACCTTGCTAGTAAACCACACAATGGGAGATTCAAAGAGACAATGGCAAGAATGCCAATATCTTCAAGAATCAAGATGAGAATGCAATGCAACTATGCTAAGAATGAAGATTCAAGCTAAGCTATGAAAGGAAAGTATTACAAACCCTTTCTACTTAAGCTATGTGAGCTAATCTAGAGCATAAAGGAAACTAAGCTAGATGCCATGAAAGCCATAATGTAAGAAATGAAACTAGAATGAAAGAATGCAAGAATGATTTCCAAAAGCTCCAAAGTCTCCAAGAAATCCTGCATCATAAGGTTCGTATTCAAAAGATGGATCCTAAAATGAGAAGAGAGCTCTCCTTTTAAAGGAATTGAAAAGGAATGGGCCATGGAGATTAAGAGGCAAAAGATTTAATCAAGGGTGGAGCTTGAAAGAGGAGCAATCCATGTGCACAAATATCCTCCAATGGGAAAATAAGAGTTGACTTTTGTGTCCATGTGAGAAAAAAAAGTGCTTATCTTCTTTTTATAAAATAAGAATAATGCTTTATTTGTGCAACTTAGGATAAGAGGAAAAGTGGGGGTTTTTTATTTAATAAAAGGGGAGGAAATTCCTTTTAAATAAATAAAGACTTTAGGATAAAATGGTTAGCCCAAGGCAAATAATCGAAAATGATAAAATAGGATTTGATTAAGGAAATTGATATAATTGATAAAATGTTAATTTTTGAAAATATTAATTCAAGAATTTGATAAATCATTGAATGGGGGCCCAAAGTCTAGGTGACCATTTTAGGGTGCATACAGGCATCAGCAGGCAGACGTAGTGAGAATCACTGGTGACTGATGCATGAACAAAACTTCTGAAAGTGATAGTACAATGCCCCCTAGAGCAGGAAGGTGCCCCCAAGTGTGAACTAGTTCCAATCCATGAAGGTTCAAGGAAAATCTCGAAGACAACTAAAGGCAAGTGCATGAGCTAGAAAACCAAAGCAGGAAACAAACTAAAAGTAGGAAACAAACTAAAGCAGGAAAGCCGAAAAGCAAACTAAGGTAGGAAAGCAAAGAGACTAAAGTGGGAAACTAAGAGCCAAGCGATGCTGAGATGAGATGTAGCTTTAGGAAACAAGAGGTGCCTATTTACTTGGTTTTCACCATCTTGGCAGAGATTCTATTTTTGCTACCATGACGCTTGTTTACCAAGTTTTCATCAATGGCACATTTTCCTTCTATTTCAATTTTTTTTGTACTTTTCTCTTTCTTGATTTTTTCGTATTTTTGAATATTTCTTTTTTTTGTATTTTTTATCTTTTCACTTTTTTTTGTATTTTTTGAATTTTCTATTTTTTTTTATTATTATCAAGGTGCCTGTTTACCAAGTTTTCACCAAGATAATAGATACATCAAAGTGCCTATTTACCAATTTTTCACTAAGATGATCATTTTTTCAGGACATTTTGCAATTTTTAGGATTTTTTACAATATATCATTTTTTTGGATTTTTTCAGGACAAATAAATATGTACATGAGCACACAAAGAATGCCTCAGCTATAGAATTTCTTTAAGTGAAGAGTGTTGATAGGCTCTTTGAGCTGTTCTCCTTCAATGGTGGAGAGTCAATAAGTGCCAGACCTAAATGCCACAGTAATAACATACAGACCAAGCCAGTTTGGTTCAAATTTCCCTTTCTGGACTTACTGCTGCTGATTCTTGGGGTTCTCTCTCAGGACGAGATCACCCACTTGAAATTATCTTTGTCTAAATTTCTTATTGTAGGATTTGGACATCCTCTTTTGGTATGCTCTTAGATGATCGAATGCCACCTTCTGACATTCATCAAGTAACTAAAGCTCTTGAAGCCAGGATATTCTATTTTCTTCATTAGTGATGAGGCCCCTTAGGGAGATTCACAATGTAGGAATCTCAACCTCAATAGGTAATACTACATCTGCTCCATAAACCAAGGCAAAGGGCATAGCCCCTATTGGTGTTCGGATACTTGTTATGTAGGCCCACAAAGCTAGGTTAATCTAGAGATGACAATCTCTACCAAATTTATGAATTGTTCGGTGCAAGATTTTGAGATTTGTCTTATTAGAAGCTTCTGCTTGTCCATTACTCTGAGGATAATAGATAGATGACCAATGCTGAATAATTTTGAATTTGGTGCATAAGTCTGTCAAGTCCTTATTTTTGAATTGTCCCCCATTGTCAGTGATAATGGCTAAGGGTATACCATATCTACAGATGATATAGTTCAGTATAAACATTGCCACAGACTTGCCATTAGCTACAGCTAGAGGCACTACCTCAACCCACTTGGTAAAGTAATCAGTAGCTATGATGATAAAATTATGTCCTCTTGAAGAAGAAGGATGTATCTGACCTACCAAATCAAAGGCCCATTGCTAAAATGGCCAAAAACTAATGAGAGGACTAAGCTCTCTAGCAGGAGCATGAATCAGATTCCCATGGAATTGGCATTATTTGCAAGTCTTTGCATATTGAACAACTTCTTTTTCCATGTCCAGCTAGTAATAACCAACTCTAATAAGTTTCTGGGCTAACATCAAACCACTAGAATGAGACCCACAGATACCTCTGTGTACCTCAGCTAGCGCACGTTTGGACTCATCAGGTTCTAAACACCTAAGAAGGGTACCATCTAGACCCCATCTATACAAGTCATTTTCTATGAGGATATACCGTGAAGCAGTACAAATTAGGTGACGCTTTTGATTCTAGGTATAAGTGTCTAGAATGATCTGGTCATGAAGGTAGGAAAAGATATGGTGGTAGCAGGATGAATCATGTCCAATGACTGAACAGATCATCCTAAATTCAGGAATATCATAGGCAGGGTAGTGTAATGCCTCCACCAGGAATTTGTGTCTGAAGTCATTTTCTGGCATTTGTAACATTGAAGCAAGAGTGGCCATAGCGTCAGGTACTTTGTTGTCTACCCTTGGAATCTACTAGAAAGAAATGTTTGAAAAGTATTGTTTGAGATCATCCACCATTCTTTTGTAAGGTACTAGCTTGTCATCTTTTGTTTGGTAGACATCATTGACTTGATTGATGATTAACTGAGAGTCTCCAAAGACCTTGAGCTCATCCACACACCATTCAAGGGCTATTTTCATTCCATTAATGAGAGATTCATATTCAGCTATGTTGTTTGTGTAGGGAAACAACATTTTATAAGCTTTGGGTAATAAGTATCTCTAAGGTGTAACAAACAGAATGCCTGTATCTAATCCTTGCTGAGTGAATGATCCATCAAAGGACATGCTCCAAGATTGATGTGTGAGAAGCATGATGGATTCATCTGGAAATTCAATACTCAAAGGCTGGTGATCTTTCAAAGGAGCTTCCACCAGCTGATCAGCAATTGCTTGTCCTTTAATAGCTTTTCTTTCCACATACTCAATGTCAAATTCACTAAGTATCATCACCCACTTCGCTAATCTACCCATGAGTTCAGCCTTTCTTAGTAGGTACTTTAGTGGATCAATTTTTGTAATAAGCCTTTTGGTGTGAGCTAGCATATAATGCTACAAATTCTAAGAAGCAAATACCACTACTAAAAAAGCGTTCTCAATGACAAAATAGTTCATTTCATAGGAAACCAATGTTCTGCTGATATAATATATGGCTCTATCTTTGTTGTTCTGATCTTCTTGAGCTAGGAGAGCACCCAAAGATGTGTTTGTTATTGAGATGTACAGTATGAGTGGCTTCCCATGAATAGGAGGCATCAATATAGGAGGATTAGCAAGATACTATTTTATTTGAGTGAGTCCCTTGTCATATTCCTCATTCCATTCATAGGTCACACCCTTATGCAAAGTTTTAGTGAACGGTTCTGACTTGTCGGCCAACTATGAAATGAAGCACCGGATAGATTGTAGCCTTCCATGCAATCCTCTCATTTGATTAATATTCATTGGTGGAGGCATGTCCATAATAGCTTGTACCTTTTTAGGATCAACTTCTATGCCTTTAGCTGAAATGCTATAACCCAAGAGTTTCCCAAAAGTAACATCGAAAGCACATTTCTTTGGATTAAATCTAAGACTAAATTGTTCCATGTGGTCAAGGATGGGACCCAAATCTATGAGATGAGTTCTTCATTGCATGCTTTTGGCTAAAGTATCATCCACATAATCCTCCATCATTTTATGCATCATATCATGGAAAATAGTAGTGACAGCTCTCTGATATGTTGCTCCAGCATTTTTAAGCCCAAAAGGCATGACATTCCAGCAAAAGGTGCCCCAGGCACATGTGAAAGTGGTCTTTTCTTGATCTTCTGGTGCAATTTTTATTTGATTATATCCAGAAAAGCCATCCATCAAGATATACATCTCATAACCTGCTATCATGTCTACTATCATATCAATATTAGGTAGTGGGAAGTCATCTTTTGGACATCCCTTATTTTGATCTCTGAAATCTATACACACACGAATGGATTTATCATGTTTAGTGACTGGAACAATGTTTGAAATCCACTCTGCATAATCAATAGTTCTTATGAAACCAGCCTTAAGAAGCTTTTCTAGCTCTGCTTTGACCAAAATGCTACGTGTGGATGCATCTTTCGCAGGTTCTGTTTAACAAGTTTAATTCCTAGTGCAATGGACAAATGGTGCATGATTAGATTGGGGTCTAATCCAGGCATGTCGGAGTAGGTCCATGAAAAGTTTATTTTCTTCCTCTAAAAGAAGTTAGTGAACTCTTCCTTTTCTTTGGTAGACTGATTGTGCTAGATGAATAATCTATGGAGCAGCCTCTGTACCCAAATTTACCGACTGTGTCGGCTCAATCAATACTGATGACCTCTCTTGAAAGTGGCTTGGAAGTGTATCAAGTATCTCATCCTTCACTGCCTTAGAAAGTGGTTTTCACCATCAGAGCATCTATTTTTTCTTCTTTTAATTTTTTGACTAAGATACTTGATATTCGCCTCTATCATGCTGACACTACTTTCGCTGGTGGAGGACATCACAAGTTCAATAGCATGGAGGTAACAGGATAGATCATAATCATTCTAGAACATTAGGACTTCATTGGATGCATGAGGGGAGTTGGAGTTTATCAGATCAGGATGATAGAGTGAAAGGGAAGTAATGACTGGTTCAATTGCATTCATGGTATAACCATCAAAAGCATTGACAAGCAAGTCAAGACCTAGAGAGATCTCATCCAAAGGAGTGTTCGAATCCCTATAAGACCTTATGTTGGAAGTAGAGGACAAGTTAATATCGATGGCATCTAATTCATGTGGCCTAGCACTAGACCCTTCACCTACTTCGAGGAGTCTTTCATACACATGAACAGTATCTATGTCTACATCATAAGTAGCATCAGACAAAGAGTCAAACTCATATTCATGTGAGTCAGTACTTGATGTGGGAATTTCATTAATACTAGCTATATCACCTAACTCATCTTCATTCCTTGTGGCATTAATAGATTGCTGAAGTTGTTCTTGTTCAAGGCCTTGATAGTGGTGACATCATGTGATATGTCAGCCTCTATGAATCCCACTTGCTAGATGAACTTTAAAGTGCACAAGTTTAGGGCTGAGCCATTATCTATCATGACCCTTTTGATGGAAAATTCTCTAACCATGATGGTGATGCGGAGAGGGAGATTGTGGTTAGGCTCGACAGATGGTATATCAAATAGCTTGAAGGAAAGAGCATAGGATGTTGATAGGTTTCTCACAAGGCTCTCAAACTAGATGGTATTAATATTTGTGGGGACCTATCCTTCTCAAAGGGCTTGGTTGAGGATCTCTTGATGGATGGGTAAAGTGTGAAGAAGGTCGAGGATGGAGATTTCGGCAGGTGTATTCCCAAGGTGTTATAGAAGGTTATACTTTGCATTGTGGACTAGCATTGGATTAGCATCAGTGATTGATATCCAGCCTCTGTGTGTGGTGACTGTACATTGACTATCTACTCCCTTGACATGGATGAAATTGATAGTGGTTTCAACTTGGGTTATGCATCCAACAAACATTTCATAGTTGATGTGGGTAGTAGTATAGTCTTTTTAGGTAGCATGGTCTCCGTATTTTCCTTTGCCTTCATTCTGGGGTGGAGGATTGGTATTAACTTGATTCTTCCCAGCATTGTGTTGCGAGAACACATTCTGATAGATTTGTAGATTGGCATTAGCCAAAGGCTGGGCCTCTATGTCCACTTGGATCTCTTTCCTGTGAATGAGATCTTGGATATAATGCTTCAATTTCATACACTTGAGGGTGGTGTGTCCTTTAACATAATGATAGTCATAGTATTCATGCTCTTTATACCATGTAGGCTTGGGAGTTGCATCATTGAATTTATGAGTTGTGGGGTAGGTTATCATATTGGCCTTAGCCATTTGATGGAAGCTTATGTCTAGTGGCTCACCAAGAGGGGTGAAAGTATGTCTTTTATTGGTCTGGACTTGAGGCTTGTTCTCTGATAGAGTAAATGATATGGCATTGGCCTTATTTTCTTGGTTTGCTTGCTATTGATAGTGTTACATAGGCTGTTGATTCATTGGAGGTTGTTTTTGTTGATATGCAGGAGTAGGTGTAGGACCAGCCACAATAATTTGGACATGTTTGGTGTTAGTGGCTCCATCTATCATAGAGTTTTGGGTTATGTTCCAATATCAAGGCCTATCATTGTTGGGTTTTTCATGGGAGCTTTCCTTGTAATGTTTGATTATGCCATCATCTAAGAGGCCTCGATCAATGTTCATGCCTTTTCCCTTGATGTCTTGATAGGTTTGGATGCGGTTCATCCTCATGAAATGGGACAACTTGGGATGCAGGTTATCAATGAATATTTTAGTGAGATGTTTCTCAGGTGGTTGATAGGATAACCTTGTAGTGAGATTCTTCCATCATTCCAAGTAGTCGACCAAATTCTTACCTCCTTTATGCTTTGAGTTACAAAGTTCTAACATGGATAGCTCATTCTTGACATTATGGGGATATTGAGAAATGAACTTCTTAGAAAGTTCTGCAAAGGTTGTGATTGTCCCATAAGGTATCTTTTAAAACCACTCAATAGCACTCCCTCCCAAGCTCTTGGGGAAGAGGCGCATGAGGAAATGCTCACTGTAAGCTACCTCCTAACATGCCATGTAAAATTATTTGACATGACTGACTAGGTCTCCCTTCCCTTGATATTTTTAGAACTTAGGGGTCTCAAAGTGCTTGGGAAAGGGGATTGTCAAGATGGATCTGTCAAAGGAATAGGGACAAACCTCATCAAACTTAAAAGTCTTTTTCTCTGTTCTGGCCTTAAGCTCCTTGAGATCATTCTTCATTTCCTCCCATTCAGCATTGATTAGCATTGGAGTGGGTACTCCCATTGGGAAAGGATCTGATGGTGCCTGTGAATAAGGATGGTTCTATGGGGATATTGTAGAGTTGGATAATGGGATTTCCCAGCAAGATAGGTTGACTGGAATAGATTTTGGGGTGATAGTTATTGGGGAGGATATTGTTGTAGAGGTGCAAGGGTGTATTGTTGTATAGGATACAAAGTTTCTTCTTGCTTCTCAGAGATCATAGGATGTTGTTGTTGTGCTGGATAGGATGATACTTGTTATTGTTGGAAGATGATAGGATGTTGCTACTATGTTGGGAAGTCCTAATGTGGTGGAGGAGGTTGGTGTAATGGTGCGTCTTGCTTATAGGATTGTCCTTTTTTTTTTTGGCTTTGGGCTTGGTTGATGTATGTGGGATGCATTCCTACATTGCTAAGGTGTGGAGCAACTATTTGGAAGCTGGTGATAGGAGGTGGTTGCGTGAGCTAGCTGGAAAGATGGGCGGAACTCTATTGTTGAGGAGGTGGTGCAGCTTGAGAAGTGGTAGGTGGCATGGATAGATAGTTGGTATATGAGGGAAAAGATGAAGTTGGTGGAGGTTGCAATGATTTTTTTTGTGTTGCGTGAGGTAAAGTTTCTTCTGGGTTCGTGGGGATAGATATGTGTGATTGGGTTTGTATCCCAAGCGTATGCATTTGTGCTTGGGTGAGGCCCCAATGAGAGCCCTTTTTGTTGTGGGTTTCAATGTGGAGGATGTTGGGAATGCATATGTGATGGTGGGAGTTTGGGATGTAGATGGTGGGTTCTGAGATCCCATGAAGGGCATGTCATTTGTGAAGCCAATGTGCTGGGATTGTGTATTAGCGATATAAGGTGGAGGAGGAATGTATGTAGAATGAGTGTGTTGGATGATGGGTGGAATGAATATTTGGTTGAAATCTTGCTGGGAAGAAGGAGGATGAACTTGTGTTACCCCTGGGAAAGATGGTGCTGATGAGGAGGCTTGCTGAGTGAAGGAAGGAAATGGTTGTGTTTCTCCTAGGAAAGATGGTATTGATGTGGAAGCTTGTTGGGTCAAAGAGGGAAATGGCTGTGTTTCCCCCATGAAGGATGGTGGTGATGAGCATGCTTGGTTTATGAAAGGTGGAGGTACTTCTAGTATGAAAATTTTCATAGGGGGTGGAGGTTATGTTTGTGTGAAGCTTTGTGCCTAAGTGGGGCCTTGAGATGCTGTAAATGATGGTGATGTACCCATGATGGAAAATGGAGTAGATTGCGCTATTTCTTGTATCGTGGGTTGTGTTGCATTGGATTGTAAGAGATGGGGGATAGGTGAGGCTATTTGAGATATTTTCAAGTTTGGGTTATGGATTTGTTGGATGATGGGAGAATAGGAATCAGCTTGGATATGGATGGATTTATAGGATTGAAGGGTTGGAGGTGTGGTGGAATGGAAGCACCTTCTTGTGCATAGTTGGCCAATATGGCACAATAATTCTAATTGATGATTGCACTCACCATTTTTGCATGCCCTAGGTGGTTCATGAATGCTTCCATGGAGAATGAAGTGGGTGTTTCAGTTGGATCTTCCCATACATTCTCAACTTGTGGGGGTTGTGAGTCATAGGTCACCATCGCGATGTTAGGATCATGTGGATCAACTAAAGGACACTTTGATATTGATTGGATTTGGGAAGAGGATGGTGGAGGTTTACTAAGTCTGGGCAATGAGTTGTTGCTTTCTGATGTAGGATCAAAGAGGATAGGATTGTCAGTCTAAGATAGATTGATGATATTCGAAAGATAGGATCCTTGTTATTGCACGCCAATATCTTTCTTGAGATGATGAGGCTTACAAAGACAAGTACAAGATGCCCTAGACAATGCTTAGTCAAAGGGTAGTGCTAAGTGTAATACCCCAAAAATGGGCTATAGGTTCATTAACCTCCTATATCGACACATCGAATGAAATCAACATCAAAGTCCTAACCTAAGGCACATCAGCACATTATCGAATCTTAATTGATTATCCTAAATTTAGCATCAGGGAATATTCCTTATTCCTATTTATCATAATTATCTTTAATTTAATGATTATTTGGTGATAAATCTTATTTATCCTAAAGTTTGATTAATTGAATATTCTAAATATTTAATTAATTAGATTTAATACTGCCACTTAATTATTTAATTAAATTTAATTAAATTATTCCTAAATTGTATTATTTAAATTTTGGCAATAAATCAAATATCCTATGACTAATTGATTAAATTCTTATTTAATTAATTAAAGTCAATTATCAAATTTAATAATATAGTTTTTGAATAAAAGTTTGATTTAATAATTGATTAACCCATAAATCAATTGTTTTATTTTTAAAATCAGTTAAGTTGAGGATAAATCACGTTATTTATTAAATTAATTCATAATTAATTATGCACATCCAAAAAATAGTTAAACTTTAAATCAGAAAATCAATTCAAGTTGTTTTAAAAATAAAGTCAACTCTCTTTTGAGTTGAGAGTTGATCTCAACTTTTGATTTAAATCAAAAAGCTGATTTGCATGATTTTGTGAGTTAATTTATCTCTTAATTCTTGATAACTCAAAAATCAACCTGATTTTATCAAGAGTGATTTATGGCTTTTTCCATGCACCTCCAAAGTCCAGGATTTCTATAAATTAAGGCCTTAGCTCTTCATTTTGGATCCATCCATGAGTTGCATCCTCACACTGGCAAATTGGTGATCGAAGAATCAATCTTTGCGAATCAAAGTTGTTGTGAGATTTTCATTGTTTTAAGCATTCATATCATTTAGCATATCATTGTTAGATTAATTAGATGGCATATCAGATTCTCATATAGAATAGATTCATATCAATTTGTTTCATCTTATTGGATAGAAAATCCAAAACTATAGATTAATTTGCATTCATCTCATATCTAGATTCTGCATTCAAATCCTTCATTTAGATGTCATCAAGGTCACTGATCTCGGTCTGATCTAAGAATACATACTCGCATCTACTAGAAGGCAGTAAATCACCTGGTTAGATTAGTTTCCATTTCACTACATGATTTTGATTTCTACTAACCTCTAATGTTTTACTGAACTATTGTGTCTACAGCTAGGTACAAAATTCACACACACATTTATGGCACCCACCGTGGGGCCTTGAAACAGGTTTCCATTCAATTTCTATCAATTTCTATCATCTTCTTGTCATTTTCTATTCCATGCTGTAATTTTTAATTTTTGTCTGTACAATTTTCATACGAGTTTTGTCAGAAACTCATATCAAGAGGTACCCACTATCGTACAATAGTTGATTTGATCAAGGATCATACCATCAGAAACACGATGTCATTTGGAAGCTCTTTTGTCGTATGATCTGATACCCATTATCGTATGAGTTTTTGGATTGTTGTTTGGTAGGTGACCCACTGTCGTATGAGTTTTAGTGCTAGTTTTTAATTGTCATTTCACTTTTTCAGCTAATTTTTCCAGATTTGATTTCCAGATTTGGACTGACAACTAACATTAACAATTGAAATTTGTTGTTTCTGATTGATTTTTGCTGATTTTGATTGGTAAAAAGCATGAGAATTGCTAAAAATAGGTAAGAATATACTAAGCATGTTGCAAGGAATTCAGGTAATCTTCTCAGCTGATAAAATTTCAAATTGGATTAAAAAGAACTCTTGTGTGTCAAGCTTGTGTGACCTTTATTGCTTTCATATCACAGATTTCATTTGGGCTATAAAAATGAACATAGATTTTCTTTTCAGCATCTTTTTTACACATAGTAAATAGGCCCTATGAACACTATTTGTGGTTCTTGAGAGAGTGGGTTTCCAGCGAAACTCTTCTCAATGAAGGAACCCTTGTAGGTAGGGAGGATACTAAGAGCGTCTCACGTTCTACTAGATTTGTGCGTCTTTAGCTTCTGATTGATACATTCTCTCACTGGAGAGGTTGATAGATCATAAGTGGTTGGCATCATAGATCTTTGTGAGATAATCTTGGTCTTAGCATGTCGGATTAACCTGTCTGCTTTGTTTGGGTTAAAAGTGAAAAGGCTAGAGGACTGTGCTCTACTCCCTTTTTGGGTAGTATCAAAAACTTAGATCCTTGAATCTAAAACCAGTCTCCACGTGGTATCTTTTGTGAGTCACCTTTAGAGAGGGTTAACCATAGTGGACATTCCCTTAATTGGGTCAACCACATTGATGGAACCTCAAGTGGTAATAGCCATTTTCGACGTGGTAGAAGCAGTCGCTATATAAATGTCCTTGTGGAGGAAATCTTCACAGGTGTGGTCTCTTGTTGGGCTATCAGATCTCCCTAGCAGCTCTTGATTGATTAAATTCTTGGACTATGTCAAAACCCCGATGCGCCTGGATTGGAGTTTTCCATCTTGACATCACAAAAGTTGTAGAGTCAGACCATTACTAAAAACCCTAGTGAGGCCAAATTTTCATTTTCTAGGAATATGTGCATTATTGCAAAACTTTTTGGAACATACACTGTTAGCACTCCTAGGGATTAGCATATTCAGTCACTTGGTTGTTCATGTGCAGGGTTTCTTTGTCCCCTATTCATTATTTTCAAATGTGCTTGAAATCACTTGCTTGCTATTTTGTGTGTTTGTTTATCTATCTGGTTACTAAGAATGAATCAATCCGATACAATCTTCAAATCTAGACAGACAATTTTGTGAACAATCTGAAACTAAAAATCTAAAAATTTGCAAAATTTGATGCCAAACACCTTTCTGGAGTCAAAATTCATCTTGTAAAGTCATAAAGTCATACAACTTTTGGAAAGTGTCATTTCATTACCCCCAGATTGTCATATGGTAGTTGGTATTTTGTCGTACGAGTTTTGCTGCCAGTCAATTTGAAAAAGTGAAAAACCTTGCTATCAACTGTCATGTGAGTTTTACAACTATCGTATGAGTTTTTCAATTATCATTTCATAGCCTACCCACTGTCGTATGAGCCTACAAAAAGTCATTTGAGAAATTTTGAAAAATTGACAGAAAGATGTCAGAACTGTCAGAGACCCAACTTTTCTAGCCTATTTCCAGAGTTTGTCAAGAAAATCACTATGTCAGGAATAGAGCAGCAACTACTAAGAATCCAATCATTTTCCTAGAGTGGCCTTTTGAATCTGATTTAACCTTTTGTTTAATTGATTTGAGTCTTTTTCATCTTGTGTCAAAACCTTGTCATAACTATCAATCTTCAATCCATCTTCAAAATGGCTAAGTGTTGTGAACTCATGTCTGCTATCTTTTGGGCATCAACCCATACATCCAGGGAATAGTCTCCTTCATTTACATCTAATCTAAGCTTCAATCAATCAAACCTTGACAAGGTTGTGTCATTTTCTCTCCTTGAATCAGATCTTTCTTCAGTTGTCTTCATCATATTCTTTTGTTTCACCCAAGGTTAATGGTGGAAACTAGAGCTTCCTCTCACAATAAATCTAGAGAAGCATCCCATACCTTACCTATAACCGCTATCCTGGGTCCAACTCTTGAGCAACTCTACAATTTTGGTCTTTACAAAGATGACAGTCTTGGCAACTTTTGATTAAAAATTGGTTACATATCCCCTCCATCAACTCAGAGAGGTAATCAACAAACTCCTCCTCAATCTATCATAGGGAGTCTTAAAACTCCTACCATGTCTCAAGCATGGACAAATCATGGCTCTCAAAGAACTCAATCTCAACATGGTGCACATCAGGAACCCACACTTGAGGAAATTTCTCGGTATCAAAATGACAATGACTTCAAAAGAATGATGAAGTATTTCTTGAAAGAAGATAGAGAAACATACTTTTTACAATTAGCTCATCAAGAAGCTAAACTTCCTCCCAATTTTAATGTGGAAGATATCATTACACATGAGGAAGAAACACCTATTTTAGCTATGATGAAACAAATGCACGCCATGCAAGTAAGACTTAACAAAATGGAAAATGAAAAAGAACCTAAAGAGTTCTCCATGGAGGCCCTATGTCCTTTTCCATTTGATAAAGACTTTTATATGCCACCATTCCCTAAAAGGGTGGAAATGCTGAAATATGATAAGTATGATGGAAACTTTGATCCTCAAGATCACGTCCGAGAATTCTATACTCAATCTATGGAGTTCATGCATGAACTGACCTATATGATGCATCATTTTCCTTGATCTCTGGGAGGGGCATCCATTCATTGGTTCTCTAGGATGCCTCCTACAATCAAAACCTTTGAGGAGTTGATCAAATTGTTCTATCAACAATACTCCTACAATATTCAACATCTAGTCACCATGATTGACATCCGCAATCTCAAACAATATCCAGGAGAACCATTCCTGACATTTCTCAAAAGATGGAAAAGGAAATTCTCTCTATATGCTAGGCCTATTCCAGAAACTGAGAAGCTGGAAATCTTCATCAACAATCTTGTTCCAGAAATAAACTATCCTTTACACATGCAAAATCACACATCTTTTGACAAGATGGTAGATAATGAAATCAAAATTGAAAAAGTACTTGTGAAAAAAGGAGACATCACACTTCAAAAGGACAAGTATGAATCTAGTTATAAGGATAAGAACAAAAATTGGAACATGAATAAGGGAATTGTCATAGATGGCATTGTTCATAATCTCCATACCCCATCTAAGGCACCTACTTTCAATCTAACCATTGGTACTCAAGCCATCAAAGCTTCAAAACAAAAGGTGTCTGAATCATCTCAAAAGAAGCCTGAATAAAAATCTTGGTCCGCTGATAATAAATGAAAGAGTTCACTCCTCTTGGAGAATCTTTGGAATTAGCTCTGAGAACTCTACTGGCTAATAACATCATCTCTTTGCCTGAGATCCAATAATCTGATCTTGATCCTAAGCCAAAATGGTGGAGAGAGAATGAATTATGTGATTTCCATCAGGGTAAAGGTCAGAAAACTAATAACTGCTTGCGCTTGAAGCATACCATTCAAGACAAGATTGATAATGGACAAATCACGATTGATAATCCTAAAAGAAATAATGATCACACAGCATTCACTGAACCATTTCCAAATCATAGCCAAGGAGATTCATCTTCTCAACCTAATGTGGGTGCTAAGGTCAATTATGCCTATCCTGGAAATAATACTGTTATCAATATGGTTGAACCAAGCCTATCTGAGCATTGCAATGTCATCACAATTGTATGAAGAGATAGAGAAAATCAATCAACTAATGTAGTTACTCGATCACAAGCTCAAGTACACCTACAAGGACAAATCCCAGATCAATCAAATGTCCCTAAGGTGCCTTTCAATCTATCTTCCACTTCTACATAGAGGGCAACATCTAAATCTTCAAACCCTAAGGACACGAGGCCTAATTCATATAGTATCATTCAACAACTCCAACATACTAATGCTAAAATCTCCATGTTTGAGTTGCTTCAGATATCTCTAGCTCATAGAGCCATTCTAGCCAAAGCTTTGCTCGGATCCAATGTTCTTGATAATCTTGATTTAGATAGATTCTAGGCTATGGTTGGTCATCTTACGTCTCCATAGTATATCTCCTTTTCAGAGGATGATGATAACTCCTTGAGTCATCTACATAACCAGCCCTTGCATATTGAAGTCTTGATCCAAAACCATCATGTCAAACATGTGTTGATAGATGGGGGTGCTGGTCTAAATATTTGTTCTTACAGCTTGATCACATAATTGGCATTTTCAGAAATAGCCATTGATCCTAGAAAGAAAATAACTATCAAAGCATATGATGAAGAGGAAAGATCCTCCAAGGGAACAATTGTCTTGCCTATCAGAACAGGTCCTATCATCAGAGATACTATATGTCAAGTTCTTGATATACCTTTGGCTTACAACATCCTTCTAGGGAGACCCTGGATACATGAGATGAGAGCTATTCCTTCCACATACCATCAGTGCTTGAAATTTCCTTGTGACGGAGAAGAGGTAATCATTCTAGCTGATGTGTCAACAACTTGCAATGCATTGAAGGCAAATGCGGATAAACTTGTTCCTAATAATAGAGAATCTTCCACTAAGCAAATAGACATAGCATCCACCTCTAAGATGGAAGACATTGCAAAAGAGGTCAATATCAAAGAAAATGGTATGGGAGAATATACTATAGAGCCAGTCTTGTCTTTGACATCTCTCCCTATATCACCTAAGTCTTATGGGCAAGCTCAAAAATAGTTCAAACCAGAATCTAAGGAACCTCTTGAGGCATATAAAGGAAAATTTGTTGCAGAGAAAGTACCTAAACAAGAATTTGAAGAAGATGAAGCTGTGCTTGCATGGCTTTACAAAGATGAACCTGAATCCCAAGTTGCTCCACCTAATGACTCTAAAGTATTGAAGATTCCTTATAAGTCATATGGCCTAAGGGATAAACTGATAGCTAAGATGGGATATAAAGGAAAAGGACCTCTAGGACTATAGGGTAAAGGTCTTCTATCACCTCTTGAACATCATGGTCAAGCCAACAAAAATAAAATAGGTCTAGGATACATGAAGAAGCCTTTCTGTCTTAGCAAGAACTCCCCACATGTTCTAGAACAAATTGAGCCTTCCGTAGCAAATCAACTAAAGAAGGAAATAATTGAACAATCTAATAGTGATGATTCAGACACTGTTGATGAGCTCATTCCCTATGAGTGTTTTCCTAAAGAAATAAAAGACCTCCTTGATGTTGAAGATGATCCAATAAAAAGGATTAATGTAGTAGAAACACAAGAACCTACTATAAACCAAGAGGTAGTTGCAACACAAGAACCAGCTAATCTCGAAGACAATCAAATGGACAAAGAGGAAGGTGGTAGTTATTCTGAGATAGATTCTCACGAGTATGAATTCAAATCAGAATCTAAGGGTAACCCTTCTTGGGGTATTCATCTTGACTTTACTCATGTTCTTAGATTTCCTAGAGACATAGATGAAGAATCTAATGACTATGAATGGGGAGCCATTCCAGAAGAAGATGAGCTTATTATAGAGAAACATGTTGATGTTATTCACCACTATGAACCTAAACCCAATGTAAGTCTAGAGCAAAATGATGAACTTGTCAAGTCTGATCCACCGATGGCTGAAGTGGACTATCACAATGACATTGAACCTATTCATGAATTGAATGTCTTAAGTTGTAATATCACCTTTGAACTCGACCATTGGGTTAGAACCAATGATGACAAATCCATATCCGTAAACACTCTTTCCCAATCTTTCACCACTTTAACTATCCAACATCTTGAACTTCTTGATCAAACCTCCACAAATTTGAGCCATGGTATTTATACCTTCCCAAATGACTATGCCCTTGCTTGCTACCTCAATGCAGTTGAGCCTATGAGGACTTCCATCAGTGAACCGATCATTAGCATGATAGAGTCGGACATCAAGTATCTTAGTCAGAAAAATAAGAATAAGAATAAAAAGAAAAGGAGTTCTCAAGGTGAAAACCACTTTGTGGCAGTCTCAAAACCTACAAAAGTAAAAATAAAAGATGTATCCAAAGGTGAAAACCTCTCTGAGGTGCCTAAGGATGAGATATTTGATGTCCTTCTAAGTCATTTATAGGATAGATCTCTAGTTCTAATTGAGCCCACTCAATCTACCAATTTGGGAACACCAGAAGAACCACAGTTGATCCATGTAGCACAATCTTTATCAGAAGAAGATAAGAAAAAATTTACAACATTCCTAATAGAGAAGAAGATCAACTTTGCATGGAAATATTCAGATATGCCAAGGTTGGATCCTGATCTTATAATGCACCATTTATATATAGCTCCTGGAGTAAAACCAGTTAAACAAAAATTAAGAAAAATGCATCCTCATGTTGCACTCTTGGTAAAAGCTGAATTAGAGAAGCTCCTAAAAGCCAAATTCATATGAGTTATTGATTATGCATAATGGATCTCTAATATTGTACCTATTTCAAAAATGGATAAATCAATCAGAGCATGCACAGACTTTAGAGATGTAAATAGAGCATGCCCTAAGGATGATTTTTCACTACCTAACATCGATATGATAGTAGACATGACTGCGGGCTTTGAGATGTATTCTTTAATGGATGGTTTTTCTGGATATAATCAAATAAAAATTACTCCAGAAGATCAAGAGAAAACTACTTTCACATGTGCATGGGGCACCTTCTGTTGGAATGTCATGCCATTTGGGCTTAAAAATGCTGGTGCTACATATCAAAGAGCCATGACATCTATTTCTCATGACATGATCCATAGGACTATGGAGGATTATGTGGATGATACTTTAGCAAAATCTATGATTAGAACTAAACATCTAAATGACTTGAGCAAGATACTAGATAGAATGGAAAAATTTAGTCTCAGACTAAATCCTAAGAACTATGCTTTTGTTGTCACTTCTGGAAAGCTCTTAGGATACATCATTTCAAAGAAGGGCATTGAAGTTGATCCAGCTAAAGTAAAGGCTATAATGGAGATGCAACCTCCCAAAAACATCAGTCAAATGAGGACATTGCAAGGAAGAGTTCAATCTATTAGATGCTTCATATCTTAGCTAGCAAACATATCACATCCTTTTACAAAAACATTACATAAAGGTGTGACATTTGCATGGAATGAAGAATGTGAGAACAACTTTAACCATATCAAGAAGTATCTATCAAATCCTCCTATCTTGATGCCTCCCATTCCAGGGAAGCCTTTGATCTTATATGTCTCTGCTACAGATACATCACTAGGGGCATTGCTTGCACAACATGATGAGAACAAAAAGGAAAGAGCTATATGCTATATCAGTAGGACATTGGTAGCATATGAAAAGAATTATTCTATGATTGAGAAGGCTTGTCTAGCTATGATCTTTGCATCACAAAAATTGAGACATTACATGTTGGCACATACCACCCATTTGGTAGCTAAGATTGACCCACTAAAGTACCTACTAAGCAAGGCTACCCTCACGGGTAGATTAGCTAAATGGGTCATGCTCTTAAGTGAATTTGACATTGAATATGTTGAAAGAAAAGCTATAAAAGGATAGGTTATTATTGGTCAATTAGCAGATGCACCTATGATTGATGATACACCAATGCAAATAGAATTTACAAATTCCTCTATCATGACTCTTTCTTCTAGAGAATGGCAATTATTCTTTGATGGCTCCTATACACAGAATCGATCAGGAGTAGGCATATTATTTATAACTCCTCAAGGATAATCCATACCTAAAGCATTCAGATTAAAGTTCCCTTGCACAAATAATATTGTAGAATATGAAGCCCTTCTTAACAGCATGAAACTAGCAATTGAGTGGAGAGTAACAAAGATACACATTCATGGAGACTCTCAACTTGTTATCCATCAAGTCAATGATGTGTACCAGACTAAATATGAAAAGCTCATCCCATACAAAAGAATGGTAGATGATCTAAAGAAGTATTTCATATCTATCTCATTTGAGAAAATACCTAGAACAAAGAATACGGTTGCTGATGCAATGGCAACGCTATCTACTTTATTACAGCAGCTTGAACATGAGCTATGCTATGAGTTCCTAGTGGAAGCACTATCTTATCCTGCATATGATTCCCCTAAAACCCACATGATCTACACTATTTTTGGTCATGATTCATCCCAATATAAAAACCTATTCTCCTATCTCCAAGACCAAATCATTCCTGATACCTTCAACCACCATGAAAAGAGATACCTTATCTGTCATGCCTCTGGATATGTCATCATTGGTCACGATCTATACAAACAAGGTCTAGATGGTACACTACTTACATGTTTAGAATGGGAAGAGTCTCAACGTGCATTAGAGGAAGTCCATGAGGGTATTTGTGGGTCACACTTGAATGGTTTAACACTAGCTCAAAAACTTATTAGGGCTGGGTACTATTGGCCTGAAATGGAGAAAGAGTCTATCAAGTTTGCTAAGAATTGTCAAAAGTGCCAAGTGCATGGAAACTTAATTCATGCTCCAGGGAGAGATCTAATTCCCTTTACTACACAATGGCCTTTTCACCAATGGGCATTAGATCTTATAGGAGCTATACATCCTCATTCTTCTAATGGACATACCCATATAATCACAGCTATAGATTATTTTACAAAATGGGTAGAAGCAGTCCCTTTGACACAAACCACTAGAAAGAAAATATCAATGTTCATATTGAACCATATCATATGCAGATATGGGATACCTCATTCCATAATTACAGATAATGGTGGACAATTCAAGAACAAATACCTAGATGATTTATGTGCTAAATTCAAGATTACACAACATTGGTCATCTATCTACTATCCTCAAGGGAATGGATAAGCAAAGGCTTCTAACAAGAATCTATTGAAAATATTGCACCATATAGTTAATAAAATAGAGAGAAACTGGCATCTCATGATCAATCTAGCTCTTTGGGCCTACAGAATGAGTATTAGAATGCCTACTGGGGCTACACCTTTCACTTTAGTTTATGGGTCTAAAGCGGTCCTACCTATTGAGGTTGAAATCTCATCACTAAGAATCAGAATGCATGGTCTAGTAACTGATGATGACTACAGAGTGTCTAGGTTGCAAGAACTTGAACTACTAGATGAGCACAAACAAGCAGCATTTGATCATCTCAGAGTGTATCAAAAAAGAATGTCTAGAGGCTACAACAAGAAATTCAGACACAAAGAATTTCAGGTTGGTGATCTAGTCTTGAGAGAGAATCCTAAAAATCAATCACATCAAGAATGCAAGGGGAAGTTTGAACCCAACTGGTTGGGTCCCTTTGTTATCATTGCTACTTTTGGCTCTGGTGCCTATCAACTCTCAACGACTGAAGGAGAACAACTCTGAGAACCAATCAACACTCTCCATCTGAAGAAATTCTAGGCCTAAGGCATTCAGTCTATGGTAAAATGTCCTAAAAAAATCTTTAAAATTGGATAAAGTCCTGAAAAAAATGAACATCTTGGTGAAAACCTAGCAATAGGTGCCTTGATGATTCACAAAAAAAGTAAAAAATATCAAAAAGTACAAAAAAATTGAAAAAATGAAAAATACAAAAAAATGAGAAAAAGAAAAAGTGCCTTGGTAAAAACTTGGAAACGGGTGCCTTGGTAGAAAAAACGGAATCTTTGCCAAGATGGTGAAAACTCGGCAAATGGGCGCCACTTGTTTCAAAACACTCCATCTATTAGCACAATCTTGGTCTATAAGTCGATCTATACACCAATCAGCTAAAATATTTGTATCCTATCAATGTTCAAACTTAGGGGCAATCAAAGTCATATCCTATGGCCTCCAATGTATCTTAGATGTATCATATCTAGTTAGAGTCCTTTGAAGCTTCATCCAAGTCAGTCAGTCTATCTTGTCTCTAGAAAGGATTTTGTATCTACAACAATGCAATCAAACACAAAATTGAAACAATCTATGCTTTTTACATGCTTTTATCTCCTTGTATGCTTACTAATTCACATTGAGATTTTTGCATATTGTGTCCCTTCGAGCTCTTCGATGATGTCCTTTATAGGATTTAGAGAGTAATGACTGGGGGCATAATCTTTTCTTTGTCTTCTGCTTGTATGTGAAAATCTAACAACTTTGGAAATTCTGGATTGAAATGGTGTCCGACTGTAAGAGCCTCTATCTTGAATTGGATGGCCATGCGTACCTCGACCATTGATACCCAGAAAATTCAAGGAAGTTTGATCTAACTATTGTCCTTTTTTTGAGTAATTTCTTTCTCCTCTTGTGAAATGTGATCTTACCTAAGGATGTGAATGATAAAGGATCACTACAGGTAATTCACATTGGATTTAGAATGCTCTCTTGACTATTTGATGTGTTTGTAATGCAAGGTGTATTCTGGTCATCACGACATCTATGTTTTGATGCTTATACAAATTTCTATATCAAAATGGACATGATATTCAGGTCATCATGGTGCTTATGCCTTGATGCTTATATCTAATCTGACATTCTGAAAACAAAATCAATATTCATATATCCATGGTTTCCTAATCAATGGGTGTTGTATTGATTCCTGCGCATACAAATCGATATTCATATGTCTATAGTTTCATAACTAGTGGGCATTGTATTGATTTATTCGGTTACCTAAAAATTCAATGATGAAATCAACTAACATATGATCAGTGACTAGGTCCTAGGTCTTAGATTGCATTTTTACATGTTTCTTGGCATTTTGCATGTTTGCATGATCTCACAAATGGCTACATAAACTTCAACACTTAAATGATTCTTCTATCACCTCTTCAAATCTCACAAGAGCTGACACTTAACTCGAAGGTCTCTTCATGGAATCACAAGCAGTTATCCTCCTGGGTTAAACATCCTTTTGACATAAGACTGAGTACTTGTCTTCATCAATTCCTGTAAAACATATCATGTGTATCATTGCATTTACATTTTATATCATAATCACCTGTTGCATTACAATACATCCATGTGCATAAGCATAAAATCATACATACATCTTTTCATAATCAAAACACATTTGCATTACATCCATACATATGAAAGAAATCATTGCATTGCATATATCCATACATACATCCTACTCTACTCATAGCATAAACATCACATGATATCATCATAACTCAAAAATAGGACAAGTACAAATGAAGTCATAACCAAAATATCAATCTCATATATATATCAAAAATCTCGAACTAGTCAGGGGTGCACTACTGGCACAGTATACAAAAGAATATGCTCATGTGAGCTATCAAAGTTAGAACAATATCTCAATGATCAAAAAGAGCACAGTATATCAGAACATATCAAAAAAAATCAATTGTCAGCCTGATCCTCTGCATCTGGTGGAGGTGGTGCATCTGGTACTACCTCTTCTCTAGGTGCTCTAGCTCCCTCTAATGCCATCATGTACTAAGAGTACGTCGGGACTCTCTATGCAGCAAGAACAATAGTGTAATATGTGGACACATAATAGGTTGCCCATGCAGTCTGATGAATCACCTCAACCTGTAATCTCTGCACCTCTGCATGAAGCGCAGTGCGCTATCTATCGACCTCTATGTATCTCTCCTCCCACCGAGCACTGCAAACCTTCAGGTCCATAACCTATAATTTGAGCTATCTGATAGTCTCCTGTGGAGTAAGAGGAACAGTGGGATCAACATCGACTGTTGGAATCTCAGTATCTGGGGCAGTCTTCTCTATGGTCTCTGCTCTCTACGCCTTACAGCGTCTAACCTCTACACCTAGATCAAATCCTATATCCTCCTCTATCAGATCAATACCACCACCCACAACCTAATCTACTGCAAGTACCTCCTAAGCTGAACCAACACTTCCTAGCGTACTGCCCTCTCCCCTAGTCCATCTATGTGAACTTGTAGATCTACCTGCTGTGGAACTAGTGGGATGAGGGGGCCTCATCTATCCTGATGGTCTCTGAAGAGGAGCCATCGCTCTAGGTCTCAGAGGTGTGGGATGCACAATAGGAACCTGTGTGGGTTTGGGACCCTGTCTCATTGGTGCTCTGGTCACATCCATAGCCTCCTCCATGGAAGGTATAAGCTCTGTAGGATCTAAGAACCTATGGATAGGATGGTCAGCAAGCCAGGTAATGAATCTGTCTGTAACTCTAGCATCAAGTACATCTGGTCTATACTCCTAATCTCTACCGATAATAGCACTATACTCCTATGAACACAAAGCATAAGAGATCCTTGTGATACATCCGAGTCCTAGCTCCTAAGCTATCCGAGCATAAGTGGCATAATCCTCTAGTGCATCCTACACACGTCCATACTGCCACCACACCCGGGTGATAATGAATCTCTCTAAAGTAGAGGATGACCTCTCGATCAACACACAACTCTGAAAGAAGAAACTAAACTGCTCCCGTGCAGTAGGCCAAGACTCTATACCCAAATATGGTCTCCATCAAACAAAAGTCATATCATCGAGGCATCACCTCCAGTACTCCACATGACCCATCCATCCCTGTATGACATATCCAGCATATATATAAATGACAAGCTCTTGTGGATGCCTCTACAAGGTACATACTAGTCTCAACATGGGGATATGCTCCCATGCCTAGATCTGTAAAACTAAAGCTCTAGCTGCAAAAGACTTATTCTTCTGATACACTACCTCGTGCATCTCAGAGAACATATGGGCCAAAAGAGACTGACCCCAAGCCAACTCAGAAGGTGTTGCCATCAGATGTGCAACCATCGGGGCCCAGCCCATCAATAGACCATTCTACTAACGGTCAGACATGATAATCCCTCCTATCATCTCGACAATGATGCACTCTAGCTGGTGCGTTTGTCCATAATGTTGTACTAATGTCTCCCAGGAAATGGAGGTAGTCATTGAGTATCATCTCCAAAGAGATGTTTGAACGCTAATAAACTTGAGTTCCCCGAACTCACATACTCTGGCCACCGGCCTACATGGAAAGGAATGCGCAATATACGATACACATCCTCGAGGGTAACAGTGATCTCCCCAGTCGGTAGGTGGAATGTCTGGGTCTCTGAATGAAATCTCTCGATCAGAGAAGTCAAAAGTATTTGATTTACCCTAATCTTAGGTAAATGAATGAGGTACTCAAATCCATAGGAAGCAAGGTGTACCCTCATAGGTTCTAGCAGTGACAAACATAATCTCTACTTAGCTGGATGTGAAATTTGTACATGAACATCTAGATATATGACCTACACAGTACAGAAATAGGGAATCCTATCAGTAATTTGGTCATAGAATGGGTTACAAGTGTAGGAATTGAACAGATTACTATGTCAGAAGGTAGGTTAAAAGGTCAGCAATCAGGCTAAGAGATCAAGAAATTCAAAAATTTGACCTACTACTGAGTTTTAGGCTCACTATTTTTCATATGACACTTCAGACTGGCAGGGAAAGTCGTATGAGTTTCTACATCATACCATACGTCAAAGCATAGTGATACAACAATACATTTCTCCTCGTACGAGTTATGAGGGACCCGATGAAATGTCATACGACTCTTGGGTCCCTCTAATACGAGTCTTGGGGGTTAACAAAATGACAACCTATCTATAGTTCAAAAGTCGTACGAGTCTCGCTGGAGAGTCGTACGAGTTCCCATGCATTCAAAAATTCAAAATTTAAAAAGTGAATGAAAAATACTAAAAATGCGATAAATCATGGAAAAATTGACTTTTCAAAGAAGCAAAGAGGTCCACCTACCGGATGTCCATACTGCCAAGGTCTCTGGTGTCTCCGACTGCGCTCAAATCGATGCAAACTCATAGGTACCTTTGGTTCTACCATTTTCTCTGCCATTTTATTACTCAGAGGGCTCCACAAGATTTCTAAAGTCAAAAGGTTGAAATGAATTGAAAATGACCCTTCCGATCTTTATATAGCTTTTGACCTAATTTTCAAAAGTGCTTTGTTTTTCATGAAACTTGCACCCCTGGCTAATTTTGACATTCTGAACCCATTTTCGGGATCAAAATCAAAATTTGAGATAATTTACTATGTCAAAATCATGATTTAAAATTTTCGGACCCAGGATGGTCTACTGCTTGCATAATCGACCTTCCATCATCACAGAAATCTAGTATTCAACTTAGCTGGTTATCTTACATCAAACTATCAAAATTTCAACTTGGTCAACCTTGGTCAACTCATGGTCCAACCTAGTCAAACTTGGTCTTCTAGTCCTCCAAATGATGTAGAATGCATTCTCGAACATGTTTAATCACTTCTCAAATCAATTAACATGCTTCTAGACTATAACGCTGACTTTTCTTGTCAAATTTTGATTTTCATCCCAAAGGGGGCATGGTATTGCGCATCAATCAAATTTGTAAATCAATATCTTTCCTCAGTAATTAAGACAACAACCACATCTAGTTGTTGATTCATCAAAAAGACCTCATCGCTTGGGGAAAATCAATCATCGCTCGGGTCAAATCAGATTCATCGAGATCCATATCAATCTGGTATTCTCTTAATCTTGTAAACTGTATCAGTCTTTTGTAACTATCAATTCATTAGTGTTATTTCCTTGGTTCTTCATAACTGAAGGGTTCAGATGCGATACCAATGTGATTCTTATCGACAATCAGGTCTGGAATTGGTCACTCACTTCTTCACAATCATAAGGTTCAGAATCAGGCATTTTGACACTTCTTCACAATCATCGGTTCATTGTTGTTATAGTTAACATTATCTGTGGTCATTCAGGAACTAATATCTTCATATCAATTTCAAATCAGTTTCTGCTTCATATCAATTCCAATTTCAAACATCGGTTTCAACATCATCCAAAGACTCTCTCTGAACCACTGCGCTTCACACAACAATTCAAAGAGGGGCAAAATGTAATACCCCAAAAATGGGCTATAGGTTCATTAACCTCCTATATCGACACATCGAATGAAATCGACATCAAAGTCCTAACCTAAGGCAAATCGGCACATTATCAAATCTTAATTGATTATCCTAAATTCTACATCAGCGAATATTCCTTATTCCTATTTATCATAATTATATTTAATTTAATGATTATTTGGCGATAAATATTATTTATCCTAAAGTTTGATTAATTGAATATTCTAAATATTTAATTAATTAGATTTAATACTGCCACTTAATTATTTAATTAAATTATTCCTAAATTGTATTATTTAAATTTTGGCAATAAATCAAATATCCTATGACTAATTGATTAAATTCTTATTTAATTAATTAAAGTCAATTGTCAAATTTAATAATATAGTTTTTGAATAAAAGTTTGATTTAATAATTGATTAACCCATAAATCAATTGTTTTATTTTTAAAATCAGTTAAGTTGAGGATAAATCACATTATTTATTAAATTAATTCATAATTAATTATGCACATCCAAAAAATAGTTAAACTTTAAATCAAAAAATCAATTCAAGTTGTTTTAAAAATAAACTCAACTCTCTTTTGAGTTGAAAGTTGATCTCAACTTCTGATTTAAATCAAAAAGCTGATTTGCATGATTTTGTGAGTTAATTTATCTCTTAATTCTTGATAACTCAAAAATCAACCTGAGTTTATCAAGAGTGATTTATGGCTTTTTCCATGCACCTCCAAAGTCCAGGATTTCTATAAATTAAGGCCTTAGCTCTTCATTTTGGATCCATCCATGAATTGCATCCTCATGTTGGTGAATTGGTGATCAAAGAATCAATCTTTGCAAATCAAAGTTGTGAGATTTTCATTGTTTTAAGCATTCATATCATTTAGCATGTCATTGTTATATTAATTGCATGTCATATCAGGTTCTCATATAGAATAGATTCATATCAATTTGTTTCATCTTATTGCATAGAAAATCAAAAAATATAGATTAATTCGCATTCATCTCATATCTAGATTCTGCATTCAAATCCTTCGTTTAGGTGTCATCAAGGTCACTAATCTCGGTCCGATCTAAGAATACATACTCCCATCTACTAGAAGGCAGTAAATCACCTGGTTAGATTAGTTTCCATTTCACTGCATGATTTTGATTTCTGCTAACCTCTAATGTTTTACTGAAGTGTTGTGTCTACAGCTAGGTACAAAATTCACACACACACACTAAGATGATTCTGATTTTAGATAAGGATTGAGTAACTCAAAGGGTATGAAATGAAGTGGATGGTTGGATAGCTGGATTTGGTTCAAGGATTTGGATTCTGACATGGATGTTGGATTCTGGATTTGGGATTAGGGATGATGGATTCTAGATTTGGATGTGGGATGGATGCAAGGATTTTGATTTTGGATTTCTGATGTAAGGATGATGGAGGATGACCAAATGAGGATTTTCTAGGGGATGATCTAAATGTAGCTAATAAAGGATGATCTATGATGCAATCTAGGAAGATGATCTATGATGCAAGCTAAGAAGATGATCTATGATGCAAGCTAAGAAGATGATCTATGATGCAAGAATTCAACAAGGAAAATGATAAAGATGTAACTAAGGATGAATGATGATGCAACTAAGGGTGATTTTATGATGTAAGGATGTTGAGATAGGATGTGGGATTCTAAAAGAATGATGGATATGTGATGGGCCAAACTAGTCTTCACTCTTTGTTTGACAAAGCGACGATTGACCTGGAATTGTTCTACAAATTGTTTCACTCTTTCGTTGTAACCCACATTGTCCTATTTTTCCTGATACTTGGTTTCCACTTGGATTGCCTTTAGGGAAGGTTGGTGATCTTTTAGGTCTCTTTCTACAATTTTCTTCTCCTAATAGACATGGGAATTGGGTAGCTTGGATTTCTTATGTTTGATCTAATTAAACATAGCTTGGAATGATTTGGCAATTTGGATTCATTTCGAGCAATTGTTTCTAAAAAACTAATTTTGAAATCTTTTTCATTGAATTTTGGATAAATATATTTTTGAGTTTTTTGGCTTCCAATTTGATTTTCTTTCCAATGGAGAAGGACCAAACAAATCCAACAAGGGACAAGGCAACCTTGCGGGATACAAGAAATGATGACAAAAGATCCTAATAATGCTCTCAGAAATGTGTGTGTTCTAATAGATGTTTTTCATGGGTCTAGCACAAATCATAAGCACATAAAACAAGAACTACCTAATGATAGGCTAGTATTAAAAATTTTGTCCACAACTTGGCACCCCAAAGGGATACAAATGATGAGAAATCTTGAGGTGATCCAGGGAACCACTTGGATCGGTCCTTGCACAAAGATTCTGATACCTTCAGGGGTAGATATGGTGGCCTCTGATTAATAGGTCTCTAATTAGGTCTATGGTGTCCTCCCAATCAGTTTGTACGCATGTGATTCACTTAATATCCTAGTTTACCATACCGAAATAGTAGGCATATTCACCTACCTCACGCTATCATCAACATGCATTGTTCAAGCTTGAGGGGATGAAGCTAGAGTTTTCTCTACGCTTTCTTTGTTTCTATATCGATCGGGGAAGTACTGGCTTGAGGTCATTCTCCAAAGAGGAAGTGCTTTTCTCTCTAGACAGACCTCGCTAGAAGTAAAACAAATGAACTTGTCCTAGTTCAATTGTTTTACATCACTTAGTTTAAATGGGATTTTTTGAATTTTGAAAGGACTCCTAAAAACATATCGTGAAGAGTTCCTTTTCCCAAATTGATTAAGCATGTTTTAAGCTATGACCTTCAAGCAAATATGTTTAGGATGTGAATGTTCATTACTTGAAAATAAAAAATCCTCTTTGAAAATATTTGCAAGAGTTTTATTCTGAGCGTTCAAGATTGATTTTGTTTTTAGGATCCCAAATTGAACTTTCTTTTGATTTGAAATTGCTTTGATTTTCTCCTTGTACACTCAAGATTGAATTTTCTCAAGGACTCAAATGAAATAGTTTGATTTTGATTTGGTTTATTCCCTAGATTCATTCAAGATAGGATTTTTCACTTTAAGCTTTAAAAAGAGATATTGAGATTGCTTGTTCTTTCCCCTTATCATTCAAGATTGATTTTTTAGGGTTTCCCCTTTAGGACACAAAAGAAGTTTGTAAATTGATACTTCTAAAAGTTTTCAATCTTTTCAGGTTTGTTTTTAAGACCCAAAGTAGATGTGAGATATTCTAATTCATCTTTACTCATGCATTCAAGACTTTGTGTTTTTAGGTTCATTTCTAGGCCCAAAGAATGAAGTGTTCCTAGATTGCCTTTAGGGTTGCACAACAACCGTTAAACACTCAATATTTTTAGATGAAGTTTATTTTAACCAAAAAAAAGCTTGAAGATTGATTTAGCCCACTTTAGGAGATGTTAGATTAATTTTTTCAACCTTTAGGAAATGATGCAATTTTTAGGCACTCAAGATTGAAAGAAAGTTCATTTAAGCTTGAAATAGAGGTGCCTCAACATATAGAAAATCTATTTGCAGGCCACCTCAAATTGAGTTGAAACGGGAGCACCTTGTCACTGTTTGAGTTGCTCATATAAGAGGGATGTGGGTGTGCTCTCGAAGCACAATGAGAATGTCCCCAATCCTATTTAGGAAGCATTAGGATCATTTGAAAGCTATGGATACCCAAAAATGACACAAAACCAAGTATAGGGAACTTGTTTTGCCCCGATGGTTTCGAGGGTCCAAATCAAGAAAATGCAATTTCTAAGCTAATGAATGCTATGCAAGAATGATTTTAACTTCAAAATAGATGTGAGATGGATGAAAATTATTAGTATTTCTTTAAATAAACTAGGTTAATCCAAATTATTTAAGCTAGGATGAGTTATAAAGGATAAAATTGAAGCAAATCTAACAATACTAGTAAAAGCTATTAGGATTCTAGATGAAAATGCACATGATAACAATGATATGAAAATGAGATGTGAATTGGTAAATTTCTCTTGGAAGGGAGGCTATTTATATATTTTGAGGAGAGGCTTGGGTCAGGAAGGCTGGTTAGGGTTTAGGACCAAGGGTTGGGGTTTAGGACCAAGGATTAAGCCTTAGGGTCAAAGGAATAAGGATGAAGGGTTGATCACGCATGTCTGAGCAATGCTAGGGAAGTGTGCTAGGGGACAAGGGCGGAAGAAGAGACATAGGCTCTCATTAAGAGGTTTTAAGAGCCATTAATGAGGGTGTAAGGGTTCATTAATGAGCATGTAAGGCTCATTAATGAGGGTGTTGACCCAAAGTCAAAGGGAGAGGGTTTAGGCTAAGATGGTTAGGAATCACCCCTTAAATAGGGTTAGGGAGTGATTAGGGATGAGAGGATAGGTTTAGGGTTTTCTAAAAGATATCTAGGGTTTTATGGATTAAAATAAATCTTCAATTTATTTAAAGAGGGTTTGGGTTGAGACTTTATTTATTAAATTAATTTAATAAATTAGAGGGAATAATGTTCAAATTTGATTTAAATATTTTTGGCTAAGATTATTTAATTAAATTTCTTTAATTAAAATAGAGGAAGGGATAATAACAATAAAAATTAATTAATTAATTAATTAATTAAATAATGATGATGTCCTCATGACTTTTATCAACTAAAAACAATTTTAATTAACAAGTGGATTTTTAGGTGTCTACATCTAGTTCTATCCATCAAATAAAGCCCATGGTTTATTATTTTCCATTTCTCCATTTTAGATGGGCATTCCACTAAAAAAATCCATTTACCAAATATTTTAATAGGATATTCTTACCTCAATTCTTGGTGCACCATTTATTTAATGTCCTAAAAGAAAACCATTTTCCTCCCCATTTGATAAAAAAGTCTACCTCTTTCAATCTTTCATTCAAATTTATTCTAGCATCACTGTCCAAGAAATCAAAATACATCAAGACTAGGGGTTTAGGGTTACCTCTATTGTTTCAGTTTTTTGAAGATACCAATGGATAAAGATTTCCATTTCCTTTCCATTTTTGGCTTGTCCTCCTTGTATGGTCATTTTATGTGGCATCATATTTTCTCCAAATCCCTGGCCCATCATACCTCTGTGCTTGATTTTTCCAAAATCGTCCATACCTTTACATAAAAAATCTTAACTATGGGAGTAGGTTATCATTTTTGTTCTCTTAGGTTTTCCAAGTCCTATGATTTAGGGTTTTCTGATTGTAATCCCAATGCTCTTGATTTTTTCTATCACTTCCTCTACCTTGCCCCAAGTTTTGGTATGATTTTAGGTATTATTCCACCATCCTTTCTCCCTATTAACCCCTAACTACCTTCTTTTGCTCTTGTATTTTGATCAATCCATCCCAAGAATCTGGTAATGCCAAGGCTCCTATTGAAGAAAGTTTTCATCAACTTCATCTTCCCACCATCCAATTTTCCGATTCAACATTTCCTTCGTTGGTCCATCTTATTTTTCTCTCTACTTATATCTTCCTTGACCCAGGGCAATCTTGTTCATGCCTGTTAAAAAATTTGGAATCCTTTCAAGAGAAGAGATGATGGAATTGCCATTTTTTATAATTAATTTATTAATATTAATTGATTGTATGCAGTGACATTTACTCTAAAAGAAATTGTTCTTTTCTTTTGACATATTTTAATTTCCTTCATTACACATATTTAAAAACTAGAAATGCAATTTTACATTTAAAATATTTACACAATATTCATTTTCCATCTAGAAGTACTTCAAACCATATGATGAAATTTGGATTTGAAGAAAAAGTTACCCCTTTTTGTATCAGTTCTAATCCTCTTTATCTTGTAGTCACTCAAATTCACAACAAATTTAGAATATATAGTCATATTATGTAGAAAATGTTTAGTCAAAAGAAATAGTTAAGGTTAATGAGGGAGTGAAGATTAAACTTATGGTTAAAACATGTATAAAACAAAATTTAATTAGAAGCAATATGTAAGCAATAATTTCAATAAATTTATAACTTTAATCATAAACACAATATCTTACTCGTATAAATTTGCAACAATTTAATTATATCACACGTTAACAACATAATATTTGAAATTAATACAAAAAATCATGCATACACAAAAGGCATAACAAAAGAACCTATTTCCTAATGTAAGATAGATGAGTCAAAAAAATGTTGGAACCCTCGACTTTGATAATGCATACTTATTTCTTGCAAATGCATTCATGAGAATTCATCTTAAATCTAAGCTTATCCATTATGAAACCTCATACTTAAGAAGAGGGAAACAACAAATAGAGATGTCACACAGGAAAGGGTTTTCAAATTTGAATGGCTAGTTCAACCAAGGTGAAGCCCCTGCTACTGGTTTGGGTGGGGGAACATCACCCTCGATCATCATTGCAGGTGGGGTTTAATAAGTTGTAGGGTCTTAGAGGTCTTGTTCACATTGGACAGAAGTCAACCAAAGATGTTGAAGACGAGATTAATGCAAAAAACATTATGTGTGGTGTTGGAGGGCCTTTTTCTAGAGGTGGTGGATCTTAAGGGTGGGAATGTTCTATCTAAAGCTCATGAGAAGAAATGGGCATCTACTAGTAAGTGGGCCTTTCTTTTTGGGGTGAAACCCACAAGAAAATCCTCTTTCCCAGATATCAATGTTATCTATAATCTAGCTAAGGGAGAGTTTACAATTATTGTGCCTGATCTGTTGATAGATTATTCAAATTTTTTGATGGCTCTTACTCTGATTCAAAATTTTGTGAGGTTGGGGCCAAATGTTGATTTAGTTAGACTTTATGCTCGGAAGAAATGGTTCCTTAAGGAAGAAGTGGATATTTCTATTATTCCTAAATGATTCTTCTCTTTTGAATTCTCTAATGGGGAAGATATGTCAAATATCTTGTGTGGTGGCCCTTGGATGGTTGGCAAGTCATCTCTAGCTCCTCAAAAATGGTCATTGAACTTAGATTTTAATGATTCTTCCTTTTTTGTTTCTTCTCCTGCTTGGGTTCAGCTCCCTGGTTTTCCTCTGGAATACTAGCATGAGGATGTGCTTTCAAGGCTAGCTAGCTCCTTTGGGGAGCTTCTTTCTATTGATACCATGACAACATCTAGGTCTAGGCTTTTCTATGCAATAATTTATGTTAATATCCTTCAAAATGCAGATCTCCCCCAGAGTATCTGTATTGTTTCCAAATTGGGGAAGTCGATTCAACTAGTGGAATTTGAAACCATGCCCTTCACATGTTTCACTTGCAATAAATCTCGCCATAGGGTGAAGGATTTCCCTCGTAGAATCCAGAAGGAAAAGAAGTCAAAACCATATCAAAAGTATGAGTCAAAGAAAATCTAGAGAGAAAAGGCCCCAAGAGAGAGATAAAGTTGGTCCTTCCAATGTTTTGACCTCTAATCCTTGTGTTGAATAGAGTACTATGGGTATCAAAATTAATGGTGATATCCGTAAGGTAAACCCTTAGTTCCTTACAATCTTTAACAAATCATGGACTATCCACTGTTTCCCCCGGTAGTGGAAAATATTCCTAATAATTCTACTTTGAATGTTGATGGGTTTGAAGTTGGTAGGAAGGCCTCAGTGAACAACCTCGAGCTCTAGCTTGAAGAAGGTGAGATTATCATGAGCTCTTTCCAAGAGAAGAGTGCTAATGATAGTGAGTTTCTATCTATATTTGAGGACTCCTTTGTGGATAATGATTGACAATATGAGCCTGTTAAATCTGAGGAAGATCGGAGTAGTGTTGGGATCACTGATTCAGAGGAGATTCTATAAACACTAGTTGAAGAGAGAGACTATGGATATACAGTGGAGGATCTTGAGTCTTCTCAAGAAGTGGAAGGGGAACCATGGTCAGGGGAATATGCAAGGAGGTGTGCACAAGGGAAATGAAAGATGATAATAGTACTCCAAAGTCTCAGTGGAGAAGAAAATCTTCTAAATTTTTCAGGGAGTAGGAAAGTAGACAAAGTATAGCAGATGGTAGACAATGTACCATTCCAGAGGTTTTTTCCCCTATTATAAAATGAAGGTCATCTCTTGGAATATTAGAGGGTTGAATGGCCCTCACAAGAAAGATTTTCTCAGCAATTTTGTTAGAGATCATAAGCCAAATATTATTCTTATCTATGAAACCAAGATGTTGAGAGAGAAAGTTGAAAAAAGTAAGTTGTTTAAGAATTGTGGAGTGATAGGTTGTAGTTCTGAAGGTGCTTCTGGTGGTACTACCAATTTTTAGAATATGAGCATAATTCATGGTGATATTATTGAGGCTAATAGTAATATCATTTCTACCAGATTTAATCATGTGAGGGATGGTTTAAGTTTGATTTTATCTAATATATATTCTCCTAATACTAAGTATGGTTAGGTTCATTTTTGGAGAAGATTGGGTGTTTTAGGAAGGGGGTTCCTAGAGGACAGTTGGATGGTGATGGGAGACTTTAATACTCCTCTTAGTGTTTCAAAGAAGTATGGAGGCTCTTCTCTATAGATGGATAGTTTCTTGGATCTCAGGGACTTTATCAATAACCAAGCTTTGATGGATGTGGACCTCAAAGGTTTGAATTATACCTAGAATAATAGAAGAGTTGGAGCGGGTTTTATCTAGGTTAAGCTTAATTGGGTGCTTATTTCTCATGATTGGCTTCTCAGGTATTTTTGATCCCTCTCTTCTCTGCATATAGCTGGTTCAAATCATAATCCCGTTTCTTTCTTGGCTAGTTCTCTTTTTGGCATAAGGAATATCCCCTTTAGATGTGAAAAAATGTGGCTTCTTCACCCTGATTTGGAGGGTAAAATTACAGAGTGGTGGGACCTTCACATTGATGGTACTGCCATGTTTAGAGTAGTTTAGAAGCTGCAGTTGGTCAAGAACAAAGTGAGATCTTGGATCAAGGAATTTTTTTGTGACATTTTTTAGTCCAAGTCCCTTATCCAATCTAAACTCAAAGATCTTCATGATATTTTTTAGAAAGAGGGTTTATCTAAGGAAAACAAGGCTAAAGAGAATTAGATGTTGGTGGACTAACATAATATTATTACCAAAGAAGAGGTTTTCTAGAGACAAAGATTAAGAGCTCTTTGGTTAAAAGATGGAGATAAAAATACCATTTTTTCCATCTGACAACTCAGAAACATAAGGCCGCAAATAGAATTAATTATATTATGAGTAACTATGGTAAACTTGAGAGGGAGGAAGATATCAGGAGTGATTTGACTAGTTATTTTTCTTCTCTCCTCTTAGCTGATCCTAATCTTTCCTTTGAGGAACAAGAGACTCTTATTTCTACCATCCCCAGTATGATTGATAGGGAGATCAATGCTAAGATTAGGGTGATTCCTTCTATTAAATAGATAAAAATGATTTCATTCTCTTTTGAGGGAGAGAAATCATCGGGGCCTGATGGCTTTCCTATGTTATTTGTATAGAAATTTTGGTCTATTTTTTAGCAGGATGTCTCAACTGTGATCAAAGATTTCTTCGATTCAAGATATCTTTTGAGGGAAGTTAATTCTATGTTCATTGTTCTCATTCTCAAAAGGCC
Organism: Chamaecyparis obtusa; assembly: GCA_027943335.1. Lineage (NCBI taxonomy): Eukaryota > Viridiplantae > Streptophyta > Pinopsida > Cupressales > Cupressaceae > Chamaecyparis > Chamaecyparis obtusa. The sequence continues at coordinate 500,190 of BSBK01005072.1, forward strand.
AAGGATGGATTTGGTTGATTGTTTCTAGCCCATCATCCTTTGTAACTCTTTCTATAAGATTGTATCCAAAGCTCTTATGATAAGAATCCTCTCAATTCTTTCGGTTGTTATTTCCCCTCAAAAAAATGGCTTTGTTCCATGTAGGCAAATTTTGGATTCTATTACAGTGGTTCATGAAAATATACACTCGCTGAAGGTGTCTAATAAGAAGGGCTTCTTTATGAAACTAGATCTTTCTAAAGCCTATGATAGGGTGGATTGGGCCTATCTCTGTAAAGTTCTCTCTCCTTTTGGCTTTGATGAGAAGGTGACCAAAGTTATTTTTCAACTCATCTCTATGTCCTCATATTCTATTATTTTTAATGGTGTGTCTTCAAACTTCTTCTCCCCTTCAGGAGGTCTTTATCAGTGAGACCCTATCTGCTCTATTGTGTTCTCTACTTTGGTTGATAGTTTGGGTAGGTTTATCAGCACAAATGTTCAAGATAGGAAACTACAAGGTATTTAACCTACCTCAAGAAATATTACTTGTTCTCATGAATAATTCATGGATGACACTATTTTAATGGGGGCTTCTACGATCAAGGAAGATAGTAATTTTAAATCTATTTTGTCTACTTATATTACTGCTTCTAGGCAATTGATCAATCAAGATAAGAGCTCTTTATTATTTGTCAATACTCCTACTCCTAGATAATAGAGGATTGCATCTATTCTTGGTTGTAATATTGTGTAGTTCCCTTCAGTTTATTTGGGTCTTCCTATGGGTTTGAAGCCACCTGACTCTTTTTGGACTGGGATTATAGATAGATTTAATATAAATTTGGTTGGATGGAAATAGGCTCTCCTTAGACAAGTTGGTAAAATCTAGATCCTCAAGTCCACCTTCTAAAATTTTCCTATGTATGCTCTAAGTCTCTTTTGTATCCCTTGCAAGATGACTAATCTGATTGAGAAGATTTAAAAATGCTTCTTGTGGTCAGGAACTAAAGAGAAAGATCACCTTCATTTGTTTGCATGGGATAGCATTTACAAACCAAATAAATATGGTAGACTTGGGATAAGAAGGGTGAGAGATGTTAACTATTCTTTATTGGCCAAACAGGTTTGGATAATTTGAAGAAGAGAAAGAATGGAAAAAAATTCTCAAGTATAAATATTTGTTTGCCTCTCCTATGTTGGATGAGTTCCTCTCTATGTAACCTAGGGTGTGGGGATCTTTCATCTGGAACAATATCTCACTTTCAAAAAGTCTTGTTGTGTAAGGTTCTCGTTGGCAGTTGGGGAATGGTTGTAACATCAAATTATGCAATGATCCTTGGATATTGGATAAGCCACTGATATTTTGTCCTAAATTTTCCTAGGGAGCGCAGAGGTGCAAGTTTCTAGTTGGTAGTCTAGTTGCTGACTACTGGAGGGATCATATGTGGATTAATCTTATCCAATGTTCTCCTACCTTGGGTCATATCTACCTTCTTCTAAAGATTTGGTTTATCAGAGATCATTCTCTAGATCACCTTGTATGAGCTCCCAATCTGAATGGCTGCTTCTTTGTTTCTTCCACCTATTCTTTGTTGTCTAGGCAAGAGTCCTCCCCTTTTTGGGCTAAGGTTTGGTCTTCTACTATGATCCCTAAAATCAATATCTTCTATTGGCTTTTCTTGCAGGATAAGGTACTTAACACTAAGAACCTTTCTAAAAGAGGGTTCATGATACCCAATACATGTTATCTTTGTATGAAGGAAATTGATTCCTCCTCCCATCTTTTTCTCTTATGTTCTTATACTAGAGAGGTGTGGTCTTTATTGTTTTTGAATTGACAAGTTTCTTGGATTTTTCCTAATTCTCTCTAGGATTTATTTTCTCAATGGTCTTCGCCTTTTGCTCACAATTTGGCTAAGTTGATCTAGCTTTTTTCTACTCCTCATCTAATTTGGAGGATTTGGAAGGAGCGTAATGACATGATCTTTAGAGATTCCTATTCTAACCCCTCTATCCTTTGTGCAAAGATCATAAGGAATATCATCAAGAATGTGCACTCTGCCTGTGACCAATGTCTGTCTCTTTTGGAAGGTTTGCAAGATAGTGAAATGATTAGTAGCTAGAATTTTTCTGCTATAATGAAGGATCCTACTAATAAAAGAGATGGGGTTGTGTGTAATTCTCCTCCTAATGGATGGTTACAAGCCAACTTTGACAAGGTGGCTAAAGGTAATCTTGGTATGGTGGGATGTGGTGGCATCCTTAGAGATTGTTTTGGAAGATGTATTGTTGGCGTGGCCTTTCTAATAGGCATCCAGACAAGACACATGGCTGAAGCCATGGATGCACTTTAGATTTGTAAGGTTGCAAAAGATCAAGGATGCAATAAATTATGGCTTGAGGGAGACTCAATGAACATTATTAACTACATTAAGGGCATTAACAAACCATCATGAACAATAAGCCACATAATGGAGAAAATAGATAATTTTTAAAGTAGGTTTACAAAGACCCACATCACCCACACTTACTGTGAAATTAATGTAGTTGCTAACACCCTGGCCAACTTGGGTGTCGGATGGGATGACATCATTATTTGGTAGGGTGAAACTAGTTTAAATAAGGAAATAATTAACCTTATAAGATATGAGCATATCCAACATTATCCTAGAATGATATGAAGCTGTGATAAAATGGACAGTTAATTTCATCTTATGTAGTATGAAAGCCTTATTTTCTTGGAAAGGGCAGAGAGGCATTAACTTGGTTTTTAAATCGCAAGCCTTTTGGGTCATTTTATTTTTGGCTAGCTTTGTGTGTATTTCTCCATTTTTTTACCTTCTTAACTCTCGTGTTGAAAGGACTATGAAGAATTGTTTCCCTAAGAATATTAGCTCCTGGATTAGCTTAGCCATGGGAGGAGAGTTAAAAAGAGAAGAGCCGAGTGTCTTCAAGTGGAAGAAGGAGGCCATTGTTTGGCCAAAATTGAAAGTAGTCTTGGGCATCACTCTTTATATGGAGAGGCTTCATTGTTTTGACAAAGACATTTCCAAAGAATTTCTGGACAGTTGGGATGAAGGTAAAGTCTCTATTTATAGAAAATCCTTTACTATTACTAAGGATCTTATTTCTAAGATTATTGGTCTTGAGAATTTTGGTATTAAGTATTATAGGGGTCATAAACAAGCTCAATTTTCTACCCTTGGCTTCCCTAAAACCACTGAAGAGAAGGCTATCGTTATCAAATAGAAAGGGGATTTGTATAGCATTAAGAACATTAAGCTATTCTGGGCTAAAATTATCAAAGCTATTATGTAATATTTCACATTAGAAGGTCATTTTACCAGGGTTTATAATTTTCATTTTCTTTTTGTTAACCATTTTTTGTATCGGAAGGTGTCTTTTCCTTTTCTCCTCCTCATGTCTCTGGGTACTAGCATTATGGATAATAGGAGTAACCCTGACACCAAGCCTATTCCTCATGATGGTTTGATTACGATCATTCATGATTATGCTAAATTCAAGCTTCTGGAGCCTATTCCTAAGACTATTCAAGATCTTGATATTAAAGGGAAGAGGGCTATTTATGAGCTTCAGATGGAGTCTCCCAAGAAGAAGCACAAGGTGGACAAAGTTCCTAAAATTGACAAGAGAAAATCCTCTCTTCTCTTGAATGAGGAGAAAGGTATGGATACTGATGATGAGATGGAATGGAAGGTTGAGAAGACTGTTGTGAAGGATGTGCTAGAGAAGGTCAATAATTCTAAGGAATCTGTTGAGGGTGCTTCTACTACTCAGTCATCCAAATTTGAAAGTGACGATGCCCTAAGTGTTAATTCTAGGAATATGGACACTTACGGCTTTGAATAAAACCTAGATATGGGCATTGGTGTTGAAGATGAAAATGTGATTGCTGGTGATGAAGAAGAGAATGTGCATGTTGATAATGTGACTAGGATGGAGGAGCATATTCAGGTTCCTATTGGGGATATTAAAGATTTGGGTAGTTACGATGTTCCTCAGACTGAGATGTGTGGTCAGGATACTCTTTTTATTCATAGTCATGAGGGTAATGCCAAAAAGGATGACAAGGTTTATTGCCTTGCACAAACTGAGGCAGGGGCATAAATTGTCAATCAGAATACTCATGCCCTGGTTGATTACGAGGACTCTTCTCAAATAGGTAATCTATCCTCCCCTGTAATATTTGTTAATGTGGATACTTCGGTTATGGTAAAAGAGGTTTTTGAAGAAGGTGAGAAGATTGAAGAGGAGCATGATAAGAAAGATCTAGATAATTAGAAAGAGGTGAAGGTCTTTCTTCATTCTATTAGGGCTCAGTCTAATGCTAACTTCCAGATAGCTACCTGGGCCTATAATGAGATCAAGGAAATTAACTTGAGGTATGTTGAGCTAGAGGAAAGGGTGGATAATGTTACTATGCTTCTGACTAAGGTAGTTAAGAAGACTACTTAAGGGAGCAGGGTGAACCCACAATAGTGGGTTACACTTTTTTTCTTGAACAGACACTGAACTCTACATTTTAAAAAAAACTTTCAGATTCAAACGCATATTCTCATTAAATCATTTGGAATCGGAAGATGAAGTAAATTAGAGTCTTCTAGGATTTTCTGTCTAGATTCTAAATATATTTGTATTTTTATTTTTGAATTTATTTGATTGGTTTTTTCTTTCTCCCACAAAAATTGGTATGTTTCTGAAAACGCCATTATCAAAGAGTTACATTGTTTTCATAGAGCATAACTATTTTTCTAAAATAGATATCAATGTGATTCTTTAAAATATAGTTTTTTAACATCCATATGGAGGGCATGCAATTAGTTTGATGACATTATCATGATTATTTCATATTTTATTAACGTTTGAAGTTGGCTAAACCATAATTTTGACATACCTTGACTACATAGCTTATAATTTGTTGTGTATTTGTCCAATTTCATTTTTATTTTTTGGATAGAAAGAGAAATTCAATACCTAGGGCATAGATATTTTTTAGAATTTATTTTCTCTCATTTAATATTTTTCCATAAACATCAAACATAGAGGTAGACATACAGTGAAATATTTATGTTTAGTAAAACTAAAATTACAAAGTCCTAATAAACTTAATATATATTAACATTATAATCATTGGAAAGAGTTTTCTCAGTAGTATTTTACTACATAGATAAGTTTTTCAAATGGATTCTTTTGATCTACCAAAAGATAAAGTCAAAGTGATTTTTTGTCAGCATTTTAATAGGTGTGAAGGAGACTCCATTATAGGTATGAATGAGGAGTATAGATGTTATATCAATGTTTTTTTTTTAATCTAAGAGGCTTTGAGCTAACCATTTGTAATTAATTTCTTCAAATGGAACCTATCAAGGCTTAAATAATCATATTTTATTAAAAATATGTTATTTTAGCGAACATCAGCATGTCTAAAAAAGTGTAACCCACTATTGTGAGGTCACCCAGCAACGAGAGGGCTTCTAGGGATGACAAGGATCTTTTAGAGAAGTTGGAGAAAAGGATAAATGTTGTTGTCAAATTCTAGATGCAGACCAATTCTAGTCGGCTTGAGAGATCTGAGGAGACTCTGAACCATATTATGCAATAGATTTTTTAAAGGATAAAGGTTACTACTAATAACTTGAAGGCTCTACTGGCCCTAATGGAAGGCAATAAGGATAGATCCTTTGAAGATTGAGGCCGATATTGAAGAGGTTGTGGCACCTGCTGAAGTTCCTAGTCCAAGAACATGTGCCAACATCAAAAAGAAGAAGGGCTTTTAGCCCAAGGAGATTTTTAATATAAGGTAGTCTATCCAAAAACTAATTAAGTTGAAGGATGATACTAGTAAGTATATGAAACACCATGATTAGTTGTGGGTTGTGGTTTGTTCGTACTATTTTTTTTTCTTGGGCCTATTTTTTTGGTTGTCTTTTTGGTCTACTTTGCTGGAGGTTTCTTTGTAATGGTTATCTTTTTCCCCTCCAGCTTGTTGGATTAATTGTGTGTTGTCTTTGATGTCACAATAATGTCATATTATTTATCAAGCTCAGTCGGTCAGCAAAGAAGTTCACAGTATTTACCGAGCTCAGTCAATCAATAGGCGGTTTTCATTGTCTACCATGATATCTCAGGTGTCAAAGAAAAGTATGGCAAAAAATAGTGTTAACCGAGCTTCCTCAGTTAACGAAGGAAAGTTAGTGTTTACCAAGTTCACTTGGTCTCCAAAGGATGTTGTAGAATTCATAGTGCTTACCGAGTTCTCTCGGTCACCAAAGGAAATCTTTTTAGATTAATGTTTACTGAGCAAGGTCGGCCCAGTAAAGAATTTTGTTAATTTGTGAAATAAAGTTTGATTATTCCAGCCGACTGTTGTGATGATTAGTAATGTTATTAGTGCCGACTTGACAATCTGAATGGACAATCCAAATGGTATATATAGAAGGTCAAGTTGTGAATTAAAAGTGTGGAAGTAAAAAAAAAAGGGAAGGAAAGTGTGAGCGAATTTTGAAGGATGATTAGATATCCTTGAGGAGCAGCAGAGATATATTTTGATCAGGAAGGATCTAGTGAAGTAGAACAGAGATCTGTAATCAGCAATTCGGTTGCATCATTATTCAGGTCATTTCATTGTTACTTTCTTACCATTGTAGCAGTGATTTCAAAATCTCCTAACCGAGTTGGTTTGACAGCCATTTTATAAATCCTCTAACAAGGTGACAGTTCTATTGAATTGTTTCAAGACCTCTTACAAGGCCACTCCTAACAAGGTGATTAAATCCTCTAATAAGGTCACACCTAACAGTTTATTTTGTAACCTTTTACTGGGTTGGCTCCTAACAGGGCATCACTTCAGAAGAGTGAAAAATAGTAACTAGTTACATTGGTGGTTTTTCCCATATTGGGTTTCCATGTTAAATCTGGTGTCTCTTGTGTTCATGTTATTTTCTTTATTCATGTATATTAATCACTGATGAATGCTTAAAAATAGTTATAATTAATACTAGCTGCAATAACTGAGTTTCAGCATTTCTCTGTATGTTTTTCTGAACAACAGCAGCAAATGATTTAATAAAACATCTAAGGGATCTGTGGAAAGAAAATTTATGGTTAATTGATTCACCCCCCCTCTCAGTTACTTCATCTATATGTCCAACAATTGGTATCAGAGCTTTTGGTGCTTGCAGGAAGGGTTTCAAGGACCTAAGCTAAAGATCAAGATGTCTTACAAGAGAGAAATTCCAAGGCTTAACAGAGATAACTTTTCAGCATGGCAAGGTCTCATGAGACTTCATCTGGCTTCCATTGGTGACTCAGGATGCAAATATATTGATCAAGAATATACAGTTCCTACTGGCACATTAACTGTTGAAGACATTGCAGAGAAAAAGAACCATAACACCATGATGATAGATATTGCATCAGGTCTTAGCTATGAAGAATTTGATGAGATCAAAGACTACACCACTGCTTATGAAATGTGGAACAAGCTGAAGAAAATTTATGGTGGTGATGACAATGTGAAGAGAGCCAAAGCAGAAAGCCTAAGAGGACAGTTTGATCAGATGAAGATGAAAGAAGATGAAAACATTGCAAAATATGTTGAAAGAATCAAGGTGAGTGTTAGTGCAATCAGAGCTTCTGGAGGAAAAATTGATGATGAAACTGTTATAAGTAAGGTTCTTAGAACATTGCTTCCTATCTATGCAATAAGAGTATCTGCTATTCAAGAAAGAAGATGTGAACAAAATCACAATATAACTTTGGATTCCTTAGTTGGAAGATTGAAAGCTTTTGAATTAGATAACTATGACAACTATGTTCCAACTTCTAAAAATATTGAATCAGCATTTGAGGCCAAACTTTCACTTAAGAAGGGAAAGAAAATCCAGTCAGAAAGTGAAGAAGAATCAGAGGAAAGTTCAGATAGTGATCTTGAATTTATTGAAGCATTACTTGCAAAGAAATATAGTAGAGACAGAGGTAAATACAAAGGTAAAACTCCTTTAATCTATTTCTCACGTGAAGAAATTGGTCATATTGCAGCTAGGTGCCCAAACAAGCAAAGCAAGGATGAGAAGAAAGGTCACAAGTACTATGGCAAGAAGAATTTCAAGTCATTCAAGGATAAAGCTAATCAACATTGGATTCAAGGTTGAATTCATGAATGGCAAAGCAAGACTACTAGATGACAAAGGAAAACTGATTGGTTCAGGCAAACAAACCAAAGGTAACCTATTTTATCTTGATCTTGGTGAATGCTCATGTTTTATTGCTCAAATTGAAGAAAGTTGGTTATGGCACAAAAGGTTATGTCATGTAAATTTTGATAATATGGTGAAAATAAGAAAATTCAAGAAAGTAAGAGGTATTCCTACTTTGAAGAAACCTGATGTTGGTCTATGCAAGAATTGTCAGATTGGTAAAATGGGAAAGACTAGTTTTAAAAGTAAAAACTATCAGTCTGAAGATATTTTGGATATTGTGCATACTGATTTATGTGGACCTATTGGAATTGAAAGCTATACTGGAGAAAAAAAATTTATTCTCTTTGTTGATGATTACTCTAGAATGATGATTGTTATGTATTTAAGAGAAAAATCAGAGGCATTTAAGAAATTCAAATGGTATCTGGCAAGAGTAGAAAAGGAAATAGGAAAAAGAATGAAGTGCTTGAGATCAGACAGAGGTGGTGAATTCATCTCCCATGAATTCAATAATTTTTGCATTGAAAGAGGAATCAAAAGATAGGTATCAGCCCCAAGAACTCCTGAGCAGAATGGAATAGCTGAAAGAAGGAATAGATCTATCATGGATTGTGCAAGGACTCTAATGATTGAAAAGAACATTGCTATGAAATACTAGAAGGAAGCTATTAGCACTGCAGTTCATACCTTGAACTGAGTACAGTTGAGGAAAGACACATTCAAAACTCCTTATGAGTTATGGTATGGCTATAAACCCAATGTAATTTACCTGAAAGTATTTGGTAGTAAATGTTACATCTTAAAAGAATCTAGAAAAGGAAAATTTGATGTAAAAAGTGATGAAGGAATATTTTTGGGATATTCTTGCAAAAGTAAAGCATATAGATCTCTGAATTTGTCTACTCACAAAATCATAGAAAGTGCACATGTGAAAGTTGATGAGTTTGCAGAAAAGACTCAAGAAGAAAGCAAAAAAGAACTAGAGGATTACAAAAGATTTGTTTACATTGAACTTGATACATTGCCAGACACATCTGTCAATAAGGAAATTGCATCTACTGAGCCTAGTACAGTAACTAAGTCACAAGAAGAAATTCAAACCGAGTCACAAGAAACCGAGTCTCAGTCTGAAGCTACCGAGCGAATATCTACCGAGCCCGAGCAAACTGAACCTGAAGATGAAATTCAAGAAGATGACAATGTAACTCATTCAAGAAGCAAGGAACCTATATTGGCCAAGTATGTTAGGAAGCATCATACACCAAATCAGATTATTGGAAACAAATCAGATGGTACTATGACAAAAAGTAAACTGAAAGGTACATGTTTACTTGTTGACTTTAAACATAAAAATGTTAAAAATGCATTGGAAAATGAAAGTTGGATTGAGGCTATGAATGAAGAAATAGAACAAATAGAGAAAAACAAGACATGGACTCTTGTACCTAGGCCTAAAGACAAAAATGTAATTGGAACAAAATGGGTATTCAGGAACAAGCTGAATGAAGATGGTCATGTATCTAGAAACAAAGCTAGATTAGTGTGTAAAGGGTATTCTCAAGAAGAAGGTATAGATTATGGAGAGACTTTTGCTCCTGTTGCAAGATTAGAAGGTATAAGAACTCTACTTGCATATGAAACACATAAAGGATTTAAGGTATATCAAATGGATGTAAAATCTACATTTCTCAATGGTATTCTTGATGAAGAAGTCTACATTGAGCAACCTGAAGGTTTTTTTGATCTAGACAAAAAGGATATGGTCTGCAAGTTACACAAAGCATTGTATGGTCTGAAACAAGCCCCTAGAGCATGGTATGAAAGATTACATAACTATCTTATTTAGATTGGTTTCAAAAGAGCTAATGATAACAGTAGTTTGTACATCAAGGAAGGACCAGATAATAGAATTGTTTTGGCAGAAATATTTTTGGATGATACTATGTTTACAGGTAATGATGATCAGTGCAAAGAATTTTCAGAGAAAATGAACAAAGAATTTGAAATGTCTATGTTTGGTCAGATAAAATTTTTTGTTGGTCTTCAAATTCAGCAGAGCAAGAATAGTATCTACATTACTCAGTCTAAATACATCAAGGAAATACTTAAGAAGTTTGGTATGGAAGATGCAAAACCAGTTGGTACCCCCATGTGTATTGGACTGAAGCTTACCAAAAATGATGATTCAAAAGAAGTAGATCAGACCTTATACAGATCAATGATTGGAAAATTACAGTATGTAGTTCATACAAGGCTTGATATTGCCTTAGCAGTTGGTATAGTAGCAAGATTCTCAGCAAAACCAAGAGAAAATCATATGATGGCAATCAAAAGAATCTTGAGATACTTGAAAGGAACTGAAGATTATGGCTTGTGGTATAAATTTGGAGGCAATCTGGACTTAAAAGTGTTTACTGATGCTGATTGGGTAGGAAACATTGATGACAGAAAAAGTACAAGTGGTGGAGCATTCTTTCTTGGCAAGAGGTTGGTATCTTGGACCAATAAAAAGCAAAATTGTACATCCCAATCCATAGTAGAAGCAGAATATGTTGCTGTAGCAGTAAACTGCTCTAATATTGTTTGGTTCAAACAGTTATTGGAAGGCATGAAGGTTGAGATCAAAGAACCAGTTGTTATATTTTGTGATAATACAAGTGCAATAAATATTTCAAAGAATCCAGTAATGCATTCCAAAACCAAACACATTTCTATAAAATATCACTTTGTCAAAGAATTGGTGCAGGACAAGGAAATTAGATTGGAATATATTCATACAAAAGAACAAATTGCAGATATATTCACCAAGCCACTACCTAAGGATGCATTCTTGTATCTAAGAGGTAAGTTAAGGGTCATTCCCCTATCTGAGGCTCACTAAATGAAGTTTTAGTGATGCATCAACCAGAGCATATTAAGATCAGTCAGTTGATGTAGCTTAGTCAAGGAATCATTGCATATGAATCAATACTCAAGGTACATTACTATTCACCTGGTCTGTGTTGTCTTTGGCATGTGTTGTCAAAGAGGGAGAGTTTGCTATCATATTTCAAGAAATTTCTTTAGATTTCTAAGAGGGAGAGTTTTCTTGGAGAGTTTTTAGTCAGAAATAGAAGTTTGCTGACAGAGGGAGTTCTCATAGATGAGAATTAGAATGAAGCTAAGGATATGTTCCTTACTCTATTTTTTCTATGAAATTTCATTGTGCTATGACATATTGTGTTGCCATCAATGCCAAAGAGGGAGATTGTTGGATTAATTGTGTGTTGTCTTTGATGTCACACTAATGTCATATTATTTATCAAGCTCAGTCGGTCAGCAAAGCAGTTCACAATATTTACCGAGCTCAGTCGGTCAGTAGGCAGTTTTCAGTGTCTACCATGATATCTCAGGTGTCAAAGAAAAGTATGGTAGAAAATAGTGTTAACCGAGCTTCCTCAGTTAATGAAGGAAAGTTAGTGTTTACCGAGTTCACTCGGTCTCCAAAGGATGTTGCAGAATTCATAGTGCTTACTGAGTTCTCTCGATCACCAAAGGAAATCTTTTCAGATTAATGTTTATCGAGAAAGGTCGGCCCAGTAAAGGATTTTGTTAATTTGAGAAATAAAGTTTGATTATTCCAGCTGACTGTTGTGATGATTAGTAATGTTATTAGTGCCGACTTGACAATCTGAATGGACAATCCGAATGGTATATATAGAAGGTCAAGTTGTGAATTAAAAGTGTGGAAGTAAAAAAAAAGGGAAGGAAAGTGTGATCAAATTTTGAAGGATGATTAGATATCCTTGAGGAGCAGCAGAGATATATTTTGATCAGGAAGGATCTAGTGAAGCAGAACAGAGATCTGTAATCAGCAATTTGGTTGCATCATTATTCAGGTCATTTCATTGTTACTTTCTTACCATTGTAGCAGTGATTTCAAAATCTCCTAACCGAGTTGGTTTGACAGCCATTTTATAAATCCTCTAACAAGGTGACAGTTCTATTGAATTGTTTCAAGACCTCTTACAAGGCCACTCCTAACAGGGTGATTAAATCCTCTAACAAGGCCACACCTAACAGTGTGTTTTTTAACCTTTTACCGGGTTGGCTCCTAACAGGGCATCACTTCAGAAGAGTGAAAAATAGTAACTAGTTACATTGGTGGTTTTTCCCATATTGGGTTTCCACGTTAAATCTGGTGTCTCTTGTGTTCATGTTATTTTCTTTATTCATGTATATTAATCACTGATGAATGCTTAAGAACAGTTATAATTAATACTCACTGCAATAACTGAGTTTTAGCATTTCTCTGTATGTTTTTTGAACAACAGCAGCAAATGATTTAATAAAACATCTAAGGGATATGTGGAAAGAAAATTTATGGTTAACTGATTCACCCCCCCTCTCAATTACTTCATCTATATTTCCAACACAGCTGTCTAGTTTTTCTTTGTGCTTCTTCTTCCTATATTTCTCATTGATGTAAAGGGTTTTAGGGCCCCTTCAAACCCCACTTTTACCATAATTGAAAGCAATAAATTATTTGATCTAGATATATTTTTTTATGGGAAAAAATCTATGGAATATGAAAACACTCAATTGAAAAATTATGTTTTTTATTGCAAATGGGAGCATGATAAAATATAATTTTTTTATTGTAATGACACATACATGGCTACATAAATGTAAATGTCATATAAAAATTTTGAGTTCATTTTGGAAATGAAAATGGTGTGTGCAAAAATCTTTAATATATTCATGAATCATCCTTGCTAGTAATGGACATAAAAAACCCATCCAAATATAGATGTTAAATACACAAGTGAAGTTAACTTAAAAAATGTGGCATGTTGCATATATTGGAGATGATGAGTAAACAACCCACAACTCCCAAGAACACCTACATGCAAACACCTATCACAGAAAGAGAGAGAAGAAGCAAGAAGTTATGGATGCCTGAACGCATTGATCCACGAGAGAGGAGAAATCACTCGTGATGTGCAAAAACAAAAGTTGCAATTTAATAATGAATAATCTTCTTACAATCTATTATTAAAACAAGAGGAGATCAATCCTTATAGAAGGAGATCTGAAAACCTAAAAAGGTAAAACCTAGGTTGCACAAAAATAATTAATAAAGAAATTAATTATTATATGTCTAAAGTTTAGCTTAAGCATAAAGAGATAATAAGTGACTTAGTAATTAAATCAAACATGATTTAATTAATAAGAAAATTCTCTATTACTCTAACAACCCCCCTTAAGATGAACTTTGGGAGAAGCTAAAAACCTAGAAAGAACAACTGAAAGCAAATGGGTCCCAACAACAAAGGCCTGATCAGGTACCCAAGTACAAAAGAGAGTCTCTATAAAGCAGAGAAATAGAGAAAACCACATGGGAAAAACTCTACTCCAAAAAGAGGCAAAGACTAGTGTAAAGGACTGAAGAAGCCTCCAAAACTAGGAATGTTCCAAAAAATAGGAACAAGGATGAACATGTACAACATCACTGAAGCAAGAAGCTACAAACTCTGTCAAAAAGTAACTAATGATCTAAAGATCCTCCACTGAATAATGACCAGGTAGAGAATACTGTAATCTGCATGAGTGCCCTCAAATGAAACTACTTGAATCAGGAGGCAAACAAAGGCAAACAATTGAAGTCGAAGATATAGAATACTGTAATCTACACGAGTTCCCTCAAATGACACTACTCGAATCAAAAGGCAAACAAAGGAAAACACCTAAACTCAAAAATACAGATGGCATAAAAACACCAAAAGTCTGAAGAGATGATCAATCAAAGCTAGAAGAGTGCATCCAAAAATAGGAAAGAAAGAGTGTCCATATGGTAAATGATCCATCTCACTGGAATGCATAAGTACCCAGCCACTGCATCTGCCTAGTACATAGAATCAAATATTGAATACATAGCTCACACTATCAAACCAAGGAAGCAGTAGAACCAATAGTAGAAACCCCCCCATAATGTTGACAAGGGAGTGTGATAGGTACACTAAAAAGATCATCCAATATGAATTGCATGATACCACGAACATCGAAGGTGCAAAGAGAGTACAAACACAAATAAAGATACATGAGGCTAATGTTGTTGGAGGAATGCTCACATGACAAAAGTAGATGAAAAACAAAGGAAAACATCAAACCCCCCCCCCCCCCGAACACTTTATAATGGAGTGCAAGTACATAGAGCACGAACATGTGCAAAATTCTATACATGCAATAAAATGGCACTTTATCTCAATGTGTGTGCATAAAAGAATGCTATAAAAGTGAAGTATACACTGCTTAAAGAAGAGTGAAGGCTGTTGAAACAAAAGAATAGCTTAAGATGAGCCATCCCTCAAAGGGAAGAGATCCCAAGACCTAAAACATCCAAGATATCCACCAAATTGAATGCAAAAAACTAAATTAAATATAACTAGAGCAGAATCTGGGAAAAAGAATCATAGCAATGGAAATCTCTCAAAACAATCTTTCCAACGATATATCGTTTGCCCAAAATGGAGTCGAGATGCGCAGGATAGAGCTCTCGGAATGCAAAACTGAACATCTGAATTTGACAATAAACCATGCCATCAAAGAAGCAAAATCAAAAATTCAAACCACCAAATCTGGATAGAGCTCGGAACCAACTTTTCAACGATATCTCACTTGCCCAATTTCGACACTATATGCTCAAGTTATGAGAAAAACACTGCCGAGTGCTCCGAAGGGCCCAAAATGGTGTCAAAACCTTGTTGATGCATGCTGACATCAGCGACCGAAGGGCCTAAATTTGATAGCCAAATGGTTGTCAAGCTCAAATCCGATCGGGGGCTAAAAATTGGGCCCTTGGTCACCATATGACCAGGGGCTGAGGCTGCATCTACTCTACGGGATTAAATTTGAAGGCCAAATGGTTGTCGTCACCCAAAAAACTATTAAAAAAATTTAAAAAATTTTAGAAAATCGCACATGTTGCCTCGAAAAGCATGCTAGGGTCGTACGACCATGGTACCAAAAAAATGCCCCAAAATACAAATTTGTCCAAATTGGATGTGCCCTATATGGAAATAGGGGTTTTGGGGCATCGCAGATACAACTGTGAGGTCCGTTTGAGCCAGAAATGCTCCAAAAAATAGTGACTACCTCATGATTCGTGTCAGGGCTGGTTGCAAAAAAATTTTACCATAGATTCCAACTTTGTCCAAATTGGACAAATTTTATATGGATCTAGGGGTTCTTGGACACTATGAATGCAACCATGAGGTCCGTTTGAAGCCAAGATGACCAAAAAAATAGGTCCCCCCAAATCCAATAGAAAACCCTTTGAAACTAAATATTTGACGAACGCGGTTGAATCTCTCAAGAAGAGGACGGGGGCAAATAGATCTGAAGCTCTGATACCATATTAGAGTTGATGAGTAAACAACCCATAGCTCCCAAGAATACTTGCATGCAAACACCTATCACAGAAAGAGAGAGAAGAAGCAAGAAGCTATGGAGGCCTGAACGCATTGATCTGCAAGAGAGGAGAAATCATTCTTGATGTGCAAAAACAAAAGTTTCAATTCAATAATGAATAATCTATTTACAATCTATTATTAAATCAAGAGGAGATCAATCCTTATAAAAAGAGATCTAAAAACCTAAAAAGGTAAAACCTAGGTTGCACAATAATAATTAATAAAGCAATTAATTATTATATGCCTAAAGTTTATCTTAAGCATAAAGCGATAATAAGTGACTTGGTAATTAAATCAAACATGATTTAATTAATAAGGAAACACTTTATTACTCTAACAGCATATGAAAACCCCTAAGAATTTCTATTATATTTCTTGCATGTAATGGACACATATGACCCATGAAATTTGAAAGATTCATATATAATAATGCCCCATAATTTGCATATAAAGAACCTCAATGATTGTAATAGAAAAATCACAAAATAAATATTACATACAAGCATCTTTTCATTACTTATAATGACAACCTTCTACATTTTTCATGGGCCCAACTTACAGAATTTTATTCTTGTCATCATTAAACCTCACAAACCTTTCACTCCTCTCATTATGAAACCTCACAAGAAGAGTTTTAGTTGGTGAGAAGAGTGAAGAGAAGTGTGAATCAATAAGAGCGATAATAATATCTTAGGTTTCTAATTAATATGTTAGTAGCATCCAAGAATATTGAAGATTAAACAAAATGGAAAGCTCTGATACAAGAGAGTAAGAATAACTTTGACAACACTTTCTATGATGACCCTCCACTAATGGAAGTTTATTATATTCTTAGAGACATCTCAAATAATTTTATGAAAGAAGATCTTACTTATAATAAAAATTGATAATAAAGTAGAATGTAAGTGCTTCTATATGATTTAATATTGGCAGACTCTAAAAGTTATTGTATTGTTATGAAGACAACGCTCTATTTACTATAAATGCCTTCAAAAAGAACATTCCTCCTCTCATTATGAAACCTCACAAGAAGAGTTATATTTGGTGGGAAGAGTGAAGAGAAGCATGAATTAATAAGATTGATAATTAGACTTCAGGTTTCTAGTTAATAGGTTAGTAGTCTTTAAGAATATTAGAAGATATAACAAAATGGAAAGCTCTAATACAAGAGAGTAAGCATAACTTTGACAATGTTTTCTATGATGACTAGGTACACTAATGGAAGTTAATTATATGTTTAGAGACATATCAAATACTTTTATGAAAGAATATCTTACAAAATTATAATTAAAATTGATAATAAAGTAGAATGGAGGTTCTTCTATATGATTTAATATTGGCACACTCCAAAAATTACTATATTTCTATGGAGGAAAATATTTATTTACTATTAAATTCCTTCAAAAATAACATTGCTCGAGCTAGAAACTTCATTCCATTTTGGAAGAAATACTAATTGGATTAGGAAACTTTCTTTTTGTGGAGATCTTGCCACTACCATATACAAAAAAAATAGATTTTACAATCATTTAGATAGTCAAGGAATATGATTCTTACTAATGTTTCCTCTCAAGAGAGATGTTTGATTGGGAAAGGATAGCTAAACTCATATATAAGAAAATCTCCCACCATGATTTGAATTTGTTTTCTTTGTTTACTATATGCTTGATGCAAGAGCTTCACACGATAAATTAAGTTATATTTTCTACATCCAATATCATCACAATCTTTTAAAGATGTAGGGGTGAGATATTTTTATTTCTTATAGTATTCCCACTGCCTATTTGGTTATTTTACAGTACATGATTTTTTAGCATGCCATGCTCTAGCTATTGGTTGGTACTATTTTAGTTTGTGTGGTTGTTGGTTGGGATATTCTTCAAGGAAAGGCATTATTTTTCTAAAGATTATTTTTAAAAGGAATTATTGAAGGGTGCTATTTCAATTTGTGTGATTGTGTGGGGAAGAAAATAATGCACCAACCTACATGTTGATTAAAACCTCAAGGGATACATGATTCCCTTCAAACCACCTCACTTTACTAGCTAGGAGTGCTAGGGAGATCAGACCCAAGATGTAGAAAGCCTCTTGATATGGTTTTCTTTGATTGAATGTTGATTAATCGATTATGTGCAAGTGTTCAAGTGTGACTAAGTTGACCAAATGCAAATAAATCAAGCAGATGAATAGATTTAAATGATTTGATTATGAAAAACAAGAGAGCTAACTAAAAGAACAATATCACAAGTTTTGTAAGCTCACTTCCATGGACAACATTGTGGCCTAGGGACACTAGCGTGATGTGCTAACGTCTCATGTAGATAGAGTATGCACTAACATGAATGAGGTGAAAAAGATATAAAATAGAATAGTAGCCTATTGAAGTACAAAAAAGACTAAATGGAAAGAATGTACCTATAGACACCTAAAAATCCATTGGTAAATAAAAGTATTTTTATTTTCCAAAAACCCCTGATAACATCATCATTTGTTAATTAATTATTTATTTAATTAAATAATTTATTATTATGCCATTAATTCCTCCTACCTTAATTAAAAACATTTAATTAAGGAATCCCTTCCAGAAATGTTCAAATCCAATTTCAACATCATTTCCCCCAATATTTATTAATTATTTAATAAATTGACCAAAACCCTTTAAATAAATGAAATATTTATTTAAATTCCTTAAAACCCTAGAATCTTTGAGAGATTCTTAAACCCTTCTAAACTTTCCTAAACCTGTTTAGAAGGTGTTTCCTAAGTTTCTTAGCCTAATCCAAGTCTTCTTTGACTTTTGGTCAAACCCCTTCATTAATGAGCCTTACAAACTCATTCATAGCCTCTTACACACTCATTAAGGCTCTTACAACCTCATAAATGAGACCCATGTCTCCTCTTTCATCTTGGTTCCCTAAGCACACTTCCCTAGTGTTGCTCACACATGTGTGAGCAACCTTAACCCTTGTCCATCTAACCTTACCTCTAACTCAACCTCAGACTCTACCCCAAACCCTGACTCTAACCCTAACTCCACTTCCTAACCCAAGCCCTTCCTCAAATCCTATAAATACCCTCACTTCTAAGAGAAAAAAACCAATTCACATAATCATACATAGTAAAGTTATAATGCTAGTTTATTTCTAGATCATAAGCTTTTAGCATATTTGTTAGATTAACTCATTTTCAAGCTTTCTTAAAATCACATATTAGCTTAGAACTAATGGATTAAACTTAGTTACTTTTAGTGTTTTTCATTTTATTGCATCATCTCACACTTCATTTGGACTAAAATCAATCCTAGATTAATCATTTGTAGCTTAATCTCCCTTTGAGCATCATTAGGCTCCTTGAGGCTCTAGGGGAAAATCAGGTGTTCTATACCCGATTTTGTGCCACTATGGGGTTCTCATGGTCCCTAATCCATCCCAATCCCTCCTAATCAGCATTAGGGATAAGCTCTAAGTGTTTTGAGAGCACACCCACATCCCTAAATCAAGAACAAATCAAACGGTGACAGGGTGCTCCTGTTTAAGTTCTATCTGAATGTCTTTGCAAATTTCATTTACTTTATGTTAGGGATAGACTGTTTGACTAATGTTTGAATGTCTACGCCTATTCCGAACAGGTTAGGTTTTCTCTATACACAGTACCTAAATGAAATAGAACTAATACAAATATATGAGATGAAAGAAAAAAATAAAAACTAAATAGATTACAATTTAATGTGACAAAAGGATAACTATATTAAATGTATTTTATGCGTAAGTGACAAGGAGAAAGATGGAGACAATAACACATTATTTGATGGTTGGAGATGTGTTCTAGATGGATATTTTGAATCCTCAAACTCATGATAAGAACTTGTACATGCACAAAGAAGGAAAATGGTTGTGGTCATTTAAGAGGTTTTCCTTAATCAAACCCTCACTTTGGTGTTTCCACCTCCATGAATGACCTTTAGAGATGATGACATAATTAGTGATAGATAACTAGAATGAAAATAATAACACAAGTAAATAAAAAATGATCAAGAACACAAATAATAAGCTCAAAAGATAAGAAAATATCGAGAGAAATCCCCCAAATATAGCTGGGGGGTTTGAATGTACGATGTAGAGATTATGGAAGCTTGGAGTTTCTCAAAAATGGTGGATTTGTAATGAAAAATAGAGTGTATGGATACAAGATGCTGGTATATGGTTGTGAGAAAGATTCATGGAGCTCTCAAATTGATCTAGAAGATTGAATGGATGTGCAAGTAGGCCTCAAATGCATGCAAGGAAGGGTTTTTGAATAACCCAAATAGGATCCATGCAGGAAAACTATCATTATGGGTGTTACATCCACAGGGTGGTAGGTTTATAATACTAAAATGGTCCTCTACATGTCTACAAATTCATAGATGCTAGCGCACCACATGGATGTCTCCATGACGTGCATGTTTTCTAAGACCATCAAGGCTTAGTTACGTGGGATTGATTTGGATGATGAATTGGATAATGAGTCAAATAAATGGAGTCACGGGGGTTTGTGTCTTGTGCTAAGTTGGAAAAAATGCAAAAATGACTTCTACACTAGGGTGTAAATTTTATACCATTATATGTTTCCCCACTTTAGTGAGCATATTATCTATAAGAAGAAGTGCGAACCTAAAGTAAGGAGTTCTTACCTAACTTACCCGTGAGAACTCTATCATGTGGGGTTATCCCCATCTAGGAATTCCTAATTTGATAGAAAGTTGGATCTAACATACTCGGGTATGTTAGATGTATGTTAGATGATGAAGAAACTTGTGATATAGATCATTAATAGTACATTGATATGGCTGGACAAGTTGTGTTATGTCGATTCATATGATAGGGAAATTTTTTATAAGCTCTGTCATGTTTAGTGAATGTTAGATAGGCATGAGATATGGATACTTTTAATGGAACATTGGCATGTGTATCATTGAGATAGATATGCATATGATAGGGTGGCTTAGACACAATGTGTCAACATGTATAGAGTTGAGCTAGATAGGCATGTGATAGGGTGACTTAAGATCATTACCAATACACATAGTGTTAAGATATATAGGCATATGATAGGGAAAAATTGAGACACTAATAAGTGGTTTGGCCTCCACGAAGGTAGATGATGCTGATTTTGAAAAAAAATTTAAGAAAAAGACATTGTTAGACAAAAAGTAACAAGATCACAGACACACATATAAAATAGCCCCCCTTGGGATAGACTATGTTTCTCAAAGGGGATAAAAGATCATTCCAAGGAATAAAAGATATGTGGTATCATGGCAATATACTAGATGTTTTTATGTAATTTCACTTCCGAACGAGTGACACATGTTTCTACAACATATTTCACTAGATACAAGGGAATATAATAGGATTGGCATCAAAACCTAGAAGCATGGACATAAATCCATTCTCAAGGGATATTTCATCATCGCCATCAGTAACACAGATTTGAATAAAAGCACATGAAAACAAAGATATATTTTTTGGGTCAACATGGAAGGGGTACCTAAATGCCCCGAACGCTTTGCATCGTCCCCAAATTCAAAAGTCAAATATTACGAAAGAAAGAGGGAAAAAGACATCAAATAGAATAATTTTATGACAAAAAACCTCCCATTTCCAAGTACCAATGGAGTACAAGGGTCCTTTGGGAGGGAAAAATGATAAAAGACAAGCATGGGGGAACAAATACATGCACACTCTAATCTACATATGTAGAAGCAATTTTGACCTTCACAGATCATCCATTAATAAATTTTCGTCATCCCAATCTTGATCATATGTGGAGGGAGGTCGACACTGCAATGGAATAATTGCAAGGCCAGTCCCAGGTGCCTCACCAATAGGTAGGACTAGGGATGAAGCACCTGAAAGGTCCTCATTTAGAATCTCTAATATGGGAAGCGAGGGGGATCTTGTCAAGATCGTTTTCAATGCCAAATTTCATCCAGTGAGTCAAAGAGGCAAGCATCAATGCTTTCAGGGGACCCACATGGAGGTGCTAACAAAGAGGCATCCCTATCAGCCTCTACAAAAGGAGGAGAGATGAACTTAGCAGAAGTCAAAGATTTACCCACTACAAGAATAGATGTAGAAAGAGGGTCCACTAGAGTAGACTTGCAATGTCTATACTCTAGAACTGGGCCTTGCTTGCACTTGAAGGATGGAGGAGAAGCCCTCTTATCCACTATGGATAGCTTAAGAATGTCCTTAAAGATAATATAGCGATGGGAAGATGGAGTAGATGGATAAGGCATGACAACACTGGACACAACCTGTGCATGCAACATGTTCATAGGTTCATGGAATGGAGGAATTTTAGGAAGGGTGATGATTAGAAATGACTCCTATGATGGAGAAATGAACACTTGAACCCACTTAGAGAGTGGCCCAATAGTTACTCCCGATGCAGGGGAAGCATTTAAAAGGTGACAAAAGGTTGAGGGGTTGCGGGGAAAGGAGAAAAGCTAGATGAAAATTTTGAAATAGGCACAAACACAAGCCCTGATAATACACTCTCTTCCTTCGCATTGACCTCACAAGCTAGGGCCATATCTCATTGACATTGCTTACCTCACATGCAAGCTAGTTTTGGTGTAGATGAAGGCCTGGTTAGGAAGGTTGCAAATGAGTAGTTACATGTCGCTTCATAGGAGATACTGAGGATGTCATGGAGAACATTGAGGAGGGTCTCACCAATGGAGTAGGAGGTGGGCTTGACATCCGAGGTATGGGAGGCTTAGAAACAAGCGACCTTCCCCTTTTTCTTGTGGGCAACAAGGGGAACAAGAGTCACCCTCAGAGGATGAGTGATAGGTGCCAAGGGAGATGGTGCAATCTTGTGGGGATTATGACCTTGACCATAGAGGGTAGGGTGAGGAATGTTCAAGATGATCAGGATAATACAGTGTGGATTTACCTTAGGCTTGTGCAACATTGGTGCATTTCCTTTGTCCACATGTGAAGTGGATGCCAAAATTGAAGATACCATTGAATATTGTGTAACCTTGGGTGGTCGAGGGGGCTTCCCATGGGGAATGTGTTTCTTCATAGCCCCTAATGAAGAAGTGATGGAAGAGGTGGCATGTTGAGACTCATGAGAAGGTTGGATGCATGAATAAGCCATAGCACACAAACTCATTTCCCCATCTTTCTATGCTTGATAAGCCAAAAATATAACATCTTTCCAAGGATGCAAGGGCCCATTAACTGGCATGGGATATAAATGATCAAGGATAAATCCCCCATGGGAAACCAATGGATGGTACCCCGTATCCTAGACCATATGGATAGTCCCCTTGTGTGGGAACTTTAGACACTTATGTACAACCAATGGGACAACTCCCATGGAATTCATCCAGGGGATGTCTAGTTTGACCTGGAAGAGGTCTAATTCAGGGATCATGATGAAGGTGGAGAAAAATTCCTTGGGCCCCACCTAGATGGTCAATGTGGTAGAACCAAAGGGAGGTAGGTACATTTGATCATCTGTATGGATGGTAACATAGCACTCATCGTACTTTCCATGATTTATTCCATTAACAAAGAGGACCTCTTATGTAATCACGTCAACTTAGCACAAAGGATCCACCAAGGAACCCCTGATAGAAATATCATTGATAGAAGTCAACACGTATAGGGGAGTAGGATCTCAATTGTAGGGATCGTCTAGAGGGTTGAAGGATATCATCATCTCGGGAACCCTCCAGAATGGTGGGGAAATAGGTGTGATGGTCACCATGGTTGCAACATAATTGTCATAATGCCTTTAATACATTTTCTTGTTCACATATGGTTTACCAAAATGTGGGGAAGAGAATAATGTACAAACCTAGAGGATGATTAAAACCTCAAGTGATACACAATTTCCTTCAAATCACCTCACTTTACTAGCTAGGAGTGCTAGGGAGATCATACCTAAGATGTAGAAAGCCTCTTGATATTGTTTGGTTTGATTGAATGTTGATTACATGATTATGCACAAGTGTTCAAGTGTGACTAAGTTGACCAAATGTAAATAAGTCAAGCAGATGAATAAATCTAAATGTTCTAATTATGGAAAACAAGAGAGCTAACTGAAAGAACAAAATCACAAGTTCTTTAAGCTCACTTCCATGGACAAAAACACGACCTAGGGACACTAGTGCGACTATTAGATACCAACGTGTTGCATTGGCATCCTATACAGATAGAGTATAGACTTAATAGGAATGAGGTAAAAAAGATATAAAATAGAATAGTATCCTATTGAAGTACAAAAAAATACTATATGGATAGAATATACCTAAATGAAATATAACTAATACAAATATAAAAAATGAAAGAAACAACAACAAATTAAATAGATTACAATTTAATGTGACAAAAAGACAACTATATTAAATATATTTTGAGTAAGTGACAAGGAGAAATATGGAGATAATAACACCTGATTTGATGGTTGGATTTGCGTTCTTGTTGGATCTTTTGAATCCTCAAACTCGTGATGAGAACCTGCACATGCACAAAGAAGGAAAATAGTTGTGGCCATTTAAGGGGTTTGCCTCAATCAAACCCATGCTTTGGTGTTTCCATCTCCATGTATATCCTTTAGACATAATGAGATAACTGGTGATAGATAACCAAAATGAAAATAACAACACAAGTAAATAGAAATGATCAAGAACAGAGATAATAAGCTCAAAAGACAAGAAAATTTGGAGAGAATTCCCCCAAATACAGCTGGAGGGCTCAAATGCACAATGAAGAGCTATGGAATCTTTGAGTTTCTCAACAATGGTGGATCTACATTGAAAAATGGAGTGTATGGATGCAATATGCTAGTATATGGTTGTGAGAAAGATTTAAGGATTTCTCAACTTGATCTAGAAGATTAACTGAATGTGCAAGAAGGCCTCAAATTCATGCAAGGAAGGGTTTTTGAATAGCCAAAATGGAATCCACATAGGATAATCCATCATTATGGGAGTTACATCTATAGGGTGGAAGGTTTGCAATGCTCAAATAGTCTTCTACACGTTTGTAGATTCATGGACGCTAGCACGTCACTCCAACGTATCCACGATGTGCACATGTCCTAAGAGCATTAGGGCTTAGTTATGTGGGACTAAGTTGGATGATGAATTTTCTAATGAGTCGGATAAATGGATTGATGAGGGTTTGTGTCTTGTGCTAAGGTGGACAAAATGCAAAAATGGCTTCTCCACCGTGGTGTAAATTTTATGCCATTATAGATTGTTGATTGGGGTATTCTTCGTGGGGAGTTTTTATTATTGGACAACGCTATTTTAGTTTTTGTGATTGTTAATTAGGGTATCTTTTATGGTAACTAAAGGCATTGTATTTTTTAATATTATCTTATAAAGGGGGATATTTCTAGTATTGGACAATGCTATTTTACTATGTGTAGTTTTTGGGTACGATATATTCATGACAAGGAAAGGAATTAGGTCTTATATAGATCCTCTTTAAAAGGGATAATTTTCAACCATGGACTAAAGTAGATTTTCCACCTAAAAATGATGAAATCAATATTAGGTCAAGATGGAATTGCTAAGAAGCTATCTTAGTAGACTTTGAATAAAAATTAAGGTCTAGAGTTTAAGGCATGGAGAAAACCCAAGAAGTATTATAAACTCAAGTAGTTAATGAAATGGAAAATAAATTCTTGACTTGAATCGAGATGTGGGAAAATTAATAGAATTATTCCCAAGCTTGTGATTGGTGATAAAGAACTTGGTTATCTCACCATAAAGGTGTATTAGTGGTGGTTAGTAGCCATCCACTCCCTCATTTAGAAAATTTCATTTCACTTCACTTTCAATGTTGATCATAAGTCATTATAGGTGTACCATCCTATAATTTCATCACTGTATAATTCCCCATTTAACTTGGCCTATTTTATCATGTATGGTCTCCCACATTATTTTTTGTTAGTCTAGCCCCAATTTCACCTTTCACTTTGGCATCCCTTCTTCAATTGGGACCCCCAAGCCAAATTTATATGCCTTTTGGGGGACATAGGTTGACCTGGATTGCCTATTCCTAGGCCTATTCCCAATAAGTCCTCCATGCCTATGCCTAATAAGTGCTCCAAAATTTGAACTAGGGTGAGTCTCAATGGTTGAGTGGGAAATTCAAATTCCCATCGGCCCTCTTCAATTTTTGAGCTTTGAAATGTTTTAGAGGGACATATAAGCATGAAATAAACTATTCATAACTACCAACAAGAATAAGAAGACCTCAAGAGAAAGAGAAAGATCACCATCATCTTAAGCATTCCAAGGCAATATTCTCCATGGTAGAAACTTTCTCTCCCTCATTGAAGGCCAAGTAGAGGAGAAAACCATCAAAGGAGAAGATCATAGTATAGAAATTCATTAAAAAGCATCCAAGTCTTCAAGCATTCAAGTCATTTTCCCTCTCTCCATCAAGTATTCTAGAGAACTACAACATCATAATGTAAGGCATGTCTATCACATGATTTCTTTTTAGGTTTTTGTGTGGATTCAAGGTTGTTACATTAACATTTGTGATTACATTAAAAGAATAATTGTACCATCAAGGCATAAGGTAATTTCAAATCTAGATTCTACTTTACATTAGCACACTTTTTTTTCAAGCATATTTTATTTCTATTTTATGGTTGATTCCTCAATCGAGGTTTGATTGAGGAAAACCTCTCTACCAAATATTTTCTCTCTATTATGTGTGTAGGAATATATGGTGCTAGTATCAAGATCAAATATAGATAATATAAGACCTTAGCTACAGTTTTCAATTAACATCATTAAAAAGTGCAAGGAATAAGTCAGCCCAGCTCGCCTAGTCCCAAGAAAAAGTCAACCAAGTTTTCATGTCCCTCCAAAACAACATGAAACTAAATTTGCAAGCTAGTTACAACTTTTGGACTCTGTTTCTAGTAACAAAATTTTCTTGTATGTTCTTTTTTAGTCTGCGAATTCAAAAAAACATCTTTTCCTCCTTTATATCCTTGAATCTTGAATCTCTCAATCATACTTGTATAAAATGAAGGATCATTGCACCCATTTAGTGCTTAAATCTTCTTCAGCCTAATGAGTCATCTTCCTTTGAATGCAATATAGGAGATAGGCCCCTATTCCTATTTCTTATTTTACAATAGGCTTTACAATTAGAAGGTTTTAAGGAATTATTTCCAACACTAGAGAAGGTCAATATAGTTATAATGTTTAGTAATTACAAGGATTTTAATATTTGGGATTCAAAACACTCCTCCATTTAGAATATATCATTTTACTTCAATTTGTTTGTTGATAATAAGTAATTATAGGTGTACAATTGGAATGTTATGATGCAGAGTTAGATGGCCATCAATAAATTTGCACTAAGTTTGTATGATCAAACCTCGATTGATCAACCAAACAACCACAATGTCCCTTCCTTGCAACAAGTCCACAATGACACCAAACCATGAAAATGACTCTAGTGCTTCTTCCAACCTTATTAAGGCATCTAAAAAGATTAAATGGACCAAACATTCATGATTTGTCTAATCATTTGCATTGGCAACATCATTATAGGACAACACACACTCTACCAAGAAACTAGCCCTTTTAGGCCAATTAGCCCTATCCTCACTATTTTTGGGCTCAAACTCTCAGGTCTTCAAAAAAAATTCCCAAACCAATATAGATTCTAATACCCTTTTCCAAGTTACAAAACATATCTCAAAACCCCACCTGGTTTCTTTGGACCAACCTCCTCAATCATCAACTTCTTCATTGCTCAACTAGGCCTATTAGGCCACCTTTACAAGGTAACCTCGATCTGATCATAAAAATGACATCAAAAACCTATCTCAACCCTCTAGAAAGATCCTAGATAGGATGAATCGATAACTTTTGGACAACTACACACTCACCAAGTACCCAATCTATCAAACCCTCACTATTAGGCCTAAATAAAAGGGTTTTAAGAACTCACCTATGCACTCTTCTCCAAACCTTAGAAACCACTCCAAGATCTTGTATATGACCTCCACATGCTATCCAAACTCTTACATGGAAAAGGTTGTCACTTTGTCTCAAAATTACCACTCCAAACCATCGATTTTGCCTCTTAAAACAACACTTTATCACCTAGGGCATCATACCATTCTTTGGAAACTCAATATTTCACCTCCAAACAAATTTTACATTGAAGAGGGAAAATTTAACTATCTATCCCTCTATTTTTGTAATTTTCCCATTGTTAGTTTATGAGCTTTGGGCAAATTTTTGTCAACACCTCTATGAATGAGGGTTTTAGATAATTTTGATTAAAATCCTTCAAACTTCTTTGATCTTTCATGGAAAGACCTAAAACCAATTTCAAATTAAACATAATTCATCCTAATTTCCTTCCATGCAAATATTGTTATCAAAATAATACATTATCCATGTGAAAAGAGAAAAAAATAGATAAAGGACTGCTCACGGGTTACAAGAAGTGATCTATTTTTATTACCAAATTATTCATAATCCAAATCTCTTCCCTCTCTCCCACAATCCTTGACCTCAAGGGGATATATATACCATAAATAATTTCCCCCAACTGCCTCTAACCACTTTTGGGCGTTGGAAACCAAGAACTGATTTTTTTTTCATAAAAGCTGCAAAGTTGTCATAGCAACTTTTGTGCAACTTTGACAACTTTTTCTTAATCACTTAGTTGGACTCTTAAAATCTATTCCAGTACCACAAACAAGTTTAAATAGGTCATAAAGTACCAAAAACATCAATTCTACACAATGTTAGTCCTATTGGAGTATTTTGACCACCTTGACCTATTCAGGCCTTACAAGCACACACTTGGCACCTATGTAACTAATAACTTGTAGTCTTGCAAAATTATTTGGCATGGTTACATATAGTCCATAGGACCTTGTTTAACATCTAATGGACCTATTCTAATAATTGATTCAAAAGACCTCATGGGGTCATGATTGTCTTCAATGGGTCTTGGGTTCTCTTGCACCAGGTTACAAGGAATTAGTTCCAACACTAGTGGAGGTCAAGATAGTTAAAATGTCTAGGAATTACAACAAGGCTTTTAATATGTGGGAGTTGGCTATGTGTGACATTTTGGTTTCTTTATAGGAAGTATCTATTTAATTTAGTGATCTGGTGGCTTGAGTCGGTGACCTTTATTTCAGTAAAGTTATTCTAAGATGGATTCACTTTGTTTTGGTGAGATTGAACTTCCAATGTGTTCCACTTGTTTCTTATTCTACATCGAAGCTAGACATGTTTTCATTTTGTTTTTCATTTTTGTTGTTTATTCTTTGTTGTTGATTTCATATTACACACTATAGTTTTTTTGCCTTTGTGTGAATTGTTGAATTCAAAAAAACTATATGCTATGTTTTGGATTAAGGTAAAAACAAGTTTTAAAGGGGACCCCGAAACCTCTCACAAAACATTACAAAAGATATTCAACAAAGTTTTTCCGAAACAAAACACTTATGGCACAAAAACAACTAGCAATCTAACCAGCAACCAAATACAACAACCCTAACACAAAACCAACAACAAAACATAAAGGAACAACACAAGACCAAAAACTTAGACACAGAAGCAGACAAAAATCTAGGCAAGATCTTTTAGGGTATCAATTGCCTGCTTCTCAAATATGGTGACCTCCTCCATAGAGTCCTTCAGATGCTAGATGGTATTGGTAGAGACTGGGAATTTTCTCCTCAAGCTCGCCCTAGTTTTTTTACCTAGGCCCTCCTCAATAGCAACAAAGACATCCTTTTCTATCTTAGCCTAACCAACTTTTGAGTCACCATCTTTCTTCTCTATTTGGCCCAAAATACTCTTAAGCTCCTAGATAGTAGTATTAATTATCCCTTCACTATCATGAAGAATGTTCATCAGACCCTCTTCGTGAGATTTTGTCTTCTCAGTTATCTTCCCAAACCTTTCTTCAAGAATCTTCCTGGCTTGGATCTCATTATCCAATTGAACCTGCATGCTCCTAACCTTAGACTTGAGGCTATGAATTTCATTATAAATCCAACTATCCAAAGCAAAGGAGTTAGCATCCTTAGTTTTAGCCTTTTGAAGAAACTTCATCTAGGTACTAGTGTTGTCCCCAGAAAACCCAAAACTCTGATGGATAGAATCAACCTTCCCACTAGCACGAGACCCATTGTGAACAGGAACCTTATGCTCAATAATTTTGTTACGGTCAAAGTGACCCGCGGTGGAAGAAGAGCTAGGATAGACGACCATATTAAGGGTAGGGTTCTTACCTTCCTCGACTTGTGTCTTCTTCTCACTGGTATTCAAAACATAGTCCTCAACACCTTTTCCATTTTTCTTATTCTTCTACCTATGCTTAATATCCCAGGCTCCCTTAGGAGGAGAGCTATCCTTTTCCTTCTCCTTGGTATCCTTGTCAATAGCTTTATCATAATTTGATGAGGCGGTCTCTTTCATAACTAAAGTGTCATTGTCTTTCGTATCCATACCTTTGGCTTCATCAAACCAAGTATTAGCAACACCGGAATCATTCTTCTATAATCCCCTATCATTGTCCTCCTCTGTTTCCATGTCTTTCTCATCATATTTTTCTTCCCTTTCGAACCCCATGGGCTTTTCCTCCCAACCTCCTCGAACTCCTCACCCTCAACTTGCCTCTTGCCTTTCATGGCAGGTTTTAGAGTCCTCATTTTGCAATACTCAAAGATGAGTAATAGAAGACCTTCATGCAAAATAGGCCTTGTGGGTTTTTTCTTATGCTCAACAAGACTGTTATACAAGGACTTGAGAAGAAAGTAGGGAAAAGACACCCTTTTCTTGTAACAAAAATTATTTAACAACACAAAATGATAGCTATGAACTCTAGTATACCTACCATCCAAGGTGAAGTAGGCCATAATACAAGCCAACACCTTCTACCAAATGGGTTTGATTTGGTCAATATTGTAATAATCTCCCATCTTCACCAAAGTTTCCTTCTCCTCACTAGTTTTAGGGAGCTTATGAACAACTTCGTCAAAATCTTCCTTTCCTTGAAGAAATCCTTCTCAATGCAAGGAAGCCCAATAATTTTTGAAAAAAACCTAACATTCAAATCCACATTGACATCATACATGGTAACATACTCATCTAAATTGTATGCTATGTTGCTTATATATCTTGATAATGTTAAAAACTAGAACCCAATAATAATCCCCTAATATAGTTTTTTATTATAAAAATTAAAGATTAAAATGTGAAAAAAAGGTCCCAAAATATATTTTATCTCATCATCATGTTAATATTTAATGTCCACCATTACTATTTCAAGATTATGGGCTATTAAAGTTTTACACATTAAATTGTACAACACAATGCTTAAGGAACCACATGCATGATCAAAATTATGTGGAGGGTTAAGAAGTGTTGTGTCACATACAAATAAAAGGTTTGATAGCTATCTTTTTCTTGGCATAGTGCACAGGCATGGTGGTTCTTTTTATAAAGCATCTATCAATAATATTTTGAACTTCAAAAGAATAATTTTCACATTTAACTGACAAACAAAAACATATAGTTTCTTAAAATTTAATTTACAAAATGTAAATATAAAATTAATATCTATATCAAAGGGTTATAGTTTAATTGGTTGAACACAATTGGTGAGGGTGATCATATGTTCAATGATTACACCATTTACCAATTTGATTCAAACCTATAGAGGTATGATATAAGGGACGAGACCAAATTGTGCCCTAAATGATTTTGGTGAAAATGATACCTTTCAATCTATGGCTCTCAACCAAAGAGGTACCAACATGTAGCCCTTACTCCTTGGCTCTCAACTGAAAATATATCAACAATAGCTTGTGCTCCTATATCAATCAACAAAACAAACTCATGAATGGTATTAAATCCTTCAAAATGTATACTACTACAATTAGGAGCTCTAAGGAAAGAGGCCCAATTACCATTCATGTTCCAATAAAAATTTATTGAATTTTGCTAATTAAAAACCCACAAAAAAATCATCTAGTAAGTCGATAATCATCCACAATATCGTTGAAAAATAGTTAGTAATTAGAAGAATTGTGCAACTTTATTAGTACCAATAGCACACAATTTCTAGGGCATTTGTGCATAAGTATTGGATCAGTTGTGCAAATTTTGTTGTGGTCAAAGTGAACAATTAATGAGGCTATATAGAATTTATAGGACGTTAACTTGAAATGATCGGTTCTTTTGCCCTTGCGGGAATACAAAACCCACCACATTCACTGTAACTATCAAAAAGCTAAAACAATAGGTATAAGCACTTATGTCGCATGCAAAGAAAATAAAAAAAAATTAATCATCAAAATCTAATTGGCCATTTACAAATTTAAGACACAAAATTAACTTATAACAACTAGGGGAAGTGTACCAGTAGTCGTTATAGGTAACTTCACACATCTACAAATTCTAAACAGTACATTGGGTTTCAACTTATTTTTTGGGTTGTCTCCATATGCAACTTAACTACTTATAGCTATTGTTTTGGCTTTTGAGTAGTAGTGACGCACACGGTGGGATTTGTTATACGCACAAGGGTCAAAAAATGGTCATTTCAAAGTGTCAGTTGATATCTATTTAGAAATGTCCCAATAACTATGCACTACAACCACCTCAAAAATTGTCAATACTTATGTAGAAACGCCCTAGTAGTTGTGCACTATTTGTACCAATAAAGTTTTAGATGAAAACGAATAAATGATAATTGAAACATAAGTGTTAGATGCTGCTCTTCCCCTGATGATACCCTTTTCCTATACTCAAGATTTTAAATTCTGAAATAAAATATTAGTAGCAGTCCAAAGTTTTGTTTTGCTAGCCAGCACAACTGCAAACACTGTTTGCCAACTGAAATTTGAAATTTTTTATAGTCCATTATTTTAGGGGGGAACCCCACGGCTGACATTCTGTCCTAAATGAAACTTTCATGGCGGTCGTCCTTTTCAAGCCCATTCTTTAATTATACACTGGCATTGACTAATACTTTTTTAATCACTTGCAATAATAATAGATAGCTGTACTCACATTTGTACACCCTTAAAATATCATAAAAATATCAATTTTCAGAAGTCCATTGGCTTAAAAAATTTGTCTGAAACTTTCATAACTGTTCTTTCTGCTATTTAGTGCAACTGTTTCTTTCATTGAACTTGATCCTTCTTTTCTTTAATTAATACAGAATTTCCTAAGACTACGTATTTCGAGCAGATTCTTTAATTATGTAGGAAGCGTTTGGTATATAATTTACAGTCAACTTTGTTGCTGACCATAACTGCTGGTCTTTTCCTTTTTCATTATTTAAATGGAATATATCACTGTTGCATACAAATGCAGTTTTTGGTTTTTTTTTTCTTAATATAAACTTTAAATGAATAACATTCTTTTAGATTGATATAGATAATAATTTAGAACAATTATTTTGGATGAATTATGAGTTGTGTCAATAGGCTAGTAATTAATATTAAAAAATATAATGAAGATGGATATTTAGTTTTAGTAATAACTATGAAAAAATAACGTTTATGTTATACAAAAATCTAGTTTTTAAGATATACAAATTAATGATTCTTTAGAATGATTTCACATAATATTGTTGTAGAGATTGTTTAAGGTCAAGTTTTCCTAGATCAATCCTTTATATAGACTAGCTTTGTGTTTTGATCTATCAAAGTAATATTTACAAACACCTTAATAGAAATTGTACATAATATTGTTGTAGAGATAGCTTAAGGTCTGTTGGTTTCTTTTTCCTTTTCTACAGATTTACAATTTGATTGACAAACTAATGTCTCTGACTTTAAAACCACTCCAAATTTGACAAGAAAAAGGACCATTTACCAAGGACTAAGATATTAGTCCTCCTATACTTCGAGGCTTAATGCTCAGGCAGGTATACCTATGGATTCACTTCTTAAAAGGAATCAGTAAAACCTATTTGCATTATCCAACACAAATATTAGGCATTAATGTCTCTGAAACATTGACTGAAAGATTTTATCATTTATAAGTTGATTGATGATGAAGAACAGTTTCCTAAGAAAAGATTAGTGCTTTATTCTAGGGCATAGAGTCAAACACAACATACATTAACAAAAAATTTAACTCAAACACACCTAGAACCCAGAATAAGTGCTTTGCAGATTATTCTTCTCACTCTCACACTCTGACATCAAATTCTCACAAGAAACATGAATTCTCTGAAAACTATTCCTAAGAATTACCCCTCCCTTGAAAGGAACTTAGAAATAGCTTCACAATCTACTTTGTAAACCATACATTAAATTGCTTTGCAATATTAACATATAAGAATTCAAGATTACAACAAGAAGACATTCACAAATATAAGATGAAATTCTAGTGTATTTTCATTAAAAAATTTCAATATCAGTACATTGAAAATGGCAGAATGCTAGAACAAAACTATAGATCAAAATTATCTCTATTCAGTTGCTAATTTCACCATCCTTATACAAATACAACAATTAACTATATATAGCACTCACCAGCCATCTTTGAATCTTGGAAGAATCAGGATGCAACAAGCTTCAGATTATTTAGGAAAAAATTAGGGTTTCCAACAACTACAACAACTGGATACAACAAGAAATAAAAGCAGACAAGAAAACCTAAAAACCCGAGAAGGATCATATCAAATCTGATTTACAACATTTGGATTTCATCATCATAGGCCAACTATGGTTACAAATTCAAAAGCTCCTTATTGTAGACAACAACTTTAATGCCATAACCATCTTAGCAATCTTGCGTGTATCAAGGCATGGAAATTACTAACAACCATCATACCCTAGCCGCCCTTCTCAAAATATCAGTCCTCTGCATTAAACTGGAATGGCACTTCGGGAAACAAATCAGATCATGACGACTACCTAACACCTTATTCATCAATTTTCACCTGTAACCGTCCTTGGAACAAGACAAATCTGATTCGGTTTATTGTTTCTGGCTCACCGACTTCAACCTTGTTGGAAAAACCCTTAAATAATTCAAATATCAGGCCACAACAATTAATCAACAAGTTTAAAACATGGTCGTCGATCTCCAATCCTCCTGACACATCAGACGACATACATAATTCGACAGAACAGTCAACAAAGCCTTTGAAAAAGACTTTACACATCACCCTCCTCAGCAACCAATCAAGAGCAAGCACGTCAACAACACTTGGCACGAGGACCCACCCTTTCATTGGTCTTTATTAGACAAGATCAGATGGTCGTCGCAATCCCGTGATCATTATCAACTGAGCACTTTCTCATTGAGGCAAAACACCCACCGTCTGATCAAAGATTATCTAACTACTCATTAACTCTCCTCTCCTCTGCATTGTGACATCAGTTGGGACACACAGTAGCAAGGCGTGATCCCGCAAAGAATAACCATTGTGCAACTCTGGATCAAGGCATCACGCCCATCGTTGGATTAGATCAGACCTACATCACTTTTACCTTTAACCATAGCAAGTCCTTTAACCTTACATCATTTGGAGATCATGCGACCAAAGGCCCTCTCAGGATCTCTGAACTTTTGTCTTAGCCAGGGTTTGATCATGAGAATGAGCGACAAAGGCAAATCTCTTAATTGCTAAACATTTTTCCTGACCATGATTAGTTCTTGAGATCCAACAACTAAGGCAGTCTCATAATCGCCAGATGTTTTACTTAACTCAGCAAAGATCACGAGATTCAGCGACAACCCTCGATCTTGTCCGCCATCAACGGTTGTCACTTAATCGTTGAATGCATCATGACTTGGCCATTTCATTACAAGACTTGGAGATAACACATTTCTTAACTACTCGCCAAATTGTTGGATGCTAGATACTTAACTGCCAACATCGCAAGATTTAGAGACAAGCCAAAATAGTTAAGCCCTTTACCCTTTCGTCAAATCTCCAAATGTTAAAAACTTAACATCAAACATTGCGCGATCAGGAGATAGCCCTAGTCGCCAAGTCGCAGAAAAAATAGAATCAGATGGTAGATATAAAACCTAGCAGACTGGTCCCACTTGCTTTGTTTCTTTCGTTACTGATGCATCCAACGACCGTCGGGTTTCACACTGCATACCTACTGGGCCCGAAAGACTTTAACAGTTTTAATAAAGCATTGGGACTTAGGAAAAATGAACATCGTCGGGTAAATTAAAAATTGAAGAATTTGGCCCCGCCTGACGATGGAAAGACATATGACAAAAACCTGACTAAGTGGAGCGAAAAAAGTAACGAAGAAATAGACTTGAGGTAGGGCTTTATGGACTTAAACGAAAAAAATTTTGAAACCCCTGCAACGACAAAACCCTATTTCTTCATACCTTGAGCAATTTTAAGGAAAAATTCTCTGATTTTGTAGGAACGAGTACCATTTTCATTAGATTTTTTCTATGACAGGAAAATTGGCTAACAAGGTCAAGTTCTCCTAGATCAACCCCTTATATAGACTAACATGAATGAGAATAGAATAAGTTTAAATGTATGAAAACAAGTGTAAATAAACCACAAATAAACATGAAATAAATAGAAATAAACATCATATCATAAACTAAATATAAAAATATATCAGTTATCAATATAATCATATTATATCATTCTATTAAAATAGACTCAAAACTTAAATGAAAATTTAGCATAAATACACAAATTTCACTATTACAATAATTTATAACATTATAATTAATTAATTATAAAATAATATATGTACTTCATCAACTTCTTTTCCTCCCATAATTCAATAATCTAAAACATCAATTATTATAAACCTATAAAACATCTCCCTTACAAACAATATATGTCCAAAAACTTCAAAAGCACATATCATATTACTTCTTTCTATATTCGTTAAAAAAGATTAAGAATACCAACTAATAGACCATGAAGGCCAAAAAAAACCTAGATATCATATTACTGCTTTCTAGCTTAAAGCATTTATCTATGCATTTTTGTCTCATCTGGTTTCATGCTGATAAATTCAAGCAGAAGAGTTGAGATAGGTGATAGGTAACCTTTGTGCATCGGCCTTCAGGTTAGATTAATATCCAAACATTAGGACTGGACCAACCATAGATAATCTTAACCAATGAATAGAGATAAGAGACACAGACAAAGAGAGTATCCTAGCTCAGCAGTCACAATCATGCAGAAAAGTTTTCTCATTCTGTGGATATATTACAGATAGCTAAGGCTTGAAAACTTGTGGGTATTCCTGTGAAGACCAGACAATGCCGAATCAGGCACTAATCTGTCAAAGCATGTTCAGATTGAATTATATTGCTGAAACCAATAAAATTTCATAACATTACAATATCTGGTTGCATACAATATGTAGAGCTGCAAGAAAATGGGCATTTAGTGAATGGCATCAGAATGCACTATTCTCAAGATTTGCTGAAGTGCTGCTGCAATCTCGTTAGCTGAATTCAGTCGACATTCTTCCTCAATCTGCAAGCATGTATAACCAAAACAAATTATATTCGCACATTCACATATACTTCATCCATACCTGCAATTAATCCAAAAGATTTGGAAAGAAAAAGAACTGTACTGGAAGTTCACCTTGATGTTGAAAGAGAACATAATGGTCTGGTCTATTGTTGTGATATTGAGATGCAGGGTGGTCATATGGAGGCTTTGTAGAGCGGTGATGATGTTCAAAAGCTGGCCTGGTCGCTTCTTTGACAGGATTTTTATACTGGCGTGGGATTCAATCAAAGTGACCTCGATATCTGCTACTGCTGATTTATTTTCTGCTCTGAGCTCTCTGATACAAGTGTCCAAAACATATTTTGAACTCCAACGGGCTGAAGACTGTGGTGGGGTTAGTAAACAATTGTCTGGAATCCTGCCCTCACTGTCCCTCTTCATCTTCTGCACTTGCAGTGTCTGCAACATCTGTTCTAACTCTTTTACGAGGTCTATTGCCCCTCCAATAACAGATGCTTGATCTCCCTGCATTAGCCAAACAAACAAGACTATTATCATTAGGCCTATTCACCCCACAACTAGACCCAGAGTTATTACTTTCTGCACTGCAAAACATCATTCTTCCTCAGATTGTTATTCATCATTACTGTAGGTGACTCTTTATAAACTGGATTTGTGGCAAAGACTATTCATGTACCCAACTCGTTTCCCAAGATTTTAATACATTTTAGGGTAACTAACTCTGTTCAGAGGTGCGAGCACAACAGCCTATGTAAATTACTGGGCTTGTACTACTCAAATGGCACCTGGGTATGGTCTGCACCATATTATTTGCATCCATGGAATGCCCCAGATGCATTCCCGTGCAGCTGGAATGGATCTGAACGCCTTTAAGTGAGTGTTATGGCTGGTGGATTAACTAAAATAGAAAAGAACAAAGTGAAAGTAAATTAACACGGAAATATAACTTGTATGAATTAGTGAGTTTTCGTTTGGAGAATTGAAAGAGAAATTTTTAAGTACGTTAAATCAGTGGACCAGCCTCCCCCACACAGGCTATGAAATAAAGTCTGTTATCTGTCTACACCCCTTATTCTATTCTGTGTTGTATGAAATTCCTTTAAGCAGTGAGTTTTATCGGGATCTTTTGGTATGGATTTGGTTCTGATTCAGTCAGATCTAAAATCTAAGACGATTAAACAAAATTTACAGAATTCATCTAAAACATCTTCTTCCAACATATTTACATTTGGGAACCCACTAAAGAAATATTTCGAAGTAAGCCCGTCAAAGGAATACGCTGAATATAAATATTATAGCAGCCATTTTTATGCTTTGGGTCATTGTAAACAGTTGCGGCATTGTTTCTTTAATAACCAT
This sequence comes from Chamaecyparis obtusa, assembly GCA_027943335.1. NCBI lineage: Eukaryota > Viridiplantae > Streptophyta > Pinopsida > Cupressales > Cupressaceae > Chamaecyparis > Chamaecyparis obtusa. The sequence goes on from BSBK01005072.1 coordinate 538,719, forward strand.
GTTGAGAACAAAATCATTGCTTTCAGGTAGTTGTACTGTAATACCTTCTTTAGACCTCAGAAAACAGCATATCTGCCATTTTCCCAGGCCTTGATGCAATGTACTTTAATAAGATTCTAGTATTTATAACTGTAATTTGAACTGCACTGTTTCTGCAGACCTTATAAAGCACAAAGCATAGCCTTCATTAATACTAAAAGAAAGTAAAAAGGGTGAATTAAAGACCTTACTAACAGCACATGGAAGTAATCTCACCCTTTGGATATATGAATCAGGAATTAGAGACCTTAAGACGCTTAAGTACTCATTCATCTGCTTCCTTCTATTCCGCTCCACTTGAATATGGGTCATCCTTTGGCTCTCCACTTCCTCACTGTTCTTCAAAACCTTGAGCCTTCTCCTCTTCCTTTTATTCCCAGCTTCTCCCTCTGCAAACATGGCTTCCAAAGAATGGGAACCAACCATGGGTGCAGCTCCAGCATTGTTCTGCTCGTCCTGTGTAGTAGTGTCACTCACACCATCCTCCGAGTTTGAATGAACATTATGATTACTACCATCCCTACAAAAATTCTTCACCTCCTCCGAAACACCCGTTATGCAGCTCTCCTGTTCCAACCCATGAACAAGCCTCATCTTTCTAACAGTATCTTGGAAAAGCTCATGGGCCTCTGGTTCATAGCACATAGCAGAGCTCAAAAGTTTCTGAAAACCCCCATGCCAATTTGTCAGGTCATTTAGGTCTGCATAGGACATGTCCATCATCTCCTCCATCAGCTGAATCTTGACTTTCCCCAAACTAAATAGGCAGCTTCACTTCTGATTTGGGAACATTAAATCAATTATAGTCAACACAACAAAATGATTAGGGAGGAGGTGGGAAGAATAATGACCTCTCAGTATGGCTGACCTGTATTCTGCTTCCCTACTAGTACACAGCCTTAAGGATGAAGTCAGCAAATGATGAACATGAAAAAAACACAGGGGTTGATTTTGATTGCCCTCAAACTTTCTGTTACTGCTGCAATGTCATATTGGCAGGGCAGTGATAGAGGTACCCACAGTTAGGCTTGTGCTCTGCATCCCTGTCCTTATCAGTACTTCAGAAAAGTAAAGGCCTGGGAAATATTCGAATTGGGCATCTTGGTTTCCCTAGAAATTCAGGCCCACAACTAAAATAAAACAAAACCCTCCCATTCGTTCCGTTCCGCACATCACTATTACCAGCCTGGTTCGCACAGGAGGCTGGCTTGTGGGCATCTCCCACCAGTTAAAAGGCACGCATGTTTCTTTCATCCAAATGGGTCACGCTGTACCGTCCGTCGGATCAAAATGTGATCGCTGTTTCCCAATTCTGTCTGGGCCAAACTTCCGATGAAAAGACTTTGACCGATGATTCCAATGTCGGGTTCAACAGCCGGCCGGTTAACACAGAAACGGAAATAAGTAACCCAAAATAGAAATGGTTGAGTCCCATTACAGTCACCGAAGTTTTTTGAACTTCCCCAATATACCAATTGGCACAAGTTTTTATATGAACACAGTCAAATACCCATTAATCACTAGGGTTTGAAATTACGGTCATTACCAATAAACTCAACAGTGTTATGCTAAGTTCCAAATCAGAGCTGATGACGGAAATACTGTAATGGGTGTGGAATTGACATTATAGGGCTTACCTGTAGTAAATGGGTCTGGAAATTTTATAAAAGGAAATCGAAACGTCAAACTTGTTGCGTACACTTCCCCAGAATACGGCGGGAAACCTCATTGAAAACGTTGTATTGAGCTGAAAACGCTTACCTCTTGGAATCCACAACATTGACCAAAACAAACATAGGATGCGTGCATCAGAGGTCTGATTGAAAATGTTTAGGGAACTAAATACGAAATGGAGAGTTATTTCCAAGATTCACCTGAGAGTCTAGAAACTAGATCCAATCCGCTACCCAACATCCTCATTTCCGATATTCATAATGATGCATCAATTCGATGAAGAAACTTTTTCTCCCTGAAATGCCACGACCATCGTGCATGGGGAAAAACAATTTAGTAAATTAATATTTAGATTTTAAATCAGGAATTGAAATTAAAAATGTGTAATGTTGAAATTCCTTTTGTTTTGAATTCATTTTACAGAATGTTTTAATACAATTATATGATAACATGTAGGGGAAAGGACCCAGTAGTGGCCCAGGCTAACTTCGCGCACTTAGAACTCCTAAACCGTAAGGTGGATTTCGTTGATTTTTTCGGCATGTCTCCGTAGGTGAGTTAAGAGCTTAAAGCTAAGGTTTCAGCTTTTGGGTATTCACAGATCTCTTTGTAGAGATCATGGAGCGCCAAGTGGTCTAAAAGTACCATTTTAAAACGCTTGCCCGATACCCACCATGTTTCTCACCAATAACCGATCACTCAAATGACCCAGTACTTGTGTTCAAATGGCCCAATACTTTTGATCAAATGATCCAGTAATAATTATGAAATGACCCAATAGTGGTGCACAAATGAGCCAATTACTAAAAAAAATGATCCACTATTAGTACATGTGCGTTCAGCTATTGGGTATGTTACTAACACTTATTGTGTTTTTTTTGTGGTTAGTTATTGGGGCTCTCTATGACACAGCTATAACAGTTATTGGACCCCCTGTTCACTATTGGGTCCTTTCCCCTAGCACAGTTTTTGTGTTAAGTTTGGCTCTCCTAATCTCTATTCATCCTCACTAATTCTCAGTTACACAAATTTCTATTTTTCCATATTTATCCTCACTAATATGTACTTTATGTACATAGTTTTGTCACCAATCGGTATATCTTGGTATTTAAAGATTCATTTAAGTATTATAGGAGAAGACCTAGTAGTTGAGCATCTTTCAATAGTTGTCGTAGCATTCATGGATTTAATGCTCAATATTTTTAATAATATAGCATGTAGTTATGATTTTAGAGTTAGTGTTGATCATGAGTACTTACAATTCCATGAAATGTATTCTTTAGATCTAAAAAGAAAGAAATTGTGTGATATCACATTACCAACTAATAACACACATCTTAGTGCACAACTATATCAATCTAACTTTTTTAAGGGGCCTTTTTGGACATCTCAATAAAAAAACATGTTGATGAAGGCATCATACTTAATGACATGGACATGAAACCTTAGCAAAAAGAAAGGGATTTGACAAGTAAGCTACAGTAAAAAAACAATTGTAAAAAGGCTTTGAGAGGTGCAAATTGAGGATGCTCAACTTTTGGGTATTCTCCCCTAATTCATATCTAATCATTTGATCACCATCCTAGAACCATTTACAATATTAACACTTCAAGTAGCACTTGCGATATGAAAACTTTGATTAGAACATTAAAATCCTATGTAAAGCTTGCATCAACATTATCATCTAGAACATTGCTTCAATTGATGCTTGCCTACCAACATTCATCAAGATCATGAAACTAGTCACGCAAGGAGGTTGACAAGAGAACTTGACCCTGGAAATCTAGTATTTTTCTCAAAGTATATCCAAATACCATCAAGTCTTAATAATTGTTAAGGAGCAAAAGTTACAATGCATATAATAGAAAAGTTATACACTATGCTAGATCAAGACCATGCAATAGAGATCAAGTGCACATAGTGTGGAACTATTTGCACGAACAACCACTAAGAGTTGTAGGTCTACATTGGAGTTTCAAACAGTGAATACACCAAGGTTGCCTATTTTATTTATTAAACAATAAAAGTCTGCATTGTGCAATTTTTTTTATCATCATCATTATTACACATTCTAATAAATCTATTCCTTTGCATTTAGTTTCTTATACAAATTTGCTTTCCAATTATGAATTGGTAATCAATAATTACATAAATCTAGTTTACTTGTGCTTAATTTGACTGCATTATGTGATATGTGTGGAAATAAGATTTTATGCCTATGGGTGCAAATTAAGATCTCAAATATGCATAACATAATACTAGAACACAAATAGGTTCAACTACAGTCTATATAGGAAATTTGAACACTTGGGTTTTGTTTATTTGTTATAATAGAATTGAGATTGTGCAGTGTGTGTTGAGATCTAGGGTTGATGTTAGAAAAGTGATAGATTTCATCAATAATGGTAAATTATAAGATAAGATATAAAATACAATAAGCTATATCTAGAACAAGGATACATAGAGGAACTTGGACTTGAAAACTAGAGCAGAAAGTCTTGGACACGGGTGTTGGGTGTAAGGAATTTAAGGTATCACATCTTCCTACACTAAACTTGAGAGGAGGGACTACAAATTACAATATACTTGTAGATCAAGCTTCTCACAAGAGTATCACCAAAAAGAGATCATAGGTAACTCAATAGTTATTAGAATCTTACACATAACCTCTATCTCATGCACCTAATACACACACACACACACACACACAGAGGAAAATGTCAATTGGTATTATAAAACTATGGGTTAAAAACCACCTAAAAAGTGGTACCCATCTTATCTATAATCAAAGATACCTTGTGATGTGTCAAAACACACACCATTACATGCAACTCTCTTTTACAAATAATTTATGTGATCATCACATTTTTATATTTCCTATTCCAGGTTACCCAACTCTGGGGCCCTAACTTTTGAACCGGACCTCTAATTAATGAACTATTTGAAGTGCTAAAAATATCATGATGTGTGCTATCAAGTTATAACCTTCTTTTCCAATTATGGACACTTTTGAGACATTTAGGAGACTCTAAGTAATTCAAAATTGACTTCATAAAATTTCTTTGGCAACTTAAAAAATGAAAACTTTAATAACTTTAAATCTAGACATGATATTGCAATGAAATTTAGCAACATTCTTATCTAGCCCATAAGAAGGTTTGAGAAAAGTTTTGAAAAAAAAAATGCTCAAATGTAAACTTACTATAAATAGAAACCTTATGTGAATGCAAGGTTGAGACACCATTTTTCTAGCACTGGACACCCTAGTTTGGAGGTGTACAAAATTACAAGTGATAAAAAATGTAGTCAAGACCGTGTTACTATCTCTTAAATATTCAGCTTTGGATGGTAGGGTAGAGGCAGTCACTATCATAGTTCAAGCTTTTTCACCTATTCAAAGTTTTGAATCACAACCTTTAAATTATTTTTCTCTATGCTCCTATAATACTTTTTTTCTCAAATATGAATATGCATGTACATATTACAAATGTGGAAGAATGATTGTGATGTATAGGGGCTTTCCTCAATCAAAAAGTTTATGTTGGCATTTTCGCCTACACAATAGATACGATGAAAAAAAAGAGTGTGTGCCCTAGGGAGGATAAAGACAAAATAATAATGTAAATGTTGAAACAAAATGATTATACCTTAAGTACGAAATCCTTTCTTGGAGTCTCACATAGTGCAATGATCTAAATCTCTTTAAGAAAGTCCTACAAGTGTTATGCAATAACATGTTAATAGAAATTGAATCCATACTTGAATGTTGAATTTTTGTAGTCTAGTGCTCAATATGTTGAAAACTTAAAATTAGAATGGTTTTTTTATCATCTATTATTTTATTATGCCTATAAATGATAGAAGATTTACTTTATATAAGGATCACAGTGCATTTTCATATGTAGGCCAACAATTAATGATCAAATGAAGAGATTGGGACTAGATCATGAATGCCATAGGTCAACGCTCTACATATTTAAATTTGGGCCCTTTTGGAGGGACAAGGGTATGGGTGCCCAATTCCACTAGGAAAAGGACCAACAAAAGGGTAATGCATTGGTGTCCAAAGCATAGGACTTAGTCTAAAAAATAACATTTGATAAGGATTGATGAAAGCTATCATATTTTCACAATCTATAAGGATTGATGTTAAAAAATTCTAAGACAATCAAATCCAAAAACAAGAACATAAGGTTTAATAAGTCTATTTTATTACTCCTTTTATGGACTATTATACTTAGCTGCAAAATTTTAGCTTAGAAACTTAATACTTTCCATGTAGTTATTAAGACTATAATTATAAGCATTATAGTATATTTGTCTAGATGTATGATAGTATGAATTTGTGTTGAATTTTAATGATTATCATTATGTGGAATGTTCTTGTGCACTAATCTATCATGCAACGTTTAGTTGTATTTTCTAAGTTAGTTCCTTTAGCCGATGACAATTGAATTAGAGGCAACCCCTGCAACCACAGGGACATGATACAATTTGAACATTTAATATTAATTTGTTCATTCAATTACCATCATAAGAATTCTTAGTAGTTGTAGAACTCCTCATCACACATAATAACTTTTGATAATGATGCATCATTAAGATTTTGTTGTAATTTTGCAACATAGATATTTATGTTTCATAGTGGTTGGTTGTATTTCTCTAGTAAAACTTTACTTTTGTTAATGCTTTCTCTAAATTATTAATCCTTTTTCTTAATACTTGGAATGAGTGACAACTAGCATTGGCTAATTAGCCAAAGCCAATCTATATATGAGTCAACAAAATGCCAAATATGGTTAACAACTCTTTGGTACAGGTTTCTAATTTTGGAGTAGTTTTATAGCATGTTAATGTATAATGAATTTTTATGAATGAATATATTTTCTGATTTAGCAACTTCATTCTATCAATAGTTTAAGAGTATATTTACCCCAAGGCAAGGCCCACTTGAGGTGAATTCCAAGTTTTGTATTTCTTTTCTGCAAATTAGTATTTATTTTGATTTCAATTGTTTGTGTTTAGTTCTATCAACATATAGCATAGAATTTTGGTTATGCATTTTTAGTTGTTGTGGCAACATTTTTTTATGAACGAGCATAGCATAAATTGAATTGTTTATTATTTTCATCATCATTTTTTATTGCAAAAAGTTGATTTTCTTATGTACTTACATGCAATTAACTTTAAACGAAGTATTTTATTTTGAATTTAGTGTAAAATAGTTGTTTTAGAAATCAACAACTTAGATATATTCAAATTGCATGTATACTATTGACCCATTTGAAGTTAACATACTCGAGTTTACAAGTTAAAGGTAACTTATACTCATTAGAGGTTTCTCAATATAGGATGAATCATCCTTGATTCACAAAAGTTGATTTAGTTATCCTAAATTATCAAATTGAATATAAGGAACATTACATTTATTACATGGTTGTTGGGGAAGTTGTCAAACTATGAAAGTATCTAAGTTTCTTAATAGTGTTTTTTGATTTTATAAAACTAGAAATATTTATTTTTAGTACTTAGGACCCTTATATATTAATAAAAAATTAAGAATTTTTACTAAGAATGGCAAGTGGGCTAGATAATGAACCATACCTATTGCATTGCATGCAAACAAGAAGGGGTCACCTTGTAAAGTTCCATCCCAATATCAACATTGGACATAACTCAATAATTATGGTAGAAATATATCCTACCTATCACTTTCCACCAACAACAACCAATTCCCATGTTAGTTATAATACCTTCTTTACTATTTCACCATCGTAGCCAAATATTAGAGATGAAATACTTGATAACTACAAAAATGAAACTACCTGCTTTCATTTTCTTGTAGTGGACCAAGAGAGAAATATTACCCTCAAAATCATACCATTTTGAACCTTTCCTACTAAATCCATGGGCTCATTATGGAGGACCCTAACACCTTTCTCTTTGAGTAGATATCCTCTATCAAATTCATGGGTTACATTACATGTGGCCATGAGTTAAAATTATTCAATGTTACCCTTAAGGTCTCTAACATAAGATGATTCATGGGCTTTGGAAGCAATGAAATAGTTGATTAGGCTTTAATGAAAGATAAAATTCTCAAAAAGTTGAAGGATTATTATAGAGGAGGAGATATGCGAGGAGAATATTGTTTAGAATGAGCTAGAGGGAAGACAAGCCTTCAAAGGATTATGTAGAGGGATTCTTTTTTAGCCTGCAAAATTCCATACATAATACGTTGAGAGATGACTCCATTCAATTAATCTTTGTAAGGGGGTTAATGAAGATTTCTTTCATGCTTTGGACTTTATAGGAGGTGGGGCATTTCTCAAGTCTCCTGAAAGGATGTCTACCATATTTGCATACAATAATTGAGAGATATAATGAAGAAGACCCATAACATAAGAGGACACCTTCTTGGAAGACATTTGTAGAGGCCTCGAGAATAGAGATTAGCCACCATATTAAATACATGAGAAATGATATGATCAACCATATGGAAACTCAAGTAGATACTCTAAATGCCAAGAAGACATAGGAGGATTTAGAGGTTGCAAGTAACTGAGGACTCTCCTTACATTAACATTTCATGTTAATGCTCAAACACAAATAGACATCCATGAAACTATGATCATAACTATTATTGTATCTATAATTATCTCACTATACCCGAGTATGTGCAGGATCATGGTATACCAAACTATGGCCTTAAGTGGCAATGAAAAATCAAAAAATTAGGGTTAGTCAACTTGACATAAAAGGTTGAACATCTTATCAACCTTATGTGAAAAAGTCGTAAGAGTAGAATCTGTAGTAAATTGAATGTAGTTTCTAAACTACTAGCCCTTAATTGAAATTTTTGTTGTATATTTGTTCAAAATTTTAGATTTCAATGCAATACTATGAAAATTTCAGGGAAAAGATAAAAACTACATGTATGTCTAACCACCTTAATCACAATCAAATGATAATATATTTTCCCAAGATTCTAGATATAAGTAGTAGACTCATGCCCAGATGTGACACATATTTTTTTGTAATTTTTGGTCAAATGAATAATTAATTATGAATTTGCTGCTACAATTTTTTCAGAATAAAAAAACTCTTGTGTCTAACCACCTTAACTAATTCAAAATTTTACCAAATTCAAAACTTTTTTTTTCTTATAGTAGCCAAAGCATAGAATGTGACGCATGTTTCAGATTTCAAAATGGTTAAACAGTTTGAAAGTTATAGTTTTTTTTCAATCAGTATGTCAATTATGACTTTAAAGATAACTAAATTGAAAAATAAGTAATAATTACTTACTGAACTTGAAATTTGACAGTAATTATATTGATGGAAAGCTGATAATGTCTTTAACAAACCCTTTTCGTTTCATCAATTTCAAGTGAAAAAATAGTCGTCAGCTACATGGTCGAAGTCTCGGTATCAAGAACTATCTCCTGAAACACGCCTAAAGGGTTGACCACCCATGTTTGGTAATGTCGAAGCAAATACCAAGCCTAATCGGATATCCGATATTTTTGGATATCCGAAAAAGCCCGCCTATTTTGAAATTTCAATTTCCCTACTTTTCCCAAGTTCAAGTTTCATAATAAATGTATTTTTTAAATAGTAATATTAATTGTCTTATAGATTAAGTTGTATTCTTTTTATGTTAATATTAATTCAAGTTTCATATTAAATTATATTTTTGTTATTTTAATATTAATTTCATTTTAAATATTAATATTGAATAATAATATCATAGCATAAATATTATAATATAAATTTTTATATTAGTATGTATTATATTATTTGATATACAAAATGATTTCAAAAAAATACCTGCATAGTTGATTTGAGGACAAACAATTTCAGCCCAAATCCTCTTGAAATATCCAACACAGGATTTTTCTATAGAAACCTTGTAATTTCGGTGGTCTGACTATACTGAATAAGTAGATGTCAATGGACTTCCCCTTGATTGAATACAATCAATTGATTTTTTAACTCTCAAAAAGAAATTTCACATAGCTGTAGAACCACCGTACGCTCATCATCTGTTCTAGAAACTAACAGTGGCATAAAAATTGATGTAAGAACATTTAAGGTACATTGTCCACAAAAAGATATATGAAACCTTTAAATATACATTAAAAAGTGGAGGTGAAGGCTCTAGATCAAAGAGAGAGAGAGAGAGAGAGAGAGAGAGAGAGAGAGGGGTCATGAGGACTTACTAGGGGTCCTAACACATGATAAGGTGTACTAGGATCCCTAGGAAGTCCCCATGACCCCTTTCAACACATTGGAACCCTCAAGTGTGTCCTAAGGGGTCCTATGACCCCTCTAGACACACTTGAGCATTCAAATGTGTCGAAAGGGGTCATGGGGACTTCCTAGGCGTCCTAGTATGACTTATCATGTGTTAGGACCCCTAGGAAGTCCCCATGACCCCTTTTGACACATTTGAAATCTCAAGTGTGTCTAAAGGGGTTGTAGGACCCCTTAGGACACACTTGAGGGTTCCAATGTGTCGAAAGGGGTCATGAGGACTTCCTAGGGGTCCTCACGTGTGATAAGGCATACTAGGACCTCTAGGAAGTCCCCATTACCTTTTTTGACACATTGGAACCCTCAAGTGTGTCCTAAGGGGTCGTAGGACCCCTTAGGACACACTTGAGGGTTCCAATGTGTCGAAAGGGGTCATGAGGACTTCCTAGGGGTCCTCACGTGTGATAAGGCATACTAGGACCTCTAGGAAGTCCCCATTACCCCTTTCGACACATTGGAACCCTCAAGTGTGTCCTAAGGGGTCCTATGACCCCTTAGGACACACTTGAGGGTTTTAATTTTTTGAAAGGGGTTATGAGGACTTCCTAGGGGTCCTAATGCGTGATAAGGCGTACTAGGACCCCTGGGAAGTCCCCATGACCCCTTTTGACACATTTGAATGCTCAAGTGTGTCCTAAGGGGTCATAGGACCCCTTAGGACACACTTGAGGGTTCCAATGTGTTGAAAGGGGTCATGAGGACTTCCTAGGGGTCCTAACGCGTGATAAGGCATACTAGGACCTTTGGGAAGTCCCCATGACCCCTTTTGACACATTGGAACCCTCAAGTGTGTGCTAAGGGGTCAGAGGACCCCTTAGGACACACTTGAGGGTTCCACTATGTCGAAAGGGGTCATGAGGACTTCCTAGGGGTCCTAACATGTGATAAGGCATACTAGGACCCCTGGGATGTCCCCATGACCCCTTTCGACACATTGGAACCCTCAAGTGTGTCCTAAGGGATCCCCATGACCCCTTTCAACACATTGGAACCCTCAAGTGTGTCCTAAGGGGTATTAGGACCCCTTAGGACACACTTGAGGGTTCAAATGTGTTGAAAGGGGTCATGAGGACTTCCTAGGGGTCCTAACACATGATAAGGCGTACTAGAGCCCCTAGGTGAAGGGATAGTATTTAAGGATTGCATTCTGGCACCGAATGGACTATTCCATTAGCTCTGGTTGGGTGGGTAAATGTTACAAACAACCCCATTTTGACCACTGAGTCAGTAGAACATTCCAGACCACGTCGGACCAAAGTGTCCCCAAGGTGCACTAAGCACGATTGGGTAGCAAAATTTAGAGGCTCATAACTTAGACCTCGTGAGAGGTATCAAAGATTAGTGAGATGCTATAGGATGGTGTTTCTAAGGCCTACAATAACCTCTCTCCATTTTGGGAGATTCAAATTTGTTTGAATTTGGCACGCCAGTCTCGCTCAATGCCAAAACTTGCAGTGAGGGTCAGTTGAAAGTTGCACCACTGGATTACTTCCAAACTATTTGTCCCAGCACCAAATGGACTATGCCATTAGCTTCAGTTGGGCAAGTAAACACTAGGGACAATCCATTTTCAACCACTGAGTCAGTAGAATGTTCCAGACCACACCAGACCAAAGTGTCCCCAAGGTGCACTAAGCACAATTGAGCAGAAAACTTTTGAGGCTCATAACTTAGAATCCATGAGAGGTATCAGAGATCTATGAGATGCTACAAGATAGTGTTTCTGAGGTCTATAGTAACCTCTCTATGTTCTGGGAGATTTAAATTTGTTTGAATTTGGCACACCAGTCTCGCTCGATGCCAAAACTTGCAGTGAGGGTCACTTGAAATTTGCACCAATGGACTACTTCCAAACTGTTCATCTCAACACCAAATGGACTACACCATTAGCTCCAATTTGGTGTTTAAATGTTAGGTATAACCCCATTTCAATCACTGAGTCAGTAGAACATTCTGGACCACGTCGGACCAAAGTGTCCCCAAGGTGCACTAAGCACGATTAAGAAATGAACTTTCGAGGCTCATAACTCAGACTCCATGAGAGGTATCAGAGATCTGTGAGATGATACAGGATGATGTTTCTAAAGCCTACAATAACATCTCTCCATTTTGGGAGATTTAAATTTGATTGAATTTGGCATGCCACTCTCGCTCGATGCCAAAACTTGCAGTGAGGGTCAGTTGAAAGTTGCACCACTAGATTAATTCCAAACCGTTCATCCCAGCACCAAATGGACTACATCATTAGCTCTGGTTGGGTGGGTAAATGCTAGGGACAATCCTGTTTTGACCACTTAGTTAGTAGAACGTTCTAGACCACGCTGGACCAAAGTGTCCTCAAGGTGCACTAAGCACGATTGAGCAGCGAACTTTCGAGGCTCATAACTCGGACTCCGTGAGAAGTATCAGAGATTTGTGAGATGCTACAGGAAAAAATTTTTGAGGCCTACAATAACCTCTCTCCATTCTGGGAGATTCAATTTTTTTCAAATTTGGCACGCCATTCTCGCTCGATGCCAAAACTTGCAGTGAGGGTCAGTAGAAAGTTGCACCAATGGATTACTTCCAAACCATTCATACCGACACCAAATGGACCACGTCATTAGCTCTGGTTGGGTAGGTAAATTCTAGGGACAACCCTATTTCAACCACTGAGTCAACAGAACATTCCGGACCACGCCAGACCAAAGTGTCCCCAAGGTGCACTAAGCAAGATTGGGCAGTGAACTTTCAAGGCTCGTAACTCAGACCCCGTGAGAGGTATCAGAGATCCGTGAGATGCTACAAGATGGAATTTTCAAGGCCTACAATAACCTCTCTCCATTATGGGAGATTCAAATTTTATTTAATTTGGCACACCAATCTCACTCAATGCCAAAACTTGCAGTGTCGGTCAGTTGAAAGTTGCACCATTGGATTACTTCCAAACCATTCATCCTGGCACTAAATGGACTATGCCATTAGCTTTGGTTGAGTAGGTAAATGATAGGGACAATCCCATTTTGACCAATGAGTCAATAGAACGTTTCGGACCACGCCGAACCAAAGTGTCCCCAAGGTGCACTAAGCACGATTGAGTAGCGAACTTTCGAGGCTCATAACTCAAACTCCGTGAGAGGTATCAGAGATCCATGAGATGCTATAGGATGATGTTTCTAAGGCCTACAATAACCTCTCTCCATTCTGAGAGATTCACATTTTTTTGAATTTGGCACGCCAGTCTCGCTCGATGCCAAAACTTATAGTGAGGGTCAGTTGAAAGTTGCACCAATGGATTACTTCCAAACCGTTTGTCCCAACATCGAATGGACTATGTCATTAGCTTTGGTTGGGTGGGTAAATTCTAGGGACAATCCCTTTTTGACCACTAAGTCAATAGAACGTTCCAGACCACGCCGGACCAAAGTGTCCCCAAGGTGCACTAAGCACGATTGAGCAGTGAACTTTCAAGGATCATAAATCAGACTCTGTGAGAGCTATCAGAGATCCATGAGATGTTATAGGATGGTATTTATGAGGCATAAAATAACCTCTCTCCATTCTAGGAGATTCAAATTTATTTGAATTTGGGACGCCAGTCTCACTCAATGCCAAAACTTGCAGTAAGGGTTAGTTGAAAGTTGCACCAATGGATTACTTCCAAACCGTTTGTCCCGGCACTGAATGGACTATTCCATTAGCTCTAATTGGGTGGGAAAATGCTAGGGACAACCCCATTTTGACCACTAAGTCAGAAAAATGTTCCGGACCACGTCGGACCAAAGTGTCCCCAAGGTGCACTAAGCATGATTGGGTAGTGAACTTTCGAGGCTCATAACTCAAACCCCGTGAGAGGTATCAGAGATCCGTGAGATGCTACAAGATGGTTTTTTTGAGGCATACAATAACCTCTCTCCATTCTGGGAGATTCAAATTTGATTGAATTTGGCATGCCAGTCTCACTTGATGCCAAAACTTGCAGTGAGGGTCAGTTGAAAGTTGCACCACTGGATTACTTCCAAACCGTTCATCCTGGCACTGAATGGACTATGCCATTAGCTCTGGTTGGGTGGGTAAATTCTAGGGACAATTATGTTTCAACCACTAAGTCAATAGAACGTTCTAGACCATGCTGGACCAAAGTGTCCCCAAGGTGCACTAAGCACGATTGAGTAGCAAACTTTCGAGGCTCATAACTCAAACTCCATGAAAGGTATCAGAGATCCATGAGATACTACAGGATGAAATTTCTGAGGCCTACAATAACTTCTCTCCATTCTGGGAGATTCAAATTTGTTTGAATTTGGCATGCAAGTCTCGCTTGATGCCAAAACTTGGAGTGAGGGTCAGTTGAAAGTTGCACCACTGGATTACTTCCAAACCATTCCTCCCAACACCAAATGGACTCCATCGTTAGCTCTGGTTTGGCAAGTAAACACTAGGGACAATCTTGTTTCGACCACTAAGTCAACAAAACATTTTGGACCACGCCAAACCAAAGTGTCCCCAAGGTGCACTAAGCACGATTGAGTAGCAAACTTTTGAGGCTCATAGGTCAGACTCTGTGAGAGGTATCAGAGATCCATGAGATTCTATAGGATGGTGTTTCCAAGGCCTACAATAACCTCTCTTTGTTCTGGGAGATTCAAATTTATTTGAATTTGGCACGCCAGTCTCGCTCAATGCCAAAATTTGTAGTGAGGGTCAGTTGAAAATTGCACTAAGCACGATTGGTCAAAAAAATATCGAGCCTCATAACTCAGACCTTGTTAGAGGTATCAGCGATCTGTGAGATGCTACAAGACCATGTTTCTTAGGCGTTCCTAGTGTATTTGAAGGCACTAGTAAATTTTTCCCTAAATTTCGACGAGAAAAGGTCGAATTGTCTACAACAATTGGTCGAATAGGCAACTCAAACTATCGTCGATCTTTTTTCATCGAATTGTCTACGTGGTGATTAATCGTCAAAATTTTGAATAGACTAGTGGTCGAATTATCCACTGCAACAATCCCTTGGAAGTGGAAGAATAAAACCACCACCCTGGCTGGGTCAATTGGTGTGAAGGTCAAAATTGAGACGTTCACTAGGAAATTTTAGCATCAAACTATCCATGGTGGTTCATGGAAAAGATCATCGAATGCATAGCATTCTAGTTGAAAATAGCGTCAAACTATCCACGGTTGTTCGTGGAAAAGACCATTGAATGCATAGCATTCTGGTCAAAAATAATAGTGTTGAAAGGTCGAAATTGAGACCAATCCAAAATGTTGTTTAAAAAAAATTTGTGGTGCACCATTTCAATATATTCCTAGTTTTAGTTGAATATATTGGTTGTCTATAATTAGCATTGCAGTGTCAAATGCAGCATGAATTCATAATATGTGTGGGATTTATGGTAACTAAAATATAGCATAAATTACAGTCCAATGAGATGAGATCAAGAGATAAAAATATTAGGGCTTCTTCTATTATAGATATTCAAGTTAAATCCTCAGAAGAAATGACAAAGTGTTGAAATTGGGAAAGATAACACATCCAACTCTCTACGTATGACATACCCCAACAAACTTGGACTACTACAAATCCCAATTGAATTGACTAGAAGAGACACCTATCAGTCATGGTATTTAAGTTGTTCATGATGCAAGAGGAACTAACCAATCAAAAAAGAAATTTTACTCAAGTAGATTGGTAAAGGATATGCATAGATCATAAGGAAAGAAGCATCATATAAAATATTCATCACACGTTGTGGCGAAGTGCAAGACATATCTGCATGAGGACCAACATTGTGAAATAAAGTGGATAAACAACTAGAATCCTTACTTACAAACTAGAATATGCACATAAGTCCTTAAGGTGCCTCCATGAACTGAAAACAGTAAGTTAGAAACAGGAGGAAACCCGAATACCAAAAGTAGAGACAACCAAGGTCCTATTTTAGTTGTGATCAACTAAGTCATAGAACTATAGGATGCGACATAAGATAGGATAGTAGAGTGAGAGAAACAAAGTCAATTCCACTAACAACTCCTCTTCGCTATCTCAAGACAATACAAAACGTTCATGGGCTAATGTTAAAAGCCAATGAAGTACTACACTCTCAGACCAAACATTAAATCCTTCAGATTCATCAAAGAATTCTAATGAGTAATATCATAGACCTAATAAAAGGAAACTAAACAAAAACAACTGCTTAAGCTGTAACTTGAAAGCACTCTAATACTCCAAATTACTCAAAAGCAAACCATCATGTTAACTATACAACTAGTATTTTCTGCCTATTTTGTAATCAATGCATCCATAACATGAGTAACTTAAACCTCATCATTCCTATCAACCAACCTTGGCTGCCAAAAAGTTACCACTAGCAACACTAACTCCAACATCATGCCAACGATCATTGTCACCATGACGACGAAGACTTGGTATTGGTGGCCCAGGAGAAAGTTTGGCTTCTATAGCAAACCGAATTGTCCTAGTTGCCTCCATAGCTGCTTCCAATGATTCAGTGTCTATAATCTGATATTGCCCAACATATTTGGCCCTGTTTCCTACAAAATTAAATATTTATGTTAACCTAAAATGTTCCAAGACATTGTGGGAAATTCCTAGTGTTAGCTTTAGTTTGTCAGAAATGCTGTTAAAATCTCAACGATGAATCACTACTTTCATCATCTTATATTATCCTATAAAGTTCTGATATCTAGATGACAGCCATGGCAACATATATGCAAGACCTTATAGAATAATAAATATTTGTCATTAGGTTTATAAGTGTGACCTCATAGAATTCATTATCACTTAGCATTTAGCAATATATCAGGTCATACTTCTAGTTGACATCTTTAAGACAAATGACAATCAGGATCAAACAACTAAAAAATATATAATAGTATTACTACTAAATATTTTTGACACAAGGACAGCTAAAATATATCATCACAATTGCGGAAAAATGGATATGAACAACTTCCCATCTACAATGTGAGGCCTTTTATTTGGAGGCCAACAAGAAATATGTAATTACCAAGCCATTCTTGAAATAATGGAAATAGATTTCATGTTCACATAGATCCCAGATGATATCTCAAAAGCCTCTCCTATTAATAAATACCCCACAATATGCTTTGAAGTATACAAAAGACAATATATATCAAAATGTCTAAATGCACGTAAAACAATTGAATGGAAACTGAATAAATAACTAGAAAATGCCAACTGAAGCATGCAGAAATACCCTAGTTCACTTCCAAAATTATACATCATATAAATAGATGTTCCTAGTTTCTTGTCTAAATGCAAGAGAGCTCTTAAGCTTTACTCCTGCTAATCCTCGTTTCAAGATTCACCTTATAAATTGATTGCCTTCTTTGCTATTTGAACTCTATAATTGTTGAATCTATGTTTCCTAGGTTACAAAGAAAGATCTATCAGCCCTTGCTTATGTAGGCTCACTATTCCATTTATAAGGAAGTTGGCTTTCTCATTTCCTTATATAAGTGTGTCAAGGTAAGTCTTTTTAAAGTTTTAAAAATTTGGGAAGCGTCCCATTCCTCTATCTAATTGCTTCCACTGTCACTGCGTAGAGCCTGAATTAGCATTTTTGAAACACCTTTAGTTGTTGTCCTTTGGGCTCTGCTATTGCACCCTAAATATCCACCTTGAATCCTAATAGAAGAGCATGCACTACTAAATTATTTCAATGGTTAAACACATGTCAAAGCAAGATGAAAGATGGTGTCATAATTTAGAAGCAACCCTGCTCCACCTTTAGATCAACGCTGAATCTATAAACAACAAGCAGGATATAAGTATTTCATGTTGTGAACAGTCAGTTTTGACTGTTGCAGACAATTACAAATAGTTAAGAGGTTGCTGTCTCGTTTGAGGGAGAAGATGGAGTCTATTTAGAGGTTATTCCACATGATTAGAGGGGAGAGATCATACTGAATATGAAAAGGCACAAAGTGAAAGGTTTTTGGAATGAATAAAATTTAATTCTCTGCAAATTAGTAACTCACTGTCCCGTGGACAATAAAGACACCAGTGTGTTGTTCTAAGCGTGATATCTACTTTGTGTGGATGTAAAACATTTATTTGTTTGGGATTTTACTTGTTATTATTTCCATTACATTGTTTTTCCCTGAGAACACCAAGAAACTATCTGGTGTAGTGACAAAGACTGGCTCCTTAAGGGTACAGTCAGCAGTTTGTTTTGAAGACCTTAACTATGTAAGGGCACTCTCATCCTTGTGATCTTTGTGACTTGGATGGGAGATGTCTAATTATATTATATGTACATTATGGAAGTTTGATGCAGGGTGGAGCGCAAAGTGAAAGAACAGTGAGTGACTGGTGAACATATAGTGAAGGTGCACTTGGAAAGCACCAACTGGTGGACAGGAGTGATCTGATGGATGGAGTAAGAATGTGATGGTGGAATATGTCTAGGGGGATGTATTGGAGAGTTTTTGAACCATATTTGTACTTGTGTGTTGCTGGGAAGGGCATTTGCCACAAAGCCCTAGATTTATTACCCTAGGAACAAGGGTTTAATGGTTTGGGAGTTGGGTGAGTAGTGTGACCAAGAAAAGTAGAAAATTGGTGGTTTGGAAACCTAATATAAGACTTTTTAAGGTCATAGAGTCTTGGAGAGTAGTGGAGTATAGGGTTGCTTTGATAAAGGCAGTTAATTAGGCCTAGGAAAGAGAGCAAACAACAGTAGAAAGGTTCACTAGTCAAGGAATGAAGTCTTGAGGTTGAGATGAGTTTTGTAACTCCCAAAAGGGTACTTGGAAAGATAATTACTTTACCAGGTTGTTTGGAAACATTTCATGGAAATTGCAGATTTCTATCTGGACAGGGCTACTAGGCAGGCCTAGAAGGGCTATAGTGAAGAATGATGAAAGATGGATTGTTTGGAGTTGGTGAAGAGTTGAAACATGTCAAATGTACCATGATAAGATGATCCAAGGTGTTAGGGTCAGTATGAGAAGATTGGTTGAGATTTTGGTATGGTGGAGGTGCTAGGTACACTAGGTAACCCAGGAGGGTATTTGAAGTCTGATTAGATTGGATTGAGGAATTGAGATAATGAACTCATAAGTATGGATGTGGAAGTGATCTACCAAGTCGGAGAACTCTATTTGATTATGTCTAATGTATTTTTTCTAGAATTCCAGGGAGGTACCACTACACATGCCAAGAAGGGTATTCGCCATGAAGATTGGCACTAGTACGTTGTGCGGAGAGGCATCAATTCAGTAATTTTTATGATTCCATTATTGCCTTCATGCAATTGGAAAACTTAGAAGAAGCTTATGGAAATTCAATGGGACTTGAATTTTTGTGTCCCCGAGAGTATGATGCAGGTGCATCTCACGACTAGCAATATTTTGAAGATTTTGGATTATACGAAGATAATTTATATTGTAACATGGCTTAGTAAGCCATTTTTGTGTCTTCATGATGTAATTGAGCATGAGACTCAAGTAGGGTTAAATCCTAGTAGTCTAAGACTAAAGGTGGCTAAAGGTGGCGCAAGTTTGCCATATGTTGAACCCGACCTTGATAGTAGTAAAAAGGTGATGAACCCGTGAGGAAACTATGTGTCCACTGTTATAGGATAACCAAGAATGGCAAAGAAAAGGTAGAACCTGAGACATCAATTGGTATTATTGATCACAGATTCAGTTGTTACCACTTATCCATGGTTTGAATCGACATTATTATTCTGTCGATATCAGATTTTAGATTATGTTTGGGCTCATTTATCCTTCCATTGCCGAGCTTTGCATTAGGATGGAGGTAGGTTCCTATGGAGGGTGTTTGAGGATAGAGGAAGGTTTGTGACCAATTACAACATTCTTAATATTGTTGCATTCTCCCTCAAGAAGGTTCATACCTTAGTCTTTGACCTTTCTAAGCATCATTACTGTAGTTTCCCTGACAATACGTAGTGCATTGTTATATACTGCACAAATACGCTCACTACACATGTACAGTGAAACATGTGTCTAATTTATGGTCAAGTTCTATTGAGCTTGTAAATGTGATTTCAAAAGCACATTCCTGTGTACAGAACTAGCATGTCCACAAAACATGAATGAGAACAAGGTGAAAATCCAAAGCCCATTGGTTGGGATTTCCAAAGAGAGAAGGCATGAGACGATTGAGGATTGTAGTCTTCTAACAATGTAAATTTCACTTTGAAAACTAATATAAATGCTTTAGTTCTTTTCTTGTCAAGAAAAATGATATCCTTTTTCTCTCCTAAATTATGGTATGAGTTTTTTGATATTAACAAAAAGGTGCCATCTTCTCTCAATTTTTGGTACAAGGGTATCAAGGCACATAATAAAAGCCTATGAGATTCAATTCCTTTACGATAGGTCAGAACTGAGTGGGCTTTGATATCATGTCAAAATTTATAGAGATAATAGCAATACAAAGACATGACGCATACAAATAAAACTATCTATATATTTTATTGGAGAAGATTACATGCTACATGTAGTCTTTAAAGGGCACAATTTCTTCAAACCTAGATCTGAACTTGATAGCTAACTTAAACTAATTAGCTACCTAATAAAATCCAACTCTAACAAACTACGAAAACTGAAACTAACACTACCAGCAACATGTTTAAGATTTAGTTTATACATGCAATGACTTATGATTGATTGTGGCATAATGGAGACTTGCTACAACATATTTTTCTTTCTAAACTCTGCTGGCAATAATCAACTCGTGGGAGAATGTGATCGCCATTTTTTTTATTTCTCTTGTTTATATATGAAATTTCTAGATGACATTTTTAATGTTATTTCTATGTTCATGTTTTGTTTTGAACATATATGAAATTCAGTATTCCATTTTTGTGTATCTACAGACTATTAGAACTATTCAGGATGTTCCATCCTTGGAAAGCAGGAGCAACAAAATCATATTTAAAGATGTATCTTCAAATTACCCTTGATGAAAAACACTATTCATGAAATAGTTATTTGTAAGAGTCTAGAATAGGTTATTAAGTCTTTAAGAAAGGGCTTATTATTTAAAATATTCAAATGAAGTCATTTGGTTATTTGAATTTTCAAATATTTAAGTAAACAACGGCTAGTTTAGGGCTTTAGCGGGAAGTTTGAGTTGGTTACTATTTTAAAGATCAAATCATTCAACTAACTGATGAAAGGTGGTTGAAGTAGTTTTAAGAAGTTATGTTATTTGTTAAGGAGTCTTATTTAGGGAGTCTTTGTTACGGGACAAAGGGCAGATTTTTGTGTAAAGACTGGTGAATACACAACAATAAAACCCTCTATTTTTGTGAGTTTATTCATTCCCGAGAATCTCAATTTGATTTGTTTTGATGTGTCAGTGAATTAACAAGGTTGTTCATTCAATATCATTATTTGGAATGTGTTTATTATTGCATTGAACTTGATGTCGCGCCTGTTGTTTTGAACAACGTTCTTTTATCTTAACTCTCTATGCAGCAGGTTTAGAAATAATGTTTAGAGTCATTCCATGAATACACAAGCCTAATTCATGGAATGACCATTTGTTAATTTGTATTATTATGCTTCTAATTTTGCACATGTAGAATCGGGTGGAACAAGTGTGATCACAGTGCGGAATATGGTGGAAAAATAGTGTAACGGATGCCAAGTATAGCAATGGCAAATCTAACCAAACAAAGGATGTATTTTGGGTTTGAGAACATTATATGATGCTCACTTGATGGTGAATCCATCTTCAATTCATTGCAGGAGAGTGTAGAATCAGAAGCTTGAGGAAGCCCTAGATAACAGGGGTTTGAAGGCATAAATTGTGGGTTTTGGTGTTGCAGAGCCCTTGAGGCTAAACCCTTTTAGATTTGATCCATTTATGACATAAAAAAGCACTATCTAGGATTTGGGACTGTCAGGAGACCATTGTGTAGTACTTCCTTTGTTAAACCAGTGAATTTTGGTGCATTAAATCAAGGTAATAGTGCTAAATAGGGGTGTTTGTCCAAAACAATAGTGTAAAAGCTTCTGATATGTTAATGAAATTGGAAAAGGGTATCCCTAAATTTCATCACATTGTCTTATGTTTTGAGGAAAGGTAGATTTATTCATGTTCCAAGTCTACTATAGGATTGGTTGTCAGCCTGTTAGACTTTTGAGTCCAATTTGAGAAAGCTTTGTGAAATAGGAGTATGGAATTGAGATAGAGTCCTAAAAGCCTCTAAATCCAAGTATTAGGGACTCTATAAGATCACAATCATCATTCAAGAGTGTTGTAGAAGGCTTTAGCAAATTAAATCATTGTAGCATTTGTGGTTGATTGATAGTGCCTAAACCCCTGAAATTATCAACTTTCATTGTGTTTTGAATACCACCACCCTTCCCTCTGCATCATTTAGGAACATCATTGATGAGTCATTTGTTTCACAACCCATTCATAGATTTTAATTTTTAAAGGTAATAATTGAGGAACGTAGAATTGTGTGAAATTTAATGTTGATTTGAGGCATATATTATTAAATTTTTTTGGTAAGTTAGTTCAAACATTAAGTTTTTGGTATTATTCAAATAAAAAGATATATTGATAGCAATGTAAGTGTTTATTGTTATACATATTCAAACATATACTCAGACATTTATATATGATAACAATAGCTTATTCTTTTTTGTTAAATTGGTCTGAGTGTGTTGTCCTTCAAGCACAAGTACTTGGCCTCAGGTCCATAGCATCAAAGAACCTTGTTATTTTCTATCAAATCCTAGTGGTATTGGAGTTGCTCATCTAAATCCTTCTTCAAATTTTTCATGTCTACTCACACAAGGTCCACATGGAGAAAGTAAGCTCTAGAAGTTCATGAACCTTGATCTTACTTATCTCCATAATCTCAATAGAAGATGGCAGAAAAATTGATAGAAAAGATGCAGCAACAAAGGGATGATTTGGAGAAACATTATGAATGGATATAGGCTATAATCATGAATCTAGATTAGAATGTCACATAATATCATATAAACAACAAAAACACCATAAACTTGTAATCATAGCATCATGATCATACCATCATATCATCATATGCTTCAAGTTCAACATCAAAATAATAAAATGTCAAATGATAAATCATAACATCAAGTTCAAGTAAAGGAAATAGAGCCTGTATAACCATATTTGTTTGTCATACCCTTTTTGCAAGGAACTAAAAAATTATTCAAATTAAACAAGTATGAACTATAAGAGACTAAGAAAGAAGGCAAAGGTGTTACCTCACTAGGATGATAGTAATAATGAGACAAAGAACCATGAAGACTAAATCCAAGGAGACCAGATCTGAACATCCAAGTTTGTTCAAATTCAAAAATTGGTTTGCCTTCATAGCACTGTCAAGTCAACAGCATGAGCATTATTTTGTGTCTAGAGTGTCATCAATGTTTTTAAATGTAGAATGAAATGGTTGTAAGTATGCATTTCTACCATATGCAAATGATTTTGAGATACAGACCTGTGCAATCCAATCTCCCAAGGAATAGATAGCACCACTTATCGCCATCTTTGCCAAAACAGGATTTGTCATAAAGCGATGTTAGAATAGTTACTAAAATGGTCATAAATTATGTTCTTATAGTAAAAGAATACTTTGACTTAAGAAAAAAACTACACAATATTAAAACATGACATTGTGCTTTAAAAACTAAAAAGGTACCTATAACGAAGAACTTCATTTCGACTTGCTAATTGGTTGTCACTATTAACTCTAAGCTTATCTTTAAAGTTTGAGCTTCACTTGGTTTTGAGAATAGTTTAATATTCTCTACTAAACAAGGCCAACCACGCGAAGGTGGAAGCTCATTTGCCCCTCCCCCCCCTCCCCCAACATCACTCTAAATTCCCCATTAACATTTAATAACATTCATTCATTCATTCATTCATTCATCCATTTTTGAAATATAACATTCAATCATTATAATCACATGATAACATTCATTAACACACAACATTCATGAATAATTCATTAACACAAAATTCATTAACACGCAACATTCATGAATAATTCATTAACACACAACATTCATAAAGAATTCATTAACACATCATTCATCAACATTACTAGTACAAAATTACATCCATTAAGACAACGTTCTTTCATTAGCAAAAAATGTTAATTGCAATCATTTCTTTTTGGGTTTCTTGTTGTTTTTTTTAACCATGTAATTTCTAAGAGGAAGATCAATGTCCTCGGCATCCCCCTCCTCTACTGGTTCTAATTCCAACGTATGTCTCCTCCTCATCTGTTCAGGTACACGAGGTCGTTGCGCCAAAGGGGGGTCCGCTGCAATAACAACTATTTCATGAGTTAAATTCACACCATTTTATATTAGTGAATTATGAGTATTTATTTAAGTAAAAGAAATATAAATCAAAAAATTAATTTAAAAGAACAAAACATAGATTTTCTTTACCTGAATGTGCCGCATGATCTACATGGTGATCAGTCTGAACATCCTCCGGCACTCGTTCATCACGACATGATTCTGTATCCTCTAAAATATACACAAAAAGGTTACACCAAATTCAATTTAAGATGTTAAATTGTATTAATAATTACATAATTAGTTTTAAATAGCAAATGAGCACCTCCATGGATAGTACGATGCACATCAGGGGCTTCATGATGTGGTGTATGATCTGTGTCACGATTAAGAGGCTGCATTGCAATGTCATGCACATTATTATCAAATAGATTGTTGCTCAAGTATTCAATTTCTAATATATTTTTTGGCATATTTACCTATGCACATGATGCAAGAGACTCTTCAGTTGGGCCAGTGGAAGCTTGTCGTAGGCGTTCAGCCATGGCTTCATAGCCTTCCTTGAAGGCAATTTTTTTGTGTTCTTCTGTGGCCTCTAAATTAAAATCCTTGCATTTTTTTATTAATTAACAAAATTATTTGCATTTTATAAATAATTTTTCTCTGCAATTCATTTACTGCTACTTACAATTCGTGCTTTAATTTTTGAATATCCACCAGAGCCAAGTCTGTGCTGCCCAATCTTTTCCAGCCTGGCCTTTGTTGCCTTTGATGTGTCCTGCAACCTATGAAAAGTTTGAAATATGTTATATGATATAGATATAAAGATCACTAATTAGTGCATTATTACATTAATGTACTAGTAGTTAATACTATTGCATACCTTCTCACATTTGCTGGTGTAATTCCTCTTTGAGCATCCCCTTTCTCCTTTGCATCCAAAATGAACTCATTCCAATCCCTCACTAGAATAAAGGGAGGACGCTCGTACTTTAGGTTCTGGATGAGACTCTTTCTATATGAGTCCCTCGTAGTCTTAAGATGTTTGCAAGCTCTTTCTAACACCATCTTTTGATCAAAAATATTATTACCAAACTCATGCTCTAAATCTTTAATGAGCTGATCTTTTAATTTTTTTTCTTGCAAGTTCCACCTTTTAAGAAAAAACACAAAATTGTTAGATATAGCTAGTAAAAGAAAAGACCCGAATGAAAGGAAAAATGTTGTACCAATTAATAATATGAAAAAAAAATAGTGGGATAAAGTTAGTTCACTTATGATGTTCCACCTTGTACATATGGTGGGCCCGAATATTTGCAGTGCGAGGTCATAAAGCTTCTTATAAAATGAATCGTTTCCTGCAAAAAATGTCATGGAATAATCAATCCAAAGCTTTTTATGAATAGGTAAATGCATATTACAATATAAAAAATAATTATTTAAAGTACCTGGAAGCTTAGGACATTTTAAAGGCATCGATTCATCATTGTCAATCAACAATGACGTCTGCATAACTCTCATGCTAGAAACACGGGTAGCTCCAGGAAATGATGGTGAATTATCACCAATACATGTACTTTGATCTATATCTAGCATACCAAACGGTGCCACCGGTGTATCTCCTACTCCAAAAAAATAATCCACTATGTGATGCACCCAAGATTAAAGTACAAATTATCAACTCATAATTAACACAAAACCAAATATAGCAAAATAAGGATTTACCATCTGGAATAGATCGTGAAGGTGTCGATGTTTGCATGCCCCTTGTTTCCGACATTGCACTCAGAAATCTTGAATGGATGTTCATTGACCTCCTAGGAGGAGTCTCCTACACTTGATGACCTAAACAATACATTGTTAGCAAAGACATCCTGAAATAATTAAAGTAGGAGTTAACTTAAGAAGTTTTTGAATGTTCCAAATAAAAAATTCCTTGTAACTTATCAACTAAAGTATTATTTTACTAGTAGCAGCCGAGGCTCTGCTAGTACTGGCCTCACCATGTTATCCTTGACCAGGTTTTGGATCAGTTGCCAAAAAATCCTATAACAAGAACACATATTACATATTTTACTTCACAACATAAAAGAGTATAAAATATAAACCTTTATTGAACTTTTGTTATAACTAAAGATTCATTACTACTTACTTCATAATGACGTGCTTGTGCTCTCAAATCAGATAGCCTCTTCATCGTCTCCTCGGTTGGAATATTTTCTTCATCCAAAATTCTCATTATTTCTAAATTGATTTTTTTTATTTTTTTCTTCAAAATAATTGTTACATTGGGCATTTCTGCAATATCATCATCAGAAGGGGTAGCTATTGCCTCTGTACTTACTGTAGGTTCTTTTCCCCTATCCTGAACATCAAATTGTGACAGGAATATCAGTAAAACTATCATAAAAACTCCAAAATCGTAAATAAAATAACGTAATAATATAACATTTTCCAACTATCTAATTTGTACAATTTCAATAAGGTTTACCCTTGCTGAAGAATGGGTGGGAGGAGCATCCTCGTGGCCTCTATCATGTGCGGGATCCATATCATCCTGTGACAAAGATTAAACATAAAAACTTCAGCGAATTGAAAGCAATAGAGTTAGCAAAAAAAAACTTGTTTATAAAATGGTATATAGTACTTACCACCCTCAAGATAGTAACTTTGTTTGTATCTATGCGATTTAAATGGTAATCTATTAGCAGTTCTTCCCCTACACTTATTGATTTTATCGCACATATAAAAACTTGATTCCCCTCACACGCCTCAAATATGCAATTGGGTTGCTTATTGTAATACCCCAAAAATGGGCTATAAGTTCATTAACCTCCTACATCGACAAATCGAACAAAATCGACATCAAAGTCCTAACCTAAGGCACATCTAACATCATCGAATCATAATTGATTATCTTAAATTTTGCATCGGGGAATATTCCTAGTAATATTCCTAATTATCTTAATTATCTTTAATTTAATGATTATTTGGCGATAAATCACATTTATCCTAAGTTTGATTAATTGAATATTTTCATATTTAATTAATTAGATTTAATATTTGCCACTTAATTGTGTAATTAAATTTAATTCTATCTATTATTAATTGTATTATTTAATTTTGACAATAAATCAAAATTCCTATCTTTAATTGATTAAATTCTTATTTAATTAATTAAAGCATGTTGTCATTATTTAATAATATAATTTTTAATAAAAGTTTGGTAAAATAGTTAATTAACCCATAAATTAATTATTTTATTTCAAAAATCAGTTGAGTTGAGGATAAATCACTTTATTTATTTATTTAATTCTTAATTATTATGCATATTCAAAAGAAACAGTTAAACTCCAAATCAGAAAATCAATGCAAGTTATTGACTTTTTGGAACTCAACATCCTTTTGGAGTTCAAAAAGCTGATCTAAACTCTAATTTGAGTTAAAAAGCTGTTTTTGCATGTTTTTGCATGATTTTGAGAATTAACTATCTTTCATGATCAGATAACTCAAAAATCAAGATGAGTTAATTTGAGTGATTTATGGCTTTTATCCATGCACCTCCAAAGCCCTGGATTTCTATAAATTAAGGCTTCAGCTCTTCACAAATCATCTCATATTTTGCACAATCACGCTGGAGAATTAGAATTGAAGAATCAAAGCTCTTGCGAATCGACATCTTTGTGAGATCAATCTTATTTTTGCATTCATATTTCATATCATTGTTAGATTAGCATAGCATATCAATTTTCAATAGCATTCATAGCATACCAATTTCATCTAGCATAGATTCATATCAAGTTTTTATCATTCTTATTGCATAGAAAAATCCAAAAAAATAGAATAATTGCATTCAATCTCATATCTAGATCAATTGCATTCAAATCCTTCATTTAGGTGTCGTCTAGGTCACTGATCTCGATTACAATCTGAGAACATTAATCTCGCACCTATTAGAAGGCAGTAAATCGCTTGGTTAGATAGTTTTTAATTTTGCACGATTTTGATTATAGCTAACCTCTAATGTTTTACTGAGTGTTGTGTCTACAGATCAGGTACAATTTTCACACACACACTTATTAGTTGAGAAAGGTCGCGTACTATTTATAAAACCCGCAATATTACCTGTTTCTTTTGGTCTCCCATCAATGTACATTGCAAATCTTTTACTTTGATCATTTTCTTTCCATTGTATATAATTAGCTGATAGTGCATACCTACGCATACTTTTTTTATATTGAACAATCTGCATCCAATCATTGTAATTGTAACATGGACCGACATACTTGAACAATTCAACAACTTTGTTGTAACATATCTTTATCATTAACACAAAAATCAGTGTTAATTAGAGGTAGCTCATTGGGTACCCATTCTTTCTCAATGTGTGTGTACCGAAAGGGCACCTTGATGTCGTATTTGGTCTCATCATCATAAGAACATGACCCCCCATTAGCAAGGAAAAATTGCATGCGTTTATCAAATTTTTTTCTAATCTTTTGACCTCTAATTGATCTCCCTATTTTAGCTATACTACATGTAGAACTTTCATCTACCATTCCCTCATTTCCCTCATTCGATGTAGATAGATCTAACAAGTACCTATTTGGTGGGTCCTGCAATCCATCAAATGAGATATTGTCACGTCCCCACTTCAAATGAAATTTTGATAATATTTAAATAATATATATAGAATAATCAAGTCGTGACCCATACATACAGTTCTTCTTTGTCTATATATACATTATATGATTATATAATATGTCTATTTATAACATACGTGCTTAGTGATAAACAAGAAGAATATAAGAAAATTATGTCTATTTATTGACTTATACCTGCTGATCCATGTCACTATGCACGATCCACGCCAAAGGGGTCAAATTTCCTGCATATGTTAATCATTTATCTTAAGTTAGCTAAAAATTACATGATATGTATGCTACAAATAACTTAGAAGACAACATGAACAATATGCAACATCATAAACATGAACAAATTTACCTTATATATGGAATGCAAGATCGTCAACAAAAGGGGTGACGATGTCTGTAGTCAATTGCCTATTTGCAAAAAGGGTGATAATCAAACACAATATAAACATTGGTAATTATAAATCACATATGTTGTAATCATTAGAATTGAACACAATAAATATGTAATCATTACAATTGAAAGCAATAAATCATGTCAATAATTACATTGATCATTTCAATTATGTCATTGATCATCTTCATCATCATCATCATCACCATCTCCATTGCCATCATCACCATCACCATCACCATCATCATCATCGCCATCATCACCATCACCATCATCATCATCATCATCATCATCACCATCATCATCATCATCATCATCACCATCATCTTGATCTTCATCATCTGCTTCATCATCTTCAATATCTTCTTCTTCCATAACATTATACTTTATCGGCCTTCCTCTTGGATCATGTCTAACAACAAATGACCAACCCTATTTATGTGGAACCTCTGAGTAAAACACTTGCTCACATTGGCTTGGAAGAACATAGGGCTCATCTCCAACTGGCTCAAATGACCTTGTATTAATTATTGTAAATCCATTATCATGTTGAATAACAGTTCTATCTGGATCATTTTGATTTAGTCGTAACCTGTACCATTTGATGACAAATAGAACTACTTTGAAGGAGTTAAATTCGCACTCAATTATA
This sequence comes from Chamaecyparis obtusa, assembly GCA_027943335.1. Classification (NCBI taxonomy): domain Eukaryota; kingdom Viridiplantae; phylum Streptophyta; class Pinopsida; order Cupressales; family Cupressaceae; genus Chamaecyparis; species Chamaecyparis obtusa. The sequence continues at coordinate 568,741 of BSBK01005072.1, forward strand.
TCATCCAAGATGCCATAGTATTGATTTTGAGATTTTTGAGGATGTATGTCATTTCTAGATGATATATTGGTGACCTCGAAAACTATAGTTATCCCAGAATCACAAGTTTTCTTTGTGTCATCCAACTTTTTAATGCAAAATTTGTGTCCATGATAGTACATAGCTTTGTGGTGCTTGACCTGCAATTTTTCAAGCGTGTGTAAATTATTTGCATCGTGAGTTGATACAAAACATACATCGAGTCATGATCATTAATAAATTTATACATACCTCTCCACCTCTTAAACCATGTGCTAGATCAATTACCATTGGCGTAACATTGGAATCTCCATTACGATGAGCTTCTCTAACCAATGAAGCAACACCTTCCCATGTTAATGAGAAACTATTTTTTTGACATCATTCAATCCATACCGTCATCCAATCAAGATTGTTCGCAATATACAAATGTATTGCATCCCACTCTCGACCAACTATATAAAAAAAAATACACCAATTATAAATAACTTATATTGAAGATTTATAAGAATTAATTAACTACAATAACATCTTAGATTTACCTCTCACTTTCCTCAATCTACCTTTTCCCATCAAGTACTCCCCTTCGAATTTGTTAATGGAGTTTGGATCCCAAATATGATCTACATGGATCTTTGCTGCAAACTTAGGAAGATATTCACTAATGTACACCATGGTCTGGTATACCATATATCCCTCCAGCATAGAACCCTCAGGATGTACTCTTTGTCAAACCAAGCCTTTCAAAAATTTTAAGTGCCTCTCAACCATCCACATTGACCTAGTTGGTACAGGTCCACACAATTCAATCTCCTCAACTTGATGTATGAGGTAGTGTTCTTGTGCATTGAAAAATTTGAAGGTAGACACTTTTGCATTTCACACATAAGAAGAGGAATTTTTCTTTTCCTATATTTTATATCTTCTTTATTGATTTCTTTAGATGACAACCACCTCATGTATTTTCCAAGATCATATATAACTTGTTTGACACTGTTGGTGAAGTGGTTTGGGAGAGATAGAGGTAAAACGTACTGCAATATTTGTAAAATGATCTTGTCAATATTTTATAAAAGAATGCAATGAAAATTACATGTAGTATACAAATATATAGTGAATACAAAATAACATGAATTACCTTAATAAATGTATGTCAATCATGTGTTTTCATCCTTGGCCCAAATTCACTTTTGTTTGATATGAGATCATTTATGTTCGCAGAAAATCTTGTGGGAAATCGTATTTTTTTTATGACTTCTTTTATAGCATTGCTCTGCTGCTCTGATAATAACCAACTAAGGGCACTTGTATCAATCTGATCTCCATTGTTATTTGATCAAATGCCATTTTTCATTGCATGGTTGGATTCTTCAATGTCACTACAAATTTTGACAATTTGGACTTTGTCATGCCTTCCATCTAAGATTTTCCATAATGTCTCTGTTACATTCTTTCCAATATGCATAGGATCAAACAAATGCACAATTGGGAGTTTCTCATAGTACGGTAACCTAGTAAATTGCGTAGGATAACTTTTTAGTCCTTTTGGAAGTTGGTCATTGATGCCTTGACGACCTTCACAAGCATCAATTACATCATCAGTAAACAAAACACAATATCAAAATATAAATTTGAAACAAAAACCATCAGATGGAATGACATTACCTCGACAATTTATTTTATTGTATGCCGACTTCCATAGGCAATGTGTCATTCTCTATGGCTTTGATGTAGTCTCTTCTTTCCCATTGAAAAGATGTTTTTCGGTAATTCGGTACTTATGATTTCTGTGGAGAAAGTGTCTATTCTCATCGAACACCTACTTTCTTAAACTTTTTGAATGATGAGATTTCATCTTTGGACCACAAACTGGACATGCAAATTTTCCCTTTGTCTGAAGACCTACAAGATCATGTATAATTGGATTAAATGTGTTAACTTTGTGTTGGCACTATAACATACCAAAAAAGAGGTGTTAAGAAGAGAACATACCACAAAAATGTGTTAGCCCAGGGGCATCATGTATTGTCCATACAAACATTGCATGAAATTGAAATTATCTTTGACCTATTGGTCTAGAGATGTCATACATAGTAACCCCATTCCATAACACCATCAACTTGTCGATAAGGGGCTCAATATATACATTGATATCTTTAACTTGGTACTTACCTAGTTGAATGAACAAAAACATTACATAATTATTATGACCATTTTGATGGATTATTAATAATAAATTAATTTAGATGACCATTAAATCAAAAAATACCTGGAACAATCAGTGCCAACATTATGTGCTCCCTCTTTATGGACAACCAATGAGGTATGTTATTGTTGATAACAAAAACAGGCCACACTGAGTAAGTAGATCTCATCTCTCCAAAAGGATTGACACCGTCTGCTGCCAATGAAAGCTTGAGATTATGAGGTTCTTTTTTAAAGTGTGGCCATTTTTCCTCTATTTCCTTAAATGTCAAACCATCCACAGGCATTCGCATAATGTCATCTTGACTTTTATTGCGTGCATGGTAATCCATAAATTGTGCCAAGCTATTACACATGAATAATCATTGCAGACGTGGAATAATGGGAATATGCCGAAGAACCTTGCAAGGCACCTTTTTTGTTATTCGATCTAATTGATATCTACTAATATGACAAATAGGGCATTCTGTTGCAAATTCATGTTGTTTATGATATATAATATGATCGTTCAGACATGCATGTATTGTTTGATACTGCATTCCAATATCTTTCATAATGGCAGATAATTCTCAGTACGAGAGAGGTAGAATGTTTGATGGTGGTAACAAACACTCACCTATCAACCTACGACCAAAAATATAATTTGTTAATTTAAATAATATTAATTGCTACACGATTCACCCAATGTTAATTGTAAAGGAATTACGACTAAAATAATGAAAAAAGATGACATACCTTAACATACGTGTCATTGCTACGTTGGATAAACCATTCATAACCTTCAAGTTCACCAACAATAATACAATGGCAAGAAGAGTTGTTTCAGAGCCTTCATATAGGGGCTCGTGTGCCTTCTCAAGTATAGGTACATCAAGCTCTTTGTCAACATCATCATCATCATCATCATCATCTTGATCATCGTGATCATCTTGATCATCGTGATCTTCTTCATCATCATGGTCTTCTTCCACGGTATCATTACCTTCTACTTCTATATTCACACCTCCATGTTCCCTCATTTGGAAATCCACATTCTCTAGATTGTCATGGTCCATAACATGAAACTCAGGGATGTTGACCTATATGAAAATGATGACCTTATATTAACCATGACCATGATGTCATCATCAAATCATGTCTTATGTATTTTATAAATTATTAAAATACATACCAATGGATGAAATTTGTTTCCCCCTTCAATGTGACCATGTTGCCTGCAATGTTCCTCAGCTGTTTTGATTAGATATCTTCGAGTCTTTAAGCCCTTACAAATTTTGCAAGGACAATAACATTTTCCATCACCTTTTCTTTTTAAGTTAGACCACAGTCTAGCAATTATCTCCCTATTTTTTTGTGCGTTGATATCGTCAGACATGGTCTTTCTTGAATGGAATGACTCGTTGGTGGAAGAAGGATGATTTGTTTACAACCTGCAGATACAAATCATTACTGAAAAACCATTTTCTCAACTATAATTTTCTCAACGCAAAGGGACATTTATCATACCAAATTACAATAGCAATAGAGGGTGTATAGATAGAAAAATAGTTGTAAAGAGTAGATTTAAATAAATAAAATCAGGTAAATAACTAGGGAAACTAAATAACATTGTAGGACTCCTTACCTCCATATATAGGCTGCTCTTAAGTAATGAAAACACAAAGAAAGCTCTCCTAATCATATGAATACAAGCATGGATTTTTTTATTTCATTGTTAACTTGAGCACCCTATTTCAAATAGAACATTATCATAAAATCTCGTAGGCCTCAAATTTTTGTATTTTTTTAATGACATTAACATGGTAACTTTCCAAAGTTAAGCACCTCCAATAATAATGCCAAGTTACTGACTAATTCTTTTAACCAAAACCAAATCCAAATCCAAGTGTAAGTCAAAAATCAGCTTGCCATGTACTCATCAAATCAATATATCTTTTTATTTGAATGTCAATTTTTACTATCTAAAAGAACTATACATGCACACCTATGATTCTCTATCAGAAAAATATGAATAATAGTCTTACGTTCTCAATTATCTCCACCAGAGTGAATGGTCACATGTTTTTTGGTTTCAATATAATGCTATGAAGATACCTTTATAATAGCTATTTATAAACGCTACGAAGCTACCTTTATAATAGGTATTTATAATATTATGTGTCATGAAGTCTCTTTATCACGTAAAAATTAACTCTCCATATTGCTAGCTATTGAAATGTCAATGCCTGTGTGTGTGCATTTATAGTCACACATTGCTCATCATGTATAATACCAAAAACCTAATGTTTGAACTAACTTACCAAAAAAAATTAATAATATATGCCTCAAATCAACATTAAATTTCACACAATTCTACGTTCCTCAATTCTTACCTTTAAAAATTAAAATTTATGAGTGGGTTGTGAAATGAATGTCTCATCAATGATGTTGCTAAAATATGGTAGCAAGAACTTTGGTATCCAATCACTTAATAGCATAATAATGTATAAACCTGTACAAAGAAGGTAGATGAAAATTCTTATATTGCATGATTGGTATTAGTACTATGGAAGGTACGAGAACTATTTTTGGATTGCATTGAGACCTTTATAGTGCAATATGAACTACTAATATGAAAATCTCACAACTAGATACAGTTGCCCCAGGCAAGGCAATTTGCATAATTGGACAAGTTGAAAGGTGCCATGAAGAACCTATAATATAAAGTTGTGATTCTCTAGTTGGGACATTCAGCACACTATTTTGAAGAAATATGAAGAAATAGTACTACTGTCTAGGATATTTTTGTACCATTCTTTGGCAATTTCTTTTAAGGAATTCACAAACAATTTTATCAAGGCATACTCATTATCTGTCTCATATTCATGAGGAATGGATATGGGATAGTCATCACACTATTCCAATCCATTGATCCAGCCAATCCATTCATACTTCTACACAAACAAATTAACTCACCAAAATTTTGTCACTTTGCGACAGTCATTATAGGGACAATGACCAATCTTTCAATCAAATGCACCTTATGTTTGATGTGTGGTGGTAACTTTCTCTATTGTTTAAATAAACTACACATGAATATGAGATAGACAATGAGGATGCACAAACAAGAATGATTCATATGTTTCAAGGTACATTAGGAACAATAGATTCCAAGTGGAGATGCATTAGGAACCTTATTGTCGTTCACTGAGATGTAACACTGAGGGAATGATGATAGTTGGTTGGAATGGTTATGGTAGGAAGTTATGGGATGGTTATGTTCCTCAACCATGTATCTATCCTCCACCCAATGATTTTGAGACCAAGTTTCATGTAATAAACCTTTTATTTACCATTGTATCTTTGGTTTGACTATTTAAACTATGGCTAGATCTGATGGTCGACACAAAATCAATGGCCAGGGGCAAGATGGCAAAACCCAACTTACAACGATACTATATTTTCCATTTCACTGAGCAATGCCTTGTGGCAGATTTTAGGCCATGCAACTATCTGTCTGTTCTAACATGACCAATTAAATATTTCCACCTATCTGGTCCCATGCCACATCCCTGCTACTACCATAGCTCACCTTGGATGTGTATGTAATTGCTAATGTTTACCATTGCAGCCAACTTGCAAATCAAGAGAAGATCAGCTGGGTTGATTATCTGCGAACACAAATTCTTTATAGAATTGGTAACTGGCCTTTGTGGAGATAATAAAATCACTTAAGCTATGGGCAACTGCCTATATGAAGTCAATGTACATTTAGACAAAAAGAACAAAGGTGAATTTGTAGGCTAAAGCTACAAATAGGTATTTCACATAAGTTTGAATGAGTCAGATCTCAGATCATGTAGTGCATTGCGAGAGGATCGTTATTGATGTAGAATGATGGTCCTTTTTCCTTGTGAACTTTCAACCATTGACATATCATTGAATCCATCTTGTGCAAGGCCAATAGATGGAGCATATGTGTGAGACAATTATATTAAATGGGAGGACTGAAGTTTAGTATGGCCCATGATCTGGAAATTGATAAAGAAGTTTTATGAGACTCATTTGAGTTATATGATTATATGGCAAGGCTTTGTTTTCTTCATTTTATTTAGAAAAATAAAATTCAATTTGGCACGCTGCCTTGTTAGGTTTAAAAATCAAAGCTAGTATGAAGTACAAATGACAGTTCTTGTGTGCTTATGTGAGAAATCAGAAAACTATTTGGAGAAATAACTTTATACTGAAAATCTTAACCATGACTAGGAGTAGCTTTTAGAATAAGATTCTCTTAACTTCCCAATATTATTATTTTCTTGTATACACTCTTATTGTTTTGGTAATTCCTGCATTTCTAAAGCTCTAGTATTCTTTTGCATTTAAACTTTAAGCATTCTGAGCATTTTTATGTTGTTGTATATATGTTATTGTAAGATGGTGAATGCATTTTCACAATGATTGAATTTTGTATTTTGTAACTTATTTTCTACTTTGTTGATGGATCTATTGAAGTGTGTAAACATTGTGAACGAGAAATGAATTTGTACTCTGTAGTACATTGATCTATTCAGGCTAGTGATTTTCTCTTTTTTGCCAGTTCCCTTGTTGATTCTTTAATGCAAGCCATTAGAATTTGAACTCCCTAAGCATGAACATTGATTTTTTATATTATAGTGTAAGCATGACTCAAATTGTTTGATAGAAAACCTGTGTGAAGGAACATAATATGTTTCATTTAGTTCCATGGATTTTAAAGAAGTATAATTGTTAACACCTCATTGTTATTTGTATAACGTAGGATAAGAGATGATATCCAGCAGCATATATGTTAATCTCCCTGAATCTTTTTCATTTTCCACAAGGTCTGAATTGCCTATCAAACACTCACAACCCAAGTTTTCACATGAATGGTATGGGGAATAATGTTGTATATAGAAGCATTCGTACTCATAGAGGAAGTGTCCATGCTAGCACAACCACAAACATAGAGGAATATTATACGCAGGAAGAAATTCTTGAGTGGTTGCATATGGCATTCAACAATTTTGATAGTGCTAATGGCTTACGAGGGAATAGAGGATTAAAGAGCAGCTACTATGGTAGGAGAAATCTACAAAGAAATGGAAATAGGTGATGGTAATGTTTTAGACATGAGTGATTGAATCAGTTGCATTCTATATAAGCACATCCATGTAAAAGTTTAACTGTAAATAATTGTTTTCACTTGTCTGTATCTAATTCAAGTGAAGGCAATCCAATGAACGTGTAACAGTAACATTAAAAGAACGCTGTTATGAATAAAATCATATATCATTTTAATATTCTATTGAAGAGCATACTTAGGAACCACAATCATGCATTTTAAAGGTTCTTCTATACTTCCCCAGTTTCCATTTAGTTTCCAAAAGAATTGTATAAACATTGGTACTATTGTGTTAAGAATCCTAACACAGAACTACTTCTTTAGAGATTCCAAGTTCGTATTTCATGGAATCAATACAAATTTTATGTATGCAATATTTGACTGCCAAGAAACTTTCTCTAGTGCATGAATTGTTTCTGTTATTTGACTTGATGAAGTAAGATTACAGATTAGTTTTATGGAGCTTAAAGTCTAAAACTAGGACTTATTAACTTACAAAATGCTAATAATTCAAAGCAATAATGCTTTTTAAGCTGGGGTAACATGAAATTTGGAGGCTCCCAATTCATGCCTTTATTTACAGAAGTATTCACTTCAGTGTGAATGGGATTAGTAAGTTCGCTATTCCCATCCTCTAGATGAAGACAAAGTAAAACTTATCCTTCTGAAGTGTTAAATTTTGAAAAGCTCTAATTACTATTTTTGAATGACGAAAAAATGCATTTTATACTATTTTTGAACAAAGTGTTGCATCAATCTAATTGCCTTTTGAAGAAAGCTAGAAGAGCTGGCATCAATTTCTGTTCATGATTGCGGAAGGATTTAATTTCTCTATAGACACATGAATTTAGTTTTGACATATTGGAAATCCCAAACTCAGTGAACATTTATTCTCATTGGTATATATTAGAAATAGCTATCATACTTTTAAGACTTTCCAATTCATTAATGTAAGCCTTGTGACATTGTTTTTATGTGGTGCTAATAAATTCTATTTATTCATAATTATGAATGAGACCTGATTCAACCATAGTCCAAAAAGGGACTAGCCTCAAAGCATTGAAGTTATTGACTTAAAATGGTTCATGGATCACTCACATGTTATTCAAGTGAGAAATTTATGCAGTATTTGCATTGTGCAACTAAATAAAATTGTTAATTTTCTTAAAACTAAAATGCCTTATTAATCATTATTGTGATTTTTGACTCAAATGCCATTGCAAAGTATTTATTGAGAAAACCTAGATTTTGATTAAAAGATGTGAAATGGTAACACAACTTAAATAAAACTGACCAGAAGTAAATGCATGTAACGTCAAGGTTACAATCCATGAAAACATCTAAATTTATCAAGATCACAATTTTGTCAAGTGTTACAAAACATACATAATGTAGAACCAACACAAGAATATTGAGAGATCTTAATGACTTGCAAAAGCAAAAAACTTACAAAAACAAAAAAGATAAATTTGACAACTCAATGCACTTGTTTGCTGCAAACAATTTAGTAACATTACACAACAAAAGAATGTTAAAACTACTAAATCATTCAATTGCAATTAGTACTGCAACAAATACCAGAAGCCAACCTTATATTGAAGCAGTCTACTTTTTCTGTAACAGACACCAGTAAAAACATACACCAGTCTGTTCTCACTGTTTTGTAACAGAGACTCCCTATGACCATTCATAACATAACCATTCCAACCAATTATCATCATTCCATCAGTGTTAAAAGAATTAGCCTCATAACCAACTATCATCATTCCCTTCCTAACATAACCATTCCATAACTGAGATGTAACAAAACCCTCACTGTTCCGTAACAGTCAATCAATGCTGCATTGTTTCTACATTTTAGGAGTTAGTAGGCTATTATACAGGTTAGAATAACACATCCCATGAAGCCAGGGCCCTTGGATTTTCATGGGATGGTCATATTATGAAAAGAACCTAGACTGTTGCAAGAAAACTCAAAACTTATAATCTGTCAACTGATACCAGACGTCTAACTTTCAGCATAGTGTGTATCAATCTTGTTCAAACAAATAATGAATGAAAAGGAACTTCTATTACATCTCAGTGAATGGCAATAAGGTTCCTAATGCATCTCCACTTGGAATCTATTGTTTCTATGGAACAATTTGCTTAAACGAGCACTGGTGTTTTGGAACTATATGCAGTCCCTATTATTATAGAAACCCATAATTTACATTTGCGGGTTTTGCTAGACTACTATGTATTTGCTATGACTGTTGTTCATTGTGTGGTTAAATGTTTTGTTAAGACGTAGTCCGCCACTAGTTAGAAACTTACACTTTGGATAACGCACCCCAAATTCATACTCATGCATTTTTAAGTTTGATTGTGTAGTATTATTTACATTTTTTCCATAGAGTTCCATTCTCCAACAGACCATGTTTGAAGGTATTCCGATTGGCTTTGTTATGGGACTCAACCCTTAACTTGTATCTCCTCCATGGGAATCCAATGCTATTGGAAGGGGAGCAAGTTAAGGTAATGTATGCAAGTAATTAGAAGGCTCAGAATTTGGGGAGACCAATTTAATGCTTCAAGGTTGAAGCCCTAAATTGGGTACATTTCATATATGTAACTAATGAAATGATAAATGCTATAATGGAATGAGTTGGGAACCTGTTAACTTCAGGATCGGAATCCATCGAAGATATCAAGCAACATTACCAGAGATGAGTACAAGAAAATGACAATGCAATGCGCGGTAATGAAATATAGAAAACACGGATTAACATACCTCAAAATCCATGGAAGATAGTAATGAAATGAGCTATTAACCTTGGCTGTAGGCGCACACTTCAGGAATAAGCTCCGCTCCACTCCTTAGCTTAGCAATGACAATCCTAATTCGCGCACTCGCTACAACCGTTAAAAGTGAAAATGAGAATTGAAATGTTCTTTTTAAGTAATATGCCCGTATTCATTGAAAATTTGACTGTCATCATAGTGGTCGAAAGTTCAACAAACACGGGCATGGTTTTAAAAAAAACAATTTTTTCCTTGTATACCCCGACCAACCTAAACCATTTTCATTAATGGTCAAAAATAATGATCAAAAAATGATGTCAAATGTACTAGTGAGGGGTACAAGAAGAGTACTGATATTTTGTCCAAAAGACCAATATGTTTTGATATGGCCAAAAGGGTGTTTGATTATGTAATTAGGCTAGTTTGAAGTCTTTTAGCCATTGGGAGTAAAGGGTAAGTCTACAAACCTTGAAACCACTTTAATAGATATCCTTATATACCTCAAATGATGAATTACACATGTGAACACACGTAGCACATAAAGTGTACACATAATTTTTCTTAAGTCATGAAACATACATGTGGCACATAAATTATAAAGCATACAACATGAATTCACTTAAGTCATGCACGTAGCCCATACACGTGAATTTAGGTTATGAATATTGTACTTGAATAGACATGAATATACTTAAGGCATAAATTGTACACATGAGTACATACACACAAGCATATTTACATACTAACAATGAATACATGAACACACAATTAACAAATTGGATCGAATATCAAGTTTCATATATATATCAAAATGAACAATAATTCTATACATATTTATATGTCAACATATCTAGATACAATGTGGCATACGTCATCTCAAAATATGTCATATGACATCTCAAAATAAGAAGTTCAACTACAAATATTTCTAGGACGTCCTATTCTACTGGTGGATCATCAAAATGGAGCCTCTTTGAAGTACTCTTCGGCTCTAATGGATCTTGCATTCAAACACAAAAGTGAAACCCCAAGTTAGATTAAAATTCAGAATCATAGTCAACAATAATAAATAAAATTTAAACTAAAATTGAACTCTCATATACCTCACCTCTTTGTCTCCTCCCGCGGGCAGGAGACCTAATATATGTCCTTGGTAGCGCAGGAATAGTGCCACCAATGATGACTCCCACCTATATATGTTTGCGAACATGAGATTGATCTACGAGTTATACTATTTAATGTTAAAAACTTGGGAATAAATATATGTTTACAAAATAACTGAATTAACATTAAAACTTACCTGTGTTGAACTTTCTTCAGGGATTGTTGGCTGAGTCATCAACAATACAAACCCTTGCCGTTCTGGCTTCCTCAAACTAGGAGTGACCTACAAAAGTCAAACAGATACTTCATATTATCATAACTTGACCATATTATATATACTTGATAAAAAAATACACACAAATAACTTTAGAAATGTACGTACCATGGGGCTATCACTCCAATTGGATATGCCTATGACTCTATCATGATGATAGGGTCTCACGGCATCATCGTATGCCACTCTCTGTCAAATAAACTATGTAAATTAAAAATGAGTATGCACAATTGACAAGTATACATGTATGCATAAACAAACTAAATTACTTAATTACCTTTCCTTTATCAACAGCTGACACCTGCACCCCCTCACATTGCCCCCTAGTGGCAACTGGTGACACCTACATCAATATGTAAAAGATGATCATAAAAATTAGAAAACAATGTACATATACTATTATCATAATTTAACAGGAAACCAATGAGTACATTAAAACATATGTACCGTGGAAGAGTCAAGACCAAATAATATAGCTGAAAGCATGGACCCCTCCACCTGTGCCATCTCCTCCTCTGTCATCAACTAAACATAAATGTAACACATAAAAAGACATAAGTGGGAAATTATTATAAGTGGGAAATTAAAAACAACGTAAAAAGTGAACGGTTTACCCTTACGGTAACAGTGGGAGTCCATGGCACTGTAGGCTCCTGATGCACATCTCCATGAGCTACTTCAGTGCCTATAGTGTGCTGTGTAGAATCATCCCCATCGAAGCCAAAATTATATGAATCACTATCAGTTAGGGGACCAAATAAAATATTCTTGCATATAACGCAAGTGTAGGGCACACAAACATGTGAGCTCATGGAAGCGCCAGAAGCATCAGGATGAGGAGGCAATAATCTCTTGTTCTGCGCTACCAGTAGATCAGTCAAGGTGTGAATGGCTCGAATAGTTTGTGAGTCAGCCTCAACAATAATGTCTAGATGCTAGACTATGGGAGGTGGTGAAATCTTGGGAGGGGGGACATCTATGCAGGATTTCACCCGTTGTGCCCATGGCCTATCTTGCGAAGCGCCTAAACCTACACCTTGGTTCGGTCTCAAACTCTAATAATTCACCTTGTGACTGAGAAAAAAATTAGCATACAATTTTTTAATAAAATAAAATGGGACATCCAAATTATTGTGAGGTGGTCTATCAAAAACCATCCACCAACGGTCCCAAAAGTTGTCATGTATTGCACTATTTTTGCACCATTTAATTGACAACTTGGTTTTTTTATGGTCTACTTTTAGACCGGTTTTAGGATCCACAAAAATATTAGCTATGTCATGTTTTGTTATATTTACGTTCATGACTTGATCATAATCAAGCCCATCATCAAACTGGGCGTGCATGGAATCGCGCCAAAGAAGTGCAACATTATGTTGTTGTGTAAGTTTCTCCATGTTTTCAATAATTGAGTTCAATGTCATAAACATGGGGAGCAATGTGGGGATATTGGCATATGTGGTTTGAAATACTCTAAGTTCATTTAGATCATCTCCTATTAGATCTTCTAAAGGGTGAGGGTTTGTGATAGGTACATCTTCTGGAGGTGGGGGATTGTTGGGAGGTGGTTCTAGATTGTTTGCGGGATCATTAGGAGGGTTTTCTAATTCCATGTCTAATAACAATGAAAAAAAAAGTAAATAAGTACAATGAGTTTTAAAAAATAATACAAAAACTCATTGCTACCCTAATTTTTATATAAAAAACTATATATTTCTATTTAAAAATAATAAAAAATAATTAAAACAATAAAAATTAGAAGCTTTCACTTACCTGGCAATTTAGGAGAAATCAGATAGGGGATTCGGGACCGGATATCCGAAAACCGTAGCTACGTTCATGTTCTTACAATGAAAAAATGTTGAACGCGGTTGGGTACAGAGATATATATCTACTGGAAAATATTGGATATTCGATATTATCAGATATCTGATTATGCCTTCAGATTTGGCTTTTGGCTTGGCCAAGTGTACTAACACCCAGGCCTACTAAAAAGTCAACAAATCTATTTGTGCACTTTTGGAAGAGTGAAAATAGGTTTTTTTTGCATCGCCACTTTTTGGCATACCATGATCCTGCACATACCCACCCTGACGCCTAGTCTCTCACATATATCAACCATATCCTCAAATTAGGAGAAAACTTGCATGCTAGTCATTGTGTGTGTGAAAATGTGCAATCTAAACTAACACAACACTTAAATGAATCCTTAAATAGTTAATCTAAATTAATGAAATCAAATTGATCTAAACTAAGACTAACTAAGGTGACTCATTTCCTTCTAGTAGATCTGAGTATGAGATTTCTCTCAGATCATTTAAAACTCAATGGCAAAAACACAATCTAAACGAAGGATTTGAATGTAACTATATGAAAATGCGAGATTAATCTAAATAGCTAAGAGTTAATCCAATTAAGTAAAACAAGGTGTTCCTATCTTAGTTTGATGCAATAATGAAGCTATGATGCTAAATTAACAAAATAACTAAACAATTAATAATCAACTATGAAATATGCAAATATCTATGAATTCAAAACAACAACGTAACTCTAATTCAAAATCTAGGATCCTTTGTGAAGAAATGAGACCTGATTATATAGAAATCCCTTCAGGGATGAATGGTTGAGATTGATTGGAGACGAGTAATGGAGATTGTTTTGAAGAATCAGTTAACTCCAAAGGTGTGTCAATTATTGTGGAAACTTCCAAATCAACCAGTAAGTCAACTAGATTATTTTTCTAGTTAACTAATTTGTTTCTGAAATGTGACTTGGTTAACTGAATTATTTCCAAAATCGCATTCAGTTAACTCAAGGATGGTGACATAAATGCATTTTTGGGATTTATCAAAAGATTTAATATATTTTCCTAAAAAGTGTGATGATATAATTAATTTAATTCCATTTTTATGATTAATTGTCAATAACCTTAAGGCTTTAGGAATTAATTAATTAAACATGATCAAGTGCAGTAATCAAATGGGATATAGGTTAGATCAAATTGATGAATTAAATTGCCTTAGATTAGAACTTAGGGAATTTGATCGAAATCAAAGCTTTTATGATAAATAATTGACATTAGGGGCTTATGTTTTAGGTGATCATTTTTAGGTGATTATAGTCATCATCAAATTCTAAACACTAAAAATATATGTAAACTTGCATCAAGAATTACAAAAGTATGATAATCAGATATAACATCACATACGTCTTAGAAAAACATTCACTACTATAATTATTTTCCTTCCAATTAATTTGGTTGTTTACATAATCACACTTTGACTTTGAAGCTCCTATAATTGATCAAACAAATGTGGTTGTCTCTCTGCAAGTGCAAGTTAAAAACCATGTGCGCTCCTATGTAGTTCTCTATGAATTATCTCCACTGGCTATTCAAAATCCAAATTTTAATTTTGTATGTGAATATCATGACTTGTTAACCACTCCAAAGAAATGTTTGTCTTCATTGAATCAAATTGTGATAAAATAGAAAAAATCTACAAATCGAACGTATGTCACTACATACTACTCAAAGTGAGCCTTTCAATGACTATTGAAAGCCAAAAAGTTGATATCTTGGGTGAGAGTTATGCCCATGAATAAAAATCCTTATAACAACATAAGATAGGTGAAATATAAATTGAAATAAGATCCTATCCTTCTAGACATAAGCCCACATCCAAATCAAGACATAACCAACAAGATCCAACTTTAGCCCCAAAGGGGAGCCAAATGTTGCATTGATTGTTTCCTCTTTTTAATTTAAAACTTGATTTGATGTAAATATGTAATGATTGGGTGAAATGATGTAAAATTGACAATATTTAGCATAATCAAGAAAATACAAATCTAAAAGTAAACTCAAAAGAATATATCTAGAAATGAGATGCAGATAAGAACTTATTATTATTCAATTTGGAGCTAAAAGTATCTATCAAGTGTGTGGTGTCATATAACTGAAGGTGCTTTTATCAATTAAAATATTATATTTTTAATAAATTTGTCATGTAGATCATTCCCTCCAAAGTGTTGGTCAAGTGTGTGAATTGGCATAGACCAAGGATTTTTTCTTGTTTAAAGGTATCTAAATACATGTCTGAGTCTATTCTATGTAATTCTACAACATTCAGTTGTCAAATCTATAACCTACACAAGAAGAATAAAGTAAAATGGTTGTGTTTTATAGGATATTTCCTAATTCATACCCCATGTTTGGTGTTTCCACCACCACTACAAAAATGATGATGAAAGAGATAGCTTACCACTAGCAGGACAAAGGCTAAATCATAAATGACATGTTAAACTGAAATGATATCACCTTGAGATTAATTAATAGTGATGATGCTATGCTCTTTAAATAATTCATCCAATTTTTAATTCAACATAATTACAAATCATTAAAATATTCATAATGAAAACATACTTGAAGATACTTGTACCTTGATGCTTCTTCTACATATATATGCTCTTGAAGGAATTAGGAATGCTTGGATTGTAACTTGTGGATTATGATTCTAGAATGATTAGTGATTTCCTTATGTCTAGGGTTCTTAGGGAATTTCCACATTTAGGCCAACTTCCAATGGTCATATAAAAATATCAAGATCCAATCATAAATTACAATATTGAAACTTACAAATGTTTAAATTTGGGCCCCTTTTTGAGGGATTAAAGTACTAGGAAGCACAACTAAATAGGACTAGAGCATCAAGCACCTTAATCTAGCCAAAAAGAGATAAAATAAAGGTGGTTGAGTTAAGTGCATAGGCCCAAGACATAGGAACAAGTAACATCATTAGAATATGGCAATAATTTGGATGGGATAAGGCCAAAATAGGCTCAAAATGACTTATAAGGAGGAACACTAAAGAAAGGGCCCAAAAAGGAGTGTAAAATTGTAAAGAGGTTATAATTTATGATACTATATTTGGAACACACTTTATCAAGAGTATAAATTTAGACTCATACTCTTAATAAAGTAGAGATTAAGAGATAGAGTAGTTGAGAGAGAGGGAGACTAGGGATATGATGACACTAAGTTTCAAGGATGATCAAGATACCAAGCATAGGATCCTATAAATCTATGTAAAAACCTTTAAATATACATATACAAACCAAGAAACATTAGTATGAAAGAAGAAAAAGGGTTCCAAGACAACAAGTTGAAGAGACCTTGATGTCAAAAATATTGCAACCCCTAATATCATTATTGGAATGTTATTGCAAGAGAATAAGTGTGTTTCTAATAAGATCAAGAGCATACAAAAATTGATGAGATAGGAATGTATGGTCCAACAACTAACAAGTTGTGTTATGCTAGGTGTCCACACAAAAAACCATGAGTTATACTAGCTAAGAAGGTGCATTATGTTGGTTGATTTTTGTTAAGGTGAAGGTCTCACCTTGTTTCATGTTGTTGGTAAAAAGATTTGTCATTGTGAGTGCTTCTTTCCAATAGTTGGAGAGATAACAACTAGATCACGATCAAGTTGCAATCTTCCTCAGCATTTGAGAGAGGCAAATCCCTCATATGATAGGGGTATATGTGTATTTTTGTGTACTTTTCACCTTAAAGTACAAAAGGAAACAAGACAAAACTAAAATAAATGGTTAACATAACCCCTAACAGTAGACACACAAATACCAACTAAGATTCACAACAAACAATAGATTACCAAGGGATTTGAGAACATAATAAGTTGGAATATGCAATAATAAAATAAAGATAACAAATCTCAACATATGAGAAAATGAGTTATCTTATCACATTTAGACCAAGGTACCAGGGCATGATTGTGCCTTATCAATTATATATGTTGTTTGAATTAGAAATGATGTAGGGGAATTCTTGGTCCTCGGTGAATCTACATGGGTGGTGTGTGTTTGGCTGGTGTTACTTGGTTGCAGCCTTAACCGACAGTCTGGGTTATTGAAGGAAGCTCGGTCGCTGAAGGAACTCAGTAATCTCTGGCACTCAGTGAAAGTGTTACTCGATGATGCCTATAGTGCTCGGTTGACAATGATGCTTGGTGATGCTTGGAATGCTCAGTTATTTCACTGGTGCTTGGTTGTTCCAGTTTATCGACTGGAGTTCTGTGTGATTTGTTGGGCCGACTTGGTGCATTTATTGTTGGTAGCTATTTTTACAGGCCGACATATTGGATTTGATTATTGTAAGGCTATTTGAGAGCCGACTTGTATTGCATTTAATATTTGTTAAGAGGAGTTAATGGTTTCATCCAGCCCACTTGTGGCTGATGACTAGTATTTAAGGGGTGTTTGGGTAGTTGTTTTAGGAGTCAGATCAGAGGTTCTAAGAGCAGATCTGAGGGTAGCAGATTAGTGAAGTTGTGGAAAAATCTTGTGAGATCTTGTAGATCAGATTGTTATTTGTTAGTTTGTAATAGTAGAGCTAGTGGTTTACACACTTGGAGACAAGGAGATTGCTTGGAGGCTTGTGAGCTCAAGTTTAGATTTGCCTTAGGGTTTCCATCAGTTGTTGATAGTTTTTAGAACTGAACTAGCTGGTGTTGTATTGGATCTTGATGATCTTGCAGAATTGTTTCCGATTATAATTAGCCCTAACCCGAAAGGCCTTATAGCCGGGCATGTTAATGAAAATTTGTTGAAATAATTTTTCTCTTGTGTATTTCCTTTGTGTTGTTCTGAAGCTATAAGGTTTGGACTGTCCTTAATTGGATCCACCATCCTTGGCTGCGTCAAGAAACCATTGGATTCCATAAATATACAAAGACACTACCAGCTTAACATTTGATATCTCAGTAATGATAACTAAAAAACACTTCTAGATATACGAACTAAATGCATTCTTTATTGTCCTCTTGAAAATATAGAAGTTCAACATGCTCTGAGTACAAAATGTCAAGCCAAAAGTTCCTTTGGAAATTTCTCCATAATATCCCCTTTGCAAAAAGTCCCCCCAAGTTCAAGTGCATTGTGTACGAATCCATATTTTGCATGCATGTGTACCATGACAATGACATTTCATGTTGTCATCCTCCACACACATCCATTCCTCTGATTTTGAATTGATGTTTGTATCAACTTAGAATGCATGCATGTAAAACATTAGCAAAAACCATTGAACACCATCTCACATTGTCACTTGCTTCTTCTTTTAAACTTCTAAAGCCTTTGGAATGTAGACACCCTCTGCAAATCTTGCAATCATTCTACTACTTGACACAATGTCTCTTTTGCAGTATTTTGTGAACTGTTTATGATTCTACATTTGCATGCATGTCAACCCAAGTATTTCCAATCTTGATATCTGACAAAACATTGCATTTTTAATTTGTTCAAACCTCCATTTACGCAAGTGAGGAAGATGATGGCAAGTTTGTTGAATCAGCGTTTTATCTACCAATCTCATTTTCTTGAAAGTTTCTAAAACTTGATAAAAAATCCATGCACATCCAAGCATTCAACCTATGCCAAGCATTCCTAGCCAAGCATGCTAAAGTTGGGGTAGGCATCTATTCCATTGGTTCGATAAGGCCTTCTACTAGTTACATTACATTGCCTTGAAAATTTTCAAGCATTCTCAACAAAACCACTTGAGAACATAACCTGTGGTATTTGTGTGCTAAGATGGTGTCTCCTTGAGAAACATAGTGAAAAATCATTCCCATTCCTTGAGTTGGCTTTTCAATGATTCCTCATTTATTATGCATGACCCTGACAATACTACGGGATTTGTTGTTTATCCATTCATTGTCTCAAGCTTCTATTTTAGTGTAGGTTCGAAAAGAATGGTAGTCTTCTAGACCCCATTTCTTATAACTTAGAATAACTACCTCACTTTGGCTTTGCAAAATAAACTAGAAGCTCCATTTTATCGATAGTTTATGAAAAATGACCGATTTTTCAAAACCTCCAATAATTAGATTGCAACGGTTAATTCTCTCAAAAGGAGAGCATGTCGGCATTTCAATACATTTCTACAAGTTCACCAAAAATCATTGATAGAGAAGTAAATCAACCTTTTCAAAACTTTACCATTGCTAATAATGCGAATTAGTTTACCATATTCGCTTCTTTATTCCTTTCACAATTTCCATCAAGTTGATGTATTGGCTTGTTATTGCTAATGAATTAATTCCTTAAACATATTGGGGACTTTAGTGCTTTTCATAACTTTATGACAATAAATAAGAGTATTTTCTAAACTACCCAAAAAGTAGATTTACTTCTTATTAGTCTCAAACTTTTCAAAACTTCACCATTGCTAATAATGCCAATTAGTTTAACATATCTGCTAATGAATTAATTCCTTAAACATATTAGGGACTTTAGCGCTTTTCATAACTTTCTAACAATAAATAAGAGCACTTTGTAAACTACACAAAAAGTAAATTTACTCCTTATTAGTCTTTAATATCACTTTTGAGGTTCCTTTAAATTAATGTCACTAATTGATAAATAGGACTTTTGGATAAAACACCAATTCATATCAATTCACAATACTTTCATTAGTACTTTGGTGGCATTGGGTCCTTTTATTCTGAGGGTGCAAGCACAATCTTGTCCAAAACAATTTTAACTGTCATCTTTCTTTAAAGGAAAGAACACTTAGTTATAGCACCCAAATCTTTTTCGCCAAATATAATGCTTTGGATTTGAGAAGTCAAATAATACTTTTACTTTTGACTAAGACTCTTTTTCTCATGCTCTCAATTTATCTTGTTCAAGAATTGACATTAAGCATAAGGATGCACATCTCTTGCAAAGTTTGTGAGCTTTAGCATTAAACTTGGCATGTACATATACTTTGAAAGTTAATCATGCCTCTTGTAATAAATCCATCATGTGCATATAGTGCTACTACGACTTCATATGCAATGATATCTTCTTGACACTTATTCAACAAACCATTGACATGTCTTATTGATGTCACCAGCCACATGGAGAAAATTATAAAATTTGTCAAGTTTAAAAACTAGTGTAACACATGTTAAGGAAGACTACAGAATAAAACCTTTGTTTCCTTGGTAATCTAAAAAGGAGACTACAAAATGGGTTTTGTAGTGTACACCAAGAAAAAATTTGATACGAGATTACAAGATTGGTGTTTTAGCGGCTCCTAGATAATTAATAAATTGTAAGGAATCTAATGTAGGGGAACAAATTCCTACACTAAGCTTGAGAGGAGGGTTGCCAAAAAAAATTTCTCAAAGTTTTACAATAGTTAGAGAAACTTAACATAAATAACATGCATCCCACAATACAATGATTTACATGGTGAAAACCTTTATAAGGGAAGAACTTGACACTCCAAAATTGCCCAATATATTATTTAGAAATCAATGATATATTACAATATACTTGTAGAACAAGCTTCTCACAAGAGCACCACCAACAAAGATCTAGATGTAACTCAACAAATATCAAACTCTCATAATACATCACAATATATAGTTGTAATTTACAATGCCTTTTATAAAATAGGGTTGCTCGAGCTAGGGAAACCAAAGAACAAAAAATGTATTGTTAGATGTATGACCTAAAGATGAATAATCAAGATTCATAATGGTAAATTATGAATAAAATTATTTCACAGACACTACTCCCAAAACCCCCCACTAGGGCACATTGGCCCTAGCCCTATGCCATTTAATGGATAAAAGAACACAAGGGGGGCACCTCCATCACAAATACTAACTCTTACTTATAAAAAATAAACCTTTATTGAAGATACCTTCTTTTTTTTTATTATTGCAAGGTTGTGACACCATTTTTCCTAATAAATTTCTCATTTTTTAAACACCTTTCAAGAGCACTAGGAGAGGTACCAAAATCATTATTTGATCACTAGGCACGGAAAGGCCCATAGACTTTGAGCACCATCTAAAATTATTTGTGCTCAAAACCTTAGTTAAAAAATATTCAACATTTATCAAAGTCTCAACCTTAAATAGCTTTACTTTATCATTTTCAACCATTTCTCATAAAAAGTAATGCTCAACATCAATTTGATTGGTTTGGGCATGAAATGTTTGGTTCTTAGCTAGGAAAATTGTACTCAAACTATCACAATAAAAATTCAATGCACCTCGTTTTATTCTAATATCTGAACATATCTTCTTAATCCAAATGGATTTTTTACAATCATGAGTAGCTGACATATACTTTTCTTTAGTAGTGGACAAAGAAACCATAGTTTGTCTCTTATTCATCCAATTAATTACACCACCAAATAAAATAAACACTTAAGCACTGGTGGATCAACTATTATCAATATCACTACCTAGCCTAAATCCACATAACCATGAATATCAAGTGAATTCTTGTCTCCTATCAAATTATCATGATAAAGAAAAGAATACTTTGAGGCACCCTTCAAATATCTAATAGTCTTTTAATTACATCTTAATGAACTCTACCAAGATTAGATATATATCTAGGAGAACTCCCATGGCTTGGGAAATCCCTAGTCTAGTACATACTATAGCATACTGTATGCAAGGAAATAGTGGTTAAAAGGAATACCTAAACTAATTAAGCATTCAAACAAATAGATAAATTCAACATATAAGATTAGACCAAAGAAAGTATGAAATGAAAAAACAATGCAAACCTCCTACAAAAGCCAAGCAGCCTCCTTTGTTGAATAGATTTGTCCAATGGATTTGAATGTGTTCTCAAGTGCTCAAGCTTCAATAGGATTTGTGGGATCAGTTTGGCATTATAAGGTTGTTTTTCTATTTTTTTGGTTCTTAATGTGGCATTATAACTTTTCTATGAAGGTGCATGATTTGTGAAGGGATGAAGTTTTAATTTATAGGCCAAGGGAGGTTTGAATGGAGGGCCAAGATTGAAAGTGGAGGAAGGGTTGATATGCATTTGAGGGGAAGCACATAGATTATGCTTTCTCAAACTCATAGCCTTGTGACAAGTATCACAAGATGAGAGATTGAGAGGAAATAAGGGGTTGGGAAGATATGCCATTAAGGAACATCTTGTCTCAAATCCAAAAGGCCAAGCCTTGAGGATTGTGATCATTTTGAGAAGTGGGGAGAGGGGAAAAATGTGTGAGGAATGTAGTTGGGAGTGTAAGAATATTTAAGATTGACAAGTGGAGAGGGAGTTGGGATTGCAGGAGATGTGACATGAGGTTGGCTTTGAGATGGATTTGGATTTCTTAATCCTTGAACTAGGATTGTAAAAATATTTAGGGGAGGATTAGGCTTGGATTAGGAATGATTAGTGGGCAATTGGGAGAATTAGGAGAATGCAAGTGGGAGGAAAGAGAATGAGTTGAGGTTTAATTAGCTAGTTAAGTACAATTAACTAATTAAATAGGATTAGTATTTGTGAAGGGGCTCAATTGAGTTAGAACCCAAGGTTAAGAGGTTGGAGGGTGGTTTGGTTAAGAGTTAAAGTTAGCCAGAGCCATGTGCTCAAATTGAATTAAATTGATTAATTTAATTTAGGAATAGAGGAAAAGGGGTTAAATGAATTAATTAAAGAAAATAAGAGTATTTTTTTAATTAATAGAAAAAATGGGTTTGATTAAATTAATAGCTATGGGTTTCTTATTTATAAATCGGGCTATAATTAATTAATTAGGAAAATTAACATAGTTTAATTAAATAATATATATTTAATTAATAATGTCTAGATGAGAGATAAATTTGATTATGAAATCATTAATTAGATTTAGGTGTCTACATTTTTCCCCTCTTTGAAATGACATTAAAATAATGTCATTTCAAAAAAAATTGAAATTTCAACAACGTGAAGAACTAAGACAACTAAGTTGCACTAGACTATAGGAAGATGGTGTTAGTTAGACTGGTTGATTCCCCCTTGAGAAGGTGACCAAGAAAGAAAAAGGGGTTCGGGTGACGTCTTGAAAATAAATTTTCCCCAACGAGATGGAAGAAAGGTGGGGAAGACAGGACACATAAATGCAATTGGAATGCAAGACGGGGGGTCCTAGGAAGAAACAAAGGGAGAAAAGGTTACCTTGGGGATAAGAAGGCAAGAAAGGTTCCCTAAAA
This sequence comes from Chamaecyparis obtusa, assembly GCA_027943335.1. Taxonomy (NCBI): domain Eukaryota; kingdom Viridiplantae; phylum Streptophyta; class Pinopsida; order Cupressales; family Cupressaceae; genus Chamaecyparis; species Chamaecyparis obtusa. Next base: position 592,271 of record BSBK01005072.1, read on the forward strand.
GGGACCCTTATAAGGCTAGGAGGGTTAAAAATGACATCATTTTCATCAATTGCCTTTGGAGAAGTGAGGGAAGAACCCTTTTGTGTGTTTAGAGAAATATTTGAGCGAGTGTAGTGATGGCCCATGTAGGAAGACCGAAGCACTAGATGGATGTTGTGAGGAGAGTCTGTCATCATAGAGTGGAGGACCAAGATGTAGGTGCCAAAATCTAACTCTTTTCATTTAATTTTTTGTGCATTTAATGTTTTTATAGGATAGAAAAGCATGTTCCCATGGTTTTGTGATCTACAGGAATGAGGTCGGGATTGCAATCTTGTCAATTTGGCACATCTATGGGGGGTTTCAGACAAGGTGAATAAATTTTTGTAAGATCACTGAAATAGGCAACGAGACCATGGAACCAGTCGGTGGGATAGTTATCCCGCTAGTTGATGACCAATGAGATTGCAATCCCATGGGTGAAATAAGGCAGACCAGTGGAAGTGCAATCCAGCCAATAGGTGTTCCAGAGTGTGAAATCTAGTGGGAATGTGGGGAGAAAAAGGGATAGGAAGAAAGGGGTGGGGGGCTAGTTAGTTGGAAATAATAGAGTAAAGGGGATTAATAATGAGGTACCTAGATCTAACTTAGGTAGGGTGGTTTTTTTTTTTGTAGTGGTCCATAGATGCACTAGTGTCATGAGAGTATTGTGTGGCTATGCTTAGAGTGGTTGACTAGTTCACATCAACCGACTAGGCTAGTGTAGATCAAATAGGGCCATGGTTCCTGACCAGGATGTCCCATGTGTGGGAATGCCTAGTGATGGTGACATTATTGTGTGAGAGATTGAGGTTAGAGATATTAACTTTCCATCTATTGATGGGAGAGATGACTCTGACAGTGGATGATGTATACCACATTTTCTCACTACCAATCAGAGGGTGGAAGGTTGTAGCAAAATGGGTGACACAACCTCGGGCAATACAGGTGTTGCTAAGACTTGATGCACAATTGAGATACATATAGTTGGCACTGGACACTTGGTTACATCAAGCCCCAACAGTGAGGCTGATCCATTTCTATGTCTATAAGTTAGTGGGGGGCTATATTTCCCTATATATAGGTGGTAAAAGTGCGACACTAGGACTTATTCTAGTGATTTGTGACATAGTTGATAGGGGATGAGTGATGACACAGAGGGAATCTCATGTTGGCAGAGCTCTACCATAATTTACATTAGATAGTGTACCAAAGAGGGGAGCATCAAGATCACAACATTGGATTCATGACACTTCTACAATTGTGGGTATGTGAGAACATAGTCGTGCATAGACCGATCAGGAGGAGGGATAGGCGGGAACATGATCTTGTTGTATATAGCTAGGTGGAACCCACTAACATATCACCATGTGGATGATATAGATCACTACAAATATATGTTAGATGGGTTGGGGGATGAGATTGTATGGAGGCACTATATGGGAATAGGGCCATGGCTGAAGGATTAGGTGTATTCACCATGAATGATCATGTACATATACATATTTGGCTGGTGGGATCACGTGATAGAGTGATACAAGCCATATTGGGTGAGGAGTTAGTTTGGACTGATACAATATGTACCAGATGTAGGGCATTGGTTCTAGAGGGTGACTCATGAGAGCATGAAAAATTTTGGTCCTTGGTTAGATAGGAAAGGGATGTTGGAAGCCTGGAGAGAACTCCCACCAGTACTCTAAGATCCACAGGGAGGGCCAGTAGATGCTAGTGTTAGTTTAGCATACACAACATGATTAAAGGTTCTATGAGAAGTAGGGAGGGTGGGATTACTGCTACGGAGTGAGAGACAATAGTTAACAACTACCCAAGGGAGGAGGAAGGGAAGATATGTACCTAGTAGGAGAAAAAGGGTGGCTATAGAGTTATCTCATCACGCTAGGGTGGAGGTGGGGGTAGTACCAAGATGTGGAGGAGTAGAGTGATCTCATAGGAGGAGGAGAGATGAGAGGGTAGCTGGGGGAGAAGATAAAGGATAGGGATGGGGGATGAAAAATGAGCTAGAGGGGATGAATGGGGGATCATTTTGGAGTGGTGGTGATGGATATCGAAGGAGGAGACAAATGATAGGGTATAGGTGCTCTAGGTTTAGGTACATAGGACATAGGGACAAAGGTAGTGCTAGGGTAGACACATGCACAAATGACACCCATATAGCCAAAACCACCACTAGGTCCCCTAGAGGTACATGTCACACCACCTCCTACCAGGAAAATTCTAGTAGTGGGTTCAAGGGGTAGGCTTGGATCATCATCCACCCAGGAGAGAGACTAAGAAGTAGAGAGGATTAGATCTCTAGAAGATATTCTAGTGACCCTCAATCAAATGTTGTGGGATTTGAGGTTAGATATGGAATCCACTTAGGAGGAGAGGGATACATCCCATTGGGATAGGGATGACATAACCCGATAAAGTGATGAGGTAGTGATTGAGAGGGAAGGTTGCGTAGCTAATGGAAGATTATTTTGAGACTACACAGGAGAGGGAGATGCTCTGTAAGGAGTGAGACACATACATGGTGGAGAGGGATACTAGTTGATGAGAGAGGGATTCCCTATTACAAGAGACCGTCTCACAAAATGTGGCTTTGGAGGTTGTAGGGAGAGAGATTAGATCCTTGATAGTGGCTAGGGATGCGTTGGAGGAGTCACAAGTGAGGAGCGAAGAGAGACATGCAGAGGCTCTAAGAAGGGAGAGAGAGGAGGTGATCATAGGGGTGATGGGGGAGGGTAGAAAAACTAATTGAAGAGTTATCAGATACTTGGGAGTAGCTAGGTTTTTTCAGGGGAGCGTACTTAGGTGTGGTGTCTCTTGAGTAGCAGGAGGTATTTAGAAGGGAAACATCAAATGTGATAGTGAGTGGCATTAGTAGTCAGTTTGATAGTAGTTGATAGCTAGGGAGTTTATCATGGAGTAGCCAAAGCCACTGGATAGGGCACATTCATAGACATAGGCAGTCTAATGGGTCTATATAGATTAAGTAGGGATAGATAATAGGGATTGCAAATATATGTACCTCATAGGGAGTATAGGATATATGGATTGCAACACCAGTTCTAGGGGCTACAGTACAGGTTACAGGTGTTTCCTATACCATGGAGAGGTCGTTCTATAGAGTCTTGAGGATACATATGTTGAGATATCCCATCCAATAGGTTGATTCCTCATAGATACCGATAATACAGGGTGCCTCAATATAGGAACCACCACAAGATCCCTCCATCAAGATTACCACATCATGAATGATTTTTGAGCATTCATGCATTCTTCCTATTGTACTAGATGATTCTTTTTTGGGGGGACACATGACCCATAATATACTTTGTACTTGATGTACTATAATTTTATTTGATGGACTATGGATGGCATATTATTTTATGAGACATTTTGTACGACTGTTATATATGGATGGAGAGTTGATCGGGATTATGTGTCATGTGTCCTTTTTCTTTTTCTTTTATGTATGGATATGAAAACATGTATGCATGATGACATACCAACATGTTTGTGATGTAGGATGAATGTTTTTATAATGGTGTATGCATGGTTTATGATATGGTACTAACACGTGATGCGAGATGTGATGATTTTATGATATGCATGCATGTTTTATGAGTTGGTATTGTATACACCCAAAAATAGTCAAAGCTAACATTTGATTAGAAATAAGTCATTTGGATTAATTAAATGCAAAAATCAAATAAATATGTAATTCATTCACTCAATTAATTATATATAGTTCAATTCAATAATTAAATCCAACCCCTCTAATTTGCATACATGGATAAATTAATTAATTGTTTGAATTAATAAATCCTAATTTTGTCACTTACTATTACATGACAAAAATAGATCAACCAATAGGAGAGGAGTATAGTGTGCACATGGATTACTCAAATATTTTCTATCTAAACCCTTCATTTTGGAAAATATATCTTGTCCCTTCATTTGAGACACCTCAACAAACACAAATCAACCTCTAATTTAATCATGGTTAATTAAATAACCACCTACCCCTTAGAAAATCCTATAAATAGGATGCATAATTAGAGAAATTCATCCATCCTCCATTTAGAGCATCATCATTATAGTCAATTTGCATCCATGATCTTTGGAGGAAAATTTGATTTCATGCATAACATCATCATAATGTCAAAATTCATCTAGGTTTTGAATCAATTTATCTTAATTTACATTTAGAATAGTTTAATTCACTTAAATTTAGCTTAATTTTCATATTAAATCCATTATCTTATCATTTTAGGATACTCTCATTCTAGGAAGTGTCACTTTAGGATTGTTTTGTAGCTGAGAGAATTTCTTTAGTCTTTCTAGTTAGAGAACCATAATAAGTTCTTGAGTAATTTCATTTCAAATTGTTCAATTAAGAATAGATCTATTGATTTGATTTGATGTTATTTGAATTAAGGTCCTATGAAGGTATTTCACATACACAAAACGGTGCCCACTATGGCGCCTAAGCCTCATACTAACATTTTTACATGATTTTGCATGATTTTTGGTTGTAGGTTTGACATTTGCAAGTTTGGGTTACATAGAATAGTGCCTAAGTTTCAAAGTTCAGCACCTAAGCCGTAAAGCTCAATGCCTAAGCTCTAAATTTTAGTGCCTATCAAGAAAATTTTAGCCCCTTTGATCTTAATTATAGTGCCTATACATTATTGCATCACCACTGCAATGAACTTAATTGCTCATTATTATACAAGAATGAAGAGAAATAGTTCATGGGATTAACACAACAAGGTGCAAAATTACTACATGACTATGATGTGTCCAAATTAAGATAAAGTGAAGAATGTTAGGAATAGTCCCAAGAGACAACTCAGATGGGGGGGGGAGTGAATCAGTTATCTATAAGTTTTAATTCTTTATCTAATTAAGTACAAAAGAACATTAAGCATAAACACAATATAATAACACTTAACACAACACCACAATTTTGGTTACGGGGAAACCCAAATAGGTAAAAACCCTAGTGGGAATTAGCACCCAATATAAACTCCACTAGAGTATTATGATCCCTATTAGAAGATCTTACAACCCTGTTAGGAGTTGATCTTTACAATGCATTAAGTAAAGTTACCTGGTCAAGGGTCAGACCTTGTTAGGAGTCTTTTACAATTAACCATGTTAGGGGTGAGGACACATTGTTTGGGAGCACACTGCTCAAAGGGGTGAAGGTTGCAACCTTATGTTTAACAAATACACACTATATCTGGATCTTGGTGAACTGCACGTAGACCTCCTATCTTGATCAGTTACAATGAATAGGATATACTCTCTACTTTGTCACATAGACCTTCTACCGATGGCTCAACACTTCGCACCTTCTACTCTGCTCTTATCTTTCAACTATCTTCCATACTTAGCAATCATAAATGACTTCCTATAAATATCTTTCCTCTAAATGATATAATCAAGTCAACCTATTTGAACCATATTGAAATCATATTAGAGAAACAATATAACTCTCCAATAACATCTCAGTCATCTATACTAAGCACGCAACACAAAATAGGACCGCCCAACTCAATATGAGTAGATGTGTCGCTTCACACTATCGGCTCCACCAAATTAACTGATACTTTCTTCTCATGCTAAATTATGTCATGCGCTCTTAAAAAAACATTCTTAACTCTTCTCCAAACACTAATCCAAGCATGTATATCAAACTGATAGGTGCAACTACTACAACAATAAAAACAATGTCAGCTCTACCAGATAAACTCAGGAAACTGTGACTGTCAACTAGAGACTTCATAACTCAGCCTGTACTGCATATCTGATTCTGCATCCATGAACATAGAATCATACACATGTCTACAACATAAATATAAATGTGCAAGGATTCATTACAACCATACTATAAATCACATACATAACTCTTCTTGGGACCTGTCAGGAACACTCACTCATACAGAATACTATATTACTGTCTTCACTCAAAATCAACCTCTGCATCTATGATATCATGCTGATAACATATATAGGAAACATATACTCAAGGATCTCTTCATCAGGCTTCCATGCACACTTCTTACCATATGTTGTCATCAATGACAAACATATAGTCAGCACTGGCTTGCTGGCAAATCTCCAACAATCTCCCCCTTTGGCATTGATGTCAACATATGGAATGAAAAACACCACACATCCAAATGTACAATTATTTTATAATATTCTCCATTTCCTCAACAAAACTCCCCCAAGGATGAATCCTCCATCTCTTACTATTTTGTTTCTTCTTGCTAAATATTCACTCCCCCTTTCTACAATTCTTGTATACCATTCTCCATTTCCTCATCAAAACTTCCCTAAGGATGAATCCTCCATCTACTGCTGAATGCTCTGAATAACAACTGATGTATCCTCTTACTATTTTTTTCATGACTATATACTTACTCCCCCTTTGACATCAATGGCAAAGGGTGCCAAATAATTAAGCACCAATACTACTCCTGAAGTAGAGTAGTCAACCTTTCATCAGTCACTGAGGACTGATGCACTCCTACAAACTCTAATCAGATTTAGGGACAGGAATTACTCCCAGCTTCTCCTTGAGATACTTAAATGTATCCTTATGTAAAGGCTTTGTGAATATGTCTGCTAGCTGATCTTTTGTGCTCACATAGTCCATCTTTACTTCTTTCTTTGCTACTTTCTCTCTTAGGAAGTGATATTTTATTTCAATGTTTTTTGTCTTTGCATGCATCACAGGGTTATTTGACATATTGATAGTGCTAGTGTTATCACAATGAATAACAATATGATAATCAATCTGAATATGAAAATCTTTTATCATCTACTTGACCCACACAATTGTAGAGCAATTTAATGTTGCTGCAACATCCTCTGCTTATGTTGTGTACTAAGAAATACAATTTTGCTTCTTACTTGTCCAAGTAACAAGCCTATTTCCAAGAAATACTACTCCTCTTGAGGTACTCTTTCTATCATCAATGCAACCTACCCAATCTACATCTATATACACATGAAGCTCTACATTTTCTGAATTAGGATATGATAAACCATAGTCTATAGTTCCTCTCAAGTATATGAATATCCTCTTTACTGCCATGAGATCACTTTGTTTAGGATCTACTACAAATCTTCCAACAATAGCAACTGCATTGGAAACATCTGGTCTAGATTGAGTAAGATAGATTAGTTTACCAATCATAGACTTATACAAGGTCATGTCTACTGTTGCTGAATCATCTTCTTTTGAATGCTTTCATCCTGTTATCATAGGGGTACTTATTGGCTTGCAATCATCCATCTTGAATTTCTTCAATATCTCTTTCACATACTTAGACTGATTAATGAAAATACCTTTGTCTATCTGCTACACATTCAGTCCCAAAAAGTACTTGATAGGTCCAATCATGCTCATTTCAAATTTTCTCTGCATCTCTTTAGCAAATTCTGCACTAAGCTTGTCTTTACCACCAAAGATAATGTCATCAACAAATATAGCAACCAACAATAATCCATCAAGTGTCTCTCTTATGAATAAGTTGCAATTTGTTGCTCCTTTCTTGAATCCAATCTTAGTCAAGTAACCATCAAGTCTTTCATACCAAGCTCTAGGGGCTTGCTTAAGTCCATAGAGGACTTTCTTCAATCTGCATACCATATCAAGTCTATCTAATAAGGTAAATCCTTCAGGCTACTCTATGTATACTTCTTCCTTCAACTCTCCATTCAGGAATGCTGACTTGACATCCATCTAGTATACCTTAAAGTCTTTGAATGTAGCATAGGCTAGAAAAAATTTTATGGCTTCCAATCTTCTTACATGGGCAAATGTATCAGAATAATCAATTGCTTCTCTTTGTGCATATCGTTTACATACTAGTCTTGCTTTGTTTCTTACCACTGTAACATCTTCATTCATCTTATTTTTTAATATGCACTTGGTTCCAATCACATTCTTATCACTAGGCCTAGGGACTAATTCCCATGTATCATTCTTAATTATCTAATCAAGTTCTTCTTTCATTCTTCATGCCAATTTGAATCATTACATGCATCTTCAACACTTAAGGGTTCAATCTATGATAGTAAACATACCTCTTCATTTGTTGTGGAACTCTTTGCTTTTGATCTTGTCATGACTTTATTGTTCTTATCTTGATGGAGTGGCATCCTAGCTTATTTCTCAATGCCTGAAGATTCTAGTAGTCTCGGTAACTATCTGGTGGAGTTCGGTTACGTGGAGTTTGGTTACTTGGCTAGTGATTTCGGTAGAAGACTGGAGTTTCTCGGTCTTGGTGGTGATCCTTAGTTGGAAGGTTTGGTGGATCTCGGTGGATGTTGGTCACTCGGTGACTTGGTTTTTTGCTCGGTGCTCGGTTATCGATGGGGTCTCGATGTTTATGTCTATTTCTTAGTCACTGAAGTGGCTTGGTTACTAGAGGACTTAGCCGTTGAAGGGAGCTCGATCATCAAAGGAGACTCAACATTTCTGGTGCTCGGTAATGCTTGTGGAGCTTGGTTGGTATGTTTTCTCGGTAGATTTCCTGGCACTTGGTAGTTTGAATTACCGACGGTTGTTCTTGGTGAATCGGCTTGGCCGACTAGTGCATTTAATTTGGGTCACATTCCTCAAGTTATGGATTGATCGTTAGACATGTGGGGAACTAGATTTGGAATGTTTCATTCCTCTATGTGGATTTGGAGGCCGACTTGGTGAATTAATTATTTGTGAAGTTATTTGTGAGCTGACTGATGTTTGGCATTTAATAATTGGTTGTAGGAGTTAATTGTTTTATCCAGTTGACTTGTGGCTTCAATTAGTATTTAAGGGGTGCTTGGGTAGTTATTTAGGGGTTAGATTTGTGATAGTAGATCTAGTGGATAGAAGGTAGCAGAGTTAGTAGCTTGCGAGCTTAGGAACAAGGATATTTCTTGGTGGCTTGCGAGAACAAGATTAGATCTTTCTTGGAGTGTCTGCCAGTGTCCTGTTGTGTTGCAGACCTGGGCTAGCTGAGGAGAAGAGTGTTGGATCCTGTGTGATCTTGTAGAAATTTTTCTTGCATTGTAATTGGCCATAATCGGGAAGGCCTTACAGCCCGACACATTGCATATAATCAGTTAGTCGATAAATAAAGACATGTATTTCTTTTAGATCTTGTTTGGTGCTATGTTTTTCCACTGTATTTTTTATTGGCTGCAAGGTTTAGACTATCCTTAATTGGATCCAACATCCTTGACTATGTTAGGTGGTATTAGAGTGAGATTTGATCAGGTTGGCAAAGAGATTGTACGCAATCTAAGTTGCAGATCCATGTTACTAAACTTGTGAAATTGTACCCTAGTTGTTCATGCGAGGTGGCAGGTTACGATCTGACTTGCATACAACTCAGAGGTTGTTAGAAGGTGGTTGGAGTTAGGTTTTTTGTAGAGGGTTTCTTATCTTTGAGGATGTCTCTGAGAGGATTGAACCCTGGTGTGATTGTAGATCTTTGTGATGTGGTGGAGATGAAGATTTCTGAGAGGTTTGCTTGAGTGGAAGCAGAATTATTGAACTCAGTTAAGAACCTTGCGAAGCAAAGTGTTGTTGAGCTTTGTAGATCTTACTGGAGTTGGAGCATGCTGATCTAAAAGAAATTTTTCTAGCCTATTAGAAGACTGGTCTGAGAGAGAAGACATGTGGATGCATGTAAGATTGGTTTTGATGGTCAGTTGGTGAATTCTACCATGAAACCTGAACAACTTGTGGTTATTGCTAAGTTACTGGTGCTTACCAATGATGTTGTTGACCTTGTTGAGGTTGGTGAGGAGATTGGTTTTCATGTTCATTTGATTGTGCCTAACATGGAAATTGCAGAGCATCTGGTTGTGCTTGATCAGGCTATTATTGGTGAAGAGTTACCTATTTCTGAACACCTTTGTGATGATGGTGTTGCCAAATTACTTTTGTTTGGTGTTGTGATGCAAATGTTGTTTTTTGATTTTAGACTTGAGTCATTGGTTGACAGTGATAAGTCTTGTGATGAGATTCTAAGATGGGATTCTTCTTTGATCTTTGATAATGGGTTGAAGGCTCGGTTTGTTTTGGATGTTGGACATACTGATTGGCTGAGTTGCAGATTGGTTCTCTTTCTAGTGATAGAGTAGAAACCTTTGATAAAGATGAAGTGGAGTTGGTGGTTTTCAGATGTTCCCTTTGGTGAGAAAGTGTGGGACACACTTTTCTTTGTACCCCAAGAGTCTGATGTAGTGGCATCCTGGCTTATTGCTCGGTGCTTGAAGATTCTGGCAATCTTGGTAATTGTCTGGTGGAGTTTCGTTACTTGGATGGTGATTTCAGTAGAAGACTGGAGCTTCTTGGTCTTGGTGGTGATCCTCAATTGGAATTTTTGGTGGATCTCGATGATGCTGGTCACTCAGTGACTTGGTGTTTTGTTGCTCGGTGCTCGGTTACCGATGGGGTCTCAGTGTTTATGTCTATTGCTCAGTCGCTAAAGTGGCTCAATCGTTGGAGGACTCGATCATCGAAGGGAGCTCAGTTATCAAAGGAGACGTAGCATTTTTGATGCTCAGTAATGCTTGTGGAGCTCGATTGGTATGTTTTCTCAGTAGATTTCTTAGCACTTGGTAGTTTGAATTACCGATGATTGTTCTTGGTGAATCAGCTTGGCCGAATGGTGCATTTAATTTGGGTCACGTTCCTCGAGTTATGGATTGACCATTGGATTTGTGGGGACCTAGATCTGGCATGTTGCATTCCTCTATGTGGATTTGGAGGCCGACTTGGTGAATTAATTATTTGTGAAGATATTTGTAAGCTGACTGACGTTTGGAATTTAATATTTGGTTGTAGAATTTAATTATTTCATCTAGCCAACTTGTGGCTTGGATTAGTATTTAAGGGGTGCTTGGGTAATTTTTTAGGGGGTAGATTTGCGAGACTAGATCTAGTGGATAGAATGTAGTAGAGTTAGTATCTTGCAAGCTTAGGAACAAGGAGATTGCTTGGTGGCTTGTGAGCACAAGTTTAGATATTTCTTGGAGTACCTACCAATGTTCTATTGTGTTGTAGACTTGGGCTAGCTGAGGAGAACTGTGTTCGATCCTGCATGATCTTGTAGAACTATTTCTTGCATTGTAATTGGATGTAACCGGGAGGGCCTTACAGCCCAACACATTGCATGTAATCAGTTAGTTGATAAATAAAGACATATGTTTCTTTTAGATCTTGTTTGGTGTTGTGTTATTCCATTGTGTTGTTTGTTGGCTACAAGGTTTGGACTATCCTTAATTGGATCCACCATCCTTGACTGTGTCAGATCTCCAATGATGTCTTATTTTGAATGATATCTAGATGTGAATTTAGGAACATTAGGTGTGACTCTCTCATCTGACTTTTGTGATTCTTCTTCACTAGTTTCAGGGTCATTGAATAATACATCAATGCTTTCAAACATTTCATCAACAACTGTTTCTCTAGTGGTAGTTCTAGGTTCTTCTTCAATCATAGGTGCATAATCATGATATCTTTCTTGAATCATGAACTTCTCATCAATCTTAACATGAGCACTTTCAATGATCTTATTCAATCTCAAGTTAAAACATCTATAAGATTTTCTTATAGTAGATTAAACAAGAAAAACACCTTCATCACTTCTTGCATCAAACTTGCCAATTGCTTCATCTCTCTTGATGTAGCACTTACTTCCAAAGATTCTAAAGTATTTTACTTTAGGTACATTCCCTAACCATAGCGCATAAGGTTTCTTGTCTGCACCTAGCCTCAATTGAATTCTATTGATTGTATAGACTATTTTATTGACCGCATCTCTCCAATAGGTCTGTGTGACCTTTCCTTCAATCATGATGGTGCATGTTGTATCAAGTATGATCCTATTCCTTCTTTCTACATTTCCATTCTACTAAGGGGTTCTAGGTGCACTTAACTATCTCTTTATCCCATGTTCTTCGTAGTACTCATAAAATCTGTGAGAGGTGAATTCTCCTCCTCTATCTAATCTCAAAAATTTAATCTTCAATCCAAACTCATTTTCAACCTTAGCTTTGAATATTTTGAACTTATCAAATGCTTTTGATTTATCTTTTAAGAATACAACCCACATCATTCTAGAATAATCCTCAACAAACAAAATAAAATACCTTTCACCATAGTATGATCTTGTTTGAGTTGGTCCACATATGTCTATATGCACTAGATCCAATTTTTTCTCTATCAAATTATTCTTGCTTCTAAATGAATTTCTCACATACTTTCCCATCAGACATTCCATGCATATTGTATCAACTGGTTTTGCAATGCTAGGAAGGTCTCTTACTGCCTTTACATTTCTTATCTTCACTATGTTGTCAAAATTGATCTGACATAGTCTTTTGTGCCATAACCAACTATCATCTACTTTAGCAACAAAAAAACTTGCTTCAGGATTAAGGTGAAAAACATTACCTTTAGTCTTTGAACCCAATGCAATCATTTCTCATTCCTAGTTATTAATGATGCACTTATTGTCTTTGAATTCCAACTAATATCCTTTGTTAAGCGATTGTCCAACACTTTTTGCAAACCATCAACATAAAGAACATCATCAGTGTTGTTCTTTCCATCCAAGGTGATACCTCCTCTACCTATGATAGGTTTAGGAGTGTTTTCTCCAAATCTAACCATGTTGCCTTTGTATATATCCATATGTACAAATCTATCCTTGTCTATTGTCATGTGATGTGAGAAATCATTGTCAATGATCCAATTTGTCCTGATGTCAGCTTGTGAAATCAGTGCTAACTCTTGTGCTTTCTTTTCATCTTCAAGGTCCATTTCATCAAAAAATCTCTCCATGTCTTCAAGAGAAATGAATCCAATTTCATCTTCTCCTGACTCTTCATCTAATACTCCATCACTAGCATAGTAACATTCTTTTGTATACTTAGGCTTGTAGTTAGTTTTGAACTTCTTGACTCTTGTAGGACACTTAGATGCAAAGTGACCAATCTTGTTACATGAAAAGCATTTGAATGGTAACTGACCTTCATATTTCCCTTTTCCTTTTATTTCTTTCTTAGAAATCAAAGCAATGAAATCATCTAGTTCTTTTTCTTCATCGTCATCATCAAAATTATTAGAAGTATTCAAGGATTTCTTACCATGCACTGAAGCTTTGAAGGTTGTCTCACTTTTAGGCTCTGTCTTCAAACTTGATATCTCAAAAGATGAAATCTTGCTGATTAAGGTCTCTCTTTTGAAGTCTTTTGAGAATTTCATAGTCTCATCTAGGATACTTATCTTGCTCTCATATTCTGGTGTCAAAGTAGTCATCAACTTATCCATTATGTCTTCTTCTGAGATCTCTCCACCATTGTTTTTGATTCCTACAACTACTTCATTAATCCTTTAATTATAGGCTCTAATATTCTCTTCAGGTAGCATCTCCAATGTATTGTACTTTTTCTTCCATGTCTTTCTACACGTATTCTTGGCTTGGATGTCTCCTTCAAACATGTCTTCTAGATACTTCCATATCTTGTAGGCTTTATCAACTCTCTTGATCTGTGAAAAATCACTGTCAGATAAGGCACTGATAAGGGCTTCTTTGGCAATAGAATTTTGAGTGAACATCTCCTTCTACTTAAGATATTCATCTTCCTTTGCAAGATCTGCTAGAGAGGGAATTTGAACTTCTTTGGTAGCTACTTCAAAAATCTCAAAGGTAATGCACTGCAAATGTGTCATCATTTTGTTCTTCCAAAATAGATAGTTCTCTACATCAAACTTAGGACTTTCTTTTCTAAAGAATTCCATCTGATCAACCTTGAGCTATTAAACTTTCTCTCTGAGGCACTTGGCTCTGATATCAATTGTTAGGAATAGTCCCAAGAGATAACTGAGAGGGGGGGTGAATCAGTTATCTACAAGATTCAATTCTTTATCCAATTAAGTACAGAAGAACATTCAGCATAAACACAATATAAGAAAACTTAACATAACACCACAATTTTGGTTACGGGGAAACCCAAATAGGTAAAAACCTCAGAGGGAATTAGCACCCACTATAAACTGCACTAGAGTATTATTATCCCTGTTAGAAGATCTTACAACCCTATTAGGATTTGATCTTTACAATGCATTAAGTATAGTGACCTGGTCAAGGGTTGGACCTTGTTAGGAGTCTTTTACAATTAACCCTGTTAGGGGTGAGGACACACTGTCCGAGAGCACACTGCTCAAAGGGGTGAAGGTTGCAACCTTATATTTAATAGATACACACTATATCTAGATCTTGGTGAATTGCACATAGACTTGTTATCTTGATCAGTTCCAATGAATAGCATATACTCTCTACTTGGTCACATAGACCTTTCGTTGATGGCTCAACACTTCGCACCTTCTGCTCTGCTCTTATCTTTCAACTATCTGCCATACTTAGCAATCACAAATGACTACCTATAAATATCTTTCCTCTAAATGATATAATCAAGTCAGCCTATTAGAACCATCTTGAAATCATATTAGAGAAATAATAGAACTCTCCAATAACATCTCAGTCGGCTATACTAAGCATGCAACACAAAATAGGACCGTCCAACTCAATATGAGTAGACGCGTCGCTTCACACTATCAAATCGACCAAATTAACTGATACTTTCTTCTCATGTTGAATTACGCCATGTGCTCTTAACCAAATATTCTTAACTCTTATCTAAACACTAATCCAAGAATGCATATCAAACTGATAGGCACAACTACTACAACAATAAAAACAATGTTGGCTCTACCAAATAAACTCAAGAAACTGTGACTGTCAACTAGAGACTTCATAACTTAGCATGTACCTCATATATGATTCTACATCCATGAACATAGCATCATACAAATGTCTACAACATAAATATAAATTCACAAGGCTTCATTAAAACCATATTGTAAATCACATAAATAACTTTTCCTCGGACCTATTAGGAACAATCACTCATACAAACTATGGTATTACTATCTTCACTCAGAATCAACCTCTGTGTCTATGATATCATGTTGATAACATATCTAGGAAACATATACTCAAGGCTCTCTCCATCAGGCTTCCACGCATGCTGATTACCATATGTTGTCATCAATGACAAACATACAATCAGCACTGGCTTGCTGGAAAATCTCCAACAAAGAAGAGGTCAATCCCTTTGGAGCATTTGAAAAACATCTTAAATCCCATAAAAAAAAAATTTAATAAAATGCACAAGGTAACTCCCCCAAAAGGATTCACTCTAGAAGGGATATACCCTTTTCCTTTTGATAAAAAATTGACAATGATACCCTTTCCACAAAATGTTCAAGTTCTAAAATATGACAAATACTTGGGTACATCAACCCCTTAAGAACCTGTTAGAAAATTTTGTATATTGAGCATGGAATTTATACATGAACCAACTTATCTAATGAGTCTATTTCCTAGGAGTTTAGTGGGACAAGTAATGGAATGGTTTTCTAAGTTTCCACCTAGAATTAAAGCCTTTGAAGAATTGATTTCCAATTTTGTTACCCAATACTCCTACAATATTGAACATGAGGTTATCATGTTGGATTCATTAAACAAAAAACAAAGGTATGGCGAATCCTTCTTGAATTTCCTACAACATTGGAGGATATTTTTCACAAAATACCCAAGAAGTATAACAGAAAAGGAAAAGATGGAATTTTTTTATCAATAATCTAAACAATGAAATGAACTTCCGGTTACAAATCCAATGTCCCCCAACCTTTGATAAAATTATTTAAAATGGAATCAAGATAGAAGATGCCTTAGTGATAAAAGGTGAACTAAAACTTTACAAGGATAATAAGGGATCTTCCAACAAAAATAACACCTATAACAACAACTCATCAACCAATAATAACAATGATACACCCAAATTTTGGTTGAAAAATAACAACAAGAACCTAGTTAATGATGGAGTGGAGGAAGAAAACAACCTTAAACCTAAACCCTTCAATATTTATAGTGGTTCTAATAATAAAGATAACAACCTCAATTTATCCAATAATTCTTATTCCAACAATAATAACAATAATCAAAGGAAAAATCAATAAAAAAACACTCCAATATACCTCAATTCAATTCACCAAGAAGTAAATTCACCCCATTGGGTGAACCCCTTTAAGCGGCCTTGAAGACTCTCCTTCCAAACAAAATCATCACTTTACCTCAGTCTAGGCCATATGAACCTCAAGTCAAATCACTATGGTGAAATGATTCTCATCATTGTGCTTATCATCACAATAAGGGACATATAACTAATAATTACATGAATTTGAAACATGTCATTCAAGACCTTATTGATGATGGTTCCATTTAAGTGGATGGACCCAAGAACTAAGAAGATCACATGGATTTTAAGACCCCTTTCTTGAACCATGAGAAGGGTGAATCTTCCAATCTTAATCAAGATGATAAGAAGGGAAACAAAAATGTAAATTTTTCCCACACTTATGAAAACACTATAAACTGTATATCTAGATTTGAAAATACCATTAATGTCATAGTAGTGAAAGATAAAAAAGGCAAGGAACCCACCAATGTTGCAACTATGGGGAAAGCATCAAAAGTTACCTTACAAGGGGTATCCAACAAAACTATCTCAAACAAATTTTCCTTAACCCCGTCAAAATAACAACTTGGTAGACCAAATTCTAAAGACTCCCACTCAAATATCTATCGTGGAGTTATTGAATATATCCCCTTCACACAAAGCAATTTTAGAGAAATCCTTAGTAAATATGAAGGTTCCAAACAACTTGGATGTATATCAATTTCAAACCATGGTTGTTTATCTTATAGCACCACAATTCCTATCATTTTCCAAGAAATATGACATGTCCTTGAATCATCCTCAAAATTTACCCTAGCATATTTAAGTCCTTATCCACAAGCATAGGGTCAAAAGAGTCTTGATAGATAGAGGTGCCAATTTGAACATGTGTACTCTAAATCTTCTAAAAGAATTGGTATATTCTAAAAATTCTATGGATACAAAGAGGAAAATAATAATTAAAGATTATGATGATTAGGAAAGATCTTCCAGAGGAATGGTCATTCTACCAATTTGAGTGGGACCTATTCAAAAGGAGACAATTTTCCATATGCTAGACCTTAAGTTTGTAATCACCTAAAATTTGTCTACTAAAACTTGAACCTCTAAATTTGACCAAATTTCCTTAAGAAAAATTCTAAAATTCAAAGGCATAAATTACTAGCATAATTATGTAAGCAACCTAGATAATCCCCCTTGCATAGTTAAATTATTTCTAAAAATCAAGCATAAATAATTCCTAAAATCAAAGCTTGGGAATCATTTAATCGTCAAAACTTTACTTTTAATATAAAATCTTAGCACTTTTATTAAAAGAACCAATTCCTCACATGGGTGTACAACTTAATATTCATTAAATGGAAATTAAAAGGATATTTTCTATTTTGTCTTATTCTCCAATCAAGCTTTGACAATAAAATTCTCTTGGATCCACTCACATGGACTAATCTCCCTTACCACTCATCTCTACCTAACATATTTTGCCTCTTAATCTCTACCATCCATTCTTGAGGAGTATCATGATTAAGGGATATTAGTTATGAGGTTAAGAGGAGTGCAAAAGGAGAAGAATTTTTAGAACACATGAAATCATTGCATGTGAAAAAGAATTTGGAGAAAATGAATCAAAAATAAAAGGGAAGAGAAGATGAAAAGAGGATACATAAGGAAATTCAAGTGGGAGATGAAGTGATGGTGTACTTGAAAAGGGGTGGGTTTCCTGTCAGGACATATGATCTAGTTAATATAGGAGCCTAGGAATTTTCTCTAGTCACTTGGTTAGGATCACCAAGATTGATAACTCATCAAGTCCCCAATAGTTTAATGAAGACTTCACAAGGCTTCAATTTTTTCTTAAAAGGACTTGTTAGCACCTGTTAAAATTTTCATGTCCTCACTGTTCTTCCCCTAGCCTCTGCAGTCTCTTTTCTGGTCTCTGGCTCAAACCCTAGGTGAAAATTTTGAAAAACTAGCCGTTGTAGTGAAAATCCCTAAAGATGCCCTGGCCTTGTTCTAATTTTGTGTTACTTTATTCAAGCCACTTAAAACTCTAAAACCCATGTGCTAAATTTTTAACCTCTTTGTCACATGATCGCGTGAACCTTTTTCATGTTATGCGATCTTGCGACTAAAGGTTTTATTTTCGGGCCCCTTTTAATAATTGTTGATTTGCCTAAGTCTCCCAGGTTATTTTTTTTCCTAAGTTTGGAGCCTGAAAGTGTTTCAATTTTTCCTATGTTAGGTGGTGATATATTTTCCTAAGTCTTGTGCCTTAATATCTCCTTATGTTTCGGCTTGATATTTCCCAGGCCCAGTCTCTCTGACAGTGTTTCAATCCGACGGTTATCGTTAAAGTGCAAAGGATTTGTCAGAGCTATGTGAAGTCACGGTGGCTATTGATTTTCCTTTATGACATGACATTTCAAACTGGGGTCCAAGGTGACACATAGGCACAGGTGGTGGTTTTTCATTGGTTAAAATGTAGTGAAGTGGACATTCTGTTAGCGGGACTCAGCATCTCAATCTCCTTTTGATCTAGCAGCTGGTGTAAGAGCTTAAGGAATATTCCTCCCCTATCAGATCATGTGATGTTCATTGATTTAGCATTTGACCAAAGGTTGTCAGTGGGTTTACTACCAGCTGTGCTGAAATGGCATCTTCCCATCTAATAAAAAGCTGCCATCTATGCCATGTTGCAAAGAAATGAGGTGGCAGTTGTCAGTGTGGGACCTTTTGCCAGTGGGCGCTGACATGTGCATTTATGATTGGTCAAGCTGGAGTATGTGGTAGACTTTTCAGTGGGCCTGAATCTTTCAAAGGGGCTGACAGATGTAGGATCTACGAGTGTTGTGTGATCGCATGGAATCTTCTCAGGCCATGCGATCATGTGACAGTCGTTCGATTAAAGGTTTATACTTTGTGGGTTTTGTGTGCTACATGGCACTGATGTGCATGATTCTTATTGGCTATGGTATGCTGATTGGGCTGAAGACTTTTCAAAAGGGTTCATGATTGTTGTGAGATTAAATGTAAGCCACCTGATCTGCCGGGAATTAAAACAATCTACGGTCACATTTTAAAATTTGTTGGGGTAGCCATTGAAATTCAAATTTGAATTTTTTGAGGGTTTCCAGTGATAGAAAGGATTGATTTTTAATGTTTTAGCAGCCGGATTTGATTAGTTTGGTTTTGCCGACCGTTGCAGTGTGGTCCAAAGGCTTGATGATTGACTACAGAGGTGTTTTCATGTCATGTAGGAGTGAGTTTTCTTACTCAAGGCATGTTGCAAGCGGTTAAAAGGACTGATTGACATAGAATTCCATGATTTGTAGTACTTTCTCAGAGATCTATCATAAGTGCAAATCTTTCTCAGGCATGGCCGACTAGTTTTCATCCCCTGTAATAAATTGTGACTATTCCTAGTTGGCAAGGTGGTTGAAACCCTAATTTTTTCCTAAATGATCCTTTGCATGTTGCATTCATTGTTCCTATAAAAGGATTTTCTTGATCATTTAGAGGGGTTCAGATCTAAATTGGTTCCAGGGGTTCTAATTTCAGTTGGTTCTAGGGAGTTGTAGCAGGCTGTATCTTATTCTATGAGATTGAATAGAACTTCCTTGTAGTCTTTTGCATGTTATTGAAGTGGTTTTCTCTTTTCTTCTTTGAACATGTACATGACTCATCATACTTAATATAAGTATTTCAAGCTTTCAAGTCTCTCCTTGGTGTCAATATTGTGAATTCTAGATTTTTTGATCCATTACATAGGGTTACCTTTGTATATGTTCTAGTCTTTAGTTCTTGATCTAGGATCAAGTGAAATATACTTTAGATAGGACATAGATTCATTTGGTTTGTCTACAGAAGGAAGTTATAAGTAGTGGATGGGTTGGAATGTTTATGTTTATGGCTATGAGTCCTTGACAGTAGTTGGTTCATGTTTCAATGTCTATATTTGAGATCTGCCCAATGGATAATGGCACTGATCAGGGATTAGTATATTCAGTTGAGTTCAATGCTTGATTGGCTCTTGTTTACTTCTTTCCATCTTCATATATTAACACCATTTCAAGTCTTATTTATTATTTGGTTGATAGTAGTAATACCCTTCATAGCAATAGAGATTCAATGAATGCTTGGTTAACATTTAGTAGTCTCTTGTTATCATCTATTTTGTTCAATCCAGTTTAAATTCCTAGAATGCCACAAGATACTGGATTAGGTACACCCACCTTGGTTTTGCAGAGCCAAAAGTGCAGAGGGCAGTCTTGTCCCTATAGTTGGTCCAGTTGTCTTGCAGAGATTTCATACTTGGAACTAACCATTCCTAATACTAGTCTCAAGGCATATTGGCAGCCCTAGTTGGCATAAGAGTTTTCAAACACCAACAGGACTCTCTCAATTTCCCTCACTCCTTAAATTATTCACTCCAACTCCTAAGTAATCACTTCATAGTTTCAAGGTCCTTCCCTTCAAGGTCACTTGTCAAAGCAATTTATTTCTTACCTCCTTAGAAAGTTGATGTCTCTTGCAGGGGTGTGGAGGTACATTTATTATGTCTTTGTTTCACTTCTTGATCCATTTGATCAAGATCTTCCACTTTCCTTCTTACCAATTTAACCAAAATCATTGTTTTGGCCTTGTAGCCCTAGAGCCCCTAATTAGACCTCCTTATCCAGATTAATAGGACTTACTCCAAAATCTTACCAAAGATCACACAAAAATAATTATGGATTCCTGGTACCTAGGGCATGTCCTTAAGTATTTTTTGGGTCTTGGGGTCTCAAGCCTCCATACAATGCCCTAACTTAGAATGGAGGATTTTGTAAGGGTTTCAAAGGCTTCAAGGTTCTCACTATTCATAGCAAGTTTGGAATGGGTTAATGGATTGTTCAACCCCTAAAAAATTCATCTTCATACTATCTAGTGATCTTCGTAATCTCTAAATCCTTGGAGATATTCTATCAAGTCACCCCTACAAGTAAACAATCTTTTACACTACCTTGTCCCTAGTCGGGCAATGACAATGCTCAGCCAGGGCAATGCCTTAAAATTGGCCATTTCACTTTCCAGGCCTCCACCAAAATAATTAACCCTATACATTGGCTACTCTACCATGCTCCTATTGGTCATGATGAACATATAGTAGGGTTTCTTGGGGGAGCCATGTTTCTACCAAGAGCTATTTACATGCCAGAGAACTAGAAAACACAAAACAATTGAACTAAGCCTAAAAAAATACCTAATCAACACTCCAAATGATTCAGGATGGAAAGTAAACACACAAAATAGTTTGAATCTTTCTTTTCCAATAAAAACTATTGACAAACGATGCTATTGTGGCATCAAATTATCAGACTGTGTCCTCAATACAAACAATAGAGATTTCAAATGCTCAAACCAAAAATTCTAAAAGATGCCAATCTATGGATTTGGGCTTATTAGGTCTTAAATAGATAATAAGTTCAAGGTTTAGGGCGTTTAGGACCCTAGGTGACCTAAAGACATGGTCGGTCCTTTTAGGACAAAAGTTGTCATGCAACATTTTTTTAAAGTTGCAAAAGTTGTCATGACAACTTTTTAGCGACTTTTTCTAAATTTCTTCCCTCTACTCAAAAACCTTGAAATGACCCATACAAAGCTCAAAAAACCTAACTAAGGTCATTTGGGGTCATTTAAGACCAAAACACAACATTTTAGTCAAGTTTCCATGCTTATACCCATTTGAACAAATTGAGGACTAAGTTAAGTCCTAAGGGTACCATAACCCTTTGACCTTTTCAATCTACCCAATCCATAGCTTAACCCTATCTAAAAACCTCCTAACACACTTAGGTCCTCTTGTAACCTATTATTTACCCCTGGTCTAGCTAGGACCAGTGCAAATCAAAATTGGAGAAGGACACTCTAGCCTAGGTCCTAGGTGCTCCTGCACCATTCTCCCCTAAATAAAGAAATTAAGTCCCATTGATGGGGACTGAGTCAGGGCTGATGCCTAACCTCTAAAAATATAAATCTCAAACCCATGTATATTTTTCATCTCCCTTTCCATGCTACTTGACAAGGTATTCAAGATAAGTTATGTTCCTAGTCATCTTGATGACCCAAAAGCTTAAGACCTTCTTAACTTGTAGGCTTGGAGTAATAGGTAACTGCATAATTTCCAAGTCTTTTGAAACTTCATCTTGTCCATCATTTCCAATAGGGATGGGTCCTTTAAAAATTACTAGATCTTCTATGTTGAAAACCGATGAGATGACCAAATCTTATGGCAAGTCTACTTTGTATGCATTGGACCCATACTTAGCTAGGATGACACATGGGCCAATCCTTTTCATCTGTATCTTGTGTGGAATCCCCTTCTGTAATCTCACCTTATTGATATGTACCATGACAAGATCCCCCACTTTGAAATGAAGAGGTCTTCTCCTTTCATCTACTTTGTTCTTGGTCTTAGCGACACTATCTTGGAGAGATTGCTTGACTGTATCATGGACTTCCTTCACGGGCTAAGAAAAGTCCTTTGCATAGCCACTTCTTTCTATTGTGTCTCCAAGTTCCCTCAATTCATGGATACCTCTTTGGTGTAGCCCATAGACTATCTCAAATGGGCTCTTGTCAGTGGTCCTATTGATAGTATTATTATAAGCATACTCTTCTTTTTCTATTACCTGATCCCATGATTGACCATACTCTTTAGTTAAGCTTCTTAGAAGATTCCCCAAGCTCCTATTGACTACCTCATTCTACCCATTTGTTTGGGGGTGGTATGCAAACCCAAAAGAAAAATTAGTGCCAATTTTATGCCATAAGGTTTTCCAAAAATGACTCATGAACTTAGAGTATTTATCATATACTATACTTAGTGGAAATCCATGGATCCTTACCACTTCTCTAAGAAACAAGTTGGCTATACGAAAAGCATCATGGGTAGTTTCACATGGCACAAAGTGAGCCATCTTACTAAATCTATCCACAATCACATAGATGATGTCAAGTCCCTTCTTGGTCTTAGGAAACCCTACAACAAAGTGCATGTTGAGGAATTCCTAAGGTCTATTGGTGAGTGGAGGGGTTGATACAACCCTGCATTAGATGAAGTGCCCTTTGCCTTTTGATAAACTAGGCAAGTTTCCACATATCTTTTTATGTCTTGATTCATCCTAGGCCAATAACAAAATCTTTGGACCAACTCTAATGTTTTATAGACTCCAAAATGTCCATCCAATGACCCATTATATTTTCTTGAATGAGGTTCTCCCTCATCGAGCCTCTAGGCACACATACTTTCCCTCCCCTAAACAAGAGACCTTCTTGGATGAGGTAATCAACATATTCCCTATAAAAATGGTTTTGATAGTGTTTGCATGCCTTATAAGGTGATGAGAAGTCTTCATCTTTTGGATATAAATCTTTGAAACTGTCTCTGCCTATGCTTCTTAGCTAAATTTCTTGGACTGTCAAGAGTCTCTGTCTTAAGGCATCTGCCACTTTATTTTGCTGAACCTTTGTGTTCTTTATGGTGAAGGGATAGGCCTAAATGTACTCAACCCTCTTTATGTTCTTGTGACTCAACTTGTCTTGGGAGTTAAGAAAACTTAGAGCTTGGTTATCAGTATAGACCATAGACTCCTTAGGAAGGAGGTAATGCCTCCACTTCTTTAAGGCTTGGACCAAGGTGTACACCTCCAAATCATAAGATGAGTACTTCTTTTTAGCCTCACTCAACTTTTGACTATGGAAGGCCACTGGTTGATTTTATTGGCTTAGGACTGCCCCTCTAGCAATTTTACTAGCATCACACTCAACTGTGAACAATTTCTCAAAGCTAGGTAACCATTTTATATGAAGCTTTATTAGGTAGGGAGGCTCCTTAGATAAAGTCAATTTGGTGGCTTATGGATATTTTAGGAGGTAAGGTAGCTATCTTTCTATCACTCATTATGTCCTTGTATTTCTCAAGTAACCCTTGAACTTCTTTAGGTATTTCTTGCTTCTTGATTCCCTCTTCCTCTTTAGGATTCAACACCAAGGAATACCCCACTCCTTCACCTTCTTCCAAGGTGTTTAAGAATTATTTCTCCCCTACCAAAAACACATTAGGACCCACTGATTTGACTTCTCCATCTTCTAGAAGGGACTAAATCTTAAATTTGATTCCATCTTTTTTAAATGAATAGGAATTCTTAGCTCCATCATGGATTGATTGCCTATCAAATTTCCATGGTCTCCCTAGTAGGGGATGGAAATCATCCATAGGTAAAACATCACATAGTACTCTTTCCTTGTACCTTCCAATGGTGAATTCTACCCAAGCTTTCTCAATCACTAAGACATGAAGACCTTTGTTTATCCATGTGACTCTATAAGGACTTGTGTGAGGTATTCTTTGGAGGTTTATCATGTTGACTTCTTCATTAGAGACTATATTGTTAGTAGACCCGAAGTCAATGACAATCTTGCCTACTTTGCCCAATATTTTGTATTTTATTCTAAACAGGGTTCTTATTTGACTAGGTTCCTCCTTAATTGGCTCTTTGATCAATTTCCTCCTTATCATAAGGTTATCCCCTACTTCTGAGTCTAGGGATACTTCTATAGGTTTACTAGTTGAAGACTCCTCTTGAAGGTAGTTGACTATTTTATCTCCTCCTTGGGAAGTGGATCCTTTTTCAGGGAACCTATATGTTGGGTGTCCATATTGATGGCAATGGTAGCATTTCATTGTTGAGAAGTAGGACCCTCTCCCTTTTCCTCTTGATCTTCCTCTAAAGTTAGCATTGGATCATCTACCTTTGCTATTGTATCCTCCTTTACTGCTAGAGACTTCTTCTTGCTGCTCAGTGAGTTTGGACTCACCTTGTGCTCTTGAATATGAGGTTCTTCAACCATAGCCTCCTCTATGACCCCTATTTTCTCTACCTCTGCCTCTACCTCGACTAATTGAATCTTGTCTTTTCTTGAGCTTCTCCTCAACCTTGAGTGCCAATTGATAGCACTGATGAATAGTCTTGGGGCTTAACAAACTTAGTTCCTCTTGGATATTCTGTCTAAGACCATTGAGGTACCTAGCCACTTTTAGGCTCTCCTCTTCCACCAAATCGGATCTAAGGCATAAATTTTGAAATTCTTCAGTGTAGACACTAACCTCTAGGTCCTTTTGTCTCCAATATTGTCTCTTTTTATGGAGTTGCACCTCATAATCATCAAGTAGATATGCTTCCCTAATTTTGGCTTCCATGCCTTTCCAATTTTTTATGGGTTTCTTTCCTTCCTTCACCCTCTCATCCTGCACAAACTTCCACCAAGTAAGAATAGCCCCTCTCATCCTTGATTTTTCCACCCTAACTCTTTGAGCTTCACTAATGCCCTCACATTCAAAATGGTTTTACATACCCTCTATACATTCCATAACTAACTCAGCTTCCATCTTGCCACTTAAAACATGTATCCCTTCTAGTAATTTTCCATTCATAGCCTTGAGTGCCCTCAAGAAGGTTTCTTTAATTAGAATAGGGTCAAGTTCAAGTAATTTGTCTTCCTTTTCCACCTCTTTATCCTTTCCTTCATCTTCTTTTAGCTTTTCACTCATCAATTCAGCTTTCTCTTCTAGCTCTCCTAGCTTATCTCTAAGATCTATCATTTCCTCTTGGAGCAACCTATTCTCCTCCCTTTGGCTTTTTCACTTCCCTAGCCAATTCAGCATTGGTCACCATGATCATCTGTCCCACTAACTCTAACATAAAATTTTGTCTAGATCTTTAAGTGCTCTGATACTAATTTGATGTGGTTACTAAAGGATCCTAGTAGTTTTCTCTAGTCACTTGGTTAGGATCACCAAGATTCCTAACCCATAAAGTCCCCAATAGCTTAATGAAGACTTCAAAATTCTTCACCTTTTTCTTCAAAGGCCTCTCTCAAGATCCCTCACTCCTTCAATGCTTCACTCCAATTCCTATGTAATCACTTTATAGTTTCAAGGTCCTTTCCTTCATGGTCACTTCTCAAGGAAATTTTCTTCTTACCTCTTTAGCAAGTTTATGTCTCTTGTATGGTTTGGAGGTAGGTTAATTATGTGTTTGATGCACTTCTTGATCCATTTTATCAAGATCTTCCACTTTCCTTCTTACCAATTTAACCAAAATCATTATTTTAGCCTTGTAGCCATAGAGCTCCCAATTAGGCCTTCGTGTCCAGATTTATAGGACTTAATCCAAAATATTTCCAAAGATCACACCAAACTAATTATGGATTCCTAGTACCTAGGGCATTTCTTCAAGGATTTTGTGGGTCTTGGGGTCTCAAGCCTCTGTAAAATTCTCTAACTCAAAATGGAGGGTTTTGTAAGGGTTTCAAAGGCTTCAAGGTTCTCACTGTTCATAGAAAGTTTGGAATGGGTTAATGGATTGGTCAACCCCCTACAAGTAAACAAGCTTTTACACTACCTTGTCCCTAGTCAAGCAATGATAGTGATCGCCTAGGGAAAGGCCTTAAAATTGATCATTTCAAATTCCATGCCTCCACCAAATGTATTTACACTATACATTGGATCCTCTACCATTCCCCAACTAGCCATCATGAACACATGGTAGTGTTTCATGGGGGAGCCATGTTTCTATCAAGAGCTATTTACAGGCCAAAGAACTGGAAAACACAAAAAAATTAAACTAAGCCTAATAAAACACCTAATCAATAGTCCAAATGATGCATAATGGAAAGTAAACACACAAAATAATTTGCCTCTTTCTTTTCCAATCAAAAATATTTACAAAGGATGCTACTATGGCATCAAAGTATCGAACTATGTCCTCAAAACAAACAACAGAGAATTCAAATGCTCAATCCATAAATTCTAAAAGATGACAACCTTGGGATTTGGGCCTATTAGGACTTAAATAGCTAATAGATTTGAGGCTTAGGGTGTTTAGGACCCTAGGTAACCTAAAGACAAGGTTGGTCATTTGAGGACAAAAGTTGTCATGCAACTTTTGCAAAGTTACAAAAGTTGTCATGACAACTTTTTAGCAACTTTTGCTAAATTGCTTCCCTCTACTCACAAACCTCAAACTGGCCCATACAAATATCAAATAACCTAAATAAGGTCATTTGGGGTCATTTAAGACCAAAAAAAAACATTTTAGTCAATTTTCCACGCTTATACCCATTTGAACAAATTGAGGACTAAGTTAAGTACTAAGGGTATCTTAACACTTTAACCTTTTCAATCTACCAAATCCCTAGGTTAACCCTATCTACTAACCTCCTAACACACTTAGGTCCTCTTAGAACCTATTATTTACCCCTGGTTTGGCTAGGACTAGTACAAGTCAAAATTGGAGGACACTCTAGCCTAGGTCCTAGGTGTTCTTGCACCAACATACAACAAGCTAAAGATGAGGAAGTTTGGACCGTGTAAGATCTTAAGGAGATTTGATTCAAGAAATACATATGAAGTTGAGTTGTCAGATGACATGGATATATATCCTTTATTTAATATTATAGAATTGTATGCGTATCATGAGGTAGATTTTAGTGAAAATGATGGATCAACTATAGAGTTATATTAATATCCTAAGAAGCATATGGATGAGATAGAAAATATCTTGGATAGTAGAATTGGAAGAAGCACTAGAGGTAGATAGTATAAAGAATATCTTGTCAAATGGAAGGACAAGCCAGTAGAATATTCTTCATGGATTTCTCAAGCTAAGGTTGACCACCTTGGTTTTCCTATAGCCCTATAAAAGTGAAGGCTCACTTTTCAATAGCCTTGGTTGTCTGATGCAAGAGCATCTTGGGTTTCTTGGAAATCTTGCATGAACCAAAAATATTTGTTTTATTATTTTCCTATTTGTATAGTCTTTGAGTTTCTTTTAGCTCACCTTCTATCTTGATCTTTGGTATTTGTACACCTTGTCGAGTGTTCTTGGCATCATGTTGAACCTTTTTCTAGGTTTTCATATCGATCTATTACTTCGTAGTTAAGATCTTGATGATTCTTGGTGGGACTTACCTATTCTTCACGTTCCACAGCTAGTTTGTGTTTTCTGATCTTGCAAAGGAATTTATCGATTGGTGAAGCTTCATATGTCATTTATCAATGTTGCTACACCTATTTTCAACCTAATTTATGGATCATGATTCATGTTTCATCTATTGGAGGAAGATCCTTATGATTTGGGTCTTGGCCTATATTTGTAATACTTTTTCTTCTCATTTGGATGACTCGATGCTTGGAAAATCTTTATAAGCTTATGTAGTTGATCCTTAGAGATAACTCAATAGTTCTAGATAATAATATAATGTCTTGTACATTATCATATAGGATTTTTACATGTAATCAGGCCCATATGCCTGGAATGTAAGACCGCATATTACAGATCCACTGTAGATGATTTTTTGATAATGTGAAGGTTGATCTTTCTTGTCTCTCAATTGATTCTTGTTCTTTCCATTATGTAACTATTGTTGCATATATCATACAGATCACTTTGAGATCCCTATGACCAACATAAAAGGGTTTTATCATTTCAAAAAACCTTTAACTATATCTTATTTGATAAAACTTTGTACGGATCTTTCATAATATTGTATTTAAGTCATATCTTAAAAGTGTATTGGATGTGGCTCGCGATTTGTAGATTTGACTCACCTTCTAATAAAATCTCTTTGGTTGGGAAAAACCATTGTGTTTTCATGCCAAAAAAATGTAATTAATTTTTGTGGTGCATCAAAAACAACCTTGTCTTTGTGTGGAAGTCTACCTGAGAATTTCCAAAGAGAATTATTGTTAGGATCCTCAATTTTCTCCTACCTCCCTAAGGCATTTTGTAATGTTTTTTAACTTATGTTTAATGACTTACTTTTTTTCTTATTAAATGATATGTTCTCAATTCCTTTCCCATTATGGTTAATGTGATAATATGTTGAGTAACATTAGCATCTTTAGTACGTGATGTTGAACTAATTATTTGATATGCATCATATATATTTCTCAGAATATTTCTTTCACTGTTATTTTTAGGATGATCTTAACCCCAGAATTTTCATTGTCTCTCTAAATTTTATATTTTTAACCATTTCAAAAACTAATTGATATCTTTCAATTTGATTTAATCTTTCAAAATAGTTATTCCATATTATTTTAATGATTCTTCTACAAGTTCACTCATAAATTCTATCGAGCCTTGGCTTCAAAATATTCTCATCAATGGTAATTAGAAACTTTAGTTTTCTATGAAAAAAGGGTATTATAACATTGTATTTTATCAAGCGGTAGAGATAGGAGAAGAGGAGGTTAAAAAACTAGGGTTTTTGAAAGTCGTAGGGGATCCTCTATGATAGAATCAGAGGGGGATGATTCAAACGATGAGGTAGATGGATATTTCATGGAATCAAAAGACTTTGTCAGGGTGTTTTTGGGTGTTGATGTTTGGTAGAGTTGGTTTGAATTCTTAGATGGTGCGAGTGTTAAGTGGGATTTGGTTGAATTGGGTTGTGGGTGTTAGAGGCACTATGTGCACCCAGTTCTCCCTTTTTCACTTAGATTCAAGCTCAGGGGTTGTGGCAGAGAGGACTTGTGGTGAAAAATATGGAATGGGGCTCTAATTCTTTGATTTTTTTGGATTTATTTGTTGTGTTCTTCATCTATTTTGGTGGTTGGGGTTTGATGTTCTTTAGCTCCCTCACTAGTGCTAGTTTGGGTTCCATTCTCTAGAAATTTACTTCCTATCTTTTTAAGGGGTCCAACTTTGGGTGAGGGTTCTTTGAGAAGATGTGTTTTAGTGCTTGGATCTTTCATTCTTTGCCTTTGTTGTGTTGGTTTGTTCTTCTTTTGGGTTTGGGCCTTTTTTGGAGGGTTTGTTGTGTGGCTTAGTGGTACTTATGGTAAACCCCTATACTTTTTTAAATCATATTTGGTAGTTGTTTCCGCTAGTAGGGTTTGTCTTGTTGGATATTGCTAATGCATGGGGAGGTGATTGAGACATTTAATATGTTTAATCACTACATTACTGAATGGGTACTCATAATATTGTCATCTATGTTTTTTCATTGATGTCAACACATGTTTCTGTGAGGAGATTAGGCTGGTTATCACAATGTACAGACATTGTACGAATATTTAAGATACTGCGAAGATAGAGGAGAGTTCAAGAAGGTGTTGTAATCTTATATCCAAGATCGCATCATGTAATGTTTCATATTGGATGAGTTACAAATGTTTTGGTGAAGACTAGTCAATGGACTATAATAGTGAGAAATGCCAAAGTTAGTCTATGTGTTTTTGGTATATCTTCCAGATGATATGGATTTAAGGTATGTGAACTTGAGGGATGATAGACAAGGTACTAAAGGATGTTCACTGGTCAGCGCAAGGTATGGAATGCTTGGTGATGTCATCTATGGTGTGTGTTATGGAGAAGAACTATTTGGAAGCCAACTTGGGAGATGTAGCGTGTGTTATGCTTGGCGAACATGAATTAAGGATGTTGGTCCTTAAATATTGTAAAGTAATCACTGTATACTTTTTTTAGATACCACATGTATCTTAGCAAGGGTTCATGTAATTATTTGTAATTAGGAAAGGCTTATGGGCTGACCTGATCATGAGAAAGGTTATAAGGTATAAATGAAAGGTTTGTTCTTTGGAAAAGATGTGGATGGGAAAAAGATGATATAAAGAGGTTGTGAAAGATACGAGCTTGTGTATGTTGTATGTAGAGTAGAGGTGTATTGGTGGACTTCATTAGAATTGATCAAGCAAAGACAGTTGCTACCATACAGTTCAAAAATATTATATATTTCTTCATATACACTTGTGTTGTGAATAGTGAGTTCTGAAGGTGGATTTAACCTTCTTTGGGCAATGAGCCCTCCCTTTCTTCTTGACTCCTAATAGGGTATGTCTTCTAACAAGGACTATGTACTGTAATGTTTTAATAAGCTCCTAACAGGGCTATATCTTCTAACCAGGATAACTATACTCTTAGTACATCATTTGTGGGTGCTAATTCCCACCAGGGTTTTTACCTTTAATAGGGTTTCCCCAAGACCAAAATATTGTGTTATTGTGTTGGGATTTATTGTGTTCATTGGATATGATATTGTTGCTGCTTAAAGTTTAAAGTTTAATAATCTTCCATACAAATGATTCACCCACCCCTCTCAGTTGTATTGTGGACAGTTATTCCTAACAATTGGTATCAGAGCTACAGGTCCTTAGAGAGAAAGCTTAACAACTTAAGGTGATCTTGGAGATGGCGTTCTATAGGAAGGATAGTTCAAAATTTGATCCTCAGAACTTTGACAGTTGAAAGAATAAGATGAGAACTCGCCTATTTTTTTTAGGCATTAACTATTGGTTGATTACAAGGAACAAGGTAGATATAAAGTCTGAAGATGAGCTGACAATAGCTACTAAGGATTTAAAGAAGATATTTTCACTTAACATGATTGTAAGAGAAGCATTGATCAGCGCACTCTCAGAAGGAGAACTTATTGAAGCTAAAGACTTGGATTTGGCATACCTAATTTTGGGAAAGATCAGAAGCACTATATGAGGGAGACAAGTATACCAAACAAGCAAAGTTACAAAATTGGAAGACAAAGATGGAGAAGCTACAAATGAATGAGGATGAAATTATTAGGGTTTATGTTCAAAGGGTTAGAGAAGTTGTAGTTGGAATCAAAAACTGCAGAGGCACTTATGATGAAGAAGAAGTTATTATGAAGAGCCTTAGATCATTGACACCTTCTTACATGTTCAAGGCTATGTCTATTAAAGAAACTATACCTATGACTCTGAACTTTAGCAGAGAGATGTTGATTGCAAATCTAACTACTTTTGAAGCAGAACTAGAAGAATTTGTACCTAAATTTGAATTTGCATTTAAGGCATCTACACACAAGAAAATGTGTACACTTCCGAGCACCAACAGTGAAGACCTAAAAGAAGAGCTTGGCAAATATGTTGAGGAATGGGAACAAATAATGGTAGAAGAAAGAAATATGGATGAACTTGTTGCACTGATTGCTAGAAGAGAAAAGAGAGGTAAGGGCAAATTTGAAGGCAAGTTACCCTTAAAAAAATTTCATGCAATAAGGTAGGTCATTATGCATCTAGATGTCCTACAAGAGTTCCTAAGTACAAACCTAATTTTGCCAAAATTAAAAGGGACAAAGAATGTTATTATGCTAGTGAAGGCTTTTCTGATGATGATGATTTAGATTATGAAGAGATCGGATTTGTTGATATTAGTGATGAGCCAGTGCATGAGGAAAAAGCTTTAGTATCTCATGTTGACAAGAAAACTAAATGGATAATAGACAGTGGTTGTTCTCATCATATGACTGGAGATAAAAACAAATTTGTTAAATTAGTAAAGTATGATGGTGGTGATGTGAGGTTTGGAGACAATCTTCCTAAATCTATGATAGGAGTAGGATCTATTACTCTAGATGGATAGACTAATTAAGATAATGTACTACTTGTTGAAGGATTGAAACATAACTTGTTGATTGTTGGATAGTTAATGGATAAAGAGTTTCAATTAAGTTTTGCTAATGGTCAATGTTTTATCAGAAGTAAGGTAGGTAAGTTGATTGCAACCGATACTAAATCTAGAGGTAATGTATTTGAATTAAATACATCTGGAGCCTCTTATTTTG
This sequence comes from Chamaecyparis obtusa, assembly GCA_027943335.1. Taxonomy (NCBI): domain Eukaryota; kingdom Viridiplantae; phylum Streptophyta; class Pinopsida; order Cupressales; family Cupressaceae; genus Chamaecyparis; species Chamaecyparis obtusa. The sequence continues at coordinate 625,067 of BSBK01005072.1, forward strand.
TTGGGAAGGTTGATGACAGTTGGTTATGGCATAGGAGATTTTGTCATGTTAATTTTGATAACATTGTAAAGGCAAGTATGACTAATGCAGTAAGAGATCTACCAAAGATTCTGAAACCATCTAACACTATTTGCAGAGAGTGTGTCATGGGAAAATAGACTAGAAGTAGTTACAAAAGAAAAGCATATACATCAAGAGAGAAGTTGGAGTTGGTACACACAGACCTATGTGAACCTAAAAGGACAAAATAATACTATGGTAAAAGGTATTTCATACTCTTTGTTGATGACTTTTCTAGAATGATGTGGATTACTTATTTAAAGGAAAAATCAGAAGCATTTGATAAATTCAATTTGTTCAAAGAAAAAGTATAGAATGAATCAAGTTTAAAGATTAAGTGTCTAAGGTTGGATAGAGGTGGAGAGTTTACTTAAGACTTATTCAATTCATACTACAAAGAGCATGGAATAAAGAGACAGACATCTACTCCTAGGACTCCACAATAGAATGGGATAGCAGAGAAAAGGAACAGGACTATACTTGATGTTGCTAGGACAATGTTTCTTGAAGGAAATGTATCTCATGTACATTGGAGAGAGGATTTTAGAACATCAGTGTATACATTGAACAAAATTCAAATTAGAGAAGGTACAAGTAAGAGTCCTTATGAGTTATGGTTTGATCATACTCCTACTATAAAATATTTCATAATATTTGCTAGTAAGTGTTATATCAAGAGAGATGATGAGATAGGAATGTTTGATGCTAGAAGTGATGAAGGAATTTTTCTTGGTTACTCTATTAAGAGAAAGGCTTACAAATGTTTCAATCTAAGATTAAGGAAGATGATTGAAAGTAACAATGTAAGAATAGATGAAAAGTTTTAGATACAAGAAAGAATGTATGACAGTAATCAGATTATAGAGATCAAAGAAGCTACTACTGTTGTAGAAGGAGAAGAACTTGTTGAGGCAAAAAGTGAAAAAGAGGTTTGTGATGTTGTCACAAGTGAGGCTATTGAGGTTCCTAAAAAACCAAGGTATGTAAAGAATAACCATCTAGAAAATCAAATTATTGGCAATACCAATCAAGGAGTATTAACTAGATCAAAGGTTAGAGAAGAAATTTCTTTGATTTCTCAAGTTGAACCAAAAACTACAGATGAAACATGTAGAGATGAATCTTGGTTAAATGCTATGAAGGAAGAGTTAGATCAGATAAAGAAGAATGACACTTGGGAATTGGTTCCTAGACCTAAAAATAAAAATGTAATAGGAACAAAATGGGTTTTGAGAAACAAAATGAATGAAGAAGGAATTGTTGTAAGAAACAAAGCAAGACTAGTATGTAAAGGATATTCACAACAAGAAGGCATAGACTTTGAAGAAACATTTTCTCCTGTTGCTAGAATAGAGGCAGTAAGATTGTTCTTGGCTTATGTTGCACATAAGAACTTCAAGGTGTATCAAATGGATGTGAAAACTGCATTTATGAATGGGGATCTTGAAGAAGAAGTATATATAGAACAACCTGATGGATTTCCTCTATGTGAAGATAGAGACATCGTGTGCAAGTTGAAGAAAGATTTGTATGGGCTTAAGGAAGCTCCAAGGTCTCGGTATGCAAGGTTAGACAAGTACCTACTTTGGCTTGGATTTAGAAAAGGTAATGCTGACAGTAATTTGTATTTAAGAACTAGTGAAGATGGAATCTTGATAATAGAAGTCTTTGTTGATAATATTATCTTTCGAGGTGATGATGATCTATGTAATAAATTTTATAAGGAAATGGAAAGTGAATTTGAGATGTCCATGATGGGTGAAATGAATTTCTTTCTCGGATTACAAATAACTCAGAATGAGAATGGCATCTTTATTTCTCATACTAAGTATCTCAAAGAAAAGCTAAAGAAGTTTGGAATGGAAGATTGTAAACCAATAGGAACACCCATGGTGACTGGTAATAAGCTAAAAATTGATGATGAATCAAACTATGTTTTTCAGACCTTGTATAGATCAATGGTTGGAGGATTACAATATCTGACCCACACCAGACTAGATATTGCTAATGGTGTTGGAATTGTGGCTAGATATAAGGTAGAACCCAACGAAACACACCTAGCTACTGTGAAAATGATATTGAGATATCTGAAAGGAACCATAAACTATGGCTTATGGTATGATAGAAATGATAGCTTTGAACTTCATGCTTATACTAATGCTGATTGGGTAGGAAATATTGATGACAGAAAGAGTACTAGTGGTGGTGCATTTTTCCTTGGGAAAAAGTTGGTTTCTTGGCTAAGTAAGAAACAAGATTGTATAGCACAATCTACTGCTGAATTAGAGTATGTTGTTGTTTCCATAAATTGCACTCAAATTGTTTGGATGAAACAAATGCTGATAGATATTGGAATAAATTTTGATGAGCCTATGGTTATCCATTGTAATAACACCAATACAGTGAATATGTCAAAGAATCGAGTGATGCACTCTAAAACTAAACATATTTCTATGAAGTATCACTTCTTGAGAGACAAGGTGGCAGAGAAGGAAATTATATTAGTAAAAAAGAGTAGATTGCAGACATCTTCACAAAGCCACTCCCAAAAGATACCTTTGAATATCTCAGAGGTATGCTAGGGGTTCAGGCCCCTCCTTGTCATAATTAAATGATGCAGAGATGCATCAGTCCAGAGGTTTTCAAAGCCCTATCATAATCTAGACTGGATGTAGGGATCTACTCCTCAGGGGGAGTGATCATGGAAGAAAGATGTTGGAAAGCAGTTGATGAATCATGGAACCCTTTTCCATTGTTTTCAAAGGGGGAGTGTTTCTATGAGAAAATACCTACTGTATGGGAAAATTGTTTTGTTGCAGAACTTTGGATTGATATAACTTTGGGATGATGGATTTTCCCATATATTGACATCAATGCCAAAGGGGGAGATTGTTGGATATTGCTAATGCATGGGAAGTTGATTGAGACATTTAATATGTTTAATCACTATGTTACTGAATGGGCACCCATATTGTTGTCATCTATGTTTTTTCACTGATGTCAACATATGTTTCTGTGAGGAGATCATGATGGTTATCACAATGTACAGACACTATACGAATGTTTAAGATGTTGCGAAGATAGAGAAGAGTTCAGGAAGGTGTTTTGATCTTATATCCAAGATCACATCATGTAATGTTTCATATTGGATAAGTTACAGATGTTTTGGTGAAGACTAGTCACTGGACTGTAACAGTGAGAAATGCTAGAGTTAGTCTCTAAGTTTCTGGTATATCTTCCAGATGATATGGATTCAAGGTATGCGAGCTTGAGGGATGACATACAAGGTACTGAAGGATGTTCACTGGTTAGTGAAAGATATAAAATGCTTGGTGACATCATCTATGGTGTGTGTTTCTAGAGGAGAATTATTTGGAAGCTGACTTGGGAGATGTAGCGTGTGTTATGCTTGGCGAACATGAATTAAGGATATTGGTCCTTAAATATTATAAAGTAATCATTGTCTACTTGTTTTAGATACTGTGTGTATCTTAGCAAGGGTTTATGTAATTATTTGTAATTAGGAAAGGCTTATGGGCTGACCTGATCATGAGAATTGTAATAAGGTATAAATGAAAGGTATGTTCTTTGGAAAAGACATGGATGGAAAAAACATGATATAAAGAGGTTGTGAAAGCTGTGAGCTTGTGTTTGTTGTATGTAGAGAAGAGTTGTATGGGTGGACTTCATTGGAACTAATCAAGAAAAGAGAGTTTCTTCCATACAATTCAAAAATATTGTGTATTTCTTCATATACACTTGTGTTGCAAATAGTGAGTTCTAAAGGTGGATTTAACCATCTTTGGGCAGTGAGCCCTCCCTTTCTTCTTGAATCCTAATAGGGTTTGTCCTCTAACATGTAATATGTATTTTAATGTTTTAATAAGCTCCTAACAAGGCTATATCTTCTAACAAGGATAACTATACTCTGAGTACATCATTTGTGGGTGCTAATTCCCACCGGGGTTTTTACCTTTAACATGGTTTCCCCGAGACCAAAATATTGTGTTATTGTGTTGGGATTTATTGTGTTCATTGGATCTAATATTGTTGCTGCTTAAATTTTAAAGTTTAATAATCTTCCATACAATTGATTCACCCCCCCCCTCCCTCAGTTTTATTGTGGATAGTTATTCCTAACATGTCCTAGATCCTATTTTTTCTTGGTTGTTTCCCTATGGGGTAGAGACTTGAGGGTGGAGGGATTTGACATCTCCTTGGAGGTAGTTTATTTTGTGGGTGAGTGTGGCTAGGTTATAGGTACTTTTTGGTAATCCATGGTGCCATTATAACTTATATTCTATGATTGTAGCTCTGAGGTTATCTCTAGTTAAAGCATGTTATGCTTCTCTCCCCTTGGAGAGGCTAGTTTTTCCTTTCTATGTCTCTTTCCTAAATATTAGTGGCTTTGGTCTTGCAATGTTTGGTGATGCAGATTCCATGCTCTCTCTTTTTCTTGCAAGTTTCTCTGGTTTTTTTCTAGTTGTGATTTTAGCTTGGGTTTTATGGTAGAATGGAGTTTTCTCCTTTCTTTGGTTGTTTGGTATTTGTGGTTATGGCCAGTTGGTTGCTAAGAATTTTAAAGGGCATGTTCTAGCTTCCTATTTTTTTTGGTTAAGGAAGATTTTAGGTTTTTGGGTTTCTCTAACCCTTATAGGTGGATTCTAGTGCTTCTCTGTTATGTTTCTTGAGTGGACTCTTTTGGGTACTCTTTTGACTTTTACTTTGGAGACTTCTATAGAGGTGAAGACTCCTGTCATTTTTGGGGGGGTGCATTTTAGTGGCCTAGTGGTTTTTTGATTGCTTTTTGTTTCTTTCTCACTTTCTCTCATTTCCTCTTGAGGTGGTCACCTCATCTACGGAGCTGGTTATGTGTTTTGAGGGTAAGGCTAACTGTGGCTTAGAGTGGTTCTCCCTTACTGCAAGTTTTTGGGAGGTGGGCTGGAGTCAAAAGTGATTTTCAAGAAGGTGTTCTCTTTCTTTAGACTATCATATAGAGGTGGGATCCCTTTCTATTGATGTGGAGGGGGGTTCTATTGGTGGAAAGGATTTTTTCTTCTGGGAAATCTATGTTGCCCAAAATTTGATAGTTTGGGGCTCCATGCTAAAACCATCTTTGATAGTTGATTTTCTCCTATATATCCTCTTCAGACTCCTATCTATAGTTTTTAGATTCATTCAATTCCATGTCATGGTTTTGGGGGCCATTTTAAAACCCACGATGGCTTTGGGTGCCAAGTTAAATGTTGTGGGAGTCAATATAAAAACTCTGGTAGTTTGGGGTGCTTGCTTACCCCATAGTTTTATCTGGTTCATTGAGGATCAATATTATATGGTGATTGATTAACATGGTTCTAGGAGCCATGTTAAAACCTAGTGTTCTAGTTTGGAGAGCCTTCAATTTCCCAAGGATCTCCTTGCTTTGTAGATTTGATCTGTAATGTAAGGATTTTTCCTTTGTTGTAGTGGTTTCTTGAGAAGCTGGAGTTTTTCTTGATATATCTTTCAAGTTGTTATATGTTTTTTGTCTTTGGCTTTATTTTTAGCTTTGATTTATCTTTAGAATAATTTATTCTTTAGGGGGTTCCATATCCAATTCAAAATCTGAATTTTATGGGTTTCAGGGCCCTATCAAACCCTATTTTTTCCTTAATATGAACTTTGGTTTTCTACAAATAATTCTAGGAGGTGTTAAGATTGGTGCATGTTCTTAATTTTCTTTAGGTGAATTAGGTGCATTCATCACATAAAATTGAATTGGTATATGTTCATCATTTGATTCATGATTCACTATGATTTCTTGTTCACTTGCATTAGGTTTATTTCATACATCAAATTTAGATGGTGTAGATGGCATATATTCTCCTTCCATTATTCTTTGTTCATGTAATATCCTCATATGCTCCCTTTGTCTTTCCTTTGATCTCTCTAAAAATTTTATTGTTCCTCTCTTGTTCTTTTCCATTGTTAATATCAATTGACCGAAATAGTGTCATTTTGCAAATATATGTTACAAAAACTTACACAATCAATCATCAAAAAACTAAAAATTGTCATCATTTTTATAATCAAAAGTATAAACAATAAAAATAAAAATGAACAAACAAAAAAGTAAGATAATTCAACCATTTGGAATTATATGTGAAAAATTCATGTCTTAAAATATCTGATGGTGTCCTAGAACCAAGAGAAATTGCAGTAGGGCCTTGAACAAGTTGCAAAAGTACTTTTTTGGCCATTGGCAATGAAATATAGCTCAATAGAATACATACAGATTATTTAGTCAAAACTCATTTGGTCTCTATTGAGTGAAAGGCCCAAAATTCATATTGGAGTTAAATGCACCCAACCTTCATAGTCTTATAAAACCTATATGGGTTTTAGTTATATAAAAAAGGTTATTTATCCCTAAGAAAAATCCTAAATAACAAACAAACAAAGTGAGGAGAGAAAAGGGAGATAGGGAAGAGGGAGGGATATGAGGTAGACAAACAAAATGAGTTGAGAGAGAGAGAGAGGGTAAATAGGGGGAAAGAGATGGTCAGAGGAGGGTGGGGCGAGAGTAAAGAGGGTAATTAAAGAGAGAGAGTGATGCAAAGGGTTGGATGATTGTTGAGATCAACTACCCAAAGGTTTAAGTTTTGAATTGTTTAAGCCCACACCAAAATATCCTTCAAACCTCAAGTGCTTTAAAACTTCTCAAGTACCTTCCTAGTGACAAATATGATTGTATTTGGTTAATTCAAGTTGGATTAAAAGGGCTTTAACAAGTTATAGGATTCTGATGCAGGAGCATCTCGGGTCCTTGGAAATCCTATGTCACCAAACTAAGTTTGAGTTTTTTGTGTTGCTCGGTTCCTTCTTTGACCGAGTTGGCTTGATAGTTTCTCGGTTCCTTCTTTAACCAAGTTGGTTAGTTAATTCCCTGATGCTCGATTAACCTTGCTTACCAAGTTGTTTCTTTTGGTTTTTTGTTGAGGTTGACTTATGCATTTAATTGTGGTCATGGAGTTAATATTGGTATCAATCATTGGGAAGTGTGTGGACCTAGATCTGGTCATTCCTTCTATTAATGGTGGATCTAAAGGTTGACTTGTTTTAGTAGCCTCTTGTATATAATTTGTTCATTGGTTGTAGTTTAAGGATAGCAGTAGAGGTATCAGTTAGGAGTTAGAAGATTGAAGGTAGTTTTTTAATCCTCGCATGTTGGACTATTGTAATTGAATTGTTGTATCTAGCCCTAATCGAGAAGGCCTTACGGCCTGGTATGTATGAATCAATTTGATGAAATATAAGGATCTATTCTTCATTCACTCTCTCATTTGTTGTGTAATTTATTTTGTGTGTGATCTCTGTAAGGAGGATTGGATTAGGGTGTGCCTTTGGCCCCTCCTTCGTGCATGCCTTTCATTAGGTGGTATCAGAGTGAAGGTTGAGATCTGGATCTAGATTTGTGAATCTAGGTTTGAGGGTTCCTTCTTGTCAAACCCTAGTTTATATTTGTTGTGGGGTGGTAGATTGCAATATGGCCTACAATTGTAGAGGGTTTCAAGATGGTTTGTGAGAGGTGAGATGCAAATCCAGGATTGGCAGACATGTTGAGATAACTTGCTGCTAGATTAGAAGTTGTTGAGATAGCCCATCATAGAGGAAGTCATCTTGAATATGTTAGTGATGAAGAAATTGAAGAAGAAAAAGGTGATGTAGAACCTGCACCTGTGACGGATCAGGGTGAGGAAAGATTGTTGAATGATTTGAAAAATCTAAAGTCTACACCACATTTCAATCCTCCTGAGTACAGTGGAAAATTAGATTCGGATGAATTGGTGGATTGGATCACCGAGATGGAAAAGTATTTTGAGTATGAAAATGTTCTTGAGGAAAAGAAGGTGAAGATTGCAAGCACAAAGTTGAAAATTCATGCATCCTTATGGTGGGAGCATCTGCAATTGGATAGAAAAATCAAAGGTAAAGACAAAATTAAGGTATGGAGTAAGATGGTAAATAAGTTGAAAGGCAAGTTTTTACCATGTGATTATCAAAATATGTAAAGTTTGAGGCAAAAAGATAGCTTGGTAAAAGATTATACTGAGGAATTCTATAGATTAGATATTAGATTTGGACATGATGAAGATGAAGTGGAAAGAATTGCTAGGTACCCCAATGGATTGAGATTTTCCATCCAAGAAGAAATTAGTTTGGTTAAGTTGGAAAAAATTGAAGAAGCTTATTAGTTTGCCTTGAAAGTTGAGGAGAAATTGAACAAAACACATGAGAAAAGACAAAGAGGAAGAAGTGGTAGATTCCCTAGAGGAAGAGATAGATCTTATGGTGAAAAAAATAGATCTGATCTAGAAAAGAAAAATCTATACAAAGGAAAGACGGAATGGAAAGGTGAAAGTTCAGCTACAAGAAGAGGCAATAACTGCCGAGGTGGTTATAATAGAGGTGGATTCTGAGGAACTTGTTACAATTGTGGAGAAGAAGGACATAGATCATTTGACTATACACATGCACATAAGAATGTCGGTAGTAGTAGAAATGCTTTGGTGCAAGAAGACTCACCAAATGAACCTGAGAAGGAAAAGAACTTGATGGTCAGGAGAGCAATTTGGAGTGAAAGTAATAAGGAAGATCCGGTAAGGAAAAGTTGTTCAAGACTAGATGTAGAGTTTCTGATGAAGTATGGAAGGTAATCATTGATAGTGGAATCTTGGAGAACTTGCATCTGAGGAGATGGTTACAAAGTTGTAGTCAAAAAGGTTGGAACAGCTGAAGTCCTATCCAATTTCATGGATCAAGGATGAACATACACTCTTGGTAAGTTAACAATGTTATGTGAATTTAAAAATTGGAAAGTACTATAATAAGGTGTTGTGTGATATCATGCCTATGGATTGTTGTCATATTTTATTGGGTGGACCTTGACAATATGATAGACATGCTATATATGATGGAAGATTTCATAAATATACTATTTGGCCTTATGGGAGAAGAAAAATCTTGCTACCTTTGATTTAAGAACCTGTTAGTAGTGTTTTTACATTTGTGAAAGTTTTCTTGATGGAAGGAAGAAAGTTTGTTAAGGATCTGAAGAAGAATGACGTGTTTTTTGTTCTATTCCTAACAAACCGAGTAAGAAAATAGAGGATAGCATCCCTGAAGAGATTGATAAGATACTCACTAAATATAAGGAAGTCATTTTTGATAATGTACCTAATGGTTTTCCACTGAAGAGAAGCATTGATCATTGCATGGATTTTATCCCTAGAGCTAGTTTACTGAATAAGGAACCACATCGGTTGACACCTATCAAGAATCAGGAATTGAACTAATAGATCTATTGGATATTTTTTACGTTTTCTGAGGTTTTTGTTTCAGGTCCTTGTCCTAGTCTTTGCATATGCTTTGTCTGGTTTAGGGTTTTAAAATTCCTCAAAATATGTCATATTTGTGTTGGTAAACCCTTGCCCTTAATATTTTGGCCTTGGTGTGACCATTCTCTCAGTTTGTCTTAAGTGTGCCCTAGTTCCTTATATTTGTGCATTACTTTTTGGTCACTTAAGTCTTCCAATTTACACATGGTCATTCTTTTCCTTGTCTTCACTGAATCGCACAATATTTTTCCATGTCTTCAAGTATTTAAATGAACTAGCGATAGTGGTGAGTCCTTTGTTATCTTTTTCTTAGTCGTTGAATCTCCCAGTTTATGTCATAGTTAGTCTTAACATTCAGCGAATCAAGGAATGTGTGTTGTCTTATTCACTTGATTCTTCACGGTTTCACTTTAACTTTTGATGACTTGGCATGGTGGCCATCTCCTATTCTCTTAATTAGGCTTCTAAGTTTAAAATCTTTTGCCGATTCAGCGAGGACCGATGATGATATTTGGGATCGATGGCGTTGTTTTAATCTCACAAAGAATGGGCCCTACAGTAAATCCTTTGGTGATTCAGCGACTAAGTCTTATTTTCATGCTCACTAAGTTTGGCAACTCTGACAAAGTATTTTGGAAAAGGATAAAGCTCTTCTCAGTCACTTGATCTTAGGAAAAGTTGGCAATGATCTAAATCATTTGGTGACCTAGTGAAATCATGTGTTCACTGAATCATGGAATTAGTTAGTGAAGTCCCAAGTCTTTTGGAAATCTGGTGATTAAATCAAAGTTAAAAGGTATATTTCTTTCAGTCGCACACTCTTAGAATGAAAAGATTAAGGTTCTAAACCTTGGGAGATTAAGCGAGTGTTGTGTTCGCTAAGTCTCCTCATTAAAAAGAAAAGGTCTAATGGATTGGGCGATTCAACGAAAGCCGCTAATTGTTTTCAGGGTCTACAGTCAATGTATATTCTCAGAATGTAACCTAAGGTATAAAAAGTATTCAGTGAATGGGAGATATGGGTTATTCACTCAATCTCAAAACCTGACTGTGGTTAAGCATTTCTTTTCGAGAATGTGAGATACTCATGGTTGCTGAATCACAGGATGAAATAAGAGTTAAGCATGGCTTCTCGACATTAAGAGATTTAGTTGTTCGATGATTCTCTAGATGTCACTATGGTTAATGTGATATGCTCACGAGTTTGTAAAAGGCTTTATTCACGGGATCTCCAGATGTTTGATGAGTTAAGAAAAGGAAAGCGAGAATTGGCGAAGTCTTTGGTCACTTGTTCTCTGAGTTTAACTATGATTGAATCAAGCATTCCAAGAACTAGAGATTTCCTTCAGTCGCCCAATCTCTGATTATGGCGGGATTATGATGGATTTTAAAAGATAGTCTAAGGAACATTGATCATCTTTGGGATTAATGGTAGTCGCTAAATCTCCAATTAAAGTCATGAGTTAAGAGATCACTCCAAGATTTCACAAATGGCCTTGTCGCTGGATCTCCAAACTTAACCAGGATTAGCATTTCTTGCGGAGATCATGAGATCCTTTGTTCGCTTGATCTCTGAAATGAGTGTGGTTAATTTTTCATTCTAATCAATGTTATGAGCCATTGCAACATGGAAAGGGTACTTTTCCAAGCTGGAAAAGGGTAAAATGTCTTCCAATCAGGTTTTAATCAAGGTTTTTGTTAGTAATTAAGTGTTTTAATGCCAAAATCCATGATAATTGCTCTTGCGCTCTATTTTTTATTTTTTAAATCAGCCTGTCAACATCCATGCCACATCTAGCTTTGATTTGAAGGTTGGTAATATAAATAATTGAATGCAGAAGTGACTTAGCCAATATTTGTGATGATTTAACAATTATACGCATTCAATTCTTGAAAGTATATAGGTAGGACTTCATTTCTTTTTGTGCTCAAAGCTATTTTGAAGATAATTGAGATTGTTGGCGTTGAAGTAGTGAGTGAGAAGTAAAATAATTTGTAGAACTATGGGGTTTTTATTTTGTCAAGATGGGTCATCCAAAGGCAAGTGTTCCATCATCCAGTGGAGTAGCAAATGAGCAGGGTGGTGAAGACAAGGGAAAGCCCAATTATTCTAATGAGTTCCTTAAGTTTCTTCCAGACTCAAATCAGAACAATAAGACCACATATACAGTTTTCAAAAATCTCATGGACAAGTGTAGGGACCCTATCACTCCTTAAGGCTCAGGTTACACAATCTTCACATACATTTATAATAATAGGCATAAGCCTATACCTATTTGTAATGCTTGGGCTTTGGGGATGGAAAAATTAATTGTGTCTAATGTTTTCTTAGATGTCAACATGATTATTGTGTTGGCTAGGCTATATGATCCTATCTCTAGAACTATTAGGTGTGAGGACCAATCTATTTTTATTAACTTGGTAGGGGATCATTCATGAAGGCATTTGATTCCTATGCCTCTTCTTCCACTAAAATTGATTTGAAGAAGAAAAGGCAGAAATATGCAAGCAATATTGGATTAGTGAAAAGTCAAATAGTTAGGCACATGCCCAAGAAGGGTTAATACATAGCTCCTCTTCCTACAAGTATGAATGCTCCTTATGAATTTAAGTCCCTCAATCACTACATGAAGTTCTTGTGTCATGGGTTTTGTAGGGTTCTAGGGATAGATGGGGATGAAGAGAAAATGCCTACTGACCTATTGATGATAATTCTAGATATTCAGAATTCTCATACCAACACTGACTATGATTACATACACTATGTGATCGATAGAATGCATGAGGGGCCAATATCTGTTAAGGAAAATAAGATACATATTAGGTTTATGCATTACTCCCTCCTTACGCATTTAATTTTATACGACCATATTAATCATCTTGATGCAAGAATGTTGAAGTTGAGGACTACTTTTGAGGACCAGCCTAACCCATTGCAATATTGGTTGAGGATTTGGAATTACACATCCAATGAGTGTAATTTTTTTGTTTTCTAGAATTACATTGTTTATCCAATTCTTGGGTTATTGGGAACAAATATAGTAAGGATGTCAACTAAGGTTTTGAAGTTGTTAAGGCCAATACAATATGAAGATAAGTGTCCAGGGAACCATAATTGGGATGATTTCTACCTTGGGGCCAACTTCACAATTCTTAGGGTTTATGGTTGCCCTCAACCCCCACATCTGCTACCCAAATTTGTGCCTCCTAGAGTTTCTATGATGCAATTTATTTGGCAATTGATATGGACTGACAAAGAACACTTCACATCTCATAAGAAGGGTACCTTAACATCAAGGTAGTTCAGAATTGGAAGTTTCTTGACTGGGAAAAGGGAACTTGATCAGGTCAATAGTTGGCTCAATAATTTCAAGATGATTTCAGGCACCTGCAAGTATGTTGATCTTGAAGACTTTATCAGAACTGCCAGGATGACCTTGATCCAAAACATTGGGACAATCAAAGAGTATGAAGGTTTAGATGAAGAAGATGTGATAAGAAAAATTTTGGATTATGATGAAGCCCAAAGAAGGTCGAGAAAATATTTTCATTTGCGAGACATAGCGGTCAAACTTAAGAAGGTCGAGATTCCTTTCAATGGTTATTTCCCTAAGCTCTTGTATTTAAAAAGGATGGAGAAGATGATAGAAATAAATGGAACCCTATCCAATCAATTAGAGGGGTTGCTTGAGGATAAGTTAGATGTGCCAAGAGATTACTCTACATCTGAACCTGAGGAGTTTGTTTGTGACTCACAAGAAGGCAGTAGCCCAACTCTAGTAGGGCACTCACCAATTATTTATCTGACCCAAGATTCACTAGAGGAAGGGGCTACTTCATAGCCACCATTGAAAAAACAAAGGCTTGAGGTAGGTGAGCTTGCCAAGAAGAAAAAAAAGAAGAAAAGGTACTTGATGGAGCTTCTGCTCTTGTGCCTGGTAATAGGGCCTACCATCATCAGCTAAGAAAGGCCATCAGAGATGGTAAAAAGATTGTATCAAAGGAGGAAGGGGATTTGCCCTTACTATTGGGAAAAGATGAAAGAGAGCTTTATCAAGAGGAATTCCTTAGTGATGACTAGTTCATCCAAAGTAAAGAATTCAGGGATTTCCTCATTTGGAGGAAACAAAATGAGGTAGCAAAGACCTTGCTTGAAGGAATGCAACCAAGTGAGGAGACTATGAGGGCTCTAACATCATATGACCCTTTTCTTGAAAGGATTACTATGGAGGAGGCAAGGGATATGGTTAGATCAAGTGGAATGCTTTTAACTCATGGATGGGACTTCACCTCTACCTTCATCATTGATCAGATAAGAAAATAGCCAGAGGGTAGCCTATCATATGAAGTGGAGATAGATGACATGATAAGAGGGAGTGATTATGACCCTAAGTCTCAAGTTGTTGCATTGTGGTCCTTGGCTCCTAGAACTCAAAAGCCATCTCTAGTAAGTATTGAAGATAAGATGGAAGGAAACAAAATCACCTGGACTGTCCAAAACACCACTGATCTTGAGGTGTCCAAGGTAATAACAAACTTTTCCCACCTTAATGAGGCAAAAACCATCTAGTTGTCTGAAAGGTATGACAATTTATTTGAAACTTCAATGATGGTTGCTAAGGATAGAGATTTGAAGCTCATGGTTATTAAGAAAATTGAGGGTGAACTTGAAGATTTAAAATCTAAGCTTGAAGAAGATTCAAAGGCAATTCCTCCTCCTCCTTTGCAAATTGAGGCCCCTCCTTAGCCAGAAGTAGAAGTTCTTGACCAGCCAACCGAGGATCTAGAGAAGGTGAGACTGGATGCAGCCTTGAAGACCATGGTAGAGGTTGTGCAACACAGACAGAAAAAAATAAAGGAGAAGATGGAGTCATTCCATCAATGTTATCTTTTTACATAAGGCAAATGAGAAGATAAATGAGTCAATGGCTACTTTGGAGCCACTTTACAGTGCATGGTTTGGGAGGAATTTATTGTTTGAAAATCTTGATGCCTTGCAGAAACATAGGTGTGATATCCCTGAAGTGGTAACAGAGGTATATGAGAAGATTGGATTAGTTAGTGTTGTTACAAAGTTTTTCAAAGAAAAATCAAATCAAGTGAAGGCCAAGCTGGCCATATTTGACAAGAATTATAGTAAATATATGCCTTATGTTTATAATTATGATGGAGGTGTGATAAGTATTGATTACTGGAAGTCATCCATGGATCAAATGGTGATTAGGCAGGAGGCTTTCCTTGATGGTGATGGTTTTGTAGACTTGGATGGGTGCAACAATATAATTGACAACTTGTTCAAAGTTGAAAATGATTACATAAATTTTGTTACAGAGGTTAAGAGCATAACTGATTCCAAGTGGGAAGAGCAGTTAAAGAAACTATAGGAACTGTAGAGTTATAATTGGCCATCTGATGATGATGTGGCAGCTTGGGACAAAAATACAAAGAAAAAGAAGAAGAAGCCAACTGTCTTAGAGCTAGAAGTAGAAGAAGAAGAGTAAAGTACACATGGCACCTAATCCAAAATTCTAGGGAGAGCATGAATCAAACAAAAATTGATGTAGGTTAGCCTGTAATGGTAGTCATCATTCATGTGACAAATCAAGTAACTTCTCTAAAGTATCCTCAGACAAAGGTGCCACTTGTGAAGATTCCAGTTGTTGGGAACTAATTTCTATTTTCTCCAGTCTTTGTCATTATGTTTGTACCTTTTTGTCTGTAGTGCAAATCATTTTCCTAGTCATCTGAAGCTTGTTGCATCCTCTTGAGGATTCCAAGATGGCTAGTAGTATATATAGCAATTTTGTTTCTTTTGCAAAGGGTGGTCAGTTATACTATGTAAAGAAATTTTTGAATATAGGACTGGATTTTCTAAGAAATCTCTGTCAAATTGTACTGATGCAAAAAATAAAGAAAAAAGTCAAAATATTCTCCTTGAAATGGCTCATGCTCGCTCTGTGCTTTGCTAGGTTTTTTTTCACCTTGCGTCCATTTCTGCATTTCTATCCTTCGCACATATCACATTTATTGCGAGAAATAGCCTAATATATATGGCTCGGGCCACTTCCCACCAAGCAGTTGATGCTTGTGTTGGTGTAGTTTCAGATAGCAATGGTGTCGCCAAGAAAATGCCCCCACAAGTTTGTACCCAAAGTATTCCACAAGGTATGGCCCAACCTGATATTGTTTTACCCATTAATGAATTCAATGATGCATGCACTTGGCTTGAATCGCACACCCTGATTGGCTATTTTCTAGGTCGCAACGTGCCTGAAAATGCTCTCAAGGATTAGGTTGTGAAGAACTGGACTCCTCACAGAATCCACCTAGAAGGCATTTAGAGCCTTACCAAAGGCTTTTTCCTTTTTCGCTTTTCTAACCCCTCCTATGTGGATGCTATCTTTGCCAAAGGTCCCTGGAATATCAGGGCCTCACTATTAATTTTCCAACGTTGGTACCATGACTTCTCTATCTCTGATGACAAGAAGCTCAAGGTCCCAGTGTGGGTCAATTTCCCTGGTCTTCCCTTACCTGGTTGGCCTTTCATGCAAGCCATAGCGCAGAATCTCGGTAGAGTTATATGTCTCAAGCATGACCATTTTTTTAATCTGTGCCCTCATAAGAGGCTCTGTGTTGAGGTTGACCTTTCTACAGATCTCAAAGAATCCATAGAGATTTAGGTTGGTGATATCACCTTCACCCAGAAGGTGCTCTATCTTAATCTTCCCAATACTTGCTATCGGTGTCAATTCATGGAGCATAATATTAAGGACTCCCCTTTGGCAGTGCCTCATACCAAGCCTCCTCCCAACGATGCTAGTTCATAGCCAGTTGAGGCTAGCAAGAAAGAAGATGGAAAAAAAGATGAATGGGTCACTATCAGTCACTGTAACAAGCCCCACAAGCAGCTTGTTTCGGCTCCCACCTCCCATCCGCTACCCTCTGATAACATGGTTTTTTTGGAAACCCCTATTATCAAAGTTTCAAACCCTATTGAGCAGGGGAAAAATGTTTCCACCGCCCAAAATTCTGCTCCTACAGCCAGCATGCCTCTGATGGCTGCCAAAATTGTGTCTTCTAGCTCTTTCCGCTACTCTCACAGCCCTTCTGGGCACGCTGAGACTAAATTCAATGGCATGCAAGACAAGTGGCATAATATTACTCTAGATTTTCCTGGGTCTAGTTTTGCCCTAGGATATCTGTCTAATAGTTTTGACTCCCTTGGGGATGACGATGGAATGGACGACACTATTATTCCATGAAGTACATCTCATGGAATGTTCGTGGGTTGACAAACCTACACAAAAAATATTCTATCAGGGATTTTCATAAGCATTTTCATCATTTGGATGTTTTATGCCTCTAGGAAGTTAAGATTTATGGTTTCATGCTTGATGCTTCTTGTAAAGTTATTTGGCCTAAGAGCCTTCCTCTTTGTTCTTAGCATGAGGCTGGCCGAGGCAAATTTGTTACTCTCCTCTCTCCTTATTGGCATTCCCTACTGGTTAGCCATGGTTCTTATCCCATGCAACGAGTGGTTTGGGCCACTTTCATCATTGAGAATCATTCCTTTAGCATAGCTAATGTTTATGCTCCCAATGATGTTGTTGAAGGATCTCACCTATGGTGTTGGCTTGCAAATTCTTTGCCACCTGCAACCTGGCTTGTTTGTGGGGACTTCAATATGGTGGAGATGGTGCCTGAAAAGGATGGTTTCATACCATTTTCATGGACAGCAAGTGAAAGAGAATCCTGGTACTACATGCATAATAAATTAGGGATTTTTTATCCCAATGTGGGCTACCGCCGTTCTGATGGGGCTTGGCACACTTGGTCTAATTACAGGGCTTCTTCTGATAGAATTCATAGAAGACTTGATCATGCCATGATCTTGGCTCAATATTTTTTTTCCTTCTCTGAAAAGCAAGCCTTACCTATCACCCCTCTTGTTGATGTGACCTTGTCAGAATACTTTCCCATCCAATTTAATGTTGTTTGGTAAATAGCTAAGGCTAGGCCTCCCACCATGCAATTCTACTTTAATACTTCTATCCTTCATCATCCTTCCACTATGGCCCACATTCATCAGGTTTGGAACCTGGAGCCTAGACCCACCCACTTGACAAGTTGGATTCAATGGTGGAATCATGCCATCAGGCGTACAGCTCATTTCTTGCACATTTATGGTAGGTAATTGGCCAACTATTTTCATAGAGCCTATGATGTCAATGCCAAATCTTTGGGTGTTGCCACCAAAGCTTAAGCTCAGGACCCATTCAATCAAGAGTTGCAAATCAATCTTGCCAAGTTATGCCACTAGAAGTAAGTGGTTGACAACCATGCTGCCAGAGGAGCCCAGATCAAAGCTTGGCTACACTGGTTAAAGGTTGGAGACCAAGTCTCTAAAGAATTTTTTACTGCCCTCTGTCCTCAACATACCAATATGGGCATAGCGAGAATCTGAGAAGGTCATTCCCTTGGAGCTTCTTGATGTTTTTCAAGCCTTTATTCACCACTATGAACAAATCTTTGCTACTCAGAGCCACTCCCCTGCTAGTGAGAAAGGTCTCATGGATTACATCACAGTGGTTCTTCAATGTGTCTCCCCTACTCAGCGGGTCTTTTGTGACCAACTTCTTTCCTTGCAGGATCTTTGTGAAGCTATGTTCACCATGGCTAATGATAAAGCCCTTGGTTGTGATGGCTTTCCCTGTGAGTTTTACAAAACCCTTTGGGATGCCATTGGTCCGGATCTCCACCAGGTTTACCTGGAAGCCTTTCATACCCAATCTCTTGGGGATATCATTAACTAAGGGAATATCAAGTTCATTCCCAAAGCAGGGGATCCTGAGGACATTTGTAACTAGTGGCCCATCACTTTTCTCAATGTCTCATACAAGATCATTACAAAAGTGCTGGCTCTCAAGATCTGACACATGCTTCCGCAAATTATCTGGCCTGAGAAAAAAGGGTTTATTAAGTCAAGATTTATTCTTGACAACATCATTGTTGTTTGGGAAGGTATGGAATGGGCTCGGAAGTCTCACCAGAAAGCCCTTTTTCTCAAAATTGATTTTGCTAAAGCTTATGATCATATTGAATGGCATTTTATCCTTTCGATGCTTCGCGCTATGGGTTTCGGCCCAAGATTTCTTCAATCTCTGCAGATTCTCTTCAATAATGCCTTCACCTGCATCACCATCAATGGCCACCAGTCTTCCACCTTTGGGATTTTTTGTTCCATTCGGCAGGGTTGCCCACTGGCTCCTGCTCTTTATGTGTTAGCAGCTAAAGGGTTTAGCTATCTACTTGCTCACTCCATTTCTATGGGAACTGTTAGGGGAATCACCTTGCTAGATTCCTCTCAATAGCTTGTCAATGGCCATTTCACTGATGATTCCTTCCTCACTCTGGCAGAGGATGAAGAGAATATCAAGGTAGCCTTGCAGTGTTTAGACACTTTTTGCTTGGCTTCTGGCTCAGCCATCTAGTGGCACAAAACCCTTTGTTATAGACAGTCAACTCTTCTCAAGCCTCCCTGGCTTTCTCATTTTGGTTGGACAAGAATTCAACATGGGGAGATATTCCAGTTCTTGGGTATTCCCTTTTCTTTTCAAGGCAATCCTACTGATCTATGGAATGTAGTGCTTACTAAGATTGAAAAAAATCTTACCTACTGGATCACGAAGCCACTCTCCCTCGCAGGAAAATTCCAGATCTGCTCCAAAGTTCTGGCTACTATGCATGTTTATTACTCCTCTTGTTGGGCCCCTTCCAAAGCTTCCTACAAATGGCTCGAGAAACTTCTTCAGGATTTTCTTTGGGCCTCTGGCATTGATCACCAGGGCTTTCACAGAGTTTCCTGGGACTTTTGTTGCCTTCCAAAGTCCTCTGCTGGGCTTGGATTAACTGATACCCAAAAGCAAGGGCATGCCCTTTGTGCCAAGTGGGTTGTGTGGTGCCTCATAGGTGATGAATCCTAGAAAATTTTGCTTCGTCATTGCATTTCCTCAGTCTTTCCTCTTCACAAGCCTGCCTAGAATGGGATTGGCTTTCAAACCCTGCTAGTTATGAGGGAGCCTGTCCAGATCTAGGGTACTTTTGTCACCAAAAGTATTTGGAAAGCTTGGGAGTCTATCAAGCCTTGGCTTCGATGGGCTAGGAATGGATTTTGAGATGGTCTTTCTTTCAACCAGTAGAACATTTGGTGGCCTCCTCTTTTTTCCTAGCAAGGGATTCCTCTTGCCAGAATTCAAGGGGTTAGTGCTCTTCAATTTCACAAGCATGGCATTCACACCCCCAAGGATGTTTTCTCCAAAGCCACTATGAGTCTCCGATCCTGGGATGATCTCCGAGTTTAGTTTCAGCTCATCCACCCAAATCATCAGACTTTTGACTTGTTGGTTTCTGCCATTCTGCCTCACCTCTTGCACAAGTTGGGAATTTAGTCTATTAGATCATGGTGGAAATACTAGAAGTGGTATCCTGCCACTCCATTCACCAATTACAAGCCTAAGCTTGGGTATTCTTGGCTTATGCCTCATTTTCCCATGGTTGACTCTCTCAACCACCATTGGCATCTTTCCTCTTCTCAGAAGAGATGGGGTTGGAGATTCTGCATTATTTGGGATGTTGTTACTAAGCCTAAAATTGCTCATTTTGCCTGGTGTTTGTTCTACCAGGGCTTACCCTTGGGAGCTAGACTCAGGAATATGGGGGTTCCTGACCCTAAATGCCCTTTTTGTGGTCAATCAAAGATGCTCATGCATATTTTCTAGTTTTGTGGTCGTTCTCAAAACTACTAGAGTTGGATTCAAGATTTTTTTCCTCCCTTTAGGCCAAAGCCCTTTTTCTTGGCATATGGCTCTTCTCGGTGACTCTCCCAGAATGCCTTCCCAGTTCACCTAGATATGGCATACTTTTAGGCTGGAAATTTTGTTTACTCTATGGAAAGATAGAAACACTGTGTTTTTTTCTCACAATTATCGAGATAATCATGTTTCTCTTTTTGATAAAGCTTGTATTTGTAACAATGTAATGATGCAGATCCAGGTGGAAGCTGACAAGGTGGCCCTAGAGGTTGCCCACTTACAAGAGTTGCTCCAGCACTGAGGCAATGCACCTTGCACTATTGCCCAAGTGCCTCCAGATTCTCTCTCAGCTGACTATATGCTACCCAGGGGCCAATGACGTAGCCGAAGCTCCTCTGCCAGACACTCCAGGACTCCACAGCAATGGCGTCACCACTCCACCTCCCCTCCTCCTTGGAGGGATGTGGGTTATGTGTGGCCTCTTGTGCTTGCTTCCACTACTGCTACTTTTGCTTTGCCTTCAGCCTCTGCTCCTGATAATCAAGGAAAGTTCCCTCACCTGGCGCTAGCTATCTCACCCAGGCGGGAGGAAGGAGAAGTTGAAAAAGAAGATCTAGAAGATGGTTGGGCCATTCCTGATCAGACTCCTAGGCCCAATGTCTAGGGCAATCTGAATGACAAAGATCCTCCTCCCTCTTCTGCTACTACTCTCACAGCCAGAGGGTTTCTATTTTTATAGTTTTTTTTTATGAATAGTTGTTTGTTTCCAGCCTAAGTATCGTGTGAACTTGCGGGGTGATTATTTCCCCCGGCCCTTTTTTGTGAATATTGTACTTTAATATTTCTATTAATAGTGAAGGAATCTATTCATCAAAAAAAAAAATTATACTAATGTAGTTGATTTATTAATACAAAATATAGGAACTTCTTTACTATTTTTTGATTGTCTTTGTGTATGGATTCTTTGGTTCTTTTATGTGTTAAACTATAAGGCTTTTAAATGCATTGTTTATAAGGTAAACATAGGGGTTGAACTTAAGTTCTTTCAAGGAAAGAATAATTCTTAAGGGAGGCTTCTAGGAATCAATTATCTTTATATGAATTTGAGGCAGGGATAGTGATCAGAAGAAGGAATGTCAAGTATTTCATTCAATTTCTTAGTATATTTGTCTTAGTAGGATTCAGTTGATGTAGGGTTAGACTCTGATGCCCAATGAATAAGGCATTGGTTATTCCTTTATTTTATTGTATCTACCACCAAAAACTTAAATAATCAATAAATTTACTTTTATTGCATATTTCTAAGTTGAAGTATCTATGTCAAGCACATAGATCTCTATTTTTATGCTTTGTAGAAGCTGTTGAGAAAGGTAAACCCACTTGAGTTTCATACTCAAAGTGAAGAAGGTTTTAAAACCTTAATACCTTAGCATTTGAATTGTGCTAGATGCATTAATTGGGTATACATGAGTTGTGATTTTGGGAGTTTTCTGAATCTTCTATTCATCTACAAGTTAAGTGCTAACAAAACTGGGGACTCTACTAGGGAATTAATGAGAGTACGCAGTGGATTTGTGTTGTTCATGCAATACCATCCATTGTGTTTGTTACAGATGGGCATTATAATTTTATTCCCATTTGTTTGTGGATGGCGACTCTAAAAATTTGTATTTACCAATTGCTGGTATCTGTAAAAAAAAATTATATCTTATTGTGACACATCGTGAGTCGGCCGAGATTTACTAGGTCTTATTTCAAGGATCATCCATAGAGTAATATGGGTGATGAGCTCCACACACCTAGTAGGGAATAGTGGTCTAAGAGAGGTCACATTACTATTAACTCCCCTGGACCCTCAAGAGAAAGAATCCCTACACCTCTTCCCCATGAAGCTTCTTCTTCTTTTGATGACCCAGAACTTGTTAAGAAAATCATGCCCAATGTTAATTTCCCTCCTTAGGAGGAGGAGATCATAGAAGTAGGTTTCTTCCCTACAAGAGAAACTCTAGATCAACCAGAGGAAACTTTTTTTGTGGAAACAACCTCATATGATTTAGAAAAATTAAGAGAGGAATTAATTGATTTGAGGAAAAAATAACGTGAACAACTATTATAAATTGCTAATAGGAGGAAGGCTAGGGAACAACAAATTTATGAATTGCTTATGGAAAGGCAAGATCTTATAAGAAAAACCAAGAAAAATGAGATCCAGGCTAGTGATCTAAGTCAAGATGTCCAAGGTCTAGATAAAGAGTTGTATGGTGACATGGGGGCCTTAAGAAATCAAGTTGAAGGTGGAAAACCTAACCAAGATGAATTTGAGGGAACATGTCATGTTCTCAGGAAATTACACCCATCTGAAATCAAATGAAATGAGGATATTAGAAATGCCAAAAAGGAAATCCCTAATAAATGAAAATAGAAAGTGGTTGGTGTAAGCATCAATGAACCTAAGGAGAATGTTGTTAATGCTAACACTGTTTCTCAAGAAAGCCTAGATTTGGAAAAGGCTAGAAAGGCTAAAGAAGATTTTTCTCTCCAGCTTGAGAAATTAGAATTGGAGGTTGCTACAAATGAAATGAAAAGAAAGATTTCTTTCTTGCATGCCAATATAAACACATATGCTAGTAGTTTAATCCCTATTACTTCAGGAAAAATCCCATCAAATCAACCTTTCAGTTCACTTCTCAATCCCCAAGCCTCATATCCCAGACAAAATGCACCTGGACCAAATCTAAATACCAATCCAATTCCCCCTATGACTAGTGGTTCAATGGGAAATATGCCTTGTCAAAATGTTGCAGCAGTTCCCCAACCCCAGCCTAATTTCCAAAGGAGACCAGTACACTTGGATAGGTATAGGCCTTTATTTTTTGATGGTATCCCTGGTTAGCCTAATGTCATTCCAAATGAGATCAGAGAGAAAATAACATTATTTACTGGAAACAATGTGATTACATGTGAAGAGCATCTGAAATTATTTACAGATAAAATTAATGATTATGAGATTGAGCATGAAGATGTTGTAGTGAAACTCTTTATTCAGTCATTAATTGAAGATGTCAAGGATTGGTATAGAGGTCTACCGAAGAATAGTACTCCATCATGGGATGAGTTTGTTAGGTGTTTTAAGGAACAATATGCAAAACATGTTAATTCAAGCTACATGCTCAATGAGTTTAACAATATCAAAAAGCACTACAATGAGAGCATGTCAGAGTTTAATTGAAGATTCCAAAAGGCCATGAACAAATTGTTCCAAGTATTGAGGTTGGATGATGCAGTTTGTTTGACCACATACTTTAATTCTATGGATGGTAAGATGTCATATCTTCTAAGAGATAAGAATCCTTGTACCCTAACGGATGCCTTTAAGTTGGCCATAAATATTGAAAGCAATCAGAAGGCATCTGGTCAAATGTACAAGAGGGATGAGGGAAGGTTATGGAAAGAAAAAAGGCCATAACCTGCACTTCCAACCAAGGATGATGATAAAATGGATAAATCGGCTAATGTGATCAAAGATTTGTCAAAAAAATTTGAAAAGAGTGGGAGAAATTTTTAGGACAATAGACCACCTTATCAGAGACAAGAAAGACTTCCTAATTTGTGGGATATGCCTTATAAGACAAACTGGAAGGATGGGAAGCTTGTCATTGATAATAATGAGCCTCAAAAGGGGAGAGATACAATAGACCCTTTAAAGAAAAATATAGCACACAATATGGAGAGTACTCCTTGGTGTGTAGCTTGTAAAATGCCTCATTCACCTTTCCAATGTGTTGTGGCTTAGGCTTTGGGGGAAGAAGCTAATAAATCATATGCAGGAGATTATGAAGAATTTGAAAAGCCTGTTGTTAACATGTTTACCACTGAGAAGATGGAAGAGCTTGTGTCCTCAGATGATGAAGGTATTTGTGTGATGTTGATTATAAGAGAAGGATCCTCCCTGACTATGAACAACAAATATTCACCTACTCTGATCAAGAGGAACCTAATTTTGATATGTGTAAAGATAATATGGTTGAATCAGGATC
Organism: Chamaecyparis obtusa; assembly: GCA_027943335.1. Taxonomy (NCBI): domain Eukaryota; kingdom Viridiplantae; phylum Streptophyta; class Pinopsida; order Cupressales; family Cupressaceae; genus Chamaecyparis; species Chamaecyparis obtusa. The sequence goes on from BSBK01005072.1 coordinate 649,352, forward strand.
AGATGAGAAACAATGGAGAAAGCCCAGTGAAGAGGAAATTAGAACTTTGATTGTGATGGCCATAACACAAGCTAAGTCCTTATACAATTTGAGGAATAGAAGGGTAGATTCTCATCAAGGAGTACCGAGGTTAGTATTTGTTAAGGATAACCCTCAGAACAAAGATTCCCCAAAGTTGAGTGTTATTAATAATAAGAAAAAATGGCCTATTGCTGAAAGAAAAAAGAATGAAGAAGTTGTTGTTGACAAGGCCAAGAGGAAGACTAGAAAGACAAAAGATTCTTCTAACCCTTTTACTGATCCTCCCACTTTTGACATGAGGCATGCCTTATCTCAAATGAGGTCTCTATTCCATTATTAGAGATGTTGAAAATCAAAGAGCATAAGGCAACGGCCCTGGCTCTCATAAGTAAACAAGGAGTGGGTCTTGTTATGCAAGAAAAGGGGAATGCAGTGGAAGGGCTTGATTCAACTAATGATATTTCTGATGTATGTGTTGGAAACATTGTAACACAAGAGCCTTCTTCTATTGATCCCTTTTATGTTACATTAATTGTGAACAATTTCTTGCTAAAAAAATGAATGATTGATTCTGGTGCTGCTACCACTGTAATGCCCTATCATGTGATGAAAGAGCTAGGATTGCAAGTAGACACATCTAATGGTAGGTGTTATGCCATGGATAATAGGGAAATTCCTATTGTGGAAAGCCTAGTTGGGATTGAAGTGAAGATTGTTGCATTCCCAAAGGCCACATATAAGATAGATGTGGTTGTTGTGGATACTAAACCCCAATATGGCATGCTTCTATCAAGAAAGTGGGCTGCAGTAGTAGGAGGAAAATTGCAACTAGATTTGTCATATTCCACTATTCCAGTCAATGGGATAGAAGTAAAGTTGTATATGGAGCCCCGGTCTTCAGTAATGGTTGACAAGGTTGTACCGGAGGATTTAAACTATTTTGTGGACATTGAGATGGACAACTTCATGGTTGAAGAGATAGTGCCTCAAATGAAAAACATAGACCCAATAGTGGATGAACTAATACTACAACAAGATGGGCTCTGGAAAATGTATTTTGATGGTGGATGCTCTAAGGAAGGTTTAGGAGCTAGTGTTGTGTTTATCTCCCCTTTAGGTACTACTTTAAAATACTCATTTCTATTAACATTTGAATGTACTAATAATACTGTTGAGTATGAGGCTCTAATATTGGGGTTAGATGTTTCTATAAAACATGGTATTAAATGCTTAAAAGTCCATGGTGATTCCCAATTGATTATAGCCCAAGTTAGATCTAAATATGTTGCTAAGGATGAAAGGTTGAAATTATACAAGCATGTTGTCTTGGATAGACTAGAATTTTTTGAGGCTTTCAATATCCTTTGGGTAGAAAGGTCAAACAATATCATGTCTGATTTCCTAGCCAATGTGGCTATGAAAAACAATGACATTACTCTGACTGGTGTGTCCATGTTAGAAGTCAAAAGTAGGCCTGCAGTGCTTGACAATGTGTATAATTGGCAAGTCTTTGAAGATGACTTTGATATCCTTAGGTTTCTTCAAGGTCTAGATCAGTATGATGGGCAGCAGATAGACTTCAGTGCTTCATAGCATGTTGTTGATGGAAAAGAATGCATTATGGGAAATGAAATAGTTCAATTGCCTACAAATCACATACCTAAGGGATTAGTGGAATTAGAAGGTATGTTTAAGATAAATGATGTTTATCTATCTCAAAAGTCTAATACCAAAATAAAGGACCTAGAGGAAATAAACTTAGTATTTGAAACATCCCCTCAAATGGTATACATCGGGGAAAAGTTGAGTAGAGACGTTAGGGTAAATTTTATAAGATTATTGAAAAGGTACAAGCATGTGTTTGCCTGTTCTTATGATGAGCTCAAAGCTTATAGAGCAGATCTTTTTCAACATGATATTCCCTTAAAGGAAGATAGCAAACCATTTAGACAAAAACAAAGGCCCATAAATCCCTTATTAGCCACAAAGATGCAAGTTGAATTGACAAAATTAAGAGATGCTAGTATTATTGAGCCAATTAGGCATTCCTCTTGGGTCTCTAATCTTGTGCCAATAAGGAAAAAGAATGGTGATATTAGACTCTGTGATGACTTTAGGAATTTAAATGTTGCCTCACTCAAAGATAATTATGGGTTGCAAAACATGGAAGCTATGTTGCATAGAGTAACTGGTTGTGAATTATTATCTATGATGGATGGCTTTTCAGGGTACAATCAGGTATTGGTCAAATAATCTGAACAATTCAAGACAACATTCACCACCCCCTGGGGAACTTATGTATACATCTGAATGCCATTTGGTTTGAAAAATGTTGGGGCAACCTTTCAGAGGGCAATGGATGTTGTTTTCAAAGATCTGAGTAATATCCTTATGGTTGTATACCAGGATGATTTAACTACATACTCTAAGAAAGTTGAGGATCACTGTAACCATTTGGAGAAGGTCATTGTCAAGGAATTGGAGTTTGGTATCTCACTGAATCCCAAGAAGTGTCAGTTTTCTGTCACTGAGGGAAAGTTGCTTGGTCATATAGTATCAAAGGAGGGAGTTAGAATTTATCCAAAAAGAGTGGAGGCAATCAAAAAGGTCCTTCCCCCCAAGAATATCAAAGGTGTACAGTCTTTTATAGGATAGATTAATTTTTTCAAGAGGTTTATTGCTAATTTTGCAAACTGGTCAAACCCATAGTTAAGCTTTTAAAGAAAGATGTGAAGTTTGATTGGAACTGTGAGACTCAGAAAGCTTTTGAAAATATTAAGCAAGCAATCTAAGAAGCCCCTATCTTGATATCTCTTGATTATTCCAAGCCTTTCTCTTTATTTCCGTTTGCATCTTTTCACACAATTGAAGCTATTCTATTATAGAAATATGAAGAGGGGTTTGAACATCTTGTTTCCTTCTTTAGCAAGTCACTACAATCCACTGAGCTTAACTATGAAATGATGGAGAAATAGGCATATTCACTTGTCAAGGAAGTTAAGGCCTTTAGACCTTATCTAGTATGTGCTAAGGTGAATGCATATGTACCCCATGCCACAATGAAAGACATTTTGAGTCAAAGTGAGGCTACTAGAAAAAGATGTAAATGGATCAACAAGATCCAAGAGTTTTATATTGAGGTCCATATTACCAAGCTTGTAAGAGGTTTGGGGCTTGCAAAGTTGATGACAGAGGATAATATGGATCTTGTACAAGTAAATAATGTGGCCATTGGTGGAGGAGATGTGACAAGTGTTGAAATGAAACCATGGTACACAAACATTATTTATTTTCTTAAGCATGCTAGCTGCCCACAGGAGTTGAGTGATAATCAAAGGAGGAGCTTGAAGTTGCAGGCTCAAAGGTATGTGTTGATACAAGGTGATTTGTTTTAGAAAGATAATGATGGGATATTTCTATTTTGTCTAGACAAACACCAATCTGAAAAGGTTTTGCAAGAGATGCACTCAGGAATGTGTGGGGGGCATCATTCAGCTAGGTCTACAACTCATAAGATTTTGAGAGCTAGATAATATTGGCTTGTATTGTTCAAGGATACCCATTCATACATCAAGAAATGTGAATCATGTCAAATATTTTCAAAGAAATTAAAATTCTTAGGCAATTTTCTTTTAAATCTTATGGTTGCAGAAGCCCCTTTTGCTATGTGGGGCATGGATTTTATTGGGGAATTCTCATAAAATTCCAGTGGAGGGCATAGCCACATTTTGGTGGCCACTGATTATTTTACTAAATGGATTGAAGCCATTCCAACCAAAAAGGTAACTAGTACAATAGTAATTGAATTCTTGATGAATAATATAATTACTAGGTTTGGTGTACCCATGAAATTAGTAATGGACAATGCTATGAGCTTTAGGTCATAGGAATTCACTGATTTTTGTGCTAAATTGGCAATAGTTCTATCATATTCATCCCCATACCATCCACAGGCTAATGGGTAGGCAGAATCAAGTAACAAAAGTATTCTGCAAATTCTAAAGAAAACCTTGGAGAAAAACAAAAGGAGTTGGCATGTAAAACTAAAATTGGCATTATGGGCTGATAGGATTGTTGAAAAGAAGGCAACAGGAAAATCTCCTTTTGAGATGGTTTATGGTGTAAAGTCCAAACTTCCTATTAATAATTTGTTGCCTATTTACCAGTTTATAAGAGAAGAAGAAATGAAAATCAGTGATCCATTATAGGACAAGACGATTCAGTTAGTGGAATTGCATGAACTCAGAAGAGAGGGTCAAAAAGAAAATTTGAAGTTACAACAGAAATGAAATATCTTTTTTGATAAAAGAGATACTATTAGAAAGTTCCAACCAAATGATATGGTTCTTCAATGGAATGTCGAGGCTAAGGACAAGGGAAAGCATAAAAAGTTTGAATCCTTATGGTTAGGACCTTTCATTATTAATCAAATTCATGGAAAGGATTCATATTTCTTAAGAAATTTGAATGGTGGGGAACAAGAATTGCCAGTGCATGGACAATTCTTGAAATACTTCTTCAATTGATTCTTGATCTCTTCCATGCATAGTAGCTTTGTATATATGTATAGGTGTGTTTGCTTCTCACCTTAGGTTAGGGTTTTATGGTCTGCCACCTAGAGATTCATGGTTTCTTGCTATGAACTTTCATTCAAGCATCCTCAGATAGAGCCACTGTTGGATATTTTTTAGGTTTTCTAAGGTTTTTGTTTTCAAGTCCTTGTCCTATGTCTTTGCATATGCTTTTTCTATTTTAGGGTTTTAAAATTCCTCAAAATATGTCATATTTGTGTTGGTAAACCCTTGCCCTTAGTATTTTGGCCTTGGTGTGATCATTCTCTCAGTTTGTCTTAAGTGTGCACTAGTTCCTTATATTTGCATGTTACTTTTTGGTCACTTAAGTCTTCCAATTTGCTCATGGTCATTCTTTTCCTTGTCTTCACTTAATTGCACAATATTTTTCAATGTCTTCAAGTCTTTCAGCAAACTAGCGACAGTGGTGAGTTCTTTGTTATCTTTTTCTTAGTCACTGAATCTCCCAGTTTATGTCATGGTTAGTCTTAACATTTAGCAAATCACTAAATGTGTGTTCTCTTATTCACTTAATTCTTGGCAGTTTCACTTTAACTTCTGGTGAATTGGCGTGGCGGCCATCTCCTATTCTCTGAATCGGGTGACTAAGTTTAAAATCTTCTAGCGATTCAGCGAGGACCATTGATCATCACTTGGATTGACGGCATTGTTTTAATCTCACAAAGGATGGGTCCTACAATAAATCCTTTGGCGATTCAGAAACTAAGTCTTATTTTCATTCTCACCAAGTTTGGTGACTCCGACAAAGTATTTTGGCAAAGGATAAAGCTCTTCTCAATTGCTTGATCTTAGGAAAAGTTGGCAATGCTCTAAATCATTTGGTGACCTAGCAAAATCATGTGTTCTCTGAATCTCAGAATTAGTTAGTGAAGTCCCAAGTCTTTTGGAAATCTGGCGAACAAAGCAAAGTTAAAAGGTATATTTCCTTCAGTCGCACATTCTCGAAATGAAAAGATTAAGGTTTTAAACCTTGGGAGATTAAGCGAGTGTTGTGTTCACTGAGTCTCATAATTAAAAAGAAAAGGTCTAATGGATTGGGCAATTCAGCGACAACCGCTAATTTTTTTCACGGTCTACGGTCAGCATATATTCTCAGAATGTAACCTAAGGTATAAAAAGTATTCAACGAATGGGAAATATGGGTTATTCGCTCAATCTCAAAACCTGACTATGGTTAAGCATTTCTTTTTAAGAATGCAAGATATTCATGGTCGTTGAATCGTGCGATGGAATAAGAGTTAAGCATGGCTTCTTTAGATTAAGATATTTAGTTGTTCATTGATTCTCCAGATATCACTATGGTTAATGTGATATGCTCATGGGTTTGTAAAAGGGTCTATTCGCGGGATCTCTAGATGTTTGCTGAGTTAAGAAAAGGATTGCGAGAATTGGTGAAGTCTTTGGTTGCTTATTCTTTGAGTTTAACTGTGATTGAATCAAGCATTTCGAGAACTAGAGATTGCCTTCAGTCACCCAATCTCTGATTATGGTGGGATTATGATGGATTTTAAAAGATAGTCTGAGGACCATTGATCATCTTTGGGATCAATGGTGGTTGCTAAATCTCCAAGTCATGAGTTAAGAGATCACTATGAGATTTTGCGAATGGCATTGTTGATGGATCTCCAAACTTAACCCAGGATTAGCATTTCTTACGGAGATCATGAGATCCTTTGTTCACTTGATCTCTAAATTGAATCTGGTTAAGTTTTCATTCTAATCAATGTTATGAGCCATTGCAATGTGGAAAGGGTACTTTGCCAAGCTGGAAAAGGGTAAAATACCATCCAATCAGGTTTTAACGAAGGTTTTTGTTACTAATTAAGGGTTTTAATGCCAAAAGCTATGATCATTGCTCTTGCGCTCTATTTTTTATTGTTTAAATCAGCATGTCAACATCCACGCCACAACTAGCTTTGATTTGAAGGTTGGTAATATGTAGAATTGAATGCAGAAGTGACCTAGCCAAGATTTGTGATAATTTAGCAATTGTACGCATTCAATTCTTCAAAGTATATAGGCAGGACTTCATTACTTTCTGTGCTCAAAGCTATTCTGAAGATAATTGAGATTGTTGGCACTGAAGTAGTGAGTGAGAAGTAAAATAATTTGTAGAACTATGGGGTTTTTATTTTGTCAAGATGAGTCATCTGGAGGCAAGCATTGCATCATCCTATGGAGTAGCAAATGAGCAAGGTGGTGAAGACAAGGGAAAGCCCAATTATTCTAACGAGTTCCTTAAGTTGCTTACAAGCTCAAATCAAAACAAGAAGGCCATTGATATAGCTTTTGAAGATCTCATGGACAAGTGTAGAAACCCTATCACTCCTTTAAGCTCAGGTTACACAATATTCTCATACTTTTATAATAATAGGCATAAACCTATACCTATTTGTAATGCTTGGGCTTTGGGGATGGAAAAATTAATTGTGCCTGATGTTTTCTTAGATGTCGACTTGATTATTGTGTTGGCTAGGCTATATGATCCTATCTCTAGAACCATTAGGTGTGAGGACCAGTCTGTTTCTATTAACTTGGATAGTGGATCATTCATGAAGGCATTTGATTTATATGCCTCTTCTTCCACTGAAATTGATTTGAAGAAGGAAAGGCAGAAATATGCAAGCAATATTGGATTAGTGAAAAGTCAAATAGTTAGGCACATGCCCAAGCAGGGTAAATACATAGCTCCTCTTCCTGCAAGTATGAATGCTCCTTATGAATTTAAATCCGTCAATCACTACATGAAGTTCTTGTGTCATGGGTTGTGTAGGGTTCTAGAGATAGATGGGATGAAGAGAAAATGTCTGCTAACCTATTGATGATAATTTTAGATATTCTAAATTCTCATACCAACACTGGCTATGATTACATCCAGTATGTGATCGCTAGAATGCATGAGGGGCTGATATTTATTAAGGAAAATAAGAGACCTATTAGGTTTATGCATTACTCCCTCCTTATGCATTTAATTTTATACCACCACGTTAATCATCTTGATGCAAGAATGTTGAAGTTGAGGACTACTTTTGAGGGCCAGCCTAACCCATTGCAATATTGGTTGAGGGTTTGGAATTACACGTCCAATGAGTGTAATTTTTTTGTTTTCCATAATTACTTTTTTTATCCGATTCTTGGGTTATTGGGAACAAATATAGTAAAGATGTCAACTAAGGTTTTGAAGTTGTTAAGGCCAATGTAATATGAAGATAAGTGGCCAGGGAACCATAATTGGGGTGATTCCTACCTTGGGGCCAACTTCACAATTCTTAGGGTTTATGGTTGCCCTCAACCCCCACATCTGCTACCCAAATTTGTGCCTCCTAGAGTTTCTATGATGGAATTTATTTGGCAATTGATATGGACTGACAGAGAACACTTGGCATCTCATAGGAAGGGTACCTTCACACTAAGGCAACTCAGAATTGGAAGTTTCTTGATTGGGAAAAGGGCACTTGATCAGGTCAATAGTTTGCTCAATCATTTCAAGATGATTTCAGGCACCTACAAATATGTTGATCTTGAAGACTTTATCAAAACTGCTAGGATGACCTTGATCCAAAACATTAGGACAATCAGAGAGCATGAAGGTTTAGATGAAGAAGATGTGATAAGAAACATTTTAGATTATGATGAATCCCAAAGAAGGTGGAGAAAATATTTTGAGTTTCTAAACATAGAGGTCAAACTTAAGAAGGCTGAGATTTCTTTCAATGGTTATTTCCCTAAGCTCCTATATTTGAAAAGGATGGAGAAGATGATAGAAATGCATGGCACCCTATCCAATCAATTGGAGGGGTTGCTTGAGGATAAGTTGGATGTGCCAAGAGATTACTCTACATCTGAACCTGAGGAGTCTGTTGGTGACTCACAAGAAGGTAGTAGTCCACCTCTAGTAGGGGACTCACCAATTATTGATTTGACCCAAGATCCACCAGAGGAAGGGGCTACTTCAGAGCCACCATTGAAAAAAAAGGCTTGAGGTAGGTGAGCCTGCCAAGAAGAAAAAACAAAAGAAGGTACTTGATCGAGCTTCTGCTCTTGTTCCTGGTAACAAGGCCTACCATCATCAGCTAAGAAAGGCCATCAAAGATGGTAAAAACATTGTATCAAAGGAGGGAGGGGATTTTCCCTTATTGTTGGGAAAAGATGAGAGAGAGCTTTATCAAGAGGAATTCCTTAGTGATGACCAATTCATCCAAAGTAAAGAATTCAAGGATTTCCTCATTTGGAGGAAACAAAATGAGGTAGCAAAGACCCTACCTAAAGGAATGCAACCAAGTGAGGAGACTATGAAGGCTCTAACATCATATGACCCTATTCTTGAAAGGATTACTGTGGAACAGGCAAGGGAGATGGTTAGATCAAGTGGAATGCTTTTAACTCATGGATGGGACTTGACCTCTCCCTTCATCATTGATCAGATAAGAAAATAGCCATAGGGTATCTTGTCATTGTTAGAAATAGGGAATACTGAGAGGGGGGGTGAATCAGTATTCTACAAACTTTATCTTTTTCCCAATTATGGATATAACATATTATCTTTACACATGCATAACATAAGAAGCTAAACAACATGCACAGCAATAAAACTAAAGAACTCATAACATATGATTTTTTCTTGAGGAAACCCTGGCCAAGGGAAAACCCTAGTGGGGATGGTACCCACAAAGATCCACTAATCAAAAGTATCATGTTAAGGATATTGACCCTGTTAGGAGTCTATTACAAAAATATAGTGTATCAGTCCTCATTAAGGGACTATAGGCCTTGTTAGAAGCCTCAACCCTGTTAGGAGTTGGTAGTACAAAATATGATTACCAACTGAGCCCACTACCCAAACAAGTAATGTAAAATATACACTGATTACAAAATAGGTTAACGTACATAACCTTATACTACTTGCAACAATATCTCTTTACTGATCTTTCACTATCGCTATTACATATGCTTCATATACTTTGCATCATACTTCTACAAATACTTACTGCTTATTATAATTCCTCCTCTTTACAATTACAATTACATTTACATATATACCAATAGCTTTATCCAAGAGTAAACATCTAGGATGTTGTCCCTTTATATTTTTAAGTCATTATTTTGATAAACAAAATAATCCCTTAACTCTACCAATTCTGTCTTCATATTTTGTCCTGTCGGCTTCACACTATCTTCGGTAAAACTGTCATAACTTCTTTCGTACATGTCGTACTAACTTGCACTCTGAGATGGGTCATCATTAGTCACCATAGAGTCTATGTTCAAGTGCGGAATCATTGAACTCACTCCAGTCAACATCGCAAACAAAAACTATGTCCGGGTATACTGGTAAAAATACTATCTCACACTTAGACAAATTTGCAATGCGCTTTGTCATACTTTCTCTCTGACTTGTCTGATCTTCATGTGGATCAGATGTTTCCATAATGACAACATCTATGCAATCAACTCAGCCAAATTGCCAACAATCTCCCCCTTTGTCATTGGTGGCAACATATGAGAAAATTGGCTAAGTGTGCGACTCCAAAATCTCAAAATTGTCAAAATTGGGGCCATAGTATAACATATATATACTATCCTTATAAATCCTCAAAAATCTTATCTATAATACAATACTCCCCCTAAGAGTATCAATCCTTATCATATATTATCAATTTTCTGCTAAATATCTCTCCCCCTTTGACAACAATGACAAAATAACAGTAGGGAGGGCTACAAAACTATATCACAAAAAGTTATACCTCAATTTATTTATTGCAAAGCCGGTAGGCTTGCAACACAATTTGCAAAATCTATCTTCATGGCTTCTATCTCCTTTTCCCATGACTTCTTAATGGAATCTGCCACATTGAGTCGTGCACTCAGTCCATAAGATGCTATTTGACATGCTTGGAGGTTTTCAAAGTTAAATTTCTAGAAAGATGTCTTAGCTGTAAGACAATCTTCCAACTATTCTTCAATAACAATTAACTTCATAGAAACATCCTCTCTCAAAAGAGTATATCTTCTTAACTTCCTATCTTTCTCATCTTGTATAATTCTGATTTCATCATAAAGTTTCCTAACTTTCTTCTCAACATTATAGACCTTCACATTAGGGTTAGATAGAAGGTTTGTTTCATTTAGAATCTATGTTTCCTTCAATTTTATCTTTTGGTCTTCCTCAGCTGTCAAAGTCTCTAATTTTGTACACTATATGTACAAAGATTTTCCTATCTAAATGTTTCCTCAAATCTTTGATATAGATATCAAGAGTATTGATATCATTTTTGATGTACTAAGTGATGTTCAATAGCATTCTAGCCTCATAGTCTACATGTGCTTTCACTTTTGGAATATCAACTAGGTTAGTGAACTCATCATCAAAAGTGCTCATCACTTTCTTTGCCTTGTCGATAGGGTCTGCTTCTACAATCTGTGTGGTCACAATACTATGTAACTTTTCAGTTAGGTCCTTCAGACATCCTTCAAGACTCTTAACTTTCTTATTCTTCCCAATGATTTTGTTCAAAGATGTGATCAATTCCATCGAATCATCATCATCCACTTCTTTTCCAAAATCCTCAAACAAAGATCCAATTTGCTTCTTCATTCCAGTCTCAGGAGTAAGACTAATTTCTTCTTTAGAGGGTACAAATTCTTGTACTTCTAATACTTTTGGTTCTTCAACAATAAATTGGGTCTGCTCTGCTTCTGCAGTTCTATCTGGTTCATCAAGAGTCGAATTGTCAACAATGTTCTCTAGATTCTTGAATACATTATCATCAGTATCCAAGGTGATCCTTGTACCTTCAACATTCATAGATTCTTCTTCAATGTTTATAGCCAATGGAGGGGGAATATCCTTTTGTTCTACTTCTTCTGCTTGTTTTGCTGCAACTGATGTTTCTCCAACAATTTCTTCCATAACTTTGATTATTGCTTGTTCAATCTCTGCATTCACTTGTTCATATTGCCATGCCATGATCTGAATGGTTCTCATTTTTGTCCTTAAATGGGTGCTCTAAGGGGCTTCATAATTTTTTTAAGATGTTCATCATCTCTTACATCACATAGTTTCTTCACAAGATTCTCTCTGATAGATTTGTCTTCTTCTTGTCCTCTCATCTTCCTGTTAATAAGTTTCTTCAATAAGTCATCAGGTATCTTTCCCTGAATAGAATCAAACTTCTTATTAGCCAGAATCAAATGCTTGACCACCACATTTTCAAGATTCAATTTATCATAATAGTCATAAAGGTCATAGTATTTATTCATTTTAGTGAAGTGTCCATCTTTTATAATTTCTTCATTCACTCTCTCAACTCTAGGTTTGCATGCTTTCTTCTTCACAAAAGTGTCATCATCTTTAATTTTTGCAATTTCCCTAGGTACTGGTGGCACCAAAGTTTTTTGCCTCTTACCAGGTCTAGTAGAAATTTCTTTCACTCTCTTGCTCGGTATGGAGGAGGTAGATCTAGTAGGTTTGCTTTCTACTTGTTCCTTCTTAGGTTCCTCTACTTTCACCTTGACTGGTGCTGCACTAGATGATAAGGGAGGTATAGACAAAATCTCTTTCTATCCAATATCTCTAATTGTTGTTGCTATCTGCTTTGCCACTAAGAATTCTCTTTCTATCATTCTTGTATCCTTCAATATTTTCTTAATAGTTCTCTCAACTCTTTTCTTAGACTATTTTTCCTCAAGTATAGCCTTTGCAGGGTTGAAATTTTCTTCAAAAGTTCCAAATATGTTACTGTGAGTGTCAACCTTGCACTTAAGTAGCCTATTCACATATTCTTCTATCTCAATTTCAGAAATTTCATAGCCAAGAGGGTCTATGAACTCAATTCTAGGTTCAACTACTTCAATGTATGTAAAGTCAATGTCAACCATAAAACATACTTCATTCTTGTATTTCTCCACTTGAGACTGTGGAATCCTTGATTTGCTAGACACATATTCTAAAATGTCTTAATAACAAGTACTGCACTCTCATTAACACTGTCAATAACATGCTTTCTATACACTACATTAATCCTTTCCATTGTAGTTTGTCCATCATTCCAACCATTTCCTATAGTGTAAGGAAATCTCCTCAAAAGATGAAAAAACATGTAAGTGATCAAAGATGAAAATATAAATTGTGCATACTTTGTCTTCTTAATCTTCTCCAAGTTCTCAAACAATTGAATTCTCAAAATTTCACACATATCAACTGGCACTTTGTAACACACATCAGATAGGCAATGTGTACCATTCTAGTCGCCATGTCATCCTCTCTTGAATTTGCACAAAACTTGGTTGTTAGGATTTTGCATAAGTATCTAACATCATGTTGTTGGATCTTACTAATTACAATTCCTCTACCATTATAGGATGAATTAGTGTTATCAATGACTATTTTTCTCATATTCTTCTCATTTAAAGGAATAGCTCCAGATTTAGACAATCCAGTGACTTCATGAATCAAATCAGCTGTAATGTCTATTACTCTATCTTCTAGCCAAAACTTCCCATTATGAATTCTTCTAAGGATTATCTTAGTGCATTCTTCATTATCAAACTCATACTGCAATGCATACTTAACAATCTCATTGTCTTTCAAATGATCATATCCTTCTTTCAATGACATGTCCTGGTTGTAAATCTTCTTATACTCATTTGTAAAATCACTATCACTGATGGTTTCTAACTTGCATCCAAGATAACTTCTTACATTCTCTAAATGCAAAACTTCATCTGGTACAGATGATAAAGCTAACTTAGGGTCTTCCTCCAGAGGTTCTACTGGTTCCCTCTTCATTCTAGGTCTATTTTTATCTCTAACATTGTGAATTAAAGATACATCCATGATTACTTCAAATTCCTTTTACCGATTCATAGATCTGTCAAGTAAAATACCTCGATTTCATGAATTTAGGGCTTGCATAGATTCGGCGCTCAAATCCTTCACCAAATCATTACAAAGAGCTTCCAATCACTACTCTTTGATCTCCTTAACACTTGTATTCTCTTTGATGATCAAATAACACCGATCATAACCTTTTATTACTTCAATCTCACTTGGGTCTGACATCACATTCAATTCTTTTGCCACTACTTCTACACTAATCTAAGTTCCTAATCTACTATAATTTTCATAAATTAAGTGCTTTGACATAGGTCAGGTAAGGATTCATTCTTACCACTTGATACTTCACCTTTCTGATTACCTTCAATGTTGAATATGTCTCCTTGATCTATGCTTTTAACAAACTTCACTTCATCTGTATTACTACAGCAACCTTTATGTCTTTACCTGCATCTTCATTTCTTCTTTCATGATTTATAGGGTTAGGGTTAGGATGAAAAACTCCATTGTTCATCTTGCAAAACCTTGTTGTATGTCCAATCTTGTTGCATATCTAACAAACAATTCCATTGCTTACATATCTTGGTCCAGGTGCATTAATCTGTGATCTACAATTTCTAGCAATGTGTCCAACCTTGTTGCATCTATAACATATTACTCCATTTCTTCTATTCATATCTTCAATAGGTTTCTTATCTACATTTTTAGTACTCCTAAACATTCTACTATTACTATTATTCTCAACACATTTAGGTTTCCTACATTCAATAGCTCTATGTCCAAATCCATGACAGTTATAACAATAACCATTAAGAGGTTTAAATTGCTTACCTGTGCAATCTCTCTTCATATGACCAATAGTATTACAAGAAAAACATCTACCTTTGAATTCTCTTTGCATACCTTTGGATGATTCCTCTTTCTTTGGTGATTCTTCTTCTTTAGGTGTATCTTCAGATTTGTTGATCTCATCAGACTTCTTCTCATCTAAGCTTTCAGATACCTTCAGATCTGGTTCCTTACTTTCATTATATGCCTTAAGAGTGTTGAATCCAAGACCAGTCTTATTATAGAATGGTTTCTGAAAAGATGCTTGTTTATCAATCCTCTCACTAGTTGAATATAGCCTTTCAAGTTGTTGCTTGGATTGAGTCAATTCGCCTTTCACAATCTTGTTGTATTTCTCAAGTTCAACATACTGAAATTTGACTTTCTCAAGTTCAGATGTTACATTTCCAAGTTTAGATTTCAGTCCTTCATTTTCAGTTTTTAGACTTTCATTCTCAGATTTCAGATTTGCTTCATTCTTTCCATTTCCATCTTTCAAACTAAGCTTCAAATTTGCTATCTTCAATTCATGCTTAAGGATCTCATTTTCTTTTTCGAAATTGTCATCACAATCTTCAATAAGAACTTCAAATTTCTTTTCAGATTTTAGATCTTCCAAATTTTTTTTGAATTTCTCAATGAGGTTCTTTGCATCATCATATTTTCCTTTCAGAGTGTCTCTTTCATCAGTAAGCATATCAATATATTCAAGAGCTTCTTCAAGATTCTTCTATAGTTGATCCATATCCATAGAGATCTTACTCAAGATGCTAGGCTTTCCTTGAATGATTCTTTTCCAAGTAACTAGGCTCTGATACCAATTGTTAGAAATAGGGAATACTGAGAAAGGGGGTGAATCATTATTCTACAAACTTTATCTTTTTCCCAATTATGGATATAACAGATTATCTTTACACATGCATAACATAAGAAGCTAAACAGCATGCACAACAATAAAACTAAAGAACTCATAACACATGATTTGTTCTCGAGGAAACCCTAGCCAAGGCAAAAACTCGATGGGAATGGTACCCACAAATATCCACTAATCAAAACTATCATGTTAAGGATGTTGACCCTGTTAGGAGTCTATTACAAACATATAGTGTATTAGTCCTGATTAAGGGACTATAGGCCTTGTTAGAAGCCTCAACCCTATTAGGAGTTGGTAGTACAAAATGTGATTACCAGCTGAGCCCACTGCCCAAACAAGTAATGTACAATATACACTGATTACAAAATAGGTTAAGGTACATAACCTTATACTACTTGCAATAATATCTCTTCGCTGATCTTTCACTATCGCTATTACATATGCTTCATATACTTCACATCATACTTCTACAAATACTTGTTGCTTATTACAATTCCTCCTCTTTACAATTAAAATTACATTTACATATATACCAATAGCTTTATCCAAGAGTAAACATCTAGGATGTCATCCCTTTATATTTTTAAGTCATTATTTTGATAAACAAAATAATCCCTTAACTCTTTACCAATTCTGTCTTCATATTTTGTCCTATCAGCTTCACACTGTCTTTGGTAAAACTATCATAACTTCTTTCGTACATGTCGTACTAACTTGCACTCTGAGATGGTTCATCATTAGTCACCATGGAATCTATGTTCAAGTGCGCAAGCACTGAACTCACTCTAGTCAATGTCACAAACAAAAACTATGTTCGAGTATACTGGTAAAAATACTCTCACATTTAGACAAATTTGCAATGCGCTCTGTCATACTTGCTCTCTGACTTGTGTGATCTTCATGTGGATCATATGTTTCCATAATGACAACATCTATGCAATCAACTTAGCCAAATTTCCAATAGTCATATGAAGTGCAGATAGATGACATGATAAGAGGGAGTGGTTATGACCCTAAGTCTCAAGTTGTTGCATTGTGGTCCTTAGCTCCTAAAACTCAAAAGCCATCTCTAGTAAGTATTGAAAATAAGATGGAAGGAAAAAAAATCATCTGGACTATCCAAAACACCACTGATCTTGAGGTGTCCAAGGCAGTAACACACTTTTCCCACCTTAATGAGGAAAAAACCATGCAGTTGTCTAAAAGGTATGACAATTTATTTGAAAATTCAATGATGCTTGCTAAGGAAAGAGATTTGAAGCTCATGGTTATCAATAAAATGGAGGGTAAAATTGAGGATTTAAAAGATAAGCTTGAAGAAGCTTCAAAGGAAGTTCCTCCTCCTCCTTTGCAAATTGAGGCCCCTCCTCAGCCAGAAGCAGAAGTTCTTGATTGGCCAACTGAGTATCTAGAGAAGGTGAGACTGGATGCAGCCTTGAAGACCATGGTAGAGGTTGTGCAACACAAATAGAACAAAATAAAGGAGAAGATGGAGTCATTCCATCAGTCAGTTATCTTGTTACATAACGAAAATGAGAAGATAAATGAGTCACTAGCTACTTTGGAGCCACTTTACAGTGCATGGTCTGGGAGGAATTTTTTGTTTGAAAAGCTTGATGCCTTGCAGGAACATAGGCATAATATCCCTGAAGTGGTAACAGAGGTATATGAGAAGATTGGATTAGTTGGTGTTGTTACAAAGTTTTTCAAAGGAAAATTAAATCAAGTGAAGGCCAAGTTGGCCATGTTTGACAATAATTATCATAAATATATGCCTTATGTTTATAATGATGATGGAGGTGTGGTAAGTATTAATGAGTGAAGTCATCCATGGATCAAATGGTGATTAGGTAGGAGGCTTTCCTTGATGGTGATGGTTCTGTAGACTTGGATGGGTGCAACAGTATAATTGACAACTTGTTCAAAGTTGAAAATGATTGCATAAAGTTTGTTACAAAGGTTAAGAGCATAACTGATTCCAAGTGGGAAGAGTAGTTGAAGACACTACAGGAACTGCAGAGTTAGAATTGGCCATCTGATGATGATGTGGCAACTTGGGAAAAAAGTACAAAGAAAAAGAAGAAGAATCCATCTGTCTTAGAGCTAGAAGCTAAAGAAGAAGAGTAAAGTACACATGGAACCTGATCCAGAATTCTGGGAGAGCATGTATCAAACAAAGGATGATGTAGGTTATCCTGTAATGGTGGTCATCATTCATGTGACAAATCAAGTAACTGCTCTGAAGTATCCTCAGACAAAGGTGCCACATATGAAGATTCCAGTTGTTGGGAACTACTTTCTATTTTCTCCTATCTTTGTCATTATGTTTGTACCTTTTTGTCTGTAGTGCAAATCATTTTCCTAGCCATCTGAAGCTTGTTGCATCCTCTTGAGGATTCCAAGATGGCTAGTAGTATATAGCATTTTTTTTTCTTTTGCAAAGGGTGGTCAATTATACTATGTAAAGAAATTTTTGAATATAGCACCGGATTTTCTAAGAAATCTCTGTCAAATTGTACTGATGTAGTTGATTTATTAATACAAAATACAAGAACTTCTTTACTATTTTTTGATTGTCTTTGTGTATGGATGCTTTGGTTCTTTTATGTGTTAAACTATAAGGCTTTTTAATGCATTGTTTATAAGGTAAACATAGGGGTTGAACTTAAGTTCTTTCAAGGAAATAATAATTCTTAAGGGAGGCTTCTGGGAATCAATTATCTTTATATGAATTTGATGATAGGTATAGTGATCGGAAGAAGGAATGCCAGGCATTTCATTCAAGTTCTTAGTATATTTGTCTTAGTAGGATTCAGTTGATGTAGGGTTAGACTCTGACGTGCAATGATTAAGGCACTGGTTTTTCCTTGATTTTCTTGTATCTACCACCAAAAACTTAAATAATCTGTTCATTTACTTTTATTGCATATTTCTGAGTTGAAGTATCTATGTCAAGCACATAGATCTCTATTTTTATGCTTTGTAGAAGCTGTTGAGAAAGGTAAACCTTCCTAAGTTTCATACTCGAAGTGAAGAAGGTTTTAAAACCTTAATACCTTAGCATTTGAATTGTGCTAGATGCATCAAGTGGGTATACATGAGTTGTGATTTTGGGAGTTTTTTGAATCTTCTATTCATTTACAAGTTTAAGTGCTAACAAGATCCAAGAATTGTTGCAGAAAGGTTTGATCCAAGAAATTTTTAGTCCTTATGTAGTACCAAGTGTATTGGCACCTAAGAAGAATGGATAATTGAGAATGTGTACTGATTGCAGAGCAATAAACAAGATAATAGTGAAATATAAGTTTCCTATACCAAGAATGGATGACATAATGGATAGTTTGACTGGAGAAAAGTATTTTACCAAAATTGATTTGAAAAGTGGATATCATCATATTAGAATCAAAGAAGGTGATGAGTGGAAGACTGCTTTTAAGACAAAATAATATTTGTATGAGTTGTCGGTTATGCCTTTTGGTTTAACTAATGCACTGAGTACTTTTATGAGATTGATGAATGAATTTTTGAAGAAATTCTTAGGTAAATTTGTCAGTGTACACCTATATGATATTTTGATATTCACTAAGACTAGAGAAGAGCATTTTTTGCATGTTAAACAAGTATTGCAAAGATTGAAAGAAGAAAAGTTGTTGATTAACCTGAAAAAGTGTTCCTTCATGAAAGAGGAAATTATGTATTTGGGATTTGTGATTTCAACTGATGGTTTGAAAATGGATCCTCAAAAGGTTGAAGCTATTTTGAATTAAACTACACTTGATAATGCTAGTGAGGTAAGATTATTTCATGGTTTAGCAATTTTTTACCAAAATTTCATTAGGAATTTCAATTCAATTTGTACTACTATGACTGAGACTATGAGAGGAGATAAAAGAGAATTCGAGTGGACACATGGAGTTGATAAAAGTTTTGAGACTCTGAAGCAGAAGGTTTCTGAATTACCTGTGTTAGCATTGCCTTATTTCAATAAGCTATTTCAAGTTGAATGTGATGCAAGTGGTAGTGCAATAGGAGCTATGTTGAGTCAAGAAGGTAAACCTATTTCTTTCTTTAGTGAGAAGTTGAATGATGCAAAAAGGAAATATTTTTTGTATGATCAAGAATTATATGCTATTGTTTAAGACCTAAAAAAATGGAGACATTATTTGATACCGAATGAATTTGTGTTGTATACTGATCATAAGGCTTTACAATATTTGGGTAGTCAGAATAAGTTGAATCAGAGACATGAAATGGGTTGAATATTTGTAGAGTTATACATTTGTGATAAAACATAAGAGTGGATTCTCTAACTGAGTTTTTGATGCATTGAGTAGAAGAAGATCATTGATGACCGAGATGAGAATTGAAGTTCTTGGTTTTGATGATACGAAAGTATTGTATGAATTTGATCCTAATTTTTTTGAGCCGTGGAGAAAGTGCAGAGCACCTATTCAAGATCAACCAAGTACTAAATGGGAAGACTATTTCATTCAAGAAGGTATGTTGTTTAAAGTTATTCAGTTATGTGTACTGAGAGGATCAATGAGAACTATTTTGATAAAAGAGAAACATGGTAGTGGTTTGGCTGGACATTTTGGCATTGATAAAACATTGAATTTGCTTAAGGAGAAATACTTTTGGCCGCAGTTGTATAAGGATGTTCAAAAATTTTTGAAAAGTTGTGGAATTTGTCAAGTTGCAAAGGGAGTAAGTCATAATACTAGATTGTATATACCAATTTCTGTTCCTAAGAAACCTTGGATTGATATCAGTATGGATTTTATTCTTGGCTTACCGAAGACAATAAGAGGTAATGATTCTATATTTGTTGTTGTGGATAGATTTTCTAAGATGGTACATTTTATACCCTACAAAAAGATATCAGATGCAGTGCATATAGGAGATCTTTTCTTTAAGGAAATTGTCAGATTTCATGGATTATCGAGGAGTATCATCTCTGCTTGAGACAATAAATTTTTTGGATACTTTTGGAAGACTCTTTGGAAAAATTTGGGCACCGAGTTGAGGTATAGTTCTACATTTCACCCATAAATTGATGGATAAATAGAGGTTGTGAATAAAAGCTTGTATAATCTTTTGAGATGCTTAGTAGGAGATAAACCAAGTAATTGGGATTCTATGTTGGCACAAGCAAAGTTTGCATATAATAATTTAGTGAATAAGAGTACTGGAAAAACACCTTTTGAGATTGTTAATGGAATACAACTGAGAGGTATATCAAATTTGAAGGATATTGCTGGTGAAGAAAAGAGAAGTGTTGAAGAAGTAAAGTTTGTTGAGTTCATGAAGACATTGCATGAAGAAGTGAAACATAAGTTGGAGAAAAGTAATGAGAAATATAAAGACAAAGCAGGTAGATCAAGAAGACATAGGAATTTTGTAATTGGGGATGAAGTAATGGTACACTTGAAGAAAGGCAGATTTCTTGTTGGAACATATGGGAAGCTGAAAATGAATAAATTTAGTCCTTGCAAGATATTGATGAGATTTAACAGTGGAAATGCTTATGAGATTGAGTTACCTAATGACATGGATATATTACCTATATTCAACATTGCAGATTTGTATGAGTACCATTAATCAGATGAAGAGCTGACAGTACCGAATGATTATCCTAAGAGATAAACAAAAGAAGTTGAGCATATTTTGGAACATACAGTTGGCAAAAACACAAGAAGAAAATAGTATATGGAATATCTGGTAAAGTGGAAAAATAGACCGATTGAAGATAGTTCATGGATTTCACAATCTGAGTTGGATTTCACTCAAGTTGTACCTACTGCATGATTTAGAGAATCATTTCAAACAACCCCAGGTGTCTGATGCAAGAGCATCTCGAGTCCTTGGCAATCCTGTGTCACCAAAAACAAGTTTAAGTTTTCTGTGTTGCATGGTTCCTTCTTTGACCGAGTTGGCTCAGTAGTTGGTCAGTTCCTTCTTTAACCGAGTTGGTCGGTTAATTCTCTGGCACTCAGTTAGCCTTGCTTACTGAGTTATTTCTTTTGGTTTTTTGTTGAGGCTGACTTGTGCATTTAATTTTGGTCATGGAGTTAATGTTGGTATCGATCATTGGGAAGTATGTGGACCTAGATATGGTCATTGCTTCCATTAATGGTGGATCTGAAGGTCAACTTGTTTTGGTAGCCTCTTGTATATAATGTGGTCATTGGTTATAGTTTTAGGAAAGCAGTGGAGGTAGCAGTTAGGAGTTAGAAGATTGAAGGTAGTTTTTGAATCCTCACATGTTGGAGGACTGTTGTAATTGAATTATTGTATCTGGCCCTAACTGGGAAAGCCTTACAACTTGGCATGTATGAATCAATTTGATGAAATATAAGGATTTGTTTTGCATTCTCTCTCTCATTTATTGTGTAATTTCTTCCGTGTGTGATCTCTGCAAGGAGGATTGGATTAGGGTGTTCCTTTGGCCCCTCATCCACCCTTGCCTTGCATCAGATTCCCAACAATACCCAACACTCCAAATGCTCAAATTGTCAATTGGGCCTAATTGCCCTCCTAGTAGATCTCTAGTGGTATTAAAACATAGTTTTCTCACAACTTTTTGAAAACACTAGAAAAACACTTTAGGTTTTTAGACACCCTTTTTAGAATACATTAACATATCCCAAATGAAAAATTTATTGTTTTGGATCAACTTGCAGATACATTGACTATACCCATGTTTCAAGCATGAAAAGTGGTAATTTTACAAAGCAAATATATGTTGTATTTACTCCCAAGAATCAAGACTCTCAACAGTCTCTAAAAATGACTCAAATTAAAGTAATATCAACTTAATTTGATCATCAGACCAATACAAACATGAAACCCCCAAATAGGTCTCAAACAAGCCCTCAAACCAAGAGTTTTCTAAATCTCTAACTTCCACTCACTTCCAGAATCAACTAATGGTGGATTAACCATTAAAAACCCATATCAAAGAGCTCCAAACTCTTAGACACACCCCTTATTTAGGTAGATTAATTGCATCTGCACTCTACCAACCAATTTCATGAACCTTCACACATTTCCTTCGGTGATCACCCACCTTTCATTCACTCAACTGCATAAGATTATGTTAGATAAGTAATGCACATGTTATAAATTATTCATTCCATCAGAATCAATGGGCTATCATTCATGGAATGATCCATTACATGAAAAAGAAACCAAATTGTTAATGTAATTTAGTGAACTCCAAAACCAGTCAACACAAATGGTGTAGGATTTGAGACAAATAATTTATTATGGAATTGGAACTTGTCTTAATAAGGAATTATATAATCTCAATGCATCACAAACATGAAATTATCAACAATAAACACAAACTATGCCAAGAAACAAATAAAAGCTTGCAAATTTTAGAGTTTTATTAGGCAAATCACTATTCAGTTGTACACCACTCAATACCATGATTGTGTCTCTCGTACAATGATAAAAAAAAAATTTAATAACCTCTACCCCAACTATCCCAATCAATTTGGATCAGTTACATTTCTTATTTAAGCCTAAAAAACTTAAATCTATTTTCCCTCATAATTGCAAGTAACCGTTGGAATTCAAAAATTTGATTTTCCAACTTACAAATTGTTGCATAATTCATCTAATTGTCTTATGGAACTTTATTATTATATCCACATAAACTTATTAATCACCCCTAAAGACTCCAAAGACCTAATCCAATCCATTTTAACAATATGCTTTTATAGCATCATTGATGATCCTAAGGTCCTTGTTAGGCCCTTTAGGATTCATTACAATTTGATTACATTTATTGCCTTTAAAGGCCATAATTGGCTCTAACACATGCCAATTGATTGGATTAGACTCCTTCATGCTCTTCCATAGTTATTTGTCTTCACCAAATGCCCTTCCATGCCATGATGCTCCTGCATCATACTCCCCGCCATGAAAGAAACTTGTGTCCCAAGAGTTACTCATCTTGTCACCTTGCCACTCGCCTCCTTTGTTCTAATTATTTGGATAGGAGATGAAATATCCCAAGGTAATCTTATTCCTTCTACACCAACCTTCACTTACATCACACAAAACATCATATTTAAAACAATGATTTGACTGTCCCATTCTAGGACCTTGCTTCGTGATTTCTTATGTTCCTTGTGCCCTATCATTTCTCCCATTCCACTAAATCTTCTAATCCTTCAATACCCTAGTAACACCATTGTCATTACATCTTTGAATAGGGAAATAAATACACCCAAATTTGATGCTTTCAAAGATCAAACCATTCTGAATTTTAGGACTATTATGCTGCCCATTCATAACCAGACTTTTGTTTCTCAGTTCTTGATGAACCCAACCAGTATCATACTCCTAACCCTAAAAAATCTTATCTCCAAAACACATGATGATATTATCATTACTCCTTCAAGTTAAAGGTTTTAATTTATATATTTATTTACCCTTGTATGAAAAATTAGGTGAATACTATTCTAAATGATAAATTAACTATATTAAAGATTAATAAATCTATCTAATTAGCAAACTACAATGAAGAATACAATCAAAATGAAGCTAAAATAACATTTTACCTTCACCTACCATGTATCTTGTCTCCATTGCTCTCCTAGCCTTGATTTCTTGAAAATGTTGAGCTCTCAGATTTCCAAATGAAGCCTTATCCCAAGATACTACCAAAGTGTGGAGATTTGATGATGAATGCAAGGAAGCTTAAAGCTTGATTATGCAACTAATGGATGGAATGTCAGATGGATTTGATGATAATATGGATGCTTGAATGCTTTTAAAATGCTTGGATGCTTGATTTCTTGAATGCCTATTACAAAAATACCTATTAGCTCTCAAAGGGGAAATGAGGCTCCTTTTATAGATTTTTGGAGGATCTAGGCCTAGGTGGCACAATCCTACGGTGGAGAATGAAAGGTGGAAGATCTTAGGGCTAGGATTGACTTGGTTGAAGGAGTTGAGAAAAAAGGGGGATGTAGTTGGAATGTGAGAGGGAGAATAGGGATGATGTTCCTCTCACATTGACATGGAGGAGAACAAGGTGGAAGGGAAAGACACATGTCAAGTGTCTCTCAAAGACCCAAGAGAGAAAGAAGGAGAGACCTTTTCCTCATGAGGACTCTTTGTACAAGTGTCCCATGAGTCACCTTTGACCCTTAGAGGTGGCTTGAGAAGCCCCTTAGGAATAGGGCATGTCCCTTGACTTGGTTTAAGAGAGGACATGTGGTCATGAGACCAAGTCCTATGAGGCCACATAGCCCTTAAGAATAGGACATGTGTGGGTGAGGATAATTACTAATAAATAATTAATAATTATTATTTATTTTAGCCAAAGTGATGTGTCAGGTGACTAGGTAGGTGAGGTGGACTAGGGAACTTAGTCATATTTAGGTGATTGTGTATTTAATTAAATCACTTTAATAAGACTAATCAAAAGACTTAGGATAGAGGAATAGACTATAGTGAATTTACTAAATAAATTGAATAATTTATTTAACAAATAGAGGAATAATTATTAATTAAATAATAAATATTAATTAATTTATCAAGTCAATATTAATTAAATAATAAATATTTAATCAATTAATGAAGCCATTTTTAAGTGTATACAACCCTTATGCACAATGTAAGTATTAGAATAGCCATCATGAAAAGTTCTTCTATCACACTACCAAGGTCTTCCTAATATCACATGCCCACAAGTCATAGGTATTACATCACACATTACCTAATCAATATAAGGACCATTTGAAAAATTAACAAGAGCTATCTAACTAACCTCTACAATCATCACTTGATTAACCCAAGTGGCCTTGTAAGGGCCGATTAGGATGATCTACTATTGTTAACCCCAATTTAGTCACCATATCAACTAAAACCATATTGTTGTGTGCCCCTAAATCAAAAATGAAAGTACATACCTTGCCTTTAACCAGATATCTTGATCTAAAAATGGTTGTTTGTGGTAATGAATCTTATTTCCTCATAAGAAGACATTCTCCTTCTTTTGGTACTAGTATCTTAGGTTCATGATTCTCTTCTTCTTCTTGAACTAGATGCACCCTTCTATCTCTCTGATCTAATTCATTCCATTTAGGACATCTAAAAGATTTATGAACCACCTCATTGCAATGAAAACACTTTCCTATAAAGACTCCACTTCCTCTTCCTCCAAATCTTCCACCTCTATGGTTATATCCTCCTCTTGTTTCTGAAGTAGATCCCCATGTCCTTGTCTCTATCATTATTGCCTTGATAATAAAAAAATCTCCTACCACCTCTTACTCTCATAGAAGATCCTCCTATATTGCTATTTTTCCTTTCATGCTTTCTCTTTATGTTCTCTTCTGCCCTTACTACAAGCTGAAAACATTCTCCCATTGTTTGTGGAATACTCAGCCCAATTTTATCCTGAACATTAAGTCTTAGCCTATTGATGTACCTTGCTATATTTTCATCCTCTTCTTCATATCCTCCTCTGATACTCATCTTTTGGAGCTGCTCTGTATATGCCATCACATCCATCTCTCTTTGTTTCAAACTTTGTCTCATCCTCTTTGTTTGTATCACAAAATCATTAGGCAAGAATTTATTCTTGACCATTCCTTTCATTCTCTTCCAACCAGTGATTCTTCCTAATCCTCTATCCATTCTCTCTGATTGAATATTTGTCCACCATTTCAATGTTGTACCTCTCATCATTGGCTTAGAAAAATTGACTTTCTTACTCGCATCCATGTCTTCTAACTCAAAAAGAATTATAGGGCCTCTAACCAACCAAAAACCTCTTCACATTCCATTCCTCCTTGATACAAAGGTAAATCAGTAGTACCTTTTTGACTCTTACCTTGTACTTCCTTGATCAACCTTATAAATCTTCTCTCCTCAGGATCATTTTCTTCCCCATGACCCCTATTGGCTTGTTCCTCATTGTTTTCTCCTTTTTCATTATTTTCTTCTTGAATTTCCTCTCTCCTAGGTTCTCTTTTCTCTTTCTCTAATGATTGTATTCTCTCAATCTATTTTAGTCTCTCTCTTCTTGTTTGTCTTTCCTCTCTTTCCCTTGTAGCCTCTAGTTCACTCTTTTCCCTTCTTTCTTTTTCCAACTCTTCCCTCAACATTTCTATCTCTCTTTCCAACTTACTCTCTAGTGCCATGACTATCCTCCTTTACCAAAACCTTTCCCTGATGCTCCGATACCAACTAATGCAAAGGGTTGGGTGATTTTTTAGATCAACTACCCAAAGGTTTAAGTTTTGAATTGTTTAAGCTCACACCCAAATAGCCTTCAAACCTCAAATGCTTGAAAACTTCTCAAATACCTTCCTAGTGAAAAATATGATTGTATTTTGTCAATTCAAGTTGGATTCAAATGGTTTTACCAATTTATAGGGTTCCCAACAATACCCAACACTCACAATGCTCAAATTGTCAATCAGGCCTAATTGCCATCCTAGTAGGTCTCCAACGGTATAAAAACATAGTTTTCTCATTGTGTGTGTGAATTTTGTACCTGTCTGTAGACACAACACTTTAGTAAAACATTAGAGGTTAGCTTAAAATCAAAATCATGCAAGTAATTGAAAACTAATCTAACTAGGTGATTTACTGCCTTCTAGTAGGTGCGAGTATGTATTCTCAGATTGGACTGAGATCAGTGACCTTGATGACACCTAAACAAAGGATTTCAATGCAAAATCTAGATATGAATTAGATGCAAATTAATCTATTTTTTTAGTTTTTCTATGCAATGATATGAGAAACCTGATATGAATCTAATCTATATAAAAAATTGATATGCAATACAATTAATCTAACAATGATATGCTAAAATATGAATGATCTCACAAAGTTGTTGATTCGCAAAGAGGCTTCAATTCTTCAGATACCAATTCGCCAGCATAAGTTTGCACAATTATGAGATGATTTGTGAAGAGCTGAGCCTTGATTTTATAGAAATCCAGGGCTTTGGGGATGCATGGAAAAAGCCATAAATCACTCAATTCATTTTTGAGTTATCAAGGAATTAAAGATAGTTAACTCACAAATAATCATGCAAAAATAGCTTTTTTGATTTAAATCAGAAGTTGAGATCAGCTTTCAACTCAAAATAGAGTTGAGTTTATTTTTAAAACAACTTGAATTGATTTTTTGATTTATAGTTTAACTATTTTTTGGATGTGCATAATTAATATGAATTAAATAAATAAATAAAGTGATTTATCCTCAACTTAACTGATTTTAAAAATAAAACAATTGATTTATGGGTTAATCAATTATTAAATCAAACTTTTATTCCAAAATAATATCATTAAATATGACAACTTGCTTTAATTAATTAAATAAGAATTTAATCAATTAATGATAGGAATTTTGATTTATTGTCAAATTCAAATAATAATAATTAGGAATAAATAGAATTAAATTCAATTAAATAATTAAGTGACAGAATTAAATCTAATTAATTAAATATTCAAAATATTCAATTAATCAAACTTTAGGATAAATAGGATTTATCGCCAAATAATCATTAAATTAAAGATCATTAAGATAATTAGGAATATGGAATATTCCCTGATGCAGAATTTAAGATAATCAATTAGGATTCGATGATGTTCAGATGTGCCTTGGGCTAGGACTTCAATGTCGATTTCATTCGATGTGTCAATATAAGAGGTTAATGAACCTATAGCCCATTTTTTGGGTATTACATTTTGCCCCTCTTTGAATTGTTGTGCAAAGCGCAGTGGTTCAAAGACACTCTGTGTATGATGTTTGAAATTGATGTTTGAAATTGATGTTTGAAATTGATATTTGAAATTGATATTGATATGAAGCAGAAACTGATTGAAACTGATATGAAGATAATAGGTCCTGAATGACCAAAGATAATGTTAATTATAACAGCAAATGAACCGATGATTGTGAAAAAGTGTCAAAATGCTTGATTTTGAACCTTATGATTGTGAAGAAGTGAGTGACCGATTCCAGACCCAATTGTCGATAAGAATCACATTGGTATCACATCTAAACCCTTCAGTTTCCAAAGAACCAAGGAAATAACACAATTGAACAGATAGTTGCAAAAACTGATACAATTTACAAGATTAAGAGAATATCAGATTGATATGGATCTCGATGAATCTAATATGCCCCGAGCGATGATTGATTTGCCCCAAGTGATGAGGTCTTTTGATGAATCAGCAACTAGACGTGGTTGTTTGTCTCAATTACTAAGGAAAGATATGATTTCAAATTAGATTACAGACTTTGAATGATGTGCAATACCATGCCCCCTTCAGGATTAAAATTGAAATCTGACAAGAAAAGTCAGTGTTATAGGGTTCAGAAGCATGTTAATTGATGTAAGAAGTGGTTAAATATGTTTGAGAACACATTCTGCATCGTTTGGAGGTCTAGAAGACCAAGTTGGACTAGGTTTGACCATGGGGTGACCATGGTTGACCAAGTTGAAATTTTGATAGTTTGACGTAAGATAATCAGTTAAGGTGAATACTAGATTTCTGTGATTATGGAAGGTCGATTATGCAAGCAATAGACTGTCCTAGGTCCAAAAATTTTAAATCACAATTTTGACATAGTAAATGATCTCATATTTGAATTTTGATCCCGAAAATGGATTTAGAACGTCGAAATTAGCCAGGGGTCCAATTTTCATGAAAAATGGAGCACTTTTGAAAATTAGGTCAAAATCTATATAAAGGTCGGAAGGGTCATTTTCAATTCATTTCAACCTTTTGACTTTGAAAAACTTTGTGGAGCCCTCTGAGCAAAATGGCAGATAAAGCGGCAGAACCAAAGGTACCTATGAGTTTGCATCGATTTAAGCGCAGCCGGAGACACCAGAGACCTCGGCAGTATGGACATCCGGTAGGTGGACCTCTGTGCTTTGCTAAAATGTTAATTTTTCCATGTTTTATAGGATTTTAGCAATTTTTCATACGTTTTTCCATTTTTGAATTTTGCATGCATGAAAACTCGTACAACTCCCCAACGAGACTTGTACGACTTTTCAACTGTAGATAGGTTGTCATCCCATAAGACCCCACGACTCATATCAGAGGGACCCATGAGTCGTATGATGTTTCATCGGGTCCCTCATAACTCGTACGATGAGGGATGCATTGTCGTGCCACTATGATTTGTCATTTGGTATGATGGAGAAAGTCATACGACTTTTGATGCCAGTCTGAAGTTTCGTATGGAAAACAGTGAGCTTAAAACTTAGTATTAGGTCAAATTTTTTATTTTTCTGATCTCATAGCCTAATTACTAACCTGTTAACCTACCTTCTGAAATACTGAACTGTCCCATTTCTACCCTTGTAACCTATTTTGTGACCAAATTACAGATAGGATTCTCTGTTTCTGTGCTATGTAGGTCATATATCCAGATGTAAATGTGCGGATCTCGCACCCTGCCATGCAAAGACTATGTGTGTCATTGCCAGACCCTATGAGGGTCCACCTTGCTTCTGGTGGATTTGAGCACTTGATACATTTACCCAAGATTAGGGTAAATCACAGACTTTTGACTGCGCTGATTGAGAGGTTCCACTCAGAGACCCAGACATTCCACCTACCGACTGGGGAGATCATTGTTACCCCTGAGGATGTGTACCAGATACTGGGCATTCCTTTCCATGCAGGCCAATGACCAAAGTATGTTAGTTCGGGGAACTCAGGTGTATTAGCTTTTAGACATCTCTTCAGAGATGATACTCAGATGACGGCCTCCATCTCTTGGGAGACCCTAGTGCAGAGATATGGACAAACACACCGACTAGAGTGCATCATTGTCGAGATGATTGGTGGTATTATCATGTCTGACCGTCAGCAGAATGGTCTTTTGATGGGTTGGGCCCCTATGGTAGCATGTTTGATGGCCACTCCCTCTGAGTTGGCTTGGGGTCAGTGTCTATTGGCTCACATGTTCTCTGAGATGCATGAGGTAGTGTATCAGGAGAGCAAATCATTTGCTGCAGGAGCCCTAGTTCTACAAATATGGGCTTGGGAGCACATCCCAGTGTTGAGACCTGTATGTACTTCACAGAGGTAGCCTCAAGAGCCTATCATCTATACATATGTCAGATATGTTATACAGGGATGGATGGGTCATGTAGAGTACTAGACGCGATGCCTCGATGATATGACCTTTGTGCACTGGAGACCATATGTAGCCATTGATCCTTGGCCTACTACTCGAGAGCAGTTTAGTTATTTCTTCTAGAGCTGTGTATTGATTGGGAGGTCATCCTCCACTATAGAGAGATTCCTTATTACCAGGGTCTGGCGGTAGTATGGACGTATTCAGGATGCCCCGGAGGATTATGCTACATATGCACGGATAGGGCATGAGATTGGACTAGGATGGACACAGAGGCTCTCTTATGCTTTGTGTTCTTAGGAGTATAGTGTCATTGTCGGCAGGGACTAGGAGTATAGACCAAATGTACTAGATGCTAGTGTTACTGATGGATTCATCTCATGGCTTGTTGACCATCCTATTCATAGATTTTTTGATCTGACCGAGCTGATACCCTCCATGGAGGAGGTGATGGATGTTACAGGTGCTCCAATGGGACAGGGTCCTAGACCTACACAAGCTCCCATTATTCATCCCACACCTCCAAGACCTAGAGCAATGGCTCCACCATAGAGACCATCAGGACAGATGAGGCCCACTAGTCCCACTAGCTCTACAGCAGGCAGATCTTTCAGTTCTCACAGATGGACTAAGGGAGAGGGTGGCACATTAGGTGGAGTTTTTTCAACGGATGAGGTACTAGCAGTTGAGTAGGTGGTAGGTGGTGGTGTGGACTTCATAGAGGGGGATACTAGTTTTGATTTAGGTGCTGATTCTAGACGACATAAGGCATAGAGGGCAGAGACCACTGAGTAGGTTGCCTTGGATACTGAGATGCCAAATGTTGATCCTACTGCTCCTCCTACTCCACAAGACACTATCAGATGGCTTAATGCACAGGTCAGGGACCTAAACATGTGCATTTCTTGATGGGAGGAGCGATACATAGAGGTAGATAGATAGCAAACTAAGTTGCGTGCGGAGGTATAGAGATTACAGGCAGAGGTGATTCATCAAACCTCACAAATAGCTTACTATGTGTCTACATATTATACAGTTGTTCCTACTTCACAAAGAGTTCCCTCCTACTCAAAGTACATGATGGCATCAGAGGGAGCCAGAGCACCCAAATCAGAGGCAGTACTAGATGCACCACCTCCTCCTCCACCAGGTGCAGAGGATCAGGCTGAGCGCTGATTGATCTATGATATGTTCTGACATTTTTGATCTTTTGATTTTGATATACCATTCTGATTCTGATAGCTCGGCTGAGCTCATTCTTTTGTACACTGTGCTAGTAGTGCACCCCTGACTAGTTTGAGATTTTTGATATATATATGAGATTGATATTTTGGTTGTGACTTCATTTTTACTTGTCATGTTTCGATTTATGATGATATCATGTGATGTTTATGCTATGAGTAGAGTAGAATGTATGTATGGATATATGCAAATGCCATGATTTCTTTCATATGTATGGATGTTATGCAAATGTACATGGATGTAGTGTAATGCAATAGATGATTATGATATGTAAATGCAACGATACACATGATATGTTTTGTAGGTATTGATGAAGACAAGTACTCGGTCTTATGTCAAAAGGATGTTTAACCCAGGAGGATAACTGCTTGCGATTCGATGAAGAGACCTTCAAGGTAGGTTTCAACTCTTGCTAGATTTGAAGAGACATTTGAAGAATTTTTTAAGCATTGAAGTTTGTTTAACCATTTGTGAGATCATGCAAACATGCTAAATGCAAAGAAACATGCAGAATGACATGTAACCTAAGACCTAGGACCTAGTCACTGATCATGTGTCGGTCATTCTCATCATTGAATTTTTAGGTAATTGGATAAATCAATACAATTCCCACTAGTTATGAAACCATAGACATATGAATATCAATTTGTATATGCAAGAATCAACACAATGTCCACTAGCTACGCAACCATGGACATATGAATATTGATTTGATTTTTGGAATGTCGGATTAGATATAAGCACCAAGGCATAAATGCCAGGATGACCTGAATATCATGTCCATTTTGATATAGCAATTTGTATAAGCATCAAAACATAAATGTCATGATGACCAGAATACACCTTGCGGTACAAACACATCAAGCAGTCAAGAGATCATTCTAAATCCAATGTGAATTACCCGTAGTGACCCTTTATCATTCACATCCTTAGGTAAGATCACATTTCACAATAGGAGAAAGAACTTACTCAAAAGATAATAGTTAGATCAAACTTCCTTGAATTTTTTGGGTATCAATGGTTGAGGTACGCATGGCCATCCAATTCAAGATAGAGGCTCTTATAGTCGGACACCATTTCAATCCAAAATTTCCAAAGTTGTTAGATTTTCACATATAAGAAGAAAACAAAGAAAAGATTATGCCCCCAGTCATCACTCTCTAAATCCTATAAAGGACATCATTGAATAGCTTGTGGGAACACAATATGCAAAAATCTCAATGCGAATCAGTAAGCATACAAGGAGATAAAAGCATGTAAAGCACAGATTGTTTTCAGTTTGTGTTTGATTGCATTGTTGTAGATGCAAAATCCTTTCTAGAGACAAAAAAAACTGATTGACTCAGATGAAGTTTCAAAGGACTCTGACTGGATATGACATGTCTAAGATACATTGGAGGCCATAGGATATGACATTGATTGCCCCCAAGTGTTAACATTGATAGGATACAGATGTTTTGAGCTAATTGGTGTACAGACTGACTTATTGAAAACAAACTGGGAGATATGTATAAACTAAAGCAAGACTGAAAGCTAGGAAAGACCAAGATTGTGCTAATAGATGGAGCATTTAAAATAAGTGGCACCCATTTGCCGGGTTTTCACCATCTTGGCAGAGATTCTATTTTTGCTACCAAGGCGCATGTTTCCAGGTTTTCACCAAGGCACTTTTTCTTTTTCTCATTTTTTTGTATTTTTCATTTTTTCAATTTTTTTGTACTTTTGATATTTTTTACTTTTTTGTACTTTTCATATTTTCAATTTTTTTGTGAATCATCAAGGTGCCCATTGCTAGGTTTTCACCAAGATGTTCATTTTTTCAAGACTTTTTCTGATTTTTATGATTTTTTCAAGACATTTTACCATAGACTAAATGCCTTAGGCGTAGAATTTCTTCAGATGGAGAATGTTGATTGGTTCTCAGAGCTATTCTCCTTCAATCATTGAGAGTTGATAGGCACCAGAGCCAAAAGTAGCAATGATTACAAAGGGACCCAGCCAGTTGGGTTCAAACTTCCCCTTGCGTTCCCGATGTGATTGATTTTTAGGATTTTCTCTCAAGACTAGATCACCAACCTGAAATTCTCTGTGTCTGACTTTCTTGTTGTAACCTCTAGACATTCTCTTCTGATATACTCTAAGATGATCATAT
This sequence comes from Chamaecyparis obtusa, assembly GCA_027943335.1. Classification (NCBI taxonomy): domain Eukaryota; kingdom Viridiplantae; phylum Streptophyta; class Pinopsida; order Cupressales; family Cupressaceae; genus Chamaecyparis; species Chamaecyparis obtusa. Next base: position 683,032 of record BSBK01005072.1, read on the forward strand.
GTTGCTTTCCTACGCTCATTTAGTAGTTTAAGTTCTTGCAACCTAGACACTCTGTAGTCATCATCAGTTACTAAACCATGCATTCTAATTCTTAGTGATGGGATTTCAACCTCAATAGGCAGTACTGCTTCAGACCCATAAACTAAAGTGAAAGGTGTAGCCCCAGTGGGCATTCTGATACTTGTTTTGTAGGCCCAGAGAGCTAGATTGATCATGAGATTCCAGTCTCTTCCTATTTTATTAACTGTACGGTGCAAGATGTTCAATAGATTCTTGTTAGAAGCCTCTACTTGGCCATTCCCTTGAGGATAGTAGATAGATGACCAATGTTGTGTAATCTTGAATTTCGCACATAAATCATCTAGATCTTTGTTCTTGAATTTTCCACCGTTATCTATGATTATGGAATGAGGTATCCCATATCTGCATATAATATAGTTCAATATGAACATAGATATTTTCTTTCCAGTTGCTTGTGTCAAAGGGACTGCTTCTACCCATTGTGTAAAATAATCTATAGCTGTGATTATATGGGTATGTCCATTAGAAGAATGAGGATGTATAGCTCCCATAAGATCAAATGCCCATTGGTGAAAAGGCCATTGTGTAGTGAAGGGAATTAGATCTCTCCCTAGAGCATGAATTAAGTTGCCATGCACTTGGCACTTTTGACAGTTCTTAGCAAACTTGATAGACTCTTTCTCCATTTCAGGCCAATAGTACCCAGCCCTAATAAGTTTTTGAGCTAGTGTTAAACTGTTCGAGTGTGACCCACAAATACCATCATGGACCTCCTCTAATGCACGTTGAGACTCTTCCCATTCTAAACATCTAAGTATTGTACCATCTAGACCTTGTTTGTATAGATCATGACTAATGATGACATATCAAGAGGCATTACGGATAAGGTATCTCTTTTCATGATGGTTGAAGGTTTCGAGGATGATTTGGTCTTGGAGATAGGAGAATAGGTTTTTGTATCTAGATGAATCATGACCAACAATAGTGTAGATCATGCGGGTTTTGAGGGAATCATATGCAGGATAAGATAGTGCTTCCACTAGGAACTCGTAATGTAGCTCATGTTCAGGCTACTGTAATAGAGTAGATAGCGTTGCCATTGAATCGGAAGCCTTATTCTCTGTTCTAGGAATTTTCTCAAATGTGATAGATAGGAAATACTTCTTTAGATCATCTACCATTCTCTTATATGGGATGAGCTTTTCATATTTAGTCTGGTACACATCATTGACTTGATGGATAACAAGTTGAGAGTCTCCATGAATGTGTAGCTCTATCACTCTCCACTCAATTGCTATTTCCATACCATTCAAAAGGGCTTTGTATTCTGCAATATTGTTTGTGCAAGGGAACTTTAATCTGAATGCTTTTGGGATTGAGTATCCTTGAGGAGTTATAAATAATATGCCTGCTCCTGATCCATTCTGTGTATAGGAGCCATCAAAGAATAACTGCCATTCTCTAGAAGAAAGAGTCATAATAGAGGAATTTGGAAATTCCATTTGCATTGGTGTATCATCAATCATAGGTGCATCTGCTAATTGATCAACAACTACCTGTCCTTTGATAGCTTTTCTTTACACATATTCAATGTCAAATTCACTTAAGAGCATAATCCATTTAGCTAATCTACCTATGAGGGTAGCTTTGCTTAGAAGGTACTTGAGTGGATCAATCTTAGCTACCAAATGTGTGGTATGAGCTAACATATAATGTCTCAGTTTCTATGATGCAAAGATCATAGCTAGACAAGCTTTCTCAATCATTGAATAGTTCTTCTCATATGCAACCAATGTTCTACTGATATAGTATATAGCTCTTTCCTTTTTGTTCTCATCATGTTGTGCAAGCAATGCCCCCAGTGATGTATCTATAGTAGAGACATATAAGATCAAAGGCTTCCCTAGAATGGGAGGCATCAAGATAGGAAGATTTGATAGATACTTCTTGATATGGTTAAAGTTGTTCTCACACTCTTCATTCCATGCAAAGGTCACACCTTTATGTAATGTTTTTGTAAAAGGTTGTGATATGTCTGCTAACTGTGATATGAATCTTCTGATAGATTGAACTCTTCCTTGTAATGTCCTCATTTGACTAATATTCTTTGGGGGTTGCATCTCCATTATAGCCTTCACTTTAGCTGGATCAATTTCAATACCCTTCTTTGAGACTATGTACAAGAGCTTTCCAGAAGTGACACCAAAAGCACATTTCTTAGGATTTAGTCTGAGACTAAATTTTTCCATTCTATCTAGTATCTTGCTCAAGTCATCTAGATGTTCAGCTCTAATCATAGATTTTGCTAAAGTATCATCAACATAATCTTCCATAGTCCTATGCATCATGTCATGAAAAATAGATGTCATGGCTCTTTGATATGTAGCACCAGCATTTTTAAGCCCAAATGGCGTGACATTCAAACAGAAGGTGCCCCATGCACATGTGAAAGTAGTTTTCTCTTGATCTTCTGGAGCAATTTTTATTTGATTATATCTAGAAAAACCATCCATTAAAGAATACATCTCAAAGCCCGCAGTCATGTCCACTATTATATCAATGTTAGGTAATGGAAAATCATCCTTAGGGCATGCTCTGTTCACATCTCTAAAGTTTGTGCATACTCTTATTGATTTGTCTAGTTTAGAAATAGGTACAATATTAGAGATCCATTCTACATAATCAATAACTCGGATGAATCCAGCTTTTAGAAGCTTCTCTAATTCAGCTTTTACCAAGAGTGCAACATGAGGATGCATCTTTCTTAACTTTTTCTTAACAGGTTTGACATTTGCAGCTATAGATAAATGATGCATTATAAGATTAGGATCCAACCCTGGCATATCTAAATATTTCCAGGCAAAGTTGATCTTCTTTTCTGTTAAGAATGTAGTAAATTTTTGCTTCTCTTCTTCTGATAAAGATTGTGCTACATGAATCAATTGTGGTTCTTCTATTGTTCCCAAATTGATGGATTGAGTGGGCTCAATTAGAACTGGAGATCTATCTTGTAAATGACTCGAAAGGACATCAAATATCTCATCCTTAGGCACCTCAAAGAGGTTTTCACCTTCGAATACATCTTTTATTTTTACTTTTGTATGTTCTAAGATTTCCATAAAGTGGTTTTCACCCTCAAAACTCCTTTTCTTTTTATTCTTATTCTTATTTTTCTGACTAAGATACTTGATGTCCGACTCTGTCATGCTAACACTTGGTTCACTGATGGAAGTCCTCATAGGCTCAACTGCATTGAGGTAGCAAGAAAGGGCATAGGAATTTGGGAAGGTATAAATACCATGGCTCGGATTTGTGGAGGTTTGATCAAGAAGTTCAGGATGTTGGATAGTCAAAATGGGGAAAGATTGGGAGATAGTGTTTACGAATATGGATCTGTCATCATTGATCCTAACCCGACGCTCAAGTTCAAAGGTGATATTACAACTTAAGACATTAAATTTGTGAATAGGCTCAATGTCATTGTGGGAGTCCAATTCAGCCATAGGTGGATCAAACTTGATAGGTTCATCATTTCGCTATAGACTTACGTTGGGTTCAGGTGCATATTGGTGAATAACATAAACATGTTTCTCTATAATAAGCTCATCTTCTTCTGGAATGGCTCCCCATTCATAGTCATTAGATTCTTCATCTATGCCTCTAGGAAATCTTAAGAACATGAGTAAAGTCAGGATGAATACCCCAAGAAGGGTTACCCTCAGATTCTGATTTGAATTCATAGTCATGAGAATCTGTCTCGGAATAACTACCACCTTCCTCTTTTTGATTATCTTCGAGATTAGTCAGTTCTTGTGTTGAAAATATCTCTTGATTGATAGTAGGTTCTTGTGCTTCTACTACATTAATTCTTTTGATTGGATCATCTTCAGCATCAAGAAGGTCTTTGATTTCTTTAGGCAAACGCTCATAAGGAATAAGTTCTGAGCTGTCTGAATCACTATCTAATGGTTCAGTTTCTTCCTTCTTAAGAAGGGGTTCACCTGGTGTGATCTGCTCTATGACATGGGAATAATTACCTTTGAGGTGGAAGGGTTTCTTTTTAAAGCCTAAGCCAACAGTATCTTTGTTTGCCCTACCAGTATGTGAAATAGGTGTTATAAGACCTTCTCCTCTGATTCCTAGAGGTCCTTTACCTAAATATCCCATCTTAGCTATCAGTTTATCTCCTAGACCATATACCTTAGAAGGGACTTTGGATACTGTAGAGTCACTAATTGGAACAACTTGAGATTCAAGTTCATCCTTGTATAGCCATGCAAGCACAGCTTCATCTTCTTCAAATTCTTGCTTGGAGACTTGTTCTGCTACAAAAAAAATTTTATATGCCTCAAGACATTCTTTAGTGTCTGGTTTAGATTGTTTTAAAGATTGTCCATAAGACTTAGGTGAGATAGGCAGAGATGTCAAAGATAAGACTGGCTCTATAGTATATTCTCCCATACCATTTTCTTTGATATTGACCTCTTTTGCAAGATCTTCCATTTTAGATGTGGATGCTTCTTTTGTTGGCTCAATGGAAGATTCTCTGTTATTAGGCACAAGTTTATATGCACCTTCTTTCAATGTATTACAAGTGGTGGATATGTTTTCCAAAATAGTGACATCTACTCCTTCATAAGGAAATTTCAAGCATTGGTGAAATGTAGAAGGAATAGCCTTCATCTCATGTATCCATGGTCTCCCTAGAAGAATGTTGTAAGCTAAAGGTAGATCAAGAACTTGACATATAGTATCTCTGATAACTAGACCTGCTCTAATAGGTAAGACAATGGTTCCTTTAGAAGATCTTTCTTGTTCATCATAGGCTTTTATAGTTATTTTTTTTCTAGGATCAATAGCCAATTCTGAAAATCCCAATTGTGTAACCAAGTTGTAAGAACAAATATTTAGGCCAGTGCCTCCATCTATCAACACACGTTTGCCTCTACGGTTCTAGATCAAAACTTCTATATGCAAGGGCTGGTTATGCGGGTGACTCGAGGAATTGTCATCTTCCTTTGAAAAGGAGATATATTGTGGAGATGTAAGATGTCCAACCATAGTCTAGAACCTATCTAAATCAAGGTCATCAGGAACATTGGATCTGAGCAAAGCTTTATCTAGGATGGCTCTATGAGTTGGAGATATTCAAAGCAACTCAAACATGGAGATTTTTGCATTAGTGTGCTGGAGTTGTTGAACAATGCTATAAGATGTTGGCCTCGTATCTTTAGGATTGGAAGATTTAGAAACAGCCTTCTATTTGGAAGCAAAAGAAAGATTGAAGGGCATCTTAGGGACATTTGATGAATATGGGATTTGTCCATTCAGATGTGCCTGAGCTTGTGTTAGAGTAACCGCGTTGGCTGAAGTATGATCTCTATCTCTTCGTACAATTGTGATGACATTACAATGCTCAGAGAGACAAGGTTCAACCATATTGATAACAACATTATTTCCAAGGTAAGCATAATTGACCTTTGCCCCCATATTAGGCTGAGAAGATGAAACTTCTTGACCATGTTTCAGAAATGGTTCTGTGAATGCTGTATGATCATTATTTCTCTTATGATTGTCAATCGTGATGTCTCCTTTATCAATTAGATCTTGAATAGTATGTTTCAAGTGTAAGTAGTTATTAGTTTTGTGACCTTTACCCTGATGGAAATCACAAAATTGATTCTCTCTCCACCATTTTGGTTTAGGATCAGGATCAGATTGTCAAATCTCAGGAAAAGAGATGAAGTTATTAGCTAGCAGAGTTCTCATAGCTGATTCCCAAGATTCTCCAAGAGGAGTGAACTTTTGTTTATTATCAGCGGACCAAGATTTGTATTCTGGCTTCTTTTGAGATGGTTCAGACACCTTTTTCTCTGAGGCTTTGATTACTTGGGTACCAATAGTTAGATTGAAAGCTGGTGCCTTTGATGGGGCACGGATAATATCAACAACAACATCTATGATGATGCCTTTATTCTTGTTCTAGTTTTTGTTCTTGTCTTTAGAACTGGATCCTGATTCATACTTGTCCTTTTGAAGTGTGACGTCTCCTTTTTTCACAAAAAAATTTTCAATTTTGATCACATTGTCTACCATCTTATCAAAAGATGTATGATCTTGCATTTGTAAAGGTAGTTGATCTCTGGGATAAGATTATTGATGAATATTTCTAGCTTCTCAGTTTTTGGAATAGGCCTAGCATATAGAGAGAATTTCTTCCTCCATCTCTTGAGAAATGTCAGGAATGGTTCTCCTAGATATTGTTTGAGATTGTAGATATCAATCATGGTGACTAGATGTTGAATGTTGTAGGAGTATTGCTGATAGAACAATTTGATCAACTCCACAAAAGTTTTGATAGTAGAAGGCAATCTAGAGAACCAATGAATGGCTGCTCCCCCTAGAGATCAAGGAAAGAGACGCATCAGATAGGTTGGTTCGTGCATGAACTCCATAGATTGTGTACAAAATTCTCTGACATGATCTTGAGGATTAGAGTGTCCATCATACTTATCATATTTCGGCATCTCCACTCTTTTCGGGAATGGTGGCATGTACAAGTCTTTGTCAAATGGAAAAGGACATAGGGCCTCCATGGAGAACTCCTTGGGTTCCTTTTCTTTCTCAAGGTTATTAAGTTTGACTTGCATGGCATGCATCTATTTCATCATAGCTATGAGTGGATTTTCTTCCTCATGGGTAATGATATCTTCAACATTAAAGTTAGGAGGAATTTTAGCTCCTTGATGAGCTAATTGTAAAAATTATGCCTCTTTGTCTTCTTTCAAGAAATGCTTCATCATTCATTTGAAGTTATCATCATTTTGATATTGAACAATTTCTTTAGGTGTGGGTTCCTGATCTTCACCATTTTGAGAATGATCTCTTTGAGAGCCAAAGTTTGTCCCTTCTTGAGACATGGTAGGAGTTCTCCCTGGGATAGATTGATGAGGAGTTTGTTGATTACCTCCGTGAGTTGATGGAGGAATGTAACCAGTTTTTAATCAAAAGTTGCCAAGACCGTCATCTTCGTAAAGACTAGAATTGTAGAGTTTCTCAAGATTTGGACCCCTAATAGTGGTTATAGGTAAGGTATGGGATGCTTCTCTAGATTTCTTGTGAGAGGAAGCTCTAGTTTCCACCATTAACCTTGGGTGAAACAAAAGAATATGATGAACACAACTAAAGAAGGATCTGATTCAAGAAGATCAAATGACGCAACCTTGTCAAGGTTTCATTGATTGAAGCTTAGATTAGATGTAAATGGAGGAGACTATGCCCTGGATGTATGGGTAGATTCCCAAAAGATAGTGGACACAAGTTCACAACACTTAACCATTTTGATGATTGATTGAAGATTGATAGTTATGACAAGGTTTTGACACAAGATGACAAAGACTCAAATCAATTAAATAGAAGGCTAAATCAGATTCAAAAGGCCACTTTAGGAAAATGATTGAATTCTAAGTAGCTACTGCTCTATTCTTGACACAGTGATTTTCTTGACAGGTTCTGGAAATAGGCTAGAAAAGCTGGGTCTCTGACAGTTTTGACAACTTTCTGACAACTTTTCAAAAAATTTCAAATGACTCTCTACAGGCTCATACGATAGTGGGCATGGCATGAAATGACAATTGACAAACTCATACAAATTTTGCAAAACTCACACGATAGTTGATAGCAGGGTTTTTGACTTTTTGGAATTGACTGGCAGCAAAACTCGTACGACAGTATACCTGATACCATATGACAATCTGGGGGTTCTGAAATGACAATATCTAAAAGTCGTATGAATTTCTGACTTTACAAAATGGCTGTTGACTCCAGAAAGGTGTTTGACATTAGATTTTGTAATTTTTTAGATTTTTAGTTTTAGATTGTTCACAAAATTGTCTGTCCAGATTTGAAGATTGTAGCGGATTGATTCGTTCTTAGTAACCAGATAGATAAATAGGCACGCAAAATAGCAAGCAAGTGATTCCAAGCACGTCTGAAAACAATGAACAGGTGACAAAGCAACCCTATGCATGAACAATCAAGTGATTGAATTATGCTAATCCCTAGGAGTGCTAACAGTGTATGTTCCAAAAAGTTTTTGCAATAACGCACATATTCCTAGAAAAAATGAAAATTTGGCCTCACTAGGGTTTTTAGTAATGGTCTGACTCTGCAACTTTTGTGATTTCAAGAGGGTGAACTCCAATCCAAGCACACCGGGGTTTTGACACAGTCCAAGAATTTAATCAATCAGGAGCTGCTAGGGAGATCTGACAGCCCAACAAGAGACCACACTTGTGGAGATTTCTTCCACAAGGACATTTATATAGCAGTTGTCACTACCATGGTGAAAATAGCTATTACCGCTTGAGGTTCCGTCAATGTGGTTGACCCAATTAAGAGGATGTCCACTACGATTAACCCTCTCTAAAGGTGACTCACAAAATATACCACATGGAGACTGGTTCCAGATTCAAGGATCTAAGTTTTTGGTAATACCCAAAAAGGGAGTAGAGCATAATCCTCTAGCCTTCTCACTTTTAACCCAAACAAAGCAAACAGATTAATCTGACACGCTAAGACCAAGATTATCTCACAAAGATCTATGATGTCAACCACTCATGATCTATCAACCTCTCTGGAGAGAGAATGTATCAATCAGAAGCTGAAGACTTACAAATCTAGTAGAACGTGAGACTCTCTTAGTAACCTCCCTACCTACAAGGGTTCCTTCGTTGAGAAGATTTTTGCTGGAAACCCACTCTATCAAGAACCACGAATAGTGTTCATAGGGCCTATTTACTATGTGTAACAAAGATGCTGAAAAGAAAATCTATGTTCATTTTTAATAGCCCAAAATGAAATATGTGATATGAAAGCAATAAAGGTCACACAAGCTTGACACACAAGAGTTCTTTTTAATCCAAATTGAAATGTTATCAGCTGAGAAGATTACCTAAATTTCTCACAATGTGCTTAGTATATTCTTACCTATTTTTAGCAATTCTTACGCTTTTCCCAATCAAAAACTAGCAGAAATCAATCAGAAACAGCAAATTTCAATCGTTAATGTTAGCTGTTAGTCCAAATCAGGAAAACAAATCTGGAAAATTGCCTGAAAAGGTGAAATGAAAATTGAAACCTGGCACTAAAACTCATACGATTGTGGGTCACCTCCCAGACAATAGTCCAGAAGCTCGTACGACAATGGGTGTCTGACCATACGACAATAGAGCCTCCAAATGACAATGTGATTCTGGCGGTATGATCCTCGATCAAATAAACTATCATACGACAATGGGTATCCTCTGGTACGAGTTTCTGACAAAACTCGTACAAAAATTGTACAGATAGAAATTAAAAATCGTAGCTTAGAACAGAAAATGACAAGAAGATGATAGAAATTGATAAAAATTGAATGGAAACCTGTTTTAGGGCCCCACGATGGGTGCCAGAAATGTGTGTGTGAATTTTGTACCTGTCTGTAGACACAACACTTCAGTAAAACATTAGAGGTTAGCTTAAAATCAAAATCGTGCAAATAATTGAAAACTAATCTAACCAAGCGATTTACTGCCTTCTAGTATGTATTCTCAGATTGGACCGAGATCAGTGACCTTGACAACACCTAAATGAAGGATTTCAATGCAAAATCTAGATATGAATTAGATGCAAATTAATCTATTTTTTTAGTTTTTCTATGCAATGATATGAGAAATCTGATATGAATCTAATCTATATGAAAAACTGATATGCAATACAATTAATCTAACAATGATATACTAAAATATGAATGATCTCACAAAGTTGTTGATTTGCAAAGAGGCTTCAATTCTTCAGATACCAATTCGCCAGCATAAGTTTGCACAATTATGAGATGATTTGTGAAGAGCTGAGCCTTGATTTTATAAAAATCCAGGGCTTTGGGGATGCATGGAAAAAGCCATAAATCACTCAGTTGATTTTTGAGTTATCAAGGAGTTAAAGATAGTTAACTCACAAATAATCATGCAAAAATAGCTTTTTTGATTTAAATCAGAAGTTGAGATCAGCATTCAACTCAAAATAGAGTTGAGTTTATTTTTAAAACAACTTGAATTGATTTCCTGATTTATAGTTTAACTATTTTTTGGATGTGCATAATTAATATGAATTAAATAAATAAATAAAGTGATTTAACTTCAACTTAACTGATTTTAAAAATAAACAACTGATTTATGGGTTAATCAATTATTAAATCAAACTTTTATTCCAAAATAATATCATTAAATATGACAACTTGCTTTAATTAATTAAATAAGAATTTAATCAATTAATGATAGGAATTTTGATTTATTGTCAATTTTAAATAATAATAATTAGGAATAAATAGAATTAAATTCAATTAAATAATTAAGTGGAAAAATTAAATCTAATTAATTAAATATTCAAAATATTCAATTAATCAAACTTTAGGATAAATAGGATTTATTGCCAAATAATCATTAAATTAAAGATAATTAATATAATTAGGAATATGGAAAATTCCCCGATGCAAAATTTAAGATAATCAATTAGGATTTGATGATGTTCAGATGTGCCTTAGGTTAGGACTTCGATGTCGATTTCATTCGATGTGTCGATATAGGAGGTTAATGAACCTATAGCCCATTTTTGGGGTATTACACTCATAACTTTCTAAAAACACTAGACAAAAACTTTAGGTTTTTAGACACCCTTTTCAGCATACATTAACATATCCCAAACTTAGCATTTTTTTTTTGGATCAACTTGCAGATACATTGACTGTACCCATGTTTCAAGCATGAAAAGTGGTCATTTTACAAAGAAAATATATGTTGTATTTACTCCCAAGAATCAATACTCTCAAACATCTCTAGAAATGAATCAAATGCAAGGAATATCAACTTAATTTGATCCTCAAATCAATAAAAACATGAAACCCCCAAATAGGTCTCAAACAAGCCCTCAAACCAAGGGCTTTCTAAATCTCTGACTTCCACTCACTTCTAGACTCAAATAATTATGGATTCACCATTCGCACACCATATCAAAGCACTCCAAACTCTTAGACACACCCCTTATTTAGGTAGATTAATTGTTGATGCACTCTACCAACCAATTTCATGAACCTTCACACATTTCCTTCGATGATCACCTACCTTTCATTCACTCAAATGCATAATATTATGTTATATAAGTAATGTAAATGTTATAAATTTCTCATTACATGAGAATCAGTGGGCTATCATTCATGGAATGATCCATTACATGAAAAAGAAACCAAACTATTAATGTAAATTAGTGTACTCCAAAACCAGTCAGCACAAATGGTGTAGGATTTGAGACAAATACTTTCTCAGGGAATTGGAACTTGTCTTAACAAGGAAGTATATAATATCAATGCATCACAAACATTAAATTATCATGACATAAGGGAGGATATATAGAGGGGCCAAAGGCACACCCTAACTAGGTCCACCTTGCAGAGATCACATGCGGAAGCAACAAACACACAAGTGAGAGAGACAATGCAAAAACTTTCATATATTATCTTCAATTCTATTCATACATGTCAGGTTGTAAGGCCTTCCCAGTTTAGGCCATATATTACAATCAAGTACAGGAATCCTCCAACATGCGAGGATCTACAAATAATCTCTAATCTTCTATCTTCTAACTTCTAACTTCACTCTCTCTAAACTCTAACAAAACAACTACATTTATACAAGAGGCTACCGAACAAGTCGGCCTTCACATCCAATATCAATGAAAAGAATGACCAGATCTAGGTCCAAACGCTTCCCAATGATAGATATCATCATTAGATCCATGACCAAAATTAATCGCAAGAGTCAGCCTCAACAGAAATCCAAAATAAACAACTTGGTAAGCAAGGGTAACCGAGCGCTAGACAAGCATCACCGAGTGCCAGGGAAATTCACCGAGCGCCAGAGAGATAACCAACCAACATCGGTAAACAAAGGAAATCGAGCAACACTAAACCAACTCAGTCAAAGAAGGAACCAAGCAACAAAGGAAAACACAAACATGTTTTTGGTGACATAGGATGGCCAAGGACCTGAGATGCTCCTGCATCAGACACCTCAGGTTATTTGAAAATGATTCTCCGAATCATGAAATAGGTATGATCTGAGTTGCATCCAACTCAGATTGTGAAATCCATGAACTATCTTCAATCAGTCTATTCTTCCACTTAACCAGATATTCCATATATTGTTTTCCTCTTGTACTTTTGTCAATTATTTGCTCCAAAATATGTTCAACTTCTTCTATTGGTTTCTTAGGATAATCATTTGGTACTGTCATTTATTCATCTGACTCATGATACTCATACAAATCAGCAATGTTGAAAATAGGTGATATATCCATGTCATTAGGTAAGTCAATCTCATATGTATTTCCACTGTCAAATTTCTTCAAAATCTTACAAGGTCCAAACTTCTTCATTTTCAGCATCCGATATGTTCCAACAGGAAATCTACCTTTCTTCAAATGAACCATGACTTCATCACCGACTGCAAAAGTCTTATGTCTTCTTGATCTATCAACTTTGTCTTTGTATTCTGATTACTTTTCTCCAGCTTATGTTTCACATCTTCATGCAATGTCTTCATGTACTCAAAAAACTTTACTCCTTAAGCACTTCTCTTTCTTTCATCAACAATATCCCTCAAATCAAATATACCTCTCGGTTGTATGCCATTTACAATCTTAAAAGGTGTTTTTCCAGTACTCATATTCACTGAATTATTGTATGTAAATTCTACTTGTGCCAACATAGAATCCCAATTACTCAGTGTGTCTCCAACTAAACATCTCAAAAGATTTCCCAAACTTCTATTCAAAACTTTTGTCTCTCCATTAGTCTATGGGTGAAATGTAGAACTATATTTCAATTTAGTGCCAAACTTTCTCCAAAGATTCTTCCAAAAGTATCCAACAAATTTACTATCTCGGTCAGAGATGATACTCCTCGGTAGTCCATGCAATCTAACAATTTCCTTAAAGAAAAGATCGGCTATATGTATTGCATCTAATGTCTTCTTACAAGGTATAAAATGTGTCATCTTAGAAAATCTATCCACAACAACAAATATAGAATCATTACCTCTAGTTATTGTCTTCGGTAAGCCAAGAATAAAATCCATACTGATATCAATCCAAGGTTTCTCAAGAACAGAAATCGGTGTATACAATCTAGTATTTTGATTTACTCCTTTGGCAACTTGACAAATTCCACAACTTTTCACAAATTTCTAAACATCTTTATACAACTGTAGCCAAAAGTATTTCTCGTTAAGAAAATTCAATGTTTTATCAACACCAAAATGTCTAGCCAAACCACTACTATGTTTCTCCTTTATCAAATTAGTTCTCATTGGTCCTCTCGGTATACACAATTGAATACCTTTAAACAACATACCTTCTTGAATGAAATAGTCTTCCCATTTAGTACTCGGTTGATCTTGAATAGGTGCTCGACACTTTCTCCATGGCTTAGAAAAATCAGGATCAAACTCATAAGAATCTCTCATGTCATCAAAGCCAAGAACTTTAATTTTCATCTTGGTCATCAAAGATCTCCTTCTACTCAATGCATCAACAAGTCGATTAGTGACTCCACTCTTATGCTTTATCACAAATGTATAACTCTGCAAATACTCAACCCATTTCATATGTCTCTGATTCAACTTATTCTGACTACCCAAATACTGTAAAGCCTTATGATCGATATACAACAAAAATTCACTCGATATCAAATAATGTCTCCATTTCTTCAGTGCTTGAACAATAGCATAGAATTATTGATCATACATAGAGTATTTCCTTTTTACATCATTCAACTTTTCACTAAAGAAAGTAACAAGTTTACCTTCTTGACTCAACACAGCTCCAATTGCACTCCTACTTGCATCACATTCTACTTGAAATACCTTATTGAAATTAGGCAATACCAAAACAGGCAATTTAGAAACCTTCTGCTTCAGAGTCTCAAAACTTTTATCAGCTCCATGTGTCCACTTGAATTCTCTTTTATCTCCTCTCATAGTCTCAATCATAGCATTACAAATTGAACTGAAATTCCTAATGAACTTTCGGTAAAAACTTGCCAAACCATGAAATGATCTTACCTCACTAGCATTCTCAGATGTAGGCCAATTCAAAATAGCTTCAACCCTTTGAGGATCCATCTTCAAACCATCAGCTGAAATCATAAATCCCAAATATAGAATCTCCTCTTTCATGAATGAACACTTTTTCAGATTTATCAGCAACTTTTCTTCTTTCAATCTCTACAATACTTGTTTAACATGCAAAAAATGTTCTTCTCTTGTCTTACTGAATATCAAAATATCATCTAGGTATATAATCACAAATTTACCCAAGAATTTTTTCAAAACTTCATTCATCAACCTCATAAAAGTACTTGGTGCATTAGTTAAACCAAAAGGAATAACCAACCACTCATACAAACCTTCTTTTGTCTTGAAAGCAGTCTTCCACTGATCACCTTCTCTGATTCTGATATGATGATACCCACTTTTCAAATCAATTTTGGTAAAATACTTTGCTCCAGTCAAACTGTCCATTAGATCATCCATTCTCAGTATAGGAAACCTATATTTCACTATTATCTTGTTGATTGCTCTAGAATCAGTACACATTCACCATTCTCCATTCTTCTTAGGTGCCAATACAACAGGTACTACACAAGGACTCAAACTTTCTCTGATCAAACCTTTCTGCAATAATTCTTGGATCTGTCAGTTTAATTCATGATTCTCAGTAGGTTTCAACTGATGTGGTGCTTTATTTGGTAAAATAGCTCCAGGGATTGGATCCATGCAATGATCAATGCTTCTCTTCGGTGGAAAACCATCAAGTACATTATCATAAATAATTTCACTGTACTCGGTGAGTAACTTATCAATCTCCTCAAGGTCACTATCCTCTATTTTTTACTAGGTTTGTTAGGAATCACAACAAAACATACATCATTCTTCTTCAAATCCTTAAAAAACTTTCTTCCTTCCATCAAGAAAACTTTCACAGATGTGTAAACATTACTAATAGGTTCTTCAATCAAAGGCAACAAAATCTATCTTCTTCCATTAGCCCAAATAGTATATTTATGCAATCTTCCATCATATATAGCATGTCTATCATATTGCCAAGGTCTACCCAACAAAATATGACAACAATCCATAGGCATGATGTCACATAACACCTTATCATAGTATTTTCAAATTCACATAACATTGTTCACTTACTAAGAGTGTATGCTCATCTTTGATCCATGAAATTTGATAGGGCTTCAGATGTTCCAACCTTTTCAACTGCAACTTTGTAACCATTTCCTCAGATGCCAAATTCTCTGAACTACCACTGTCAATGATTACCTTACAAAATTCATCAGAAACTCTACATCTAGTCTTGAACAAACTTTTTCTTACCAGATCTTCCTTATTACTTTCACTCCAAAGTGCTCTTCTTACCATCAAGTTATTTTCCTTCTCAGGTTTATTCAATGACTCTTCTTGCACCAAAGCATTTCTACTGTTACCAACCTTCTTACTTGCACGTGTACACTCAAATGATATGTGTCCTCCATAATTGTAACAAGCTCCTCAGAAACCACCTCTGTTATAAACACCTCAATAGTTACTGCCTCTACCTCTAGATGAACTTTCACCTTTCCATTCAGTCTTGCCTTTATCCAGATTTGTCTTTTCATGTTTAGATCTACTATTTTCACCATGAGATCTACCTCTTCCTCTAGGGAATCTACCACCTCTACCTCTTTGTCTTTTCTCATTTCTCTTGTTCAATTTCTCCTCAACTTTCAATGCAAATTGATAAGCCTCTTCAATGTTCTCCAATTTGACCAAACTGATTTCTTCTTGGATGGAAACTCTCAAACCATTCAGGTATCTAGCAATTATTTTCACGTCATCTTCATCATGTCCAAATCTAATATCTAATCTACAAAATTCCTCAGTATATTCTTTTACCAAGCTATCTTTCTACCTCAAACTTTGCATTTGCCTAACTAGGTTAATCTGATAATCACAAGGTAAGAACTTTCCTTTCAATGTATTCACCATTTTATTCCATACCTTGATTTTTTCTTTGCCTTTCCTCTTTCTGTCCAACTGTAGATGTTCCCACCAGAAGGATGCATGACTCTTTAACTTTGTGCTTGTAATTTTCACCTTCTTTTCCTCAGGTACATTTTCATACTCAAATTACTTTTCCATCTCGGTGATCTAGTCCACCAATTCATCAGAATCCAATTTTCCACTATACTCAGGAGAATTAAATTATGGTGTAGACTTAAGATTTGTCAAAGCCTTCAACAATATTTCCTCACCTTGATCCATCACCGGTGTAGGTTCTAAATCACCTTATTCTTCCTCAATTTCATCATCACTAACATTTTCAAGATGTCTGCCTCTTCTGTGGGTTGTTTCAATAGCTTCCAATCTAGCAGCAAGTTGTCTCAACATGTCTACCAATCCTAGATCTGCATCTCGCCTACCACGAACCATCTTGAAACCCTCTAAAATTGCAGGCCATATCACAATCTGCTACCCCACAAAAAATCAACTAGGGTTTGACAAGAAGGAACTCTCAAACCTAGATTCACAAACCTAGATCTAGATCTCACCTCGCTCTGATACCACCTGACACAAGGGAGGATATAGAGAGGGGCCAAAGGCACACCCTAACCAGGTCCACCTTGCAGAGATCACACACGGAAGCAACAAACACATAAGTGAGAGAGAGAATACATAAACTTTCATATATTATCTTCAATTTGATTCATACGTGTCGAGTTGTAAGGCCTTCCAGGTTTAGGCCAGATATTACAATCAAGTGTACAAGAATCCTCCAACATGTGAGGATCTGTAATTAATCTCTAATCTTCTATCTTTTATCTGTTAGATTTGACAAACGCAAATCATCCCAAGAACACCTGCATGCAAGACTGTCACAAAGAAGAAGCAAAAAGACAGAAAGCTATGGCGGCCAAAAGGCCAGAGACTGCAAAACCATGTTGCAAGAAAATAGTCTTCTATTAACAATGATGAAATTACAATCTCCTTATTGAAATGAAAGAAGTGAATCCTTATAAAAGGAAACACGAAACCCTAAAGGCTAAAACCCTAAAGAATTATAAAGCGCCTAAGTGAAACTTAAGCCTAGAGTATGATAAACTAATAATTAAATGATTTAATTATTAGCTAACATAAGACTACTCTAACACCCCCCCTTAAGTGTAACTTAGGGAGAAGCAAAAAAAGCTAAACTACTGCAGAAAGCAGGAAAGATAGGTCCAGGCAACTAGGCCTGATCAGGTACCCAAACATAAAGCAAAAGATGTCCCAGAGAAAGGAACAAGAAGAGAGCAAGAAACTCCTCTGAAGCATGTCTGAAAACTCTGTCAGAAGATACTGCTGGAACCCCCACTGAAGTGCATGACCAGGTAGAGAAGACAAGTGTCTGAAGAGCTGATCAATCGAACCAGGAAGCAATAGAACCAACAGGTGAACCCCCCCATAATGATGAACTGGGAGAGGTGACAGGAACACTGAAATGCGATGCCAAAAATAGCTGCAGAAGAAGAACCAGGAACACCAACAGTGCAACAGAAGCACACACACAGGATAAAGGGTGGTGTCATAGACACAGTCTACATGGGCTAATGTCGTGGAAGGTACGCTCACTTGACAAGAGTGGATGCGCCTATAGTGGCAAATGCATCAGAATCCCCCCATGGCACTTTATAACTGAGTGCGAATACTAAAACTGAACCAGGTGAAAAAAGATCCCAGAAATGCAGAAGAGGGCACTTTATCTCAGTGCGTTTACAGAACAAAGATACATCAGAAAGAGCATGCAAGCTCATAAGTCAGAAAGAAGAGTGCACTAAGAAACCAGAAGAAGAGATCCCCGGACCTGTAGAACCAAGCACACCACCAGAGGGCATAAACTGCATAACTCGGAGGAGTGAAAACCTGGAGCAGAATCTGGAAGAAATACCTCTGCCACTGAATAGTACACAGAACCAGCTTTCTGACGATATCTCGTTTGCCGAAAAAGGAGTCCGGATGAGCCAGATATGACTCCCGGAAGGCAAAAAGAGACATCAGACTTCAACAGCAAAAAAAAGCTATTGAAATGGCAGAACCCAAAAACCTAACCTCCTTCATCGGAAAGAGCTCGGAAAGAGCTTTCCGACGATATAAAGAAGTCAGAAAAAGGCCCCCGTATGCTCCCTGTAGAGCGAAAAAGGCCCAGGTACCCCCAAAAAGGCCAAAAAAGAGCCCCAGGGGCTAAAAAAAATAGGCCCCCGGGCGCATGGCGCGCTCCGGGGGCTGGGCCGCAGCCCCTGGTCGGTCATATGACCACGCTGCTGGGAAATGAGCCCGCGGGGGCTGAAACGGGCCGCCACCGGCGGCGGGGGCCAGCGGAGCGGCGGAGGGCCGGGCCGGCGGAGCAGAGGGCGCGGGCGGCGGGGCCGAGGGCGGCGCTGGTGCCGGCGGTGGGCGGGCCGGCGGAGCAGAGGGCGCGGGCGCGGGCGGCGGGGGCCGACGGAGCGGAGGCCGTTGGCGGAGCAGAGCGGAGGCCGGGGTGGGCGGCAGCTGGGCGGGCCGCGGGTGGCGCGGTGGCGGGGGCCGTGGCTGCTGCAGTGGCGGGGGCCGCGGCTGCGGTGGCCGCGCGGGCGGTGGTCGCGGCTGCGGTTGCTGCTGGGCGGCGCGGGGGTGGCTGCTGGGCGGCGGCCCCAAAATATATTTTTTTTTTAAAAAAAAAATCGCCGTGTACCCGCCTCGGAGTGCGTGCCACGGCCGTACGGCCCTGGTATGCAAAAAAATTTTGCCTCAGATGCCACTGTGTCCAAAATGGACAAGTGTTATATGGATTTAGGGGTTCTTGGGCCTTCCGGACACAATGGTGGTGTCCGTTTTTGCCCAAGGTGAGCCAAATTTTGGCTCCCCCCCAGATCCACAAAAAAAATTTTGAAACCCTCTGTGCTTCAATAAAACTCGAACAGCGAACAACAGGAGAGCTCTGATACCATGTTAGATTTGACAAACGCAAATCATCCCAAGAACACCTGCATGCAAGACTGTCACAAAGAAGAAGCAAAAAGACAGAAAGCTATGGCGGCCAAAAGGCCAGAGACTGCAAAACCATGTTGCAAGAAAATAGTCTTCTATTAACAATGATGAAATTACAATCTCCTTATTGAAATGAAAGAAGTGAATCCTTATAAAAGGAAACACGAAACCCTAAAGGCTAAAACCCTAAAGAATTATAAAGCGCCTAAGTGAAACTTAAGCCTAGAGTATGATAAACTAATAATTAAATGATTTAATTATTAGCTAACATAAGACTACTCTAACATTATCTTCTAACTTAACTCTCTAAACTCTAACCAAATAACTACATTTATACAAGAGGCTACCGAACAAGTCGGCCTTCATATCCACTATCAATGGAAGGAATGACCAGATCTAGGCCCACACGCTTCCCAATGATAGATACCATCATTAAATCCATGACCAAAATTAATTACAAGAGTCAGCCTCAACAGAAATCCAAAATAAACAACTCGATAAGCAAGGATAACCAAGCACCAGAAAAGCATCACCAAGCGCCAGGGAAATTCACCAAGCACTAGAGAGATAACCGACCAACACCGGTAAATAAAGGAAACCGAGCAACACTGAACCAACTCGGTCAAAGTAGGAACCAAGCAACAAAGGAAAACAAAAACATGTTTTTGGTGACACGGGATTTCCAAGGACCCAAGATGCTCTTGCATCAGATCAACAATAAATCCAAAGTATGCCAAGAAACACATAAAAGCTTGCAAATTTCATAGTTTTATTAGGCAAATCACTGTTCAGACGTACACCAGTCAATACCTTAATTGTGTCTCTCATACAATGATCAAAAACAAGTTTAATAACCTCTACCCCAACTATCCCAACTGATTTGGATCAGTTACATTTCTTGGTTAAGCATAAAACACTTTAAATCTATTTTCCCTCCTAATTGCAGGTAGTCGTTGGAATTCAAAAATTTGAATTTCCAACTTACAAACTGATGCATTATTCATTTAATTGTCTTATGGAAATTTATTATTATATCCAAATAAACTTATTAATCACCCCTAAATACTCCAAAGACCTAATCCAATCCATTTTAACACTATTCTCTTATAGCATCATTGATGATCCTAAGGTCCTTGTCAGGCCCTTTAGGATTCATTACAAATTGATTACATTTATTGCCTTCAAAGGCCATGATTGGCTCTAACACATGCCAATTGATTTTCTTATACTCCTTCATGATATTTCATGGGTCTTTGTCTTCATCAAATGCCCTTCCATGCCATGATTCTCCTGCATCAGAGAGAGAGAGAGAGAGAGAGAGAGAGAGAGAGAGAGAGACTGTAAATATGGGAAAGAGATGGTGAGAGTAGAGAGGGGAGATAGTGGAAGAGTTTCATTAGGGGGAGAGAGATGTGTGTGTGTGTGAGAGAGAGAGAGAGAGGGGGGGAGGGAGAGAGATGCATATATAACCACAGACACACATATGCATATATATACACATATTCTATATGTAACTATATACATATGTGTAGTGCATATTAAGTTTACATACATATGTCCATATACATGTTTTTAATTCTTAAAATCCTGATTGGGTTTTTAGTGTTTGAAAACCTGGCCAAATTTTTAAGAATTAAAAACATATATGTAAAGTTTTAAAAAACCCGATCATGGTTTTAAATAGTTGAAAACTTGATCATGTTATGTTTAGTTAATAGGCTTGGATAATGACCCTGAGGCTTGGGAGATTCATTTCCCTCCATTTTCACGTCTTTTATTCTTCCAGGCTGGTTTCTCAACTTCCTCATCATTAGGTTTACACATCATCAATTGGGTATTTGTAAAATTACCACCATATTTTCACATATCTTTTGAGCTTTCTAACCATATAATGTTTTCTATTTTTGGACAACAATAACATATTAAGTTTAGTTTTCTTTACCAATGTCTCCATAGTTCTCAGAGACATATGTGTACCATTTTCCTAATAACTTTTGATCCTCAAAATAAGAGGGTGTATGTTATATATATTTATATATATATATATATATATATATATATATATATATATATATATATATATATATATATATATATATATATATATATATATATATATATATATATATATATATATATATAACATACTAAACACATCGAATATCATATACGTATTTGATAACTCATCCATACTAGATATTGGATATTTATTTGATATCCGATACCTCTGACACAAATTTACAACCTTAGGATTTTCCTCAG
Source organism: Chamaecyparis obtusa (assembly GCA_027943335.1). Lineage (NCBI taxonomy): Eukaryota > Viridiplantae > Streptophyta > Pinopsida > Cupressales > Cupressaceae > Chamaecyparis > Chamaecyparis obtusa. The sequence goes on from BSBK01005072.1 coordinate 704,460, forward strand.
AATTGCAAAGGGATTTGTCTTGGGGTGCCAAACCTAGAAAGTCAACTCAAAAATGTGTTTTTGAGATTTCCTTGCATCTCCATACTTTGACCATGTAGTTGACTTCTTTTGACCCAAAATTGATGAAACAAAAAGGGTTTCTTAAGGAGATTCTCAGCTATCCACCAATATAAATGTTGTCTAACTTTGAGTTTAATAAATATTATTATTCATTTTCTAATTAAATTATGTTTAAATTCTTGATTGACAAACTGATTGAAAAACATCTATAACTTTTAAATAGTATAACATTTTTAAATTCCAAAGCATGCATCACATTCTATGTTTTGCATACTATAAAAAAAAATTATGAAGTTTTGACTAACTTATGGTGGTCAAACATACGTATTTTTATATTCTCGAAAAGTTGTAGTAAAATAATAATAATTAATTATTTCTTGGAAAAAATTACAAAAAATATGCGTCACATCCGGACATGAGTCTTCTACTTATATCTAGAATCTCGTAATTTAAGAATATTATCATTTGATTGTGGTTAAGGTGGTCAGACATACACCTACTTCTTATCGTTCCCTGACTTTTTGTACTACTACATTGAAATTTTAAATTTTTACCAAATAGATTTTTTTTTCAAAAAACAACTAGTAGAAACTACAGTTTATTTTCTACAGATTGTATTCTTACATATGTTTGATATAATATTGATAACTTGTTCAATTTTTACGTCAAATTGTCTAACTCTATTTTTCTTAAATTTCATTGTCACTTAAGGACCTAGTTTGGCCCACCATGATCCTACACATACTCGATAGTTACCTTATAAAAATAACCTAAGACATCCTTAGATTCATGCAACTGAGGACATCCCTTCTACCCTTCATTAGACATTAAAACTTGTTCATGATGATAAATCCAAGGTTCCCTTTAAATATTGAGAGATAATATAAGAAAATATGCTCATTAATCCTTAGACACAGAGATTTCTTCTCCTTAAGCTCATTTAGTAGACCAATATGCTCTTATTCCATAGTTTCTCCTAATATACCTTCAAAAAAATCTCCACTTCATCTTCTTTACCCTTATCCCATCCTTCTCTCTTTACTTTGTAATGATTGGGATCCTTTAGATTTCACCCCTTCTTTTCCAAGTGAGATTAAATTCAATGCCAATGAATTTACACTTCTTATATTTCTTGTTGCCCCCTTATTTTTTGCTAGTTCCTCCTCAAAATACTTCATCTTCTCTCCTCCTACTCAAGAGGATACTTCTTCTCATGCTTTCCTAGGAGATAACTAGGGTTCTTTAATTTTCTTTCATTTGTGGGTCACTATAAAGTTAATCTTATAGAGATTGACATTTTTATTTTGTATGTTAGATTTCATAATCGTAGTCAATCTCTTTGGACTAATGCATTGTAGTTGTCTTTCCCAACAAATAATGAATGTATTATTTATAATAATATTAATTTAATTAAATATGTTAATAAGGTGCCAAATTTTTCTTATATTATTATTTAATTTTAAATCATACGTCTTTTATACAATAAACCAATCTTATTAAACCTAATATACATTATGATGTATTTTGTATTTGTATAGAGAAACTCTGGTCCAAGTCCAGTTAGGCAACTACCTTGCGAAGGTACATATTCTCCTAGCACATCAGCCTAGTGCAAACACAAAGCCTCTCATCGCCCTGACAGAAGTTTGAACCTTGATGGTCACCTCACCAATAAAATCACTTTACCAAAACATTATACCCGAATGAACATATTATAGTATATATTTTCTCTTCCACATGTCCTATATCTGTAAGGGAAAAAAACATCTCCTTATACATACTCATTTGGACCTTTTGAAGTTTCATGACTGTTTTGATTTCAATTTCTAAGTCCTAGATCAGTTGAGGAAGATCATCATCTCTCTCTAGATTCTAAAATTTTCTTCATATTCTGTACATTTTAGATGTTCTCCAGATGGTCTTCTTTAGCGTTAATCAGCTGCAGGTCATCTTGTGACTCTCTCGGAAGCCAAGGAGGTGATTCAAGTAATTGATCCGGGTGTTTCACATGCCTATGCATATTTCATTATCAGATCATAGATTATTTCTTGACATTGTTTCATATGTTTGCTTCAGCTATGATAACTATATTATATTAGTACATGCTTTCTGCCTTGACCTAGATGATCTAAGCAATTGTGCATATCCTTTCATTCCTGACTACGTAAGAGATTAAGTTTGATAATCTAATGCTTTATAGTACAGTTTATAAAACAGGGCCGACAAAAATTTGAACCAAAAGTTTTAAAGTTTGCATCCATGTTTGATTATTTTCGTAGAGTCATTTTCTCGTTTACAATTCCGTAAGGGCACAGATGTGGATAGAATAGTAATTTGAGACAGACAAACAGCTGTAAGACAAGTATGCACATGGATAAGATCATGGTGATCAAGCATGAGAAATGGTAAAATATCAAAATGAATTGAATGGTCATATTCTCTTCATAAATATATATACTTTATTTTGAAATTAAATACAATTTTGGATTTTATGTTTCTGTTTTCAAATTTTTCAAATGTAGCACAATCCATTAAACCACCTCTAAATATTTTGGATTGTTCTACATGGCACACTTAAAATCAATACTAAAACAAATTCATCTTAAATTAATGTATCTTCATCTTCGATTTCCATCTAAAATAAAATGTACAAATTCATCTTAAATTAATATAATCTTCATGTTCAACTTCTATCTAAAACAAAATGTTTAATAAATTTATATAATAAACAATGAAATATAAATTCTTTAATGTTTAAAATGTTTATTGATTCCTTATCATATATGACTATGTATTGTCTTCTATTAAAGTTACATATTTATTTTAGGTACATGAGCATCTATTACAATGATTTTGTTATAGGATAATATACATGCATTTATCACAATTAGATGGCATGTGATATTTCAAAAGCATTATCATTTCTTCTTAATCACTTTTGTTCATGATTAAATCTAATTAGTTACAAAGTACATGTATCGAGAGGGATATCCACTTTCACATATTTATTTTTCATAGGGATTGGTATTTCAATAGTTTGATTGATAAAGTCTTCCAATGTTATAGATGTATAGAGCATACAGAGATGTAAATTATTGATACAAAATTGCATTCAATTTTACTTGAGTTCTCATAACTCTTTTATGTTTCTACATGGCATGATCATGGTCATAGTGGCTTTATAGATGCCTTATACCGTGGTTGTTTAGTTACAATGACATTGAAATGCCTGCAAATACTTTGATAGTGGCTACATGGTTAAAATGGTCTATTACGGGATCTTACACCTCCTCCTATGTTGATTACAAGTTCATGGATTCATGTCACTCTTTATAGTTAATTTGAGATTGGTGACATTGAGCTATATAGTTATGTTAGTCTATATATTTAAAACTTAACAGAATGTAATCAATGAATTTTGTTTTATTGTGTTGGTTTCAATATGAAATGCTCATTGCAAGGAAAATATATTGCACAAGTTATCCTTATACTTTATTTTTATGAGTGTATAACATAATTTATTTTCATGATGGTTGCTTATTTACTTTGACATGTATCTTTATAATAATAGTTTACATCCAAGTCAAAGTAGGGGAAAATGTAAATGTAAAATTTTTGTACCTTACACTTTTGTTTTCTTTTTGGACTAGCTTTGACCCAATTATATTTTTGTTCAATTACTACCATGTATAAGTGACATATTTTTACACAAAAAGATCAAGGATACAAACTTCCAACATCCCAAGAACTTTCAAATTTTGTATTCGTACCCATATCATAATCACAATATGGAATCAACCCTTGTAGTTTAAAATTTTTATTTTTAAGTCCATGTCATCCCCTTCCAACTAGTTGTTTCTGACCAACTTAATTATGAAATATTTCAAATTGTACTTTGGTTGTTGTATAAAAGGACAAACTCTTGTTCATGTGTTAACATAGGGAAGAGAAAATAATCAAGGGAGTTCTAAGCACATTCACATTATGACAAGAGCATCAAATTTACATTAATATTTGCATTCATAGCAATAAAGTAGGTCTTTTGCATGGTTGGTTTTTATTTTTGATGTTTGTTCACAAGTCAAGATAAATAGGTTTTACCTAAGAATCTAACTTTAAGAACATGACTCTTGCTTAGAAATCTTCATAAGGGTGTTCATAAATACTACCAATTATTCATTGTAGATTTAGATAACAAAAGGTGAGATAAACCAATTATTAGGTGATAGGTCATCAAAAATTAGTTTGGTGTAAAAAAGGTCAAATCCATGAAAAGGTCAATTTCACAATACAAAAACATTAAACAAAGTGAAAACTCTTAAAACAACCAAGATCAAAAATATCATGGTTTTTCTTTCAATACATTTAAGAAAAATCAAGTTTCTATTACAATTCAAAAGTTACAATCAAAACAATGAAAACTATATATCTCAACCAAATTATATCATGCGATCTATCAAAACTCTAAATTAAATTGATGAAATGATATTGTTCACCAATCTAATCAATAATTAAATTGAATTATACTAAATAAATTATCAATAAAAGGTTAATTGTTTGAACTCTAAACACTAAAAACCCTCCTCTAAATAATTGAAATTTATCAAATGTAAGAAAAAATAGATAGGAGAAGAACACCATTTACCACCCATGTTCCAACCACCATTCATTGGATTTCACTAATTAAAAGCCCACTGAAAAATCATCTAGTAGGCCAAAAGCCACCCATTTTCTAGAAAACAAAAGTTAGTAATTAGATCAATTATGCAACTTTATTGGTACCAATAACATGTGATTATTGTAGAATTTGTGCATATGTATTCGATCAATTGTGCACTTTTTTTTGGTTGTCAAAGCGAGTGGGTATTGGGACAATAGAGAAAAAGTTTGGGACAATACTTTGAAATGGTCACTTTTTGAAACTTGCACACATAACGAATTCCACAGTATTTGTCTTTACTACCTAAAAGCTAAAGCAATAGCTTTAAGCAGTTAATTTGCATATGAAGATAGCGAAATATTTTTTATCAAAATCTGATGCACTTTCTAGGAATTTGAGATGTGTGAAGTTAGATATAACATCTACTACTGTGCTTCTCCTAACACCTTTAAAAAATCAAAGTTGTCAATTCTTTTTTAAGCCACAAATATAAATTAATTGTAATATCCATATAACCTAGGAAAGAAAATAATTTCTCTTTACAATCATAAAGATAAAAAAGTTGACATTTTAACCACAAAAGTGTTACAAATACAAGAGTCTACCCATACAAATGAAGGATACACATAAGATCAAGGATACAAACTTCTCAAATCCCAAGAACTTTCAATTGTTTTATTCCCTACCTCATATCATAATCAAAATATGGAATCAACCCTTGTATTAAAACTTTTAAAATTGTAAATTGAGTCCATGTCTTCCCCTTCCAACAAGTTGTTTCCCACTAACTTAGGTATGAAATATTTCAAATTGTACTTTAGGTTGTATAAAATGAACAACTCGTATTCATGTTTTAACGTAGGGAAGATAAAAGAAACAAAAGAGTAATAAGTAAATTGACATTATGACAAGAGCATCAACATTACATTAGCATTTGCAAGCATAGTAACAAATAGGCATAATGCATGGTTGCATTTTGTTTTTTTACGTTTATTCAGAAGTTGTTGAATAGGTTTTGTCTGGGAATCTAACTAAGAACATGACCCTTAGCAAGCTTCCTAATGGTGTTCATAAACACTACTAGTCTTCATTGTAGATTTAGATAATAAAACGTTACGTGAGCTAATTGTTGGGTGATAGAACATCAAAGGTCATTTTTCTATGTAGAAGGTCAAATCAAAGGATAGCTCAATTTTGCAATACAAAAAACTAATCTAAGTGAAACTCTTAAAATGACCAAGTTCAAAATAGCATAGTTCAACTTTCAATACATCTAGGAACAAGTGATTTAGTGTTAAAAACTCAAAAGTTATGATATCAAAAACAATGAAGACCTATATCTCCTCCAAATTATATTGTATGATCTATCAAAACTCTAAATTAAATAAATGAAATGATATTGAAATGAATCTAATGAATAATAAAATTGACTTATGCTAAATAGCTTATCAATAGAAAGTTAATTGTTTGAACTCCAAAAGCGAAAAGCCTTCTTTTAAAATGTAAAATTTATAAATGTAAGACAAAATAAATAGGGGGAGAGTATCAATTATCGTCCATGTTTCAATTATTGTTCATTGGATTTTGTTAATTAAAACCCCCCTAAAAAATATCTAGTGTGCTAATAACTAGGGGAGATGACCATGTAGCCGCCCAGGCTAACTTCACGCGCGTAGAACTTCTAACCGTAATTGGATTTCGCTGATTTTTTCAATGTATCTTGTTAGGTGAGTTAAGAGCTTAGAGCCAAGGTTACGGCTTTTGGGTATTCACAGATCTCTCTATAGAGATCATCGAGCGCACAGTGGTTAAAAAGTGGCATTTCATAAGTGTCACCCAATACCCGCTATGTTCTTGCACCAATAGTCATTCACTAAAAAATGCTAGTACTTGTGGCTAAATGTCCCAATAGTTTTTATGAAATGTCCCAATAGTGGTGCACAAATGGGCCAATCACCAACCAAAAAAGCTAAAAAAATGATCGATTATTAGTACATGTGTGATCAACTATTAGTGCATGTGTGATCGGCTATTAGTACATGTGTTTTCATTTTTGGAGCTCTTTTAATAGTAGTAATTGGGGGGTAAACAAGACAAAAAGGTCACGGTTATTGGACCCCCTAACGGTTACTAGGTCACTTCCCCTACCCATTGTTTGAAAATAAAAATAAAAATAATTTAGTAATTAGATCAATTGTGAAACTTCATTGGTACCAATAGTGCACGATTATTGGAGCATTTGTGCACAAGTATTGGATAAATTGTGCAATTTTTTAAGTTGTCAAAACGAGTACGAAATAGGACAATAGGGAATATATTTCAAATGACACTTTGAAATGACCACTTTTTTATCCTTATGTACATAACAAAAGCCAAAACAATAGCTCAATAGTTAAGTTGTATACAAAGACAACTAAAAAAATTACCAAAATTTGATGTACTATTTGACATCAAAAACATCAAAGACATGACGTTTGGAGAGTCCATATTGATGTATATTGAAAGCTTAGTATGTATTTTTTGAATCAACTTATCAAATCAAACTCCATAAAGAAAAGAGAAATATACTAAAACATGTGAAGTTAGCTGTCCCACCGACACTTTAAAAAAAAAATCAAAGTTGCCCATTCTCTTCTGAGCCATAAATATATGTTAATTTTAATATCCATAAAACGTAGGAAAGAAAATAATTTCTCTTTACAATCATAAAGACAAAAAAGTTGATATTTTAACAAGAAACATGTGGCAGTCTCCCAATACGGATGAAAACGATAAAAGCTCAAAAACGCTTGGAGAAAGCAAACAAAAGAAAAAGGCGCGTACTTTTAGTTTTAAGAAAAAGACAGAAAAGCCCCTGGTCATATGTCAGCAGGGGACCATCCTTTTGACGTTGAATCAAACTCTAAATTCCCCTCCTTCCTGAGACTGCCTTTGGCTGACGTGGCACCTCGCCATGGCCTCCATGACTGCCACCCTGTCAAGGACATGAAAAGATGAAATCATATTTAAATTTAAGTCTTTATTTATAAAATGATATATTAT